>JAWHQI010000298.1:0-1200000 GCA_033032865.1 Dactylorhiza incarnata
TTCTTTTGAACTGAAAATCTTATCTTTAAAGTCGCCTAAAAGTATTTTCTATACTTATAATACGCCTAGTCATGTGCATATCATTTACTTATATCCTGACATTGCATACATTTAAGGATTTTAAGTAAACTAAATCAAGTACTTTCCGCTGCAATTAAATATACTTTCTCGGTGGACTAGTTGATCCACGAACTGAGAGACACAGTTCTTACCTCAAACCCTATAAATGATTTCAAATGACGAATTATCATGAAAACATGGTTTATTTTAATAAGTAATAGGTTCCCGCCTGAGCATCTGCAGTTGTCTCCTGCATGACGTGGCATCATGACGTGCATTTTCTCTTACTCTGATATTCTTAAATTCGGGGAAATGCGGGTTGTGACAGTTGGTATCAGAGGGAGGTTGTTCGACAAGTTGGTCGGGCAACAAATTCTGATATAGTAGTTGTTTGGTTTCATTGCATACACACACCGATGTGTCATCAGTACGTCTTGGCCGAAGCATGAACACTACACTCATAGCATAATAAGAAGTATACGGGGCATATTATGTAGTATGGGATGCATAATATGTGTTTGTATATGGATCCACCATAGGTGGCAACATGTGACGGTTATGTAGTATGGGATGCATAACCATCATCACATGGATGCCCATTAGCACGTTTTCTCTTTCGTTACATGCAATATTATGTAGTATGGGATGCATAATATTACATGTGTACGCCGCTCATAACATGCATTAAGGCCTTTATTAGAATGCATAGCACAACATACTTTACATAGCATTGCATAAGCACACGTGCGAAGTTAAAGACTTATATGATGACACACGTACACACATGATTTCAAAACGAATAGAAAATTCATGCATTCATGCCCCTTGCACATGAGTCAAGTGGGACGATGTAGTATCGTTCCTGAATTTAGCATATCATCATGAAAATATCCCAGAGAAAGGTAGTGGAAATGGCAAGTAACTGTACATGTATGTTCTGAAACAAGCAGTGTAGTTCTAGTGTAAGGTTAAGTTTTAATTAGAGGTTTATGCGTATTAGCAGAGATGTCTCGGAGGCGTGTTGCGACTAGGTCGACTCCCCAGTCGGAGGGCGAGTCTTCGGGTGCGCAGAGTGAAGCCTTGATCGAGAGTCTGCGCCAGAGCAATGAGACTCTGGCTAGGCAGATGGTTGCGATGCAGTCGCAAGTTGAGGCGTTGTTGGCTGCCGGTGCTAGGCAGCAACCCGTTGTGCAGGCCCCAGTAGTAGGACAGACTGTACCTACTCCTCCTGCTCCCTTGGTACCCCCAGTAGCGATACCACCGGAAATGAATTTTATTTCGCATTTTCAAAGGTTGGGACCTCCTACGTTTGACGGAAGAGCAGATTTCATGGCATTAGATGACTTGTTTGTTGCCATTGAGGAGATGTTTTCATACTCAGGAATCTCTGCAGACCAAAAGGTGATGGTCGCCGCTTACCAGCTGAAAGGACTTGCTAAGAGCTGGTGGATTAGGGAGAGGGAAAATCTCGTAGGTGGATGTTCGTGGGAGTCGTTCAAGGCGATGGTATTAAAGAAATTCTTGCCGTCGGTCGAGCAAGACCGTTTAATGAATAATTTTCTGCACCTGAAGCAAAGACAACTCACGGTTAGTGAGTATGAGATCGAGTTCAGTAAGTTGAGCAGATTTTCTCCAGATTTAGTGGCTTCTGAGGCAGGAAGAATGAAGCGATTTCTTGGAGGTCTTCGTAGCGATATTCAGCAGTTGGCGAGTGCTTATAGATCTGAATGTTATGCTGAAGTGGTAGAAGCAGCGCTGAAAGTCGAGGCTATCGACAACGCCAAGAATCGTGGTGCTCTAATGAAAAAGGAAAAGAGGAAAGTCGAAGAGGGGGAGACCCCCAAGGTACCTAGCTCGGCTCCAAAGAAAAGGAGTGGAGAGGTGTGTAGCTTCTGTGGCCGCCCCGGCCATCCAGTGGAGAATGTTTCAAGAGGAAGGGAGCTCAGAAGCAGCAGCGAGTGCTAGCAATCCAGGGTGCTCCGAAGGGTGAGGTGCTCTGCCAGTTGTGCAAGCAGAAGGGGCATGATGTGGCCCAGTGTTGGACCAAAGATATGGTCTGCTTCCAATGCAAGCAGAAGGGGCACATGAAGTTCCAATGCCCGCTGATTCAACCCCCGTTGCAGCCTGTTCCGCTTCGAACCTTGCCGCCGCCGCAGCATCAGGATAAAGGAAGAGGAAAGCTGAACGTGTTAACCCAGGAGCAAGCGCAGTCTTCGACCCAAGTGATCGCAGGTTAGACCTTAAGACAACTTTTTAGTCTTGTTTCCTTTTTAGTTCGCTGTATTAGACTAGTTTCTCTTCGCGCTTATAGGAAGATTTAAGGTAAAGAATCGTTGGGTGTGTGTTCTGTTCGATTCGGGTGCTACCCATTCGTTCGTAGCAAGGGCCTTCGTTGAGCGTCACCGTTTGACCCCTGAGCTGGGCAACGATTCGTTCCTCGTTAAGTTCCCTTTTGGTGATCTGGTGTCCTCGAACCAGTGCGTCCGAAGTTGCCCCGTTCTCTTAGGAGATTTCTTGGCTGTGGCTGATCTCAAAGTGTTGGACTTAGAAGACTTTGACGTAATATTGGGTATGGACTGGTTGTCCAGTTATGATGCGGTCCTCCGATGCAAGGAAAAGCGTCTGGACTTCGTGATGGACAACGGTCAACCCATGAGCATTTTTGGTTCTCCGTACCAGAGTTCTTCGATAATTTCTGCGATATGTGCTCGGAAACTGTTAATTTCCGGTTGTTTGGCTTACCTTGTTTCTGTAGTAGAAGCTGTTGGTGGTTCGCCGTGTATCGAGGATATTCTGGTGGTGCGAGAGTTTCCCGCTGTCTTCCCTGCTAATCTCCCTGGTCTCCCGCCCGTTAGAGATGTGGAGTTCGTTATTGATCTTGAGCCTGGTACTCGTCCTATTGCTAAGGCACCGTACCGTATGGCCCCGCGTGAGTTAGAAGAGTTGCGAACTCAGTTAGATGATTTGTTGCATTGTGGTTTTATCAGACCTAGTTCTTCTCCCTGGGGTGCTCCGGTTTTGTTCGTGAAAAAGAAGGACGGTTCTATGAGGTTGTGCATAGATTATAGAGAATTAAACAAAGTGACCATCAAGAACAGGTATCCGTTGCCAAGGATTGATGATCCGTTCGATCAGTTGCGTGGTAGCACGGTGTTTTCAAAGATTGATCTTCGATCAGGCTACCATCAGTTGAGGATCCGTGAGTCGGACGTTCCCCGGACTGCCTTTCGTTCTCGTTATGGCCATTTTGAATTTCTAGTCATGTCATTTGGTTTGACAAATGCACCCTCTGCATTTATGGACATGATGAACCGTGTGTTCAAGGATTTTCTGGATCATTTCGTCGTAGTTTTGATCGACGATGTGCTGGTTTATTCTAGAAGTGCTGAGGAGCATGCTATGCATTTGCGCTTAGTGTTGTCTACTCTTAGAGAGCACAAGTTGTATGCGAAGCTGAGTAATTGCGAATTCTGGCTTTCTCAGGTGTCCTTCCTGGGTCATGTGGTGAACAAAGATGGAATTACGGTAGACCCCGCTAAAATTTCTGCCGTATTGGATTGGAAGACGCCTTCGACGCCTAAGGAGATAAGGAGTTTCTTAGGGTTGGCCGGGGTACTACAGGAGATTTGTCCAAGGATTTTCAGTACTGTCCGCACCCTTGACTAAGCTTACCCAGAAGAATACTGCTTTTGTTTGGAGCGATAAGTGCGAAGAGGCCTTTCAGGAATTGAAGAGGCGTTTGTGTAGTGCTCCGGTGTTGGCCTTGCCGATCGAAGGAGTCGAGTATGCAGTTTATGTAGACGCATCTCACATTGGCCTGGGTTGTGTGTTGATGCAAGAAGGGAAGGTGATTGCTTATGGGTCTAGACAATTGAAAGTTCATGAAAAGAATTACCCTACGCATGACTTAGAATTCGCCGCAGTAATTTATGCTTTGAAGCTTTGGAGACACTTGTTATATGGAGTGTCATGCAAGATTTTCACGGATCATAAAAGTCTGAAGTATGTCTTCACCCAGAAGGAGCTGAATCTGCGCCAGCGGAGGTGGTTGGAGTATGTGGCGGATTATGAGGTGGATATTCTGTACCATCCGGGTAAGGCTAATGTGGTGGCCGATGCCCTGAGCCGGAAAACCGCGCATATCTTCAATCTCTCAGTGCAGTCGTTAGTAGAGGAGTTTATGTTGATGGATATCTCAGTCGGTAGTTGTACGGCACATTCGAGCTTAGAGGTTGAAGAGCCTTCTTGGATTGCCCTTACTAGGCTGCATCAGAAGGAAGATCCTGACTTGCAGCATCTTCGAAGTAGAACTGAAAAAGGAGAATTACCAGATTTTTCAATCGATGATAAGGATACTTTGAGGTACCGAGGTAGATATTGCATCCCCGCGTTGGAAGAAATTCGGACAAAGATCTGTAGCGAGGCGCATGATTCTAGCGTTTCCTATCATCCTGGTTCCACGAAAATGTATAAAGATCTGAAGCAGATCGTTTGGTGGTCGGGTATGAAGAACGATATAGCGAAGTATGTGTCTGAATGTTTAACTTGTCAGCGCGTGAAAGCAGATCATAAGAGGCCTGGAGGTAAGTTGAACCCGTTAGATATTCCAAGCTAGAAGTGGGAGAGTATTTCGATGGACTTCAATACCGGTTTGCCGAGATCTCCCAGTTGTCATGACTCGGTGTGGGTTATAGTAGATCGCTTGACAAAGTGTGCTCACTTTGTGCCGTTTAAGATTGGATACTCGATGGAGAAAATAGCAAAGCTGTATTTGGATGAAGTTATCAGATTGCATGGTGTGCCTGTGAGCATTGTGTCGGACCGAGACTCGAGGTGTACGTCTCGTTTCTGGCAGAGTTTGCAGGGAGCCTTGGGTACTGACCTTAGGTACTCTACCGCTTATCATCCCCAAACCAATGGTCAGACAGAAAGAGTTAATCAGATTTTGGAAGATATGATAAGGTGCTATATCTTAGATCATGGTGGAGCTTGGGATAAGCGGCTTGGATTGATGGAGTTCGCGTATAACAACAGTTATCAAGAAAGCCTACAAATGGCCCCGTTTGAGGCTCTGTATGGGAGGCGTTGTCGGACTCCGTTGTTTTGGGTCGAGGTTGGTGAGAGTCCCTTGCTAGGCCCAGAGGCTTTGGAAGAGATGAATGTTGCTGTGACTCATATCCGCGAGAAGCTCCGTATTGCTCAGGAGCGGTATGAGAAGTATGCTAACCGAAGAAGGGTGGATCTAGAGTTCACCGTTGGAGATTTGGTGTTCTTGAAAGTCTCTCCGATGCCAGGTGTTAAGAGATTTGGAAGGAACCACAAGTTGGATCCCCGGTATGTGGGACCTTTCCAGATTGTTGAGCGCATCGGAGTGTCAGCATATAGATTGGATTTGCCTGCTTCCTTCCCTAATGTTCATGATGTGTTTCATGTAAGCCAGTTGAGGAAGTGTTTGCGTAGTGATCGGCTTGTTCTTGATTCAGTGCCCGTTTTGCACCCCAATCTTGCTTATGTCGAAGAGCCTGTCCAAATCTTGGAGACTCAGGAGCGTGTGTTGCGAAGGAAGACGATCCCAATGGTTAAGGTTCTTTGGAAGAATCAGGGTGTCGAAAGCGCAACTTGGGAGCTGGAGTCTGCCATGAGAGAGACTCACCCTAGCCTCTTCTCTTAGATTTCGGGTAAATCTTCTATCAGTTAATCTTTTAAATTTGATTCTGTATCTTTCTTGATCTTCGGATTTCAAGTTTCGGGACGAAACTTCCTTTTAGGGGGAGTGACTGTAACGCCCCTGTTTTTCGTCAATTATTTTACGTACCCGTTGTGAAGTAATTTTGGTGTAAGGGCGTTACGTCAGCTCTTTTGGTAGTGTTTCGAGCCTTAGCTTAGTTGGAGCTCGTGATTCAGATCGAGCGTGCGAGTTTTTGCGTCGTTTCGAGTTAAGGTGAAGGTTTTGAGTAATTATCAAGATTTTAGCTTCGGGAGGCTTTATCCGGAGTTTCTCTCGTCGGAATGGAATTCTGACTTCGTCGTTGGATTCGTAGCGCCGTTTTTCAGCTAGGGTGCGAATTTCATAGAAATCCGAGGTGTTTTGGTCGCCCTCGCAGTTTAAGTAAATTGGGGAATTTATTAATTATTTAAATAATAAATTTAGGTTTATATATAAGCCTAAAGCCTTCCCCTTTCCCTATTCATCCTCTTCCTCAATCAAAAGCAGCCGCCGAGGGTTAGGGCGAGAGCGGAGCTTTGTGGAGCCTTCAACCGGCGATTTCTAGAGCTGTAGTGGTCGGATTCGAGTTTGGTTTGAAGATTCGGAAAGCTCTCGGCGAGATCTTCGTCTTAGTGGTAAGCTTGTTCTTCTTCGCGGAAGTTTTGGAGTTATGGAAATGACCTAACTCTTCCTTTCGGTCCTTAGCGCTCCAGGTCTTCGTGCTCGGGAGTTACCTTGGCATTCGGAGCGGAGTTAGGCGAGTTTTGCAAGGTTAAGGCAAGTGGCTTCCTCCTCCTTCTCTTTCTTTTCTTGAAGCATTGTTTCGCTCGTGTCGATTTCATGTCGCTCGGTTTAACTTAAGTCTTGGAGTGTTGATATAAGCTTCCTTGATTGTTCTTCCTTTGCTATGAATCGGGTAGTTGTTCCCTGGAGAAAACCGAGATAGATAAAATCCTCGTTCCCTTACTAAATCTAGAGTTTTCTTCTGATTTCTCGAGAGATTTCCCTTGTCTCGAGAAATTAACCTCCTATGTCTCGAGAAACTGCTTATGTCTCGAGATATTTTTCCTTTCATGTCTCGAGAGATCCCTTCTGATGTCTCGAGATTTCCCCTTCATGTCTCGAGAAACTGCTTATGTCTCATGATTTTTCCTTTCATGTCTCGAGAGATCCCTTCTGATGTCTCGAGATTTCCCCTTCATGTCTCGAGAAACTGCTTATGTCTCGAGATTTTTCCTTTCATGTCTCGAGAGATCCCTTCTGATGTCTCGAGATTTCCCCTTCATATCTCGAGAGATCCCTTTCATGTCTTGAGAGTTTGCCTATTACTCGAAAATTCAACCTTCTATCTCCCGAGAAGTCCTTTGTAGTTCTCGGGAAGTCCTCAATTTGATGTGATTTTTTGTATGGTTCCCGGTGGTTAGCGAGACCACCACCAGGGGCGCTGCCCCTTGGACCCCGTTAGGGGCTCTGCCCCTAAGACCCCGCCAGGGGCGCGGCCCCTTGGAACCCCGCCCGGAACGCATGTGATTTCGTTGAGTTTCTGTGTTTGAATCTCGTGTCCCCTCGGGTATACTTGGATGATTGCCAGTAACCCTTCGGTGCTCCTGACCTCGAATCCCTCTCGTTTGACCCTCTTTTTACTCGTTATGGTCTGTTGACATTTGAGTCACCCTTATGATTTATATTGATCGATGTGTACTTTGCCTTGACCCTATTTCTTAGGGCCTTCCAGTGATTATCCTTTCGGGCAGCATCCCGTGTTTAATTAAAATTTAAGTAATAAGAACTACTGTCTTTAGCCTTACACAGTAGTTGTGTCTGGGGGACAGTGGGGGAAAATGTTACAGCCTTGCACGATAGTCGTGTCTGGGTGGTTGGGTCTAGTGGTACCCCCACCTGGTTTTGGGCTTTGGGTAGCGGAGGTAGTTAACCGCTCCCGTATAATTTGAGCTGATCAGTCTCTATAATTGATAAAACTAAATAAATGAACGTGTTGTTTCTCTTTTGATATTTAGTGCACTTGATGCTTGTTGGTTCTTTGTTCAGAGCTCTCTTTCGGTAAATTTGGCTTGGGTTGGTACCCCTTATGCCTTGCTTATTTTTCTGCTAGTTTTCTTCCACTTGTAATCCCTTGCTGAGGCGTTCTTTGTTTTATTGAATGCCTCAGGTTCAGAGCCGTAGCGGCTAGTGGTGTAGCCTGAAGTTCAGAGTCTCTGTAGCTGTTCACCCCGCTGGTGCGAGGTAGTTGTTTTTAGTTACTTCTTGCGCTCAGACATACTAGTTGGTGCCAATGGGTTAGTGTCATGTTGTTGACGCCCATTGTGCCCCTTTTTATACTTTATAGTTTATTTGCCAGATTATGCCACTACTTTTAGATCCTGTGTTATCCTACTCTCTGGGAAGAATTTATGTTAGGTGCACTATAGTTATAAATGGCTTTTCCTTCATCCTCATTGCATTCTTTTGAACTGAAAATCTTATCTTTAAAGTCGCCTAAAAGTATTTTTTATACTTATAATACGCCTAGTCATGTGCATATCATTTACTTATATCCTGACATTGCATACATTTAAGGATTTTAAGTAAACTAAATCAAGTACTTTCCGCTGCAATTAAATATACTTTCTCGGTGGACTAGTTGATCCACGAACTGAGAGACACAATTCTTACCTCAAACCCTATAAATGATTTCAAATGACGAATTATCATGAAAACATGGTTTATTTTAATGAGTAATAGGTTCCCGCCTGAGCGTCTGCAATTGTCTCCTGCATGACATGGCATCACGACGTGCATTTTCTCTTACTCTGATATTCTTAAATTCGGGGAAAATGCGGGTTGTGACAGTTGGTATCAGAGGGAGGTTGTTCGACAAGTTGGTCGGGCAACAAATTCTGATATAGTAGTTGTTTGGTTTCATTGCATACAGACACCGATGTGTCATCAGTACGTCTTGGCCGAAGCATGAACACTACACTCATAGCATGATAAGAAGTATACAGGGCATATTATGTAGTATGGGATGCATAATATGTGTTTGTATATGGATCCACCATTGGTGGCAACATGTGACGGTTATGTAGTATGGGATGCATAACCATCATCACATGGATTCCCATTAGCACGTTTTCTCTTTCGTTACATGCAATATTATGTAGTATGGGATGCATAATATTACATGTGTACGCCGCTCATAACATGCATTAAGGCCTTTATTAGAATGCATAGCACAACATACTTTACATAGCATTGCATAAGCACACGTGCGAAGTTAAAGACTTATATGATGACACACGTACACACATGATTTCAAAACGAATAGAAAATTCATGCATTCATGCCCCTTGCACATGAGTCAAGTGGGACGATGTAGTATCGTTCCTGAATTTAGCATATCATCATGAAAATATCCCAGAGAAAGGTAGTGGAAATGGAAAGTAACTGTACATGTATGTTCTGAAACAAGCAGTGTAGTTCTAGTGTAAGGTTAAGTTTTAATTAAAGGTTTATGCGTATTAGCAGAGATGTCTCGGAGGCGTGTTGCGACTAGGTCGACTCCCCAGTCGGAGGGCGAGTCTTCGGGTGCGCAGAGTGAAGCCTTGATCGAGAGTCTGCGCCAGAGCAATGAGACTCTGGCTAGGCAGATGGTTGCGATGCAGTCGCAGGTTGAGGCGTTGTTGGCTGCCGGTGCTAGGCAGCAACCCATTGTGCAGGCCCCAGTAGTAGGACAGACTGTACCTACTCCTCCTGCTCCCTTGGTACCCCCAGTAGTGATACCACCGGAAATGAATTTTATTTCGCATTTTCAAAGGTTGGGACCTCCTACGTTTGACGGAAAAGCAGATTTCATGGCATTAGATGACTGGTTTGTTGCCATTGAGGAGATGTTTTCGTACTCAGGAATCTCTGCAGACCAAAAGGTGATGGTCGCCGCTTACCAGCTGAAAGGACTTGCTAAGAGCTGGTGGATTAGGGAGAGGGAAAATCTCGTAGGTGGATGTTCGTGGGAGTCGTTCAAGGCGATGGTGTTAAAGAAATTCTTGCCGTCGGTCGAGCAAGACCGTTTAATGAATAATTTTCTGCACCTGAAGCAAAGACAACTCACGGTTAGTGAGTATGAGATCGAGTTCAGTAAGTTGAGCAGATTTGCTCCAGATTTAGTGGCTTCTGAGGCAGGAAGAATGAAGCGATTTCTTGGAGGTCTTCGTAGCGATATTCAGCAGTTGGCGAGTGCTTATAGATCTGAAAGTTATGCTGAAGTGGTAGAAGCAGCGCTGAAAGTCGAGGCTATCGACAACGCCAAGAATCGGGGTGCTCTAATGAAAAAGGACAAGAGGAAAGTAGAAGAGGGGGAGACCCCCAAGGTACCTAGCTCGGCTCCAAAGAAAAGGAGTGGAGAGGTGTGTAGCTTCTGTGGCCGCCCCGGCCATCCAGTGGAGAAATGTTTCAAGAGGAAGGGAGCTCAGAAGCAGCAGCGAGTGCTAGCAATCCAGGGTGCTCCGAAGGGTGAGGTGCTCTGCCAGTTGTGCAAGCAGAAGGGGCATGATGTGGCCCAGTGTTGGACCAAAGATAAGGTCTGCTTCCAGTGCAAGCAGAAGGGGCACATGAAGTTCCAATGCCCGCTGATTCAACCCCCGTTGAAGCCTGTTCCGCTTCGAACCTTGCCGCCGCCGTAGTATCAGGATAAAGGAAGAGGAAAGCTGAACCTGTTAACCCAGGAGCAAGCGCAGTCTTCGACCCAAGTGATCGCAGGTTAGACCTTAAGACAACTTTTTAGTCTTGTTTCCTTTTTAGTTTGCTGTATTAGACTAGTTTCTCTTCGCGCTTATAGGAAGATTTAAGGTAAAGAATCATTGGGCGCGTGTTCTGTTCGATTCGGGTGCTACCCATTCGTTCGTAGCAAGGGCCTTCGTTGAGCGTCACCGTTTGACCCCTGAGCTGGGCAACGATTCGTTCCTCGTTAAGTTCCCTTCTGGTGATCTGGTGTCCTCGAACCAGTGCGTCCGAAGTTGCCCCGTTCTCTTAGGAGATTTCTTGGCTGTTGCTGATCTCAAAGTGTTGGACTTAGAAGAATTTGACGTAATATTGGGTATGGACTGGTTGTCCAGTTATGATGCGGTCCTCCGATGCAAGGAAAAGCGTCTGAACTTCGTGATGGACAACGGTCAACCCATGAGCGTTTTTGGTTCTCCGTACCAGAGTTCTTCGATAATTTCTGCGGTATGTGCTCGGAAACTGTTAATTTCCGGTTGTTTGGCTTACCTTGTTTCTGTAGTAGAAGCTGTTGGTGGTTCGCCGTGTATCGAGGATATTCTGGTGGTGCGAGAGTTTCCCGATGTCTTCCCTGCTAATCTCCCTGGTCTCCCGCCCGTTAGAGATGTGGAGTTCGTTATTGATCTTGAGCCTGGTACTCGTCCTATTGCTAAGGCACTGTACCGTATGGCCCCGCGTGAGTTAGAAGAGTTGCGAACTCAGTTAGATGAGTTGTTGCATTGTGGTTTTATCAGACCTAGTTCTTCTCCCTGGGGTGCTCCGGTTTTGTTCGTGAAAAAGAAGGACGGTTCTATAAGGTTGTGCATAGATTATAGAGAATTAAACAAAGTGACCATCAAGAACAGGTATCCGTTGCCAAGGATTGATGATCTGTTCGATCAGTTGCGTGGTAGCACAGTGTTTTCAAAGATTGATCTTCGATCAGGCTACCATCAGTTGAGGATCCGTGAGTCGGACGTTCCCCGGACTGCCTTTCGTTCTCGTTATGGCCATTTTGAATTTCTAGTCATGTAATTTGGTTTGACAAATGCACCCTCTGCATTTATGGACATGATGAACCGTGTGTTCAAGGATTTTCTGGATCATTTCGTCGTAGTTTTCATCGACGATGTGCTGGTTTATTCTAGAAGTGCTGAGGAGCATGCTATGCATTTGCGCTTAGTGTTGTCTACTCTTAGAGAGCACAAGTTGTATGCGAAGCTGAGTAAGTGCGAATTCTGGCTTTCTCAGGTGTCCTTCCTGGGTCATGTGGTGAACAAAGATGGAATTACGGTAGACCCCGCTAAAATTTCTACCGTATTGGATTGGAAGACGCCTTCGACGCCTAAGGAGATAAGGAGTTTCTTAGGGTTGGCCGGGTACTACAGGAGATTTGTTCAAGGATTTTCAGTACTGTCCGCACCCTTGACTAAGCTTACCCAAAAGAATACTGCTTTTGTTTGGAGCGATAAGTGCGAAGAGGCCTTTCAGGAATTGAAGAGGCGTTTGTGTAGAGCTCCAGTGTTGGCCTTGCCGATCGAAGGAGTCGAGTATGCAGTTTATGTAGACGCATCTCACATTGGCCTGGGTTGTGTGTTGATGCAAGAAGGGAAGGTGATTGTTGATGCGATGATTCGGCAAGTGCACCAGTCGTGCAAGTAATAATAATGGGGAAAATCCCCGAGTGTCGGTCTCTTGAGGAACACAGTAAGGTGGAGTTAGGTTTCGAGGAAGGACTTGAGATTGAAGTCCTTAAATCGGATGGAATGCGGGGGAGTTGGGTTGGCTTTTGGAAAATAAAATAAAAGCTATCAACTACTCCTATGCAATGCCGCTATGCAATGCTTCGCTTGGCGTGATGGAGATTAGGCAGGCCTGGAGCGCGCTGCGTCGAAAGGGCGGATGGACGAGTAGGCAAGCGGAATCGAACTGTGCAGGCCTTGAGCGCACTGCTTCGTTAGGCGGGATGGAATATGGGCCGCGATGCCACGCTTCGGTAGGCGGATGGACGAGTAGGCTAGCGGAGTGAGGGTCGCAAGCACCTCTTCGACAAGCACGCCACTAGCAATTGCTAGTGCGGCACACGAACGTGACGGCGGAATGGAAATGGACGGCGTCGCACCTCAAGCAACTCAAATAGATAAATTACACAAACACATAGACATGAAATATATATGTAAATATAACTAATTCAAGTGCCACTTCATCATAATAATGAGATCAAAAACATATACACATCAATAAGAGAAGAATAAGGCAAGAAATCGACCGAATCCGAAGTCTCGTTGTAGATTCACAGTTGGAATCGCCGGGTTGTCAATCCGCGTCCAAGCTCGGTCCGCAACTACGTCCGGGGTAGAGAGAGCTGTCACGACTCTCCAATGGACCCGTCTTCTTCGTGTCACGATCCGGTAGAGGTTGCAAACTTCCTCTTGCTCGATGGAGATGGCGGCTAGATCTCTCTTTGAAGCTCTTGGATGAAGGAGGAGGCCGAGAGGAAACTCCGGCTCAAGATTGGCGTGAAGAACAAGCCTGGAGCACCTCCAGATGGTGGGCGGCGGTGGAGGGGCGAAACTGGCGCGGAACGGCGGAAGAACGGCGGAAAAATGCGGAGTCTCCTGACCTAAATAGCGAGCAGCGGAATTTATAGGCGCTGGAATTAAACAGTGCGCACGGTCAGTGACACACGACCAGTGGTCGTGCGCACTATCATTCTGTGATCGTGCGCCTGCCTGGACGGAGCCTGCAAGGAAAGAAAATTATAAAATACAAAGTTCGCACGACCGGTGGCGCACGACCGGTGGTCGTGCGCACCTTCGTAGGTGGTCGTGCGCACTGGTTGAAACAGAACTCATGAAATTGATGCTAAGTGCGCACGAATAGTGGCGCACGACCGGTGGTCGTGCGCACTATCGTAGATGGTCGTGCACACTGCACCAAACAGAACTCATGAAAAAGGATTAAGTGCACACGATCAGTGGCGCACGACCAGTGGTCGTGCGCAATAGAACCGGTGATCGTGCGCAGTGTTCCTGTACAGAATTGTACCGGGAACACCTGCACGACTCCTATTCCAGCGTATACCACTAATCTAGCCACTGAAAGTGAGACTTAACAGCGCAAGAAACTAATAACAAAGAAAGAAATGAAATTACACCAAAATGGGCCAAGACGTGCACATAGCAAGTGATAACAAATATAAGCTAAAACAAAGCTAAAGTGCAGTGGAATGACTAGATAAACGGCCCAGATGAGTCCATATATGTGTATATAATCGGGACTCATCACACCCCCAGACTTAACTGTTTGCGCGTCCCGAGCAAACAAATTCTAAGCGAACTAGGAAAGAACAGTAGATGGCTTAATGATTATACTACAGAGTACCATGCGAAGTCGCATGCTCACGTGCATAAGAAAAATAGTTGAAAAGATTTCTGATTATAAAAACAGTTTATAAATTTCTAAAAGAGTAAAAGCATATTACAACTACTCAAAATGGTGAACAATGGTGAATCATTCGGTCATGCATACGGAGAAAGTAAACTAAGCGCTGAGACGAGCATTGCTCAAGATCGGGATGCGGGAAAAACTCCACTGAAATCCATCAGTGTCGGTGACCATAAGCTTGCCCGGTCACATTCTCTCCACGGCACTGGTTTGACTCAAATGCGTGAATCAATAGGACTTTAGGTTTTAAATGGGGCTTGGGTTTAGGTGAGGTATACAATGATAAAGACGATGGTTCAAATACTAAACCCAAATGAGCAAATGCATAACATTATCCTCATTCACCACACAAACACGCGGGTACACAACACCCCCAGACTTGGACTTAACAGCATGGGTGCGTGCACCGCCTACTCCCAAACATAAATCTATACATAAAGATTTTCAATTAAACACTCCTTCTCTTTCCTTTCTTTTTAACTTCTTTTCTTTTTCTCATTTTTTTTCTTATCATTTTCAGCAAATAAACAAAAGGACACATCCACAACTTCACAAATATATTACCACATCAACAACCCAACTCATGAAAATAATAAACAGCTAAAGCTCAGATTTGGGTGTGCGACTAGGATTGGCTTTTGGGCTTTGGTGAAATAAAAGTGGGGCTGAATCAAAGAACGTGTAGGCACAACTGGGCTAGCGAGGATATAGCGGTATGGATAGGCACAAAGGCTCAACCGGGCCAAAATGATGGCCTATATCACATTCACGCAATTGACTAACCGTATACCCATGCTTCAAGAATCGCTTGGGGCAAGTTCTAGCCACCGAGAAAGATTATCCTTTCTCCCGACTCAAGCAATACGAATCTAGCGATCGTTTACACACATCCCTATGCTACCGTTTGATTCCACCGAATTCACCATTTGAGTAGAGTAAACAACATTTACACTAATAAGAAAAATATAAAACCATAATTATAAAGAGAAGACTACTCTACACAAGTTTCTATGCAACCGAGCACTCGACTATCAGCACTACTAGAGTCAACATTTTACTCTACTACATAGTCCTAAGCCATCACCTAGACTTTCCCAAATAAGCAGAAGAATTAAATTCACAACAGAGCAAGCAAACAGATGAGTACGCGCTCAAGTGGGTGATGTGGTGTGCAATGAAAATGAACAACAATTTAAAAGAAATCTTCTAGCATGCAGTGCAATAGTGCACGTGAGCGGGTAAACAAAACTACTCTCCCCCAGACTTAAACTAAACAATCCGCATAATATATGACAGGAAAATCAAAATAAGGCTAGGGAAAGAGAGTACCTAATGCTCAGCAAGTGAGCATACCAGAAGACGCGTGCAAACTAAGACAATGCTGCAGCATCCGCCATCCAGAAAAAAGATACCTGCAGGGGTCAGCTCCGCAAAAACAAAAGAAAAAGACAAGCTAAAATAAACTACAGCTAACTAAACATGATTAGAAGAAATAAAAATGCAGGAAAAGTAAGATAACAACTGGGGTTATTGTCATCCCAGCACGACTTATTCAAAACTAAAACGGTTCTAGCTAATGGGAGTATGGAATGAGAAGTGGACAGGTAACTGGCCTAATATCCGTGTCGGTAGCGGGTACCGATACGGTGATAGAACAGTCACGCCTCTACCCGAATATAAATAATACCTGCTCGTCACAGGTAGAGGGAATAAAAAGTAAGAAGAGGAAGAGGCCTGGTCCTCACTCATCTCACCAAAACTACCCTTGCCCAGCAAGGTATCGTCCACAGCAGGTCCGCAGGAGGAGAAGGCAATGAGTGGAGCTTCCTCTACGGAGGGGGAATGAACCTCCTCGCATGAGAGGATGCTCGCATCATTGACTTGAGCACACAACTCCAAGTCCTCCTGAAGTACCTGTAAGGACTCAACCTGCACAGGCTCAGATGAAGAAGGGGGGTCAGGAAATAAAAGAGAGGAATGACATAAATGAACATCAATCGGGGGAATGATCCCGGTCTCATTCCCATCAGGTTGGGGAAGTAAAATAATGTTAGCATTGTCATCAATGCTACAAGATTCGGCGGGATCATTGGTGGCCAGGCTTAAGATTTGGACTTCCTCCACCGGTGTTGAGGAAAACTCCTCTTCACCTAGAAGGTTGTCCTCCTCCATAGGAGTAGGCACAATACTAAGATCAACCGCCTCCTCTTGTGACCCATCATCAACAATGTCGTCAGAGACGAATGTAGTATGCACAACAGGGGGAAGAATAGTGCTCGGATAAAAGTCGAGCACGGATTCCTCACAAAGAATCGAATCCACTAGGGGTGGTGGATGCACCGGGAGAATAGGCTCAGCAATGTCGGTGCCTAGATCAGCCGCACATCCGGTGACCGTGTCCATGCCATACCCTTCAAGATGTGAAGGTGACAAAGACACATAACCGGATGTTGAAGGTGTGTCGCCAGAGTTAGGAGTTGGGACGATCCGGATATCCGGTTCATCATCCTCGTCCAATTGGCGAAGATACTCGGCACAGTCCTTCAAGACATGATCAGTGCTACGACAAAACTGGCACTGCCTTGCGGGCTTCTTTGGCACAGCGGGGGCTGAAGCCGAAAAGAAGTATGACGGTAAAGGCTCAGCAGAGTAGCCATAAGACTTACGTGCAACATATGGAGTACCAGACGAAGTCGGTGCTCCATATGCTGGGCTATAAGAATTATGCCTACTATTCTCCGTAGGGCATTCATCACTAGAGTGGGAAGTAGCTCCACACCAACGGCAACGGAAATTAAGATGTGCCCACATAGTGCGAAGATAAAACGATTCAAAAAGAAGAACACTATTGTGCGAAATACTACACCTAACAAAAATTTACTAAAGCAACCTACTATAAAACAAGAAAATGGAATAAAGAGAACAGAAATAAAATAAAAGATGTGATAAACAAATGGAAGGGCTTTTCTCTCAGATTCTCCCTCTCCAAAAAACTCACACGGCTGTGTTCCCCGGCAACGGCGCCAAAAACTTGATGCGATGATTCGGCAAGTGCACCGGTCGCGCAAGTAATAATAGTGGGGAAAATCCCCGAGTGTCGGTCTCTTGAGGAACACAGTAAGGTGGAGTTAGGTTTCGAGGAAGGACTTGAGATTGAAGTCCTTAAATCGGATGGAATGCGGGGGAGTTGGGTTGGCTTTTGGAAAATAAAATAAAAGCTATCAACTACTCCTATGCAATGCCGCTATGCAATGCTTCGCTTGGCGGGATGGAGACTAGGCAGGCCTGGAGCGCGCTGCGTCGAAAGGGCGGATGGACGAGTAGGCAAGCGGAATCGAACTGTGCAGGCCTTGAGCGCACTGCTTCGTTAGGCGGGATGGAATACGGGCCACGATGCCACGCTTCGGTAGGCGGATGGACGAGTAGGCTAGCGGAGTGAGGGTCGCAAGCACCTCTTCGACAAGCACGCCACTAGCAATTGCTAGTGCGGCACACGAACGTGACGGCGGAATGGAAATGGACAGCGGCGCACCTCAAGCAACTCAAATAGATAAATTACACAAACACATAGACATGAAATATATATGTAAATATAACTAATTCAAGTGCCACTTCATCATAATAATGAGATCTAAAACATATACACATCAATAAGAGAAGAATAAGGCAAGAAATCGACCGAATCCGAAGTCTCGTTGTAGATTCACGGTTGGAATCGCCGGGTTGTCAATCCGCGTCCAAGCTCGGTCCGCAACTACGTCCGGGGTAGAGAGAGCTGTCACGACTCTCCAATGGACCCGTCTTCTTCGTGTCACGATCCGGTAGAGGTTGCAAACTTCCTCTTGCTCGATGGAGATGGCGGCTAGATCTCTCTTTGAAGCTCTTGGATGAAGGAGGAGGCCGAGAGGAAACTCCGGCTCAAGATTGGCGTGAAGAACAAGCCCGGAGCACCTCCAGATGGTGGGCGGCGGTGGAGGGGCGAAACTGGCGCGGAACGGCGGAAGAACGGCGGAAAAATGCGGAGTCTCCTGACCTAAATCGCGAGCAGCGGAATTTATAGGCGCTGGAATTAAACAGTGCGCACGGTCAGTGAGGCACGACCAGTGGTCGTGCGCACTATCATTCTGTGATCGTGCGCCTGCCTAGACGGAGCCTGCAAGGAAAGAAAATTATAAAATACAAAGTTCGCACGACCGGTGACGCACGACCGGTGGTCGTGCGCACCATCGTAGGTGGTCGTGCGCACTGGTTGAAACAGAACTCATGAAATTGATGCTAAGTGCGCACGAACAGTGGCGCACGACCGGTGGTCGTGCGCACTATCGTAGATGGTCATGCGCACTGCACCAAACAGAACTCATGAAAAAGGATTAAGTGCACACGATCAGTGGCGCACGACCAGTTGTCGTGCGCAATAGAACCGGTGATCGTGCGCAGTGTTCCTGTACAGAATTGTACTGGGAACACCTGCACGACTCCTATTCCAGCGTATACCACTAATCTAGCCACTGAAAGTGAGACTTAACAGCGCAAGAAACTAATAACAAAGAAAGATACGAAATTACACCAAAATGGGCCAAGACGTGCACATAGCAAGTGATAACAAATATAAGCTAAAACAAAGCTAAAGTGCAGTGGAATGACTAGATAAATGGCCCAGATGAGTCCATATATGTGTATATAATCGGGACTCATCAATTGCTTATGGGTCTAGACAATTGAAAGTTCATGAAAAGAATTACCCTACGCATGACTTAGAATTCGTCGCAGTAATTTATGCTTTGAAGCTTTGGAGACACTTGTTATATGGAGTGTCATGCAAGATTTTCACGGATCATAAAAGTCTGAAGTATGTCTTCACCCAGAAGGAGCTGAATCTGCGCCAGCGGAGGTGGTTGGAGTATGTGGCGGATTATGAGGTGGATATTCTGTACCATCCGGGTAAGGCTAATGTGGTGGCCGATGCCCTGAGCCGGAAAACCGCGTATATCTTCAATCTCTCAGTGCAGTCCTTAGTAGAGGAGTTTATGTTGATGGATATCTCAGTCGGTAGTTGTACCGCACCTTCAAGCTTAGAGGTTGAAGAGCCTTCTTGGATTGCCCTTACTAGGCTGCATCAGAAGAAAGATCCTGACTTGCAGCATCTTCAAAGTAGAACTGAAAAAGGAGAATTACCAGATTTTTCAATCGATGATAAGGATACTTTGAGGTACCGAGGTAGATATTGCGTCCCCGCGTTGGAAGAAATTCAGACAAAGATCTGTAGCGAGGCGCATGATTCTAGCGTTTCCTATCATCCTGGTTCCACGAAAATGTATAAAGATCTGAAGCAGATCGTTTGGTGGTCGGGTATGAAGAACCATATAGCGAAGTATGTGTCTGAATGTTTAACTTGTCAGCGCGTGAATGCAGATCATAAGAGGCCTGGAGGTAAGTTGAACCCGTTAGATATTACAAGCTGGAAGTGGGAGAGTATTTCGATGGACTTCATTAGCGGTTTGCCGAGATCTCCCAGTGGTCATGACTCGGTGTGGGTTATAGTAGATCGCTTGACAATGTGTGCTCACTTTGTGCCGTTTAAGATTGGATACTCGATGGAGAAAATAGCAAAGCTGTATTTGGATGAAGTTATCAGATTGCATGGTGTGCCTGTGAGCATTGTGTCGGACCGAGACTCGAGGTATACGTCTCGTTTCTGGCAGAGTTTGCAGGGAGCCTTGGGTACTGACCTTAGGTACTCTACCGCTTATCATCCCCAAACCAATGGTCAGACAGAAAGAGTTAATCAGATTTTGGAAGATATGATAAGGTGCTATATCTTAGATCATGGTGGAGCTTGGGATAAGCGGCTTGGATTGATAGAGTTCGCGTATAACAATAGTTATCAAGAAAGCCTACAAATGGCCCCGTTTGAGGCTCTGTATGGGAGGCGTTGTCGGACTCCGTTGTTTTGGGCCGAGGTTGGTGAGAGTCCCTTGCTAGGCCCAGAGGCTTTGGAAGAGATGAATGTTGTTGTGACTCATATCCGCGAGAAGCTCCGTATTGCTCAGGAGCGGTATGAGAAGTATGCTAACCGAAGAAGGGTGGATCTAGAGTTCACCGTTGGAGATTTGGTGTTCTTGAAAGTCTCTCCGATGCCAGGTGTTAAGAGATTTGGAAGGAACCACAAGTTGGATCCCCGGTATGTGGGACCTTTCCAGATTGTTGAGCGCATCGGAGTGTCAGCATATAGATTGGATTTGCCTGCTTCCTTCCCTAATGTTCATGATGTGTTTCATGTAAGCCAGTTGAGGAAGTGTTTGCGTAGTGATCGGCTTGTTCTTGATTCAGTGCCCGTTTTGCAACCCAATCTTGCTTATGTCGAAGAGCCTGTCCGAATCTTGGAGACTCAGGAGCGTGTGTTGCGAAGGAAGACGATCCCAATGGTTAAGGTTCTTTGGAAGAATCAGGGTGTCGAAAGCGCAACTTGGGAGCTGGAGTCTGCCATGAGAGAGACTCACCCTAGCCTCTTCTCTTAGATTTCGGGTAAATCTTCTGTCAGTTAATCTTTTAAATTTGATTCTGTATCTTTCTTGATCTTCGGATTTCAAGTTTCGGGACGAAACTTCCTTTTAGGGGGAGTGACTGTAACGCCCCTGATTTTCGTCAATTATTTTACGTACCCGTTGTGACGTAATTTTGGCGTAAGGGCGTTACGTCAGCTCTTTTGGTAGTGTTTCGAGCCTTAGCTTAGTTGGAGCTCGTGATTCAGATCGAGCGTGCGAGTTTTCGCGTCGTTTCGAGTTAAGGTGAAGGTTTTGAGTAATTATCAAGATTTTAGCTTCGGGAGGCTTTATCCGGAGTTTGTCTCGTCGGAATGGAATTCTGACTTCGCCGTTGGATTCGTAGCGCCGTTTTTTCAGCTAGGGTGCGAATTTCATAGAAAATCCGAGGTGTTTTGGTCGCCCTCGCAGTTTAAGTAAATTGGGGAATTTATTAATTATTTAAATAATAAATTTAGCTTTATATATAAGCCTAAAGCCTTTCCATTTCCCTATTCATCCTCTTCCTCGATCAAAAGCAGCCGCCGAGGGTTAGGGCGAGAGCGGAGCTTCGTGGAGCCTTCAACCGGCGATTTCTAGAGCTGTAGTGGTCGGATTCGAGTTTGGTTTGAAGATTCGGAAAGCTCTCGGCGAGATCTTCGTCTTAGTGGTAAGCTTGTTCTTCTTCGCGGAAGTTTTGGAGTTATGGATATGACCTAACTCTTCCTTTCGGTCCTTAGCGCTCCAGGTCTTCGTGCTCGGGAGTTACCTTGGCATTCAGAGCGGAGTTAGGCGAGTTTTGCAAGGTTAAGGCAAGTGGCTTCCTCCTCCTTCTCTTTCTTTTCTTGAAGCATTGTTTCGCTCGTGTCGATTTCATGTCGCTCGGTTTAACTTAAGTCTTGGAGTGTTGATATAAGCTTCCTTGATTGTTCTTCTTTTGCTATGAATCGGGTAGTTGTTCCCTGGAGAAAACCGAGATAGATAAAATCCTCGTTCCCTTAATAAATCTAGAGTTTTCTTCTGATTTCTCGAGAGATTTCCCTTGTCTCGAGAAATTAACCTCCTATGTCTCGAGAAACTGCTTATGTCTCGAGATTTTTTTCCTTTCATGTCTCGAGAGATCCCTTCTGATGTCTCGAGATTTCCCCTTCATGTCTCGAGAAACTGCTTATGTCTCGAGATTTTTCCTTTCATGTCTCGAGAGATCCCTTCTGATGTCTCGAGATTTCCCCTTCATGTCTCGAGAAACTGCTTATGTCTCGAGATTTTTCCTTTCATGTCTCGAGAGATCCCTTCTGATGTCTCGAGATTTCCCCTTCATATCTCGAGAGATCCCTTTCATGTCTCGAGAGTTTGCCTATTACTCGAAAATTCAACCTTCTATCTCCCGAGAAGTCCTTTGTAGTTCTCGGGAAGTCCTCAATTTGATGTGAATTTTTGTATGGTTCCCGGTGGTTAGCGAGACCATCACCAGGGGCGCTGCCCCTTGGACCCCGTTAGGGGCTCTGCCCCAAAGACCCCGCCAGGGGCGCGGCCCCTTGGAACCCCGCCCGGAACGCATGTGATTTCGTTGAGTTTCTGTGTTTGAATCTCGTGTCCCCTCGGGTATACTTGGATGATTGCCAGTAACCCTTCGGTGCTCCTGACCTCGAATCCCTCTCGTTTGACCCTCTTTTTACTCGTTGTGGTCTGTTGACATTTGAGTCACCCTTATGATTTATATTGATCGATGTGTACTTTGCCTTGACCCTATTTCTTAGGGCCTTCCAGTGATTATCCTTTCGGGCAGCATCCCGTGTTTAATTAAAATTTAAGTAATAAGAACTACTATCTTTAGCCTTACACAGTAGTTGTGTCTGGGGGACAGTGGGGGAAAATGTTACAGCCTTGCACGGTAGTCGTGTCTGGGTGGTTGGGTCTAGTGGTACCCCCACCTGGTTTTGGGCTTTGGGTAGCGGAGGTAGTTAACCGCTCCCGTATAATTTGAGCTGATCAGTCTCTATAATTGATAAAACTAAATAAATGAACGTGTTGTTTCTCTTTTGATATTTAGTGCACTTGATGCTTGTTGGTTCTTTGTTCAGAGCTCTCTTTCGGTAAATTTGGCTTGGGTTGGTACCCCTTATGCCTTGCTTGTTTTTCTGCTAGTTTTCTGCCACTGGTAATCCCTTGCTGAGGCGTTCTTTGTTTTATTGAATGCCTCAGGTTCAGAGCCGTAGCGGCTAGTGGTGTAGCCTGAAGTTCAGAGTCTCTGTAGCTGTTCGCCCCGCTGTTGCGAGGTAGTTGTTTTTAGTTACTTCTTGTGCTCAGACATACTAGTTGGTGCCAATGGGTTAGTGTCATGTTGTTGACGCCCATTGTGCCCCTTTTTATACTTTATAGTTTATTTGCCAGATTATGCCACTACTTTTAGATCCTGTGTTATCCTACTCTCTGGGAAGAATTTATGTTAGGTGCACTATAGTTATAAATGGCTTTTCCTTCATCCTCATTGCATTCTTTTGAACTGAAAATCTTATCTTTAAAGTCGCCTAAAAGTATTTTCTATACTTATAATACGCCTAGTCATGTGCATATCATTTACTTATATCCTGACATTGCATACATTTAAGGATTTTAAGTAAACTAAATCAAGTACTTTCCGCTGCAATTAAATATACTTTCTCGGTGGACTAGTTGATCCACGAACTGAGAGACACAGTTCTTACCTCAAACCCTATAAATGATTTCAAATGACGAATTATCATGAAAACATGGTTTATTTTGATAAGTAATAGGTTCCCGCCTGAGCGTCTGCAGTTGTCTCCTGCATGACGTGGCATCACGACGTGCATTTTCTCTTACTCTGATATTCTTAAATTCGGGGAAAATGCGGGTTGTGACAGTTGGTATCAGAGGGAGGTTGTTCGACAAGTTGGTCGGGCAACAAATTTTGATATAGTAGTTGTTTGGTTTCATTGCATACACACACCGATGTGTCATCAGTACGTCTTGGCCGAAGCATGAACACTACACTCATAGCATGATAAGAAGTATACTGGGCATATTATGTAGTATGGGATGCATAATATGTGTTTATATATGGATCCACCATTGGTGGCAACATGTGACGGTTATGTAGTATGGGATGCATAACCATCATCACATGGATGCCCATTAGCACGTTTTCTCTTTCGTTACATGCAATATTATGTAGTATGGGATGCATAATATTACATGTGTACGCCGCTCATAACATGCATTAAGGCCTTTATTAGAATGCATAGCACAACATACTTTAAATAGCATTGCATAAGCACACGTGCGAAGTTAAAGACTTATATGATGACACACGTACACACATGATTTCAAAACGAATAGAAAATTCATGCATTCATGCCCCTTGCACATGAGTCAAGTGGGACGATGTAGTATCGTTCCTGAATTTAGCATATCATCATGAAAATATCCCAGAGAAAGGTAGTGGAAATGGCAAGTAACTGTACATGTATGTTCTGAAACAAGCAGTGTAGTTCTAGTGTAAGTTTAAGTTTTAATTAGAGGTTTATGCGTATTAGCAGAGATGTCTCGGAGGCGTGTTGCGACTAGGTCGACTAACCAGTCGGAGGGCGAGTCTTCGGGTGCGCAGAGTGAAGCCTTGATCGAGAGTCTGCGCCAGAGCAATGAGACTCTGGCTAGGCAGATGGTTGCGATGCAGTCGCAGGTTGAGGCGTTGTTGGCTGCTGGTGCTAGGCAGCAACCCATTGTGCAGGCCCCAGTAGTAGGACAGACTGTACCTACTCCTCCTGCTCCCTTGGTACCCCCAGTAGTGATACCACCGGAAATGAATTTTATTTCGCATTTTCAAAGGTTGGGACCTCCTACGTTTGACGGAAGAGCAGATTTCATGGCATTAGATGACTGGTTTGTTGCCATTGAGGAGATGTTTTCGTACTCAGGAATCTCTGCAGACCAAAAGCTGATGGTCGCCGCTTACCAGCTGAAAGGACTTGCTAAGAGCTGGTGAATTAGGGAGAGGGAAAATCTCGTAGGTGGATGTTCGTGGGAGTCGTTCAAGGCGATGGTGTTAAAGAAGTTCTTGCCGTCGGTCGAGCAAGACCGTTTAATGAATAATTTTCTGCACCTAAAGCAAAGACAACTCACGGTTAGTGAGTATGAGATCGAGTTCAGTAAGTTGAGCAGATTTGCTCCAGATTTAGTGGCTTCTGAGGCAGGAAGAATGAAGCGATTTCTTGGAGGTCTTCGTAGCGATATTCAGCAGTTGGCGAGTGCTTATAGATCTGAAAGTTATGCTGAAGTGGTAGAAGCAGCGCTGAAAGTCGAGGCTATCGACAACGCCAAGAATCGGGGTGCTCTAATGAAAAAGGACAAGAGGAAAGTCGAAGAGGGGGAGACCCCCAAGGTACCTAGCTCAGCTCCAAAGAAAAGGAGTGGAGAGGTGTGTAGCTTCTGTGGCCGCCCCGGCCATCCAGTGGAGAAATGTTTCAAGAGGAAGGGAGCTCAGAAGCAGCAGCGAGTGCTAGCAATCCAGGGTGCTCCGAAGGGTGAGGTGCTCTGCCAGTTGTGCAAGCAGAAGGGGCATGATGTGGCCCAGTGTTGGACCAAAGATAAGGTCTGCTTCCAGTGCAAGCAGAAGGGGCACATGAAGTTCCAATGCCCGCTGATTCAACCCCCGTTGAAGCCTGTTCCGCTTCGAACCTTGCCGCCGCCGTAGTATCAGGATAAAGGAAGAGGAAAGCTGAACGTGTTAACCCAGGAGCAAGCGCAGTCTTCGACCCAAGTGATCGCAGGTTAGACCTTAAGACAACTTTTTAGTCTTGTTTCCTTTTTAGTTCGTTGTATTAGACTAGTTTCTCTTCGCGCTTATAGGAAGATTTAAGGTAAAGAATCGTTGGGCGTGTGTTCTGTTTGATTCGAGTGCTACCCATTCGTTCGTAGCAAGGGCCTTCGTTGAGCGTCACCATTTGACCCCTGAGCTGGGCAACGATTCGTTCCTCGTTAAGTTCCCTTCTGGTGATCTGGTGTCCTCGAACCAGTGCGTCCGAAGTTGCCCCGTTCTCTTAGGAGATTTCTTGGCTGTTGCTGATCTCAAAGTGTTGGATTTAGAAGACTTTGACGTAATATTGGGTATGGACTGGTTGTCCAGTTATGATGCGGTCCTCCGATGCAAGGAAAAGCGTCTGGACTTCGTGATGGACAACGGTCAACCCATGAGCGTTTTTGGTTCTCCGTACCAGAGTTCTTCGATAATTTCTGCGGTCTGTGCTCGGAAACTGTTAATTTCCGGTTGTTTGGCTTACCTTGTTTCTGTAGTAGAAGCTGTTGTTGGTTCTTTGTTCAGAGCTCTCTTTCGGTAAATTTGGCTTGGGTTGGTACCCCTTATGTCTTGCTTGTTTTTCTGCTAGTTTTCTGCCACTTGTAATCCCTTGCTGAGGCGTTCTTTGTTTTATTGAATGCCTCAGGTTCAGAGCCGTAGCGGCTAGTGGTGTAGCCTGAAGTTCAGAGTCTCTGTAGCTGTTCGCCCCGCTGGTGCGAGGTAGTTGTTTTTAGTTACTTCTTGCGCTCAGACATACTAGTTGGTGCCAATGGGTTAGTGTCATGTTGTTGACGCCCATTGTGCCCCTTTTTATACTTTATAGTTTATTTGCCAGATTATGCCACTACTTTTAGATCCTGTGTTATCCTACTCTCTGGGAAGAATTTATGTTAGGTGCACTATAGTTATAAATGGCTTTTCCTTCATCCTCATTGCATTCTTTTGAACTGAAAATCTTATCTTTAAAGTCGCCTAAAAGTATTTTCTATACTTATAATACGCCTAGTCATGTGCATATCATTTACTTATATCCTGACATTGCATACATTTAAGGATTTTAAGTAAACTAAATCAAGTACTTTCCGCTGCAATTAAATATACTTTCTCGGTGGACTAGTTGATCCACGAACTGAGAGACACAATTCTTACCTCAAACCCTATAAATGATTTCAAATGACGAATTATCATGAAAACATGGTTTATTTTAATAAGTAATAGGTTCCCGCCTGAGCGTCTGCAGTTGTCTCCTGCATGACGTGGCATCACGACGTGCATTTTCTCTTACTCTGATATTCTTAAATTCGGGGAAAATGCGGGTTGTGACAGTTGGTATCAGAGGGAGGTTGTTCGACAAGTTGGTCGGGCAACAAATTCTGATATAGTAGTTGTTTGGTTTCATTGCATACACGCACTGATGTGTCATCAGTACGTCTTGGCCGAAGCATGAACACTACACTCATAGCATGATAAGAAGTATACGGGGCATATTATGTAGTATGGGATGCATAATATGTGTTTGTATATGGATCCACCATAGGTGGCAACATGTGATGGTTATGTAGTATGGGATGCATAACCATCATCACATGGATGCCCATTAGCACGTTTTCTCTTTCGTTACATGCAATATTATGTAGTATGGGATGCATAATATTACATGTGTACGCCGCTCATAACATGCATTAAGGCCTTTATTAGAATGCATAGCACAACATACTTTACATAGCATTGCATAAGCACACGTGCGAAGTTAAAGACTTATATGATGACACACGTACACACATGATTTCAAAACGAATAGAAAATTCATGCATTCATGCCCCTTGCACATGAGTCAAGTGGCACGAGGTAGTATCGTTCCTGAATTTAGCATATCATCATGAAAATATCCCAGAGAAAGGTAGTGGAAATGGCAAGTAACTGTACATGTATGTTCTGAAACAAGCAGTGTAGTTCTAGTGTAAGGTTAAGTTTTAATTAGAGGTTTATGCGTATTAGCAGAGATGTCTCGGAGGCGTGTTGCGACTAGGTCGACTCCCCAGTCGGAGGGCGAGTCTTCGGGTGCGCAGAGTGAAGCCTTGATCGAGAGTCTGCGCCAGAGCAATGAGACTCTGGCTAGGCAGATGGTTGCGATGCAGTCGCAGGTTGAGGCGTTGTTGGCTGCCGGTGCTAGGCAGCAACCCGTTGTGCAGGCCCCAGTAGTAGGACAGACTGTACCTACTCCTCCTGCTCCCTTGGTACCCCTAGTAGCGATACCACCGGAAATGAATTTTATTTCGCATTTTCAAAGGTTGGGACCTCCTACGTTTGACGGAAGAGCAGATTTCATGGCATTAGATGACTGGTTTGTTGCCGTTGAGGAGATGTTTTCGTACTCAGGAATCTCTGCAGACCAAAAGGTGATGGTCGCCGCTTACCAGCTGAAAGGACTTGCTAAGAGCTGGTGGATTAGGGAGAGGGAAAATCTCGTAGGTGGATGTTCGTGGGAGTCGTTCAAGGCGATGGTGTTAAAGAAATTCTTGCCGTCGGTCGAGCAAGACCGTTTAATGAATAATTTTCTGCACCTGAAGCAAAGACAACTCACGGTTAGTGAGTATGAGATCGAGTTCAGTAAGTTGAGCAGATTTGCTCCAGATTTAGTGGCTTCTGAGGCAGGAAGAATGAAGCGATTTCTTGGAGGTCTTCGTAGCGATATTCAGCAGTTGGCGAGTGCTTATAGATCTGAAAGTTATGCTGAAGTGGTAGAAGCAGCGCTGAAAGTCGAGGCTATCGACAACGCCAAGAATCGGGGTGCTCTAATGAAAAAGGACAAGAGGAAAGTCGAAGAGGGGGAGACCCCCAAGGTACCTAGCTCAGCTCCAAAGAAAAGGAGTGGAGAGGTGTGTAGCTTCTGTGGCCGCCCCGGCCATCCAGTGGAGAAATGTTTCAAGAGGAAGGGAGCTCAGAAGCAGCAGTGAGTGCTAGCAATCCAGGGTGCTCCGAAGGGTGAGGTGCTCTGCCAGTTGTGCAAGCAGAAGGGGCATGATGTGGCCCAGTGTTGGACCAAAGATAAGGTCTGCTTCCAGTGCAAGCAGAAGGGGCACATGAAGTTCCAATGCCCGCTGATTCAACCCCCGTTGAAGCCTGTTCCGCTTCGAACCTTGCCGCCGCCGCAGTATCAGGATAAAGGAAGAGGAAAGCTGAACGTGTTAACCCAGGAGCAAGCGCAGTCTTCGACCCAAGTGATCGCAGGTTAGACCTTAAGACAACTTTTTAGTCTTGTTTCCTTTTTAGTTCGTTGTATTAGACTAGTTTCTCTTCGCGCTTATAGGAAGATTTAAGGTAAAGAATCGTTGGGCGTGTGTTCTGTTCGATTCGAGTGCTACCCATTCGTTCGTAGCAAGGGCCTTCGTTGAGCGTCACCGTTTGACCCCTGAGCTGGGAAACGATTCGTTCCTCGTTAAGTTCCCTTCTGGTGATCTGGTGTCCTCGAACCAGTGCGTCCGAAGTTGCCCCGTTCTCTTTGGAGATTTCTTGGCTGTTGCTGATCTCAAAGTGTTGGACTTAGAAGACTTTGACGTAATATTGGGTATGGACTGGTTGTCCAGTTATGATGCGGTCCTCCGATGCAAGGAAAAGCGTCTGGACTTCGTGATGGACAACGGTCAACCCATGAGCATTTTTGGTTCTCCGTACCAGAGTTCTTCGATAATTTATGCGGTCTGTGCTCGGAAACTGTTAATTTCCGGTTGTTTGGCTTACCTTGTTTCTGTAGTAGAAGCTGTTGGTGGTTCGCCGTGTATCGAGGATATTCTGGTGGTGCGAGAGTTTCCCGATGTCTTCCCTGCTAATCTCCCTGGTCTCCCGCCCGTTAGAGATGTGGAGTTCGTTATTGATCTTGAGCCTGGTACTAGTCCTATTGCTAAGGCACCGTACCGTATGGCCCCGCGTGAGTTAGAAGAGTTGCGAACTCAGTTAGATGAGTTGTTGCATTGTGGTTTTATCAGACCTAGTTCTTCTCCCTGGGGTGCTCCGGTTTTGTTCGTGAAAAAGAAGGACGGTTCTATGAGGTTGTGCATAGATTATAGAGAATTAAACAAAGTGACCATCAAGAACAGGTATCCGTTGCCAAGGATTGATGATCTGTTCGATCAGTTGCGTGGTAGCACGGTGTTTTCAAAGATTGATCTTCGATCAGGCTACCATCAGTTGAGGATCCGTGAGTCGGACGTTCCCCGGACTGCCTTTCGTTCTCGTTATGGCCATTTTGAATTTCTAGTCATGTCATTTGGTTTGACAACCCTCTGCATTTATGGACATGATGAACCGTGTGTTCAAGGATTTTCTGGATCATTTCGTCGTAGTTTTCATCGACGATGTGCTGGTTTATTCTAGAAGTGCTGAGGAGCATGCTATGCATTTGCGCTTAGTGTTGTCTACTCTTAGAGAGCACAAGTTGTATGCGAAGCTGAGTAAGTGCGAATTCTGGCTTTCTCAGGTGTCCTTCCTGGGTCATATGGTGAACAAAGATGGAATTACGGTAGACCCCGCTAAAATTTCTGCCGTATTGGATTGGAAGACGCCTTCGACGCCTAAGGAGATAAGGAGTTTCTTAGGGTTGGCCGGGTACTATAGGAGATTTGTCCAAGGATTTTCAGTACTGTCCACACCCTTGACTAAGCTTACCCAGAAGAATACTGCTTTTGTTTGGAGCGATAAGTGCGAAGAGGCCTTTCAGGAATTGAAGAGGCGTTTGTGTAGTGCTCCGGTGTTGGCCTTGCCGATCGAAGGAGTCGAGTATGCAGTTTATGTAGACGCATCTCACATTGTCCTGGGTTGTGTGTTGATGCAAGAAGGGAAGGTGATTGCTTATGGGTCTAGGCAATTGAAAGTTCATGAAAAGAATTACCCTACGCATGACTTAGAATTCGCCGCAGTAATTTATGCTTTGAAGCTTTGGAGACACTTATTATATGGAGTGTCATGCAAGATTTTCACGGATCATAAAAGTCTGAAGTATGTCTTCACCCAGAAGGAGCTGAATCTGCGCCAGCGGAGGTGGTTGGAGTATGTGGCGGATTATGAGGTGGATATTCTGTACCATCCGGGTGAGGCTAATGTGGTGGCCGATTCCCTGAGCCGGAAAACTGCGCATATCTTCAATCTCTCAGTGCAGTCGTTAGAAGAGGAGTTTATGTTGATGGATATCTCAGTCGGTAGTTGTACCGCACCTTCGAGCTTAGAGGTTGAAGAGCCTTCTTGGATTGCCCTTACTAGGCTGCATCAGAAGGAAGATCTTGACTTGCAGCATCTTCGAAGTAGAACTGAAAAAGGAGAATTACCAGATTTTTCAATCGATGATAAGGATACTTTGAGGTACCGAGGTAGATATTGCGTCCCCGCGTTGGAAGAAATTCGGACAAAGATCTGTAGCAAGGCGCATGATTCTAGCGTTTCCTATCATCCTGGTTCCACGAAAATGTATAAAGATCTGAAGCAGATCGTTTGGTGGTCGGGTATGAAGAACGATATAGCGAAGTATGTGTCTGAATGTTTAACTTGTCAGCGCGTGAAAGCAGATCATAAGAGGCCTGGAGGTAAGTTGAACCGGTTAGATATTCCAAGCTGGAAGTGGGAGAGTATTTCGATGGACTTCATTACCGGTTTGCCGAGATCTCCCAGTGGTCATGACTCGGTGTGGGTTATAGTAGATCGCTTGACAAAGTGTGCTCACTTTGTGCCGTTTAAGATTGGATACTCGATGGAGAAAATAGCAGAGCTGTATTTGGATGAAGTTATCAGATTGCATGGTGTGCCTGTGAGCATTGTGTCGGACCGAGACTCGAGGTATACGTCTCGTTTCTGGCAGAGTTTGCAGGGAGCCTTGGGTACTGACCTTAGGTACTCTACCGCTTATCATCCACAAACCAATGGTCAGACAGAAAGAGTTAATCAGATTTTGGAAGATATGATAAGGTGCTATATCTTAGATCATGGTGGAGCTTGGGATAAGCGGCTTGGATTGATGGAGTTCGCGTATAACAACAGTTATCAAGAAAGCCTACAAATGGCCCCGTTTGAGGCTCTGTATGGGAGGCGTTGTCGGACTCCGTTGTTTTGGGCCGAGGTTGGTGAGAGTCCCTTGCTAGGCCCAGAGGCTTTGGAAGAGATGAATGTTGCTGTGACTCATATCCGCGAGAAGCTCCGTATTGCTCAGGAGCGGTATGAGAAGTATGCTAACCGAAGAAGGGTGGATCTAGAGTTCACCGTTGGAGATTTGGTGTTCTTGAAAGTCTCTCCGATGCCAGGTGTTAAGAGATTTGGAAGGAACCACAAGTTGGATCCTCGGTATGTGGGACCTTTCCAGATTGTTGAGCGCATCGGAGTGTCAGCATATAGATTGGATTTGCCTGCTTCCTTCCCTAATGTTCATGATGTGTTTCATGTAAGCCAGTTGAGGAAGTGTTTGCGTAGTGATCGGCTTGTTCTTGATTCAGTGCCCGTTTTGCAACACAATCTTTCTTATGTCGAAGAGCCTGTCCGAATCTTGGAGACTCAGGAGCGTGTGTTGCGAAGGAAGACGATCCCAATGGTTAAGGTTCTTTGGAAGAATCAGGGTGTCGAAAGCGCAACTTGGGAGCTGGAGTCTGCCATGAGAGAGACTCACCCTAGCCTCTTCTCTTAGATTTCGGGTAAATCTTCTGTCAGTTAATCTTTTAAATTTGATTCTGTATCTTTCTTGATCTTCGGATTTCAAGTTTCGGGACGAAACTTCCTTTTAGGGGGAGTGACTGTAACACCCCTGATTTTCGTCAATTATTTTACGTACCCGTTGTGACGTAATTTTGGCGTAAGGGCGTTACGTCAGCTCTTTTGGTAGTGTTTCGAGCCTTAGCTTAGTTGGAGCTCGTGATTCAGATCGAGCGTGCGAGTTTTCGCGTCGTTTCGAGTTAAGGTGAAGGTTGAGTAATTATCATGATTTTAGCTTCGTGAGGCTTTATCCGGAGTTTGTCTCGTCGGAATGGAATTCTGACTTCGCCGTTGGATTCGTAGCGCCGTTTTTCAGCTAGGGTGCGAATTTCATAGAAATCCGAGGTGTTTTGGTCGCCCTCGCAGTTTAAGTAAATTGGGGAATTTATTAATTATTTAAATAATAAATTTAGGTTTATATATAAGCCTAAAGCCTTCCCCTTTCCCTATTCATCCTCTTCCTCGATCAAAAGCAGCCGCCGAGGGTTAGGGCGAGAGCGGAGCTTCATGGAGCCTTCAACCGGCGATTTCTAGAGCTGTAGTGGTCGGATTCGAGTTTGGATTGAAGATTCGGAAAGCTCTCGGCGAGATCTTCGTCTTAGTGGTAAGCTTGTTCTTCTTCGCGGAAGTTTTGGAGTTATGGAAATGACCTAACTCTTCCTTTCGGTCCTTAGCGCTCCAGGTCTTCATGCTCGGTAGTTACCTTGTCATTCGGAGCGGAGTTAGGCGAGTTTTGCAAGGTTAAGGAAAGTGGCTTCCTCCTCCTTCTCTTTCTTTTCTTGAAGCATTGTTTCGCTCGTGTCGATTTCATGTCGCTCGGTTTAACTTAAGTCTTGGAGTGTTGATATAAGCTTCCTTGAGTGTTCTTCCTTTGCTATGAATCGGGTAGTTGTTCCCTGGAGAAAACCGAGATAGATAAAATCCTCGTTCCCTTACTAAATCTAGAGTTTTCTTCTGATTTCTCGAGAGATTTCCCTTGTCTCGAGAAATTAACCTCCTATGTCTCGAGAAACTTCTTATGTCTCGAGATTTTTTTCCTTTCATGTCTCGAGAGATCCCTTCTGATGTCTCGAGATTTCCCCTTCATGTCTCGAGAAACTGCTTATGTCTCGAGATTTTTCCTTTCATGTCTCGAGAGATCCCTTCTGATGTCTCGAGATTTCCCCTTCATGTCTCGAGAAACTGCTTATGTCTCGAGATTTTTCCTTTCATGTCTCGAGAGATCCCTTCTGATGTCTCGAGATTTCCCCTTCATATCTCGAGAGATCCCTTTCATGTCTCGAGAGTTTGCCTATTACTCGAAAATTCAACCTTCTATCTCCCGAGAAGTCCTTTGTAGTTCTCGGGAAGTCCTCAATTTGATGTGATTTTTTGTATGGTTCCCGGTGGTTAGCGAGACCACCACTAGGGGCGCTGCCCCTTGGACCCCGTTAGGGGCTCTGCCCCTAAGACCCCGCCAGGGGCGCGGCCCCTTGGAACCCCGCCCGGAACGCATGTGATTTCGTTGAGTTTCTGTGTTTGAATCTCGTGTCCCCTCCGGTATACTTGGATGATTGCCAGTAACCCTTCGGTGCTCCTGACCTCGAATCCCTCTCGTTTGACCCTCTTTTTACTCGTTGTGGTCTGTTGACATTTGAGTCACCCTTATGATTTATATTGATCGATGTGTACTTTGCCTTGACCCTATTTCTTAGGGCCTTCCAGTGATTATCCTTTCGGGCAGCATCCCGTGTTTAATTAAAATTTAAGTAATAAGAACTACTGTCTTTAGCCTTACACAGTAGTTGTGTCTGGGGGACAGTGGGGGAAAATGTTACAGCCTTGCACGGTAGTCGTGTCTGGGTGGTTGGGTCTAGTGGTACCCCCACCTGGTTTTGGGCTTTGGGTAGCGGAGGTAGTTAACCGCTCCCGTATAATTTGAGCTGATCAGTCTCTATAATTGATAAAACTAAATAAATGAACTTATTGTTTCTCTTTTGATATTTAGTGCACTTGATGCTTGTTGGTTCTTTGTTCAGAGCTCTCTTTCGGTAAATTTGGCTTGGGTTGGTACCCTTATGCCTTGCTTGTTTTTCTGCTAGTTTTCTGCCACTTGTAATCCCTTGCTGAGGCGTTCTTTGTTTTATTGAATGCCTCAGGTTCAGAGCCGTAGCGGCTAGTGGTGTAGCCTGAAGTTCAGAGTCTCTGTAGCTGTTTGCCCCGCTGTTGCGAGGTAGTTGTTTTTAGTTACTTCTTGCGCTCAGACATACTAGTTGGTGCCAATGGGTTAGTGTCATGTTGTTGACGCCCATAGTGCCCCTTTTTATACTTTATAGTTTATTTGCCAGATTATGCCACTACTTTTAGATCCTGTGTTATCCTACTCTCTGGGAAGAATTTATGTTAGGTGCACTATAGTTATAAATGGCTTTTCCTTCATCCTCATTGCATTCTTTTGAACTGAAAATCTTATCTTTAAAGTCGCCTAAAAGTATTTTCTATACTTATAATACGCCTAGTCATGTGCATATCATTTACTTATATCCTGACATTGCATACATTTAAGGATTTTAAGTAAACTAAATCAAGTACTTTCCGCTGCAATTAAATATACTTTCTCGGTGGACTAGTTGATCCACGAACTGAGAGACACAGTTCTTACCTCAAACCCTATAAATGATTTCAAATGACGAATTATCATGAAAACATGTTTTATTTTAATAAGTAATAGGTTCCCGCCTGAGCGTCTGCAGTTGTCTCCTGCATGACGTGGCATCACGACGTGCATTTTCTCTTACTCTGATATTCTTAAATTCGGGGAAAATGCGGGTTGTGACAATCTTGTTTCCTCATCATCGTTGGTGCTTCCCTTTGAGGATTGGTTACAAGGGGGCAAGCGGTTCTTCTTTGAAGACATAATACTGGAGGAGAAGAAGAGAGCGCAAAAGTAGGAGATTTGGGGTTGGAGGCTGAGCATCCTACTTAATTTCCGCCCCTGCTAGTAGGTCCCCGGACCTTTCTCTTTCATCAGTTGTTACTACTTCAAATCAGCTTATAGCTGATTTATTTTGAGCTTGTAATTATAATTAGGATTTATTAACTTTTGCGTATTCCTAGACTTTATAAACTGCTTAATACAGGTATTTGGTCCACCTTTAAGGACATTAAACAAAAGGGCTTCTTGGGAGACAACCCATGGGAACCACCCGGTTCTGCTTGCTTACTTTAATTTCTATTATATTCTGTTTGTTTTTGCTTTGGTGCTAACATTGCAGGTATGGCGACATTTTTTTTTGGCGGACCCATTTATGCTAGCTCTCGCTTGGTGGATGCGGAAGGAGAAAAATATAAAGAAGGAATTACCGCACTTCTGGCATGCTCATTTATGAGCATAGGTCCACTCTACCCCTATTCTCCTTATTCCAGAATTCCCTATTTTATTTTGTTTTGATCAAGTCTGGGGGAGGGATCGAGCTATGCACGAACACACACTTTGCATAGCATGTTAGAATGTGCTGAGTTAGGATTTATCATTTTGTTGCACACATTGCATACACTTGCACCTAGTTCACGGGCACTTGATCACGCGCGCTTATTGGATATGTCTGTGAGGTTCCCCGCTCGTAAGAATTGGATTGTTAGTGTAGGAGTGAGGAGTAGAGAAAAATGTCGACTCGAGTAGTGCTCTAGTCGAGTGCTCCCGTCACGCCTAGAAATTCAATTAGAGTATAATAACATTCAATGTTGTAATTTAAGTATTTCTATTATAGTAGCTGCAATTTATTTTACTTTAGTGGTGAATCCGATGACTCCAACGGTAGCATAGGGTCGAGTGTAGATAGACTAGTAGTAGCTTATTACTAGGGTCGGAAGGAAGGACAACCTTTCTCGGTAGCTAGAACTTGCACTAGGCGACTCTTGAAACGATTGCGTTGAAGTACTCGTTATAAAGTGTGATATAGGTCATTTCATGATCCGTTTGTGCTTTTGAATCCTTACCAATGTAATCACCTTTGCAAGCCCACTTGAGCCTACCTTTCCTCCTTGTTTAGCTCCACAAAAATTTCACCAAAGCCATACGGCCAAACCTATTTTCGCACCAACAAATGAGCTGAAAGAAATTTATATCTATCTTGTTTAGTGTCATCTCCGTGTTGTATGATAGCTTTGAAAAAGCTGAAGGAGAAGTTTTTAGTGTGCCTACAAAAGAAATTCTGTCGAGAAAAAAAAAGAAAAAAAAAAAGAGAAGAAAAAAAAATTGTTCAAAATGAACTTTCAATTACACTCTCTCGACAAATTCAAAGTATGATTGACTTAGCACACACCTAGTGTTCAGTTGAAGTCTGGGGGTGTTGTGTACTTCTTGAAAATGTTGTATTGGTGATTGTAATTCTCTTGAGTGCTCAGTTATGTTGAATGCGATTCTCATCGTCCTTCTACTTATCTAGCCTAAACTCAACCTAAGCCAAATCCTAACCCATAAGTCCTATTGATTTTAGATACGAGTCGTCTCATGCAGTAGAGAGAGTGCGAACGTGCAAGCCTATGGACATCGACTTTGATGGATTTCTTAGGAGTTTGTCCCGAGCTTTGATTCGAGTACAACTCTACTCATTAGTCACGCTATTTTCCCTTTTGCGCGACCGAAAGATTCACCTGGATTCACCATCCAAGTAAAGTAAATTTCAATTTACTATTCTAGAAATAGTTAGATATAATCTTGAGTTTAATTCTGTTCTAATGTATTTCTATGCACTTGTGCATGCGACTTCGCATAGGTCTCTACCGCTCAAACTCACTCTAACATCCAATTGTTCCGACAGGAGAGCTGAGTAGTTTGCACGAGACGTGCAAATGGTTAAGTCTGGGGGTGTGATGAGTCCCATTTATATACACATTTATGGACTCATCTGGGCCATATTTCTAGTCGATGCACCACACTTTAGGCATGTTTACGATAATATTTGTTATTCCCTGCTAGGTGCACTCTTAGGCCCGTTTCGGTGTGCATTAGCGCTCCTTGTTATTGGGGGCAAGCACATGGTGCTCCCCAATCCTTTTTCTGTGTTTATTTGGTGCTGGAGGTGTATTCCCAGCTGGTATGTCTTATGTGCAGGTGGCCAGATCGTCCCGTTTTCCCCCAAAATTTATGTTTGTGCATATCGCACAGTTGTGCGTTTCCTTGACGCACGGACGGTTGCGATCGTGCGTCTGTATCTGGGCAGAAAACAGACAATCTGAGTTTAGTCGTGCGTTTTTACGCACGGGCGGATTTGCCCGTGCGTGAGTAAAACGCACGGTCGACCTGTTTCCTCCTGTTTTTAGTCATTCTGAATTTACCTGTGCGTTTTTACGCACGAGCGGATTTGCCCGTGCGTGAGTAAAATGCACGGGCGGCGCAACGTCTCCCTCAAGTCAGAATTTATCATTTAATAATGCACGGTTCACGCACGGTCGTGCGTTCGACAGTGCATGACCATTTTTCTGCCTGTTTAGTATAAAAAGCAGGATAAGCCGCAATCAACGAGAGAGCCCTCCGGGGAGCGGGAAATCAGGTCCTTCCCACTGTTTCTGAGGTCTGAAGGCTTCTCCTTCACCTCCACCACCAAGGATACCATTTTTCGGTGATTTCTTCCACCATTCTTCCATCCGGGAGCATTAGCAAACATTCTCCGCCACTAGTTCAAGCATTCCTCATCGTGGGAAGCCATAGAAGTGCTGCAGATCCTTGGAGCGGTGACAGCCTGCTTTGAGTCCGCACGCCATCTGAGGGCCGAGCCCGGAGAGAGCACGACAACCTCTCATTCCGGCCGAGAACCCAAGATGCGGTGATATCTTCTGTTTGGTCCTCTCTAAACTTGATGCTTGTGTTTTCTCTTAGTGTGTTGTAATGAACTATTGTTAGAGTAATGATTTAAATCCTTGCTTGCTCATGTGCAATGACGCTGTGGTATGAGAATAGCTTTTCCTTCTTGTTGTGATTTTCTGAGTCCATTGTGTGAGAAGCCACCTAGCAATTGCTAGTGGTGATGTTTGCGAAGAGGTGTGTGCGACCCTCATTCATCACAGTTACCTTCCATCCACGCGCCACCTGAAGCACGACATCGCGGTCGTTGCAACTGATGAGTCCCAATTATATACACATTTATGGACTCATCTGGGCCGATTTTCTAGTCTTTGCACTTCACTTTAGACATGTTTTCATTCCTATTTAATACTCCATGCTAAGTGCACTTCTAGGCCCGTTTTGGTGTTATTTCTTGTTCATCTTCGTTACTAGTTTTCATGCAGTGTTAAGTGCCACCTTCAGTGGCTAGACTGGTGTTGTATGCTGGAACAGGAGTCGTGCAGGTGTTCCCGGTACAATTCTTTACAGGAACACTGCGCACGATCACTGGCTCTATCGCGCACGACCACAGGTCGTGCGCCACTGATCGTGCGCACTTAACGCCCATTTTATGAGTTCTGTCTTGCTTATCGCACGACCACTTACGATAGTGCGCACGACCACTGGTCGTGCGCCACTGGTCGTGCGAACATGTATTTAATAAATTTCTTTCATTTCCGGCTCCGCCCAGGCAACGCGCACGATCGCAGAACTCCAGTGCGCACGACCACTGGTCGTGCGCCAATGACAGTGCGCAGTATTCATTCCAGCGCCTATATATATGCCTGTTCCGCTTTTAGGGCGAGAGAGAGCCGCCGAGAGCGCGAGTGGCAGTCCGTACGCCGGCGATTTCCATTCCTGGACACCTCCACTTCATCTCCTACGCAAGGGGAAGTCCTCTCCAACCATTCCAAGTATTTCTCCATTGTCCGGGAGCATTCTCCACCATCCGCAAGCCCTCAAGCAGCTGTTTTCCACTCCAGTCCGATGAGAAGAAGAGGAATCCTGAGGTAGAAGACGACGGAACCACGTAGAGAGATTGTGACAGTTTCTCTACACCGGAAGCACAGTCCGCCCGAGTCCGGAGGTAGCTTGACAAACTACCATTCCGTCCGTGTACGGCTGCTAGTCTTCATCCATTGGTTATCTCTTTCCTCTCTCCTTCGTTGTAATCTTTGAATCTATTAAACTTGAATATCATGATGTTTGGTTTAAATGAAATGAATGTTTCTTCTCTTTTCATCATTACTTGCTTGTGAATCGCTTCGCCTCCACTCATCCACTCACTCATTCACGCACTCAAGGTGTTCGATCCGCGTTAGCAAGAGCTAACAGCGTTTGTGAAGAGGTGTTTGCGACCCTCGCCTTCCCGCACTAGAGCACGCTCCATCCGCCTCACGAAGCACGACATCGCGGTCGTTGCATCCATCTCGCCTTGCGAAGCGGTGCTTTCGACCCGCATTTCCTTCATTGTTGTTAAGAGTAGGAAAACCCAACCAAAACACCCCCCTTTGTGTGTTTGTTTACGCTTGTGTAACAATAGTCACACAACGCGATTCGTTCACCCAACCTGCATTCCTCAAGAGACCGACACTCGGGGATCCTATTCCCAAACTTTATTACTTGCGCGACCGGTGCACTTGCCGAAATATCGCATCAAGTTTTTGGCGCCGTTGCCTGGGAATGTTCAGGCATGTAACGTCTTGAGTTGTGAGCTTTTGTTACAAGAGCAGTTGTTTTTGATTTCCTTTGTTTTGTTTTCTTTTTGTTGTGACTGTGCATGCAGAGACAAGCCGCGGGGGAACTTGTACCCTTTGATCCAGAGATCGAACGGACCGCTCGCGCACGAAGGCGTGCAGCAGCCGTACAGGCGGCAATGGGTGACAACATAGACCCAAACAATGCTGACCCAAGAGTGCCCGATGTGGGGCAGCACCAACCTGGAGATGAGCAAGAGGTAGTGAGGCCTCAACCCAGAACGATGAGAGATTATACCACTCCGACAGCTGGGAGTGTGTATCCGGGATTTGGTCCCAACATTATGAACAACCAGTTCGAGATCAAACCTGCGATCTTGAACATCATCCGGAACAATGCTCAGTTCTCCGGGATGACCAGTGAAGACCCCCACCTGCACCTGGCAGAGTTTTCCGATATCTGCGGAACATTCCGCTACACTGGAATACCTGACGATACAGTCAAGCTGGGACTGTTCCCATTCTCAATTCGCGACAAGGCCAAGGTGTGGCTCCATTCTATTCCTCCTGGGACCGCCGCGACTTGGGATGCTCTTGCATCCAAGTTCCTGGCCAAATTCCACCCCGTTGATAAAATTGTGAGCCTGCGGCGGGAGATCGCCACCTTTCGCCAAGATGACCAAGAGACCCTTGTCGAGGCATGGGAGCACCTTAATGATCTTCTCCGCCGCTGCCCGAACCACGAGCTCCAACCGTGGAATGTGGTAGAGACATTTTACTTTGCGATCGAGCCCAACTACAGGGCAATGATCGATGCTGCTGCGGGTGGTACTCTAATGAACCACACTCCAGAGGAGGCCCTTCGGATTCTACGCGACACCGCCTCCCACAGTACATTTTGGACTGCCGGGAGAAATGCACCAAGGAACGCCCGCGGTCTCTTTGTGGTCGACTCACTTCCTCCTACACCCGCGCCTGTTGTTGTCATTACGTGCGAAGGATGTGGAGGCGGCGGCCACCACGCGTACGAATGTTCAGGGAACAACGTATCAGGTGACTTCGCGCACTTATCCTTGAATGAATCCGTTAATTTTGTAGGAAATCAGTCTAAGGGGGTGCCATTTAATAATGCTTATCATCCGGGAGTGAGAAGTCACCCGAACTTCTCATGGAACCCAAACACGCATGGCCAACGATGGGCACCGGGGCAGCATCAAAACGATGCTTACGCCTCCGGGAGCCAACCGAGGCCACCACACCCGGATTATAACCAAGGTCCCCCAGCCCAAAAAAAGAGTAATCTGGAGGAGATGATGAAAAAATTTATGCAAGCGGCTACCTCAAATATGGTGAACCAAACCGCATCCATGCGGAACTTGGAAATGCAGCTGGGCCAATTGGCCCAAGTGCTAACCGAGCGGTCGCATGGGACCCTTCCTAGCAACACTGAAAAGAACCCAATAGATCAAGGGAAGAGTCTCGGCGATGTGGTAGAGGCTGATCCAAGTGAGTTAGTGATTTCTTGTTCCATCAATAATATTGAAACGAAAGCTTTGTGTGATTTCGGCTCCTCTCGCAACGTCATTGCGTTGCAAGACGTTGCTAAATTGCAACTTGAGATGAACACGGAGGATCGGAAATCCCTTATGCTTGCTAATGGGACCGTTATACAATCTGAGGGGGAAGTGAAAAATGTAGAAGTGATAGTTGAGGGGACGATTGTGGTTGCTGATTTTCAGGTGTTGGGACCCCAGGAAAATCACTCTATCCCTATCTTGGGTGTGCCGTTCTTGAAAGAGAGCGGTGCCACCCTTGATTTCGCTACGGGGTGTGTCTTCCTACCCAATAAGGTGCCGCAGCCCACTTGCCCCAAAGCTATAACTGAACCATGCACTCTTCCCCCTCTCTTTATTTTTGATGAATCTCTGAGTTGTGCAGGAAATGAAGAAGATAAAGAACCAATTGAAGGAGAAAAGGAGGAGCACCAGTCCAGTGAGGAAGAAGTAGATCTTCGGAGAGAATTTGATTCCGAGACGGAGGAAGATTGCATTTCGAAAAATATTGACTTGAATTTAGTTCGGGACAGTGTCCCATTATCTTCTTGTTTTGATTCTTGTAATAAACAATTTAAGCGCTCCATCTCTTGGGCTGATCCGGTAGTCACCGCGACGCCGGAAGTGACGCCACCCACCACCAAGGTGGAAAAATCTGAAGACTTTCAACGTTGGCAGTCCCCGACTGTCACTAAACTTAAACAGGAGAAACTTCTGCACGACGCTCGCGCTGCCGCTCTCTGTGGCAAGAGGGCGGAGGTTAGGGGAACACTGGGTGACACCAGTGTTGGCCCTAAAGCCTTCACCTCCCGCCTACGAGCTACGGGAGACGCGCACCATAAGAGCGCCTATAGCTGATTTGTGTTGTCTGAATTTGTGAAACTGCTTCTGTGAACTTCTCCTTTAATTTCTGTGCTCTTTAAACAATCATAATACAGGTATTTGGTCCAGCTTAAGGACATAAAACAAAAGCGCTGCTGGGAGACAACCCAGATTTCCTGATTTTATTTTTATCTAACATGTTTAGTTTAGTTTTTATATTTGTTTTTGCTATTTTTAGTTTTGTGCTTGCAGATGTGTTGTGTTCTTTGGTGCGGATGCTGCGGACTGCTCTTTATCTTAATCGCCAATCGTCTGGTATGCTCAATTCTGAGCATTGGGTAACACTTCTTCCCCCCTTAGCTTCCAATTTCTGTGATGTAATGTTTAGACTAAGTCTGGGGGAGAGTATGTTGTCATCCACTGTGCACGAGTTGCACTGCATACTAGAAGTTTGTTTATTATTTATCTTTATCATCATCATTGTTTTCATGCTTCTTGCACCACTTCACCCACATGAGTGCGCGCTTTCCTATTTGTGTTGTTTCCAAATAAACTATTTTGGTTAGGAATGTGAATTGGGGTGTTAGCTTAGGAATTACTATTTGGAGTGCGATGTTGACTCGAGCAGTGTTCTAGTCGCACCCGCATGCTGCAGTAGCATTTGAGTAAAACTAGATTATTTCTATGCGTTTAATTTATGATTAGTATTTTTTGCGTAGTTTTAGATTTCTTATACTCAAATGGTGAATGTGAACGAAATTGGTGATAACCCGGTGTTGTGTGTGTACGAGCACTAGTCGTGTGTTGCTCGAGTCAGGAGTAAGGTTTACCTTTCTCGTGGGCTAAGAACTTGCCCTTGGCGACTCTCGAAGTGTGGGCGAGAGCGACTCGTCGAGTTAAACGTGATGTAGGCCACCTTTTGGCTAGTTTGAGCCTTGTCGTTCCATGTCCTTTTCGCTCACCCTTGCAAGCCAAAATTGTGCCTACCACTCTTTTGTTCAGCTCCTCTTCATCCACCAAATCCCGAAGCTTATCCTACGCCCGCAACCAAATTGCTGTTTAACTGCGCTCATAATTCTCAATTTGTTGTGATGTTTGGAACTTGTGCGTTGTGAAGAAAAACATGTTTTATTTTGCTGAATTTGAACCAACCGGAGGATAAGTAAAAGAAGAAAAGTATGTTGTTAAAAGGAAAAAATATGAAAAAGAAATATGTCGTAAAGAAATCCTTCCGAGCTAAATAGAAAATCTGTTGGTAATTGTGAAGTAGGCCGTGTGCACACCTAGTTTTCATGATAAGTCTGGGGGTGTGTCACACGAGCATTGTTTTTGGTTTTGTGTGGTGCAGCGTTCTGTTAGCTCACTTGGGTTGCGTATCCATCGTGTTTAAATTTGAATATCATACCGCAACCTAAGCCCCAATATAATCCTAAAAGCCCTATTGATTTGACTTGTGAGTTTGCTAACGCCGTGGAGAGAGTGTGACCGGGCGAGCGTATGGTTCACGACGTTGATGGATTTCAGCGGAGTTATTCCTAAACCCCGACCTTGTGCAATACCCGCCTTAGTGTCTTGTTACTTTCACACCGGGCATGATCGTTCGAATTCTTCATAATTTACCAACTGAGTATAACTAAATCTCTACCTACGCTCTAATACTTTCGTAAATTAGTTAGCATAGTTAGAATCTCTTTTTACTAAATTTCTATTTGCATGCTTTTGTTACTTCGCATTGTACTCCTTCATGTAATTTTCTTTGTTAACTACCATTTTCACACTCCGCCGAATTCATTTGCTCGGGACGCGCAAACAGGTAAGTCTGGGGGTGTGATGAGTCCCAATTATATACACATTTATGGACTCATCTGGGCCGATTTTCTAGTCTTTGCACTTCACTTTAGACATGTTTTCATTCCTATTTAATACTCAATGCTAAGTTCACTTCTAGGCCCGTTTTGGTGTTATTTCTTGTTCATCTTCGTTACTAGTTTTCATGCAGTGTTAAGTGCCACCTTCAGTGGCTAGACTGGTGTTGTATGCTGGAACAGGAGTCGTGCAGGTGTTCCTGGTACAATTATGTATAGGAACACTGCGCACGATCACTAGCTCTATCGCGCACGAACACTGGTCGTGCGCCACTGATCGTGCGCACTTAACGCCCATTTTATGAGTTCTGTCTTGCTTATCGCACGACCACTTACGATAGTGTGCACGACCACTGGTCGTGCGCCACTGGTTGTGCGAACATGTATTTTATAAATTTCTTTCATTTCAGGCTCCGCCCAGGCAGCGCGCACGATCGCAGAACTCCAGTGCGCACGACCACTGGTCGTGCGCCAATGACCGTGCACAGTATTCATTCCACCGCCTATATATATGCCTATTCCTCTTTTAGGGCGAGAGAGAGCCGCCGAGAGCGCGAGTGGCAGTCCGTACGCCGGCGATTTCCATTCCTGGACACCTCCACTTCATCTCCTACGCAAGGGGAAGTCCTCTCCAACCATTCCAAGTATTTCTCCATTGTCCGGGAGCATTCTCCACCATCCGCAAGCCCTCAAGCAGCTGTTTTCCACTCCAGTCTGGTGAGAAGAAGAGGAATCCAGAGGTAGAAGACGACGGAACCACGTAGAGAGATCGTGACAGTTTCTCTACACCGGAAGCACAGTCCGCCCGAGTCCGGAGGTAGCTTGACAAACTACCATTCCGGCCGTGTACGGCCGCTAGTCTTCATCCATTGGTTATCTCTTTCCTCTCTCCTTCGTTGTAATCTTTGAATCTTTTAAACTTGAATATCATGATGTTTGGTTTAAATGAAATGAATGTTTCTTCTCTTTTCATCATTACTTGCTTGTGAATCGCTTCGCCTCCACTCATCCACTCACTCATTCACGCACTCAAGGTGTTCGATCCGCGTTAGCAAGAGCTAACTGCGTTTGTGAAGAGGTGTGTGCGACCCTCGACTTCCCGCACTAGAGCACGCTCCATCCGCCTCACGAAGCACGGCATCGCGGCCGTTGCATCCATCTCGCCTTGCGAAGCGGTGCTTTCGACCCGCATTTCCTTCATTGTTGTTAAGAGTAGGAAAACCCAACCAAACCCCCCCCCCCCCCCTTTGTGTGTTTGTTTACGCTTGTGTAACAATAGTCACACAATGCGATTCGTTCACCCAACCTGCATTCCTCAAGAGACCGACACTCGGGGATCCTATTCCCAAACTTTATTACTTGCGCGACTGGTGCACTTGCCGAAATATCGCATCAGCAACCATCCCGCCTTGTGAAGCGAAGTTTTGACCCACATCTATCTTTTCCGCACTATCTTAGGAAACCAATCACAAAGTCCTTGTTGTTATTTTCTTCGCTCGTATAACAATCGATTCACCACGCGTTTCATTCACCAGAACCTGCATTCTTTGAGAGACGATATTCGGGGAAGCGATTCCGAAATTTATTACTTGACAGCGATCGGTGCACTTGCCGAATACGCATCAGCTTGGACCTAAAGTGATCTTTGGAGACTCCAACTGTGGACAAACCAAAGGTTATAGACAGATCAAAGTTGGAGCAGTCACCTTCAAAGAGGTAGCTTATGTCAAGGGTCTGGAGTACAACCTCATCAGCATAAGCCAGTTATGTGATGAAGGTTATCAGGTAACTTCTAACCATTCCATATGTCTTATTACCAATAATAAAAACATTAATGTGTTATCTGGTATTAGACATGGAAATATTTATTTAGTCAATTTTGACTCTACCAATTCAGATATTTGCTTATTTAATTCTATAAGTAAAACAAATGAATTATGCAATAAAAGGCTTGGACATATTAACCTTAGAACTATATCTAAGCATTCTAAGGACAATCTTGTTGGAGTACTGCCTTCTGGTTCATACATAAAGGAAGGACTCTGCAGGGCTTGTCAATTAGGTAAGCAGACCAAGAGTAGTTTTAAATCATAATCTAAGAGTGATTCACCTAGGATTTTGTACTTACTCCATTTAGATCTCATTGGACCCACTGCAATATAAAGTCTAGGAGGGAGGCATTACTCCCTAGTTATTGTAAATGACTTCTCAAAATTCACTTGGGTGTTCTTTCATTGGAACAAGTTTGACACCTTCAATGTTCTGACAGACTTTCTCAGGTCCATCAAGATTGAGTACTCTACTCTAGTTGCATTGATCAGAAGTGATCATGGCACTGAGTTTGAATCTCTCCTGATGAGAGAATTCTATGGAAAAGAAGTGATCATGCAATATTTCTCTTCTCCTTGAACTCCTCAACAAAATGGGGTAGCTGAAAGGAAAAATAGAACACTAATTGAATCAACAACTACATTGCTTGGTGATGCTCACTTGCCACTCTCTTCTTGGCCAGAGGCAGTGAACACAACAAATTATGTGTTGAACAGAAGTCTGATACATAAGCTTAAGGGTAAAACTCCCTATGCATTACTCAAGAATAAAAAGCCTAATGTTAACTATTTTAAGATATTTGGATGTAAATGCTATGTGCATAACAATGATAAGAAGTATCTCAGGAAATTTTAAGCAAAATCTGTTGAAGGTATATTCCTTGGATATTCTCTTTCTAGTAAAGCATATAGAGTTTGCAACAACTCTACTCTTAAGATAGAAGAGTCCATGCATGTATCTTTTGATGAAACTAATATGTTAAATGAGGAGAGGAACACCACCTCTACCAAAAATACTTTGCAGGTACCAGCTCTACGTGAAGAGCTTAATGGACTAAATCTACAGAATGAAGAGTCTTTACTTCCATCATCTCAATTTATTGAAGACAGTGAAGAAGAAGATCATCAAGAAGATCTTGTTGACAATTCAAATCAAATGACAGCTGAACAAGTCCCTAAAGAAGAAATTATTGCTGAACCAACTCCAATTGTTGATCACATCACAGTTAGAGATCATCCAATATGCCAAATCATTGGAGATATTTCAGCAGGAGTTCAAAAAAGGCATCAACTACACCAAAATTAGATACACACTTGTTTTCTATCACAGGTTGAACCTCAATCCATAAAAGATGCAGAAGAAGATCTAAACTGGATTCTTGCAATGCAAGAGGAGCTCAACCAATTTGAAAGGAATAAGGTTTGGGATTTGGTTCCAAGACCAAAAGGCCATCCAGTCATTGGCACCAAGTGGGTCTTCAGGAACAAGCTAGATGATCAAGGCATAATCATTAGAAATAAAGCAAGATTAGTAGCCCAGGGATATTCTCAGGAAGAAGGAATTGATTATGATCACACCTTTGCTCCTGTTGCTAGACTTAAAGCTATAAGGATTTTTCTTGCCTTTGCTGCATTCAAGAAGTTCAAAGTTTATCAGATGGATGTGAAGAGTGCATTCTTGAATGGAGACATCAAAGAAGAAGTCTCTGTGGAACAACCACCAGGTTTTATCTCTCCAACTCACTCTTCTTATGTATTTAAGCTTAATAAAGTTCTCAATGGTCTCAAGCAAGCTCCCAGAGCATGGTATGAGACCTTAGCTAATTTTCTTTTGGAGAACAAATTCTGTAGAGGCATTGTTGATAAAACCTTATTTTCCAGGATACATAAAAATCAAACTTTACTTGTTCAAATATATATAGATGATATCATATTTGGCTCCACTAATTCAAATCTATGCAAAAGGTTCTGTAACCTAATGCAATCTAAATTTGAAATGAGTAGTATGGGTGAGTTATCTTTCTTCCTTGGTCTTCAAGTGAAGCAAACTCCAAATGACATATTCATTTCACAATCTAAGTATGCTAAGGAATTAGTGAAAAGATTTGGTATGTCTGATGCTTCCACCATGAAAACACCCATGCCCTCCAATGTTGTTGTTGACACAGATGAATCTGGGAAACTTGTTGATCAGAAAGCGTATAGAGCAATTGTTGGCTCTTTACTTTCTTAACAGCTAGTAGACCTGACGTAATGTTTGCTACATGTATTTGTGCTAGGTTCCAAGTTAACCCCAAAGAATATCACCTAATTTTATTAAAAAGAATTTTGAGATATATAATGGGTTGTCCAAATCTAGGACTCTAGTATCCAACAACATCAGAATTTGAATTAACTGGATTCTCAGATTCTGATTATGCTGGATGCAGAGTAAACAGGAAAAACATATCAGGAACTTGCCAGTTTCTTGGTGATAGGCTTGTGTCTTGGTTTTGTAAGAAACAAACATCTGTGTCTACATCAAGAGCTGAAGCAAAATATATTGCTGCTCACAAATATTGTGGATACAAAATCAACTTCTAGATTATGGTATCAACTTAAATAATTCAATTATATTTTGTGACAATACTAGTGCAATATCTATAGCACAAAATCCAATACTCCATAGTTGGACTAAACACATAGAAATTATGCACCACATTATCAGAGATAATGTGGAGAAAAATAAAATTTGAATACAATTCATTACAACTGACTTACAAAGGGCTGATATTTTCACCAAACCCTTGGATGAAAAGAAACATATCTTCTATATAAATCAGCTAGAAATGATTGATGGAGATTCAATTAAGTAAAAATTATATCTTCTATTTATCCCTCTTGTTTTGAATTAAGTTTAGTTGGTTTTCTGTCTATGCAGCTGAGACAAGCTCTCAGTCTCAACAAAACAGCTGAGACAAGCTATTAATCTTAGCTGAACCGCTGAGACAAGGCCTTGGGCCGCTGAGAAGCTGTCTAGATCCGCTGAGACCAAACTGCTGAGATGATATCTATTAGATCCAAGGATCGACGAAGACAAGCTCATTCGTCGAACTGAGATCGACGAAAATTAAATTTTCGTCGAACTCAGTCTGACAAAAGCTAAGTCTTTTTGACTTCTGATCTTTCATTTTAATCAAATCTTTTATTTCATTTTAACTGTATGCCTACAGAATTGCTTCTCTTTCCAGTTCCTTTGCACTTGATCTCTATTTTTTTGCAGGAACAATGGCAATATTTCTTCTAAAATTGCATCCTTCCCAGCCTCTTCTTCAAATGTCTCTTCTTCTAGGGGCCTAGCTCCAGGTCTTCCTAAAACTAGGTAGGGGGAGATGTTTTGAAGAAGCTCCTTTTTGACAGGGGAGATGTTTTGAAGAAACTCCTTTTTGTCAAGGGGAGATGCTTTCCTTTTTGATAGGGGGAGATGCTTTATATAGAAGCTTAAGTTTCAAGTGGAGATGTTGTATGAAGAAGAAAAAATCATTCAGTTGATGAAGAAGCCCCCTTATGATAGGTTTCAGTTATTTGAAGAAGCTCACAGCAGTTTCAGTTTGAAGATTCAGATATGACAAATACAGATGCAGATTCAGAAATAATTCAGATATGACAGATTGAACAAAGCAATTCAGTTATTGCTACAGTTCAGATCAACAAAAGCAAAAGCTGAAAAATGCAGTTTGAGATTTGACAGATTCAGTTCAGATAACCAAATTCAGAAAGCTGAAGGCAAGGAATTCAGAATTTAAAAAGCAAGAATTTGAAAGGCAAATCACATTCAAGCCTCCTTCAGAGAAAGACAAAAGGTTCTGATTATTTATTTTTATTATTTCTGTTTTCAATGTAAAATTTCAAAACTCAGAGTATCATATTTTATATCTGCTGAAATATTTAAAATCTATCAAATATATATGCTCTGTTGTTTTGTTATTTGTTTTATTATTCAATTTTGTCAAATAGTGTCGTAACCCAAATAGGGGGAGATTGTTGGAACAAACCTATTACTGATTTGGGCTAGGATCACTATCTTCTTACTAGGACTAAGTTGACCCCAATGTATAGTCTAAAGGGTCAAGGTTTTAGGCTGTTAGAACTTAGGAAAAGCTAAGTTTTCTGCGTTCGACGAAGTCCTTACTGCGTTCGACGAACTCCATTTTGCGTTCGACGAAGGGCATGCTCCAGTTCGACGAACTTGCCAAGGTTCTGCATTCGACAAACTCATTCTGCATTCGACGAACTTCTCTCTGCGTTCGACGAACTCCAGATTGTGTTCGACAAATTTATTCAGATCGACAAAATTTCTCTTCAGTTCAGTATTTCAGAAGAATTATTTTTAATCTATTCTCTGAACTCAGCAACAGATCAAAGCCCATCATATAAGTCAAGGATATTATCTTTCCTTTTATTATTCTCTTATTTTGAGAAAGTATCCGTTTGGCTAATCGGAAAAGGATACATTTATTGAAAAGGAAAAAGAATTAAAGATTGGGTTGCAGTTCCAAGAAATAATCCTCCTAATTATTTTATTCCTTATTCAGAGGATTTGAAATTCAAATCAGTCATATACAGAAAGGAAAAAGGAAAAATAGGATTACATCAGTACAGCAAGACAGGTGATGCGCAAAACTATATCCGCAAACGATGACGGCTAGTGTACCATTTCGAATGTACTATAGGTTGTAAAAACCAAGGTCGTATTAGACTCGGGGCGCTTGAGTACTCTTACTTCAGAAAATCTCCATTATCTTATCAAATAAAAAATTGGGTTGGTTGTTTGCAAAAAGAAAATAAAAATAAGATTAAAACGATGAGTAAAAAAGGCTAGCACTCGATCTTGAATCACCTTGGAAACTAAATATAATAAGAACAACTTCTAATTCTCTTAATAATAAAACTTTAAGTGAAGGTTGTTTTTTATTATTATTATTAAATGGATCCCGCAACTTGTATGTATATCTGATCAATGAAAGCAACATGTCTGCTACATCGAATCTCTCCTCCTTAAGATTAAAATACGAAACAAGACAAAGCTGTGCAGTAATCTTTGTCGTGTCGCCCAATTTCAGTAAGATAATGTGGCGTAAAACATCCTGTACTGTAAGAGCATCCACTGTAAGTGACCCCACCATTTGGATCAAACTGCTACACTCCCTGTGGTGGAGTACCATATTTAGATTAGTCCAATCCCTATCAACTCGAAACTTTTCAAACACATCCAAATTATTTGGATGCTCGGTCAACCCAAACATCTCCCTCAAGTCATCATGAGTAATAGTAACCACTTGTCCATGCACCTGAGACCGCACTCCTCTATCCAGATCAGTCTGCGATGGGTCTTCCATATGCGTATTGAACTCTCGTACTAACTACGAAGAAAACCCCTCTGAAAGAAACACATTCAACACTTCGGAGGTTGCGAACAGTTGCATGATGTGATGGTGTCTTGGCATGGAAAACTCCATTAAATATGGGACACCTACTATTGCTGCCTCCACGACTTGTCCTGCGTGTTTCTTTCCTTTTGCTCTAGGAGCCATTTACCACATTATAAGAGAAATTAAAATCAAGCAAAAATCACTAGCGCCAGCACTAGCACTAGCACCCGACGCTAGCACTAGCGCCTGCAGTAGCGCCGACACTAGTCCTCTAATCTAAAATTTCTAGATCTCTCTACTATAAAATATTTCCAAATCCTAAATTACTAGATCCAAAAAACCCATATAATCTAAGCTAAAATCAAAACTAAAAATCTTCATAAATATTTAAAAATAGTGAAGGTCCTCTTTTTGATCTAACCTTATTCTAGATCTATCATCAAAATAAAAAGTTTTTTTTAAAGAGTTCATATATCTACATCTCAAACATCAAAATCAAATATTAAGAACAAGAACCATAAAAAGATGAAGATTTGTTCTAGAATCCTCTCTTCAAAAATAAAAGAATCAAGCATTGTAGATCTAGCATCTAAAACCACTTGATAACTTCAAATATCTTCATCTTGATCATCAAAATCAAAGTTTAAAACAAAAATCATAAGAAATGATGATTTTTTACCTTAGATCTATATGTGGGCTGCAGTATCTTCTAGGATTTTTCGGGAGAGCTTGAGGAGCAATGGCCAAAATAAGAAAGTGAAAAGGGAATAAAATAAAGATGCGCTACCGCCAGCGCTATCGTTAGCGCGAGCGGTATCGCTTGGTTCTGTTTTTATGTATTTTTAAAATTTGATAAAATACCTAAAATTATGCTCAATTATGTGTACCACAAAATTTTTTAGTTATGTTTTGAATTTTTTTTTTGAAAAATTAAAACAACAAAATATATACAAAAGCCAAAATTACAAAAAAATATTTCTTTTATGTTTTGTTTTTGTTCACTTGTTTAACTTCTATTTCTAAATAAAAAAAAACAAATAAAAAAAATATAAAACACAAAAACTAACAAAAAAACTGTATGGACTTTATTGTGAAAATCAAGCATGTTTTATACTATCTTTAGAACTTCTACAATGTTCCAATTTATCTTTTCAAACTACTTTGAACATTGTTCTTATCATGCTTTGATATATCTCGTAATATGTGCATCAATTATCTTATAATAGTAGTGAAGAACCAAGCTTAGCATGCCTCTAAGCATGAGCAAATGTTTTATGGTTGATAATGATATTTTTTCACTCACATTTTTGCTAAGTCTACTTGTGTTTTTAATCTAAAGATGCTTGCTTGTGTATTGTAATTGTACAATAAATTAAATTTGAACAAATATCTTACCTACACTACATTTATTTGCACTATTAAATATTAAGAAAAGTGGTTGTATTTTCAAAATCTACTTGGTTTGCAAAGCAAGTGTAATCAGAGAACTTTGTACAAAAAAAAAACATGAAATAAATTGACAAAGTTATCTCCACCAACCACTACTTGAACCTCCTGATAAGTCTTAATAAGCATTGTGAGGTTGAGCACCTTGGAAAGATTAGTAAAGTGTCTTGTGCAAACCTTTTTCTTTTTTACACCACTTATTCTTAAGTACACCGGGTCAAAAAAAATTGAAAAATAAAATTGTGTGATCCCCCAAGCACTACTTTGCACACTGATAATTCTTAATGAGCATTGTGTGTGCAAAGCACCTTGGTAGTTGCACATTTTTCTTTGTGCATAAAACGTGTGTGGAAGTAATCTTATTTGTGTTTTATTGTGCACTTTACTCTACATTTATCTTGTATTTTTCGATTATAACATTTGTTACCTTTTCAAAATACACTTTTGTGCACATCATTATCTTCCATAACACTTCTTCTCATGAGTATTGGATTCTAATGCTAATTCTATAATACTTTTTATATCTTAATGCACTAGATAACCTAGCATGCTCTCTACAACGTTTGGTATGTTTTGACTTTATTAATTAGATTTACATTGTAGTAGTCTCTTTATCATACATCTCTTTCATGCTTGGTTACTCCATGATAATCTTTTCCTTGAAAAATGATTTACAAAAACATCATTTTACAAAGAGATGTTTGGTGTATTTTTTTATATAAGTCTTCCGCAACATTACATTTACCTTTTATTCTTTTCATGCTTATCTCAAGTTTTTTTAACTCAAATTTTCTTTGGTAGACTTGCATTGTAAATGTTATATTATTCCTTTTGAAGCTAAAAACTATGATATATTTCTATGAACATACTTATGCTAAAAACACTGATTTATATCTATGAAAATTATTCTAAAAACACCTTATCATTTTCTCCTCTCTCAAAGCTCGATCATGCCTTTATCTTATTATCAAAACTATTATGTGTTTGCTTCCTTTACCCACTTTTGCTAATAACAAAAGGGGGAGAACAACCATGATAAATAAAATCCGCTATCAAAATATGATTAATTAAGATGATAGCTTACATATTAGGGGAGCATTCACTTTGGGGGAGCATGTATTTAGGAGGAGCAATTCAAAATACGAAATCAATAATTATCCTAAGTCATCACTCACACACACACACTAGTAGGTTCATCATGCTTATATATTAATGCTCTGATTTATCATTAATGGATTTATTATTATCAAAAGGGGGAGTATGGTGGAACATGGTCTTCCGCATCTCCTAGGTTTAAGAATAACAAATCCTATGTGTATTTGATCTTGTGTGTTTAAGTGTGCAGGAAACAAAGTCCATATGACTCAAGGATAACATAAGAAGGTTGCCCCCCAAAATTGGGCCAATAATTCCAACATGCCCACTAGCACCGACAGTAACACCTGGCGCCCGGCGCTAGCGATGATCAGCGCAATCCCGGGAGTACATTTAAAAGGCGCAAGCACCTAGTGGTAGCGAATAGCGCAGGCGGTAGCGCGAAGCACAGAAGGCAAGACAAAAATGTTTCCTCGGATTGAAGATTGTCCCGCACCGAATATGTCCTATTCTGGGATAGCGTCGGTGGTAGCGATAGCGCAGGCACTAGTGCTGAGGCTATAAATTGGACCCCTCTTCTCTCGTTTCTTATAGATATTAGAGAGAGAGGTTGAGTGCTAGAATTCCAGAGCCTGATTTGCCCGAAAGTTAATCTCCCACCAAAGCTCTATAAATTTCTGAAGGAGGACTTCTTCACGACGAATCCAAACGACCTCTGCTTCAATAATGCTTATCCTACAGCAGTTCATCATCACCAACTTCAGAAGTTCTTCAAGAGGGACTTTTTATTATTATCATTTCATTTTCTTTGTAAACCGTTATAGAATTCGCCTCGTGTTGGCGACTAGGTCTGGGTAGGACTTAGGGTGGAAATTCTCCTCATGTTGCTAACTAGATCTAGGTTAGGTCTAGGAGGTTCTCAAGGACATATCCGGGGTTGGATTGGCTAGAGCGGCTTGAGGCCGAATCTGAGGAAGGATAGGCTAGGGCCACCGGTACGTGGGGATACGAGTCGGGATAGAAAACAAAAGGATTTTATTGTTATTCGCCACCGATTTCTAGCGTTATAGAAATCAACTTTTGTAAATCCTTATTTCATATTAATAAAGCATGTCTCTACTTTATTTCAATTGTTTTGTTTACTTTCTCACCTTCTTAATCACTTATTATTACAAGATATTCATAACATAAGAAAAAGTTTTAAAACCCTTATTCACCCCCCGCCCCCTCTAAGGGAGCCTACCGATCCAACAACAACTTGACCATAGTTGAGAATGTAGTACAAATAATCCTTTTATCGGAGTTGAATTAAAATAACATTAGAATTTTGTCAAACAATAATCAAACTCAGATAGATTAGAACATAATCATGAAAACCTTGCTGATTTTAAGTCTTGCACGTTGCTATCCATATATTGGATCATTAGTGAATGATGAATAAGCATGTGCACATGGTTTATGCTAGTCATGTAGAGACATATGAAGAATGATCTTAGTAACACAACTCCTTTCCACCTCGGTGTTTAAATATGATTAGTAAGGAATGGATTAGCCCCTAGATATTCTAACATACACCTCATTTTGGGATGTTTAATACATCTCATATTATAATGAAAATAATGACTTAGTCCATTGACAACAACATCCCCAAATTTAAGGTATTTGTACAAACCTAGGATATTAGGTAAATGTGTGCCTTAGGATGTAAGGTGGTGTGGTTAGGGGTTGATAGCTTAGTATGGGTTTATATGAACCCTGGATAGCCCCAAGGTGTGGTGATATGGAAGTTATGGTTGAACAAATTTAGTGACTTTGTTATATCACTAGACATACAAGTAGTCCTGTAGGATCACGAGAAACCATTCTCATGACTTACACCCTCGACTACACTAGAGTTATTTCCTAGGGTTTTTGGGTAATGACTGTTGGATCTGTAGGCGCCCTTGGGGGGGGGGGGGGGGGGGGTTGAATAAGGGTTTTAAAACTTGTAGTGCTTAAGTGCAATTTCATATATATGTTGAGTATTTTTTACGATTTATTTTACATAAGACACTGCTTTATACTTTTACACGACAGTAGTGCTCAAAGCAAGAGAGATGGAGATTCAATTGCTACTTCCAACGATAGAGGCACCGCTCAGTGTTAGTGGCAGAGAACTCCCATTTCATTTATATTTCAAGGATCAAAGAGAACGAGTCAAAAATGAAGAAAAAACTATAATATTATGTTTTAAGAATGACTACAAAATTTTATCCCTATGAGGCTTGGAATTAAGGCATACGTAAAAACTCTTTTGGTTTTCTGTACCGACCCTTCTTTCAAGGACCGGTTGGCTCTAGCCTATCTCCCCAGATGAGGCCTCAAGCCGCCCCCTAGATCTAACCCTAAGAACTAGTCTCCACACCCATGCGGCGAATTCTCCCTAGTCCTCACAAGGCCCTAATCGCCAACACTTGCGAATTTCTCTATCAATAAACTTAAGAGTTTCAATAAATAATAAGAAAAACTACAACATCAAAAACTCCCTCAAAGATTGAACTTGAAGATAATGCAGGTGTGATCAATCCGTCTTCAAGTTCTTTGCATTCATGAGTGTTGATGGAGTACTCTTGGCTGCAAGGAGGAGGCACACGCAAAATTTCAGGAGTTATAGATTTTGATTCTTCGTGTATCGACACCGCTAAAAGGGCGTGGGCCACTCTCTAAATAGACTCGGATCCTTGCACCAGAGGTAGTGCTACCGCTGGGCTGGCAAAATAGATTGAGTCATCTTAGGCAACATTCTTCCTCCAAAATAGGCAACCCTTCTTACCGTGCCACAGAATTACTAACGCGTCATGTTTGTGATATTTTAGGACTAGCTATGAGATCTCCTTCCTCTTTCGCTCCTCAATTAGTAGCTTGATGACATCATTGCCATAAGTTACCATTGGGCATTATCCCTAACGTGTTAAGGTAATACATGCAATATTTGAGTCCCATCGACATTCCATTCTTGATGATATTTACTTCTCGACGCTGTTTCCAACTATGCAGACTCTACCGCCAGTGGTAGTGCTATCGCGTCGCATTAGCTATAGAGCATCATAGTGATAGCGAATCATCATCTTTCTTTTTCGTACTTATTGGGGCTTGAGAGATGAAGTTCATGCACACTATAAACACATATGAAAGTGAGGTTAGATCATAAAGTCACTCTAGAGGGGGGGGGGGGGGGTGAATAGAGTATTAAAAAGTTTTTCACTTAATTTTATAGCGGAATTAAAATAGTGATATATATGTATTGAGTGAGTTATAAAAACAAACACAAAGAGATCACACAGCACAATACAGAAAATCACACACACAGAGGACACAAGGATTTTATAGTAGTTCCCCAATAAACCTGGGTACGTCTACTCTTCTACCACCCTTGGTAGGATTCCACTAGGTTTTTGATCAGGTGCCCTATCACCAATGGATTTTTGATCAGGTGTCCAAACACCAATGAGCTTTTGATCAGGTGCTCTAACTAAACTATAGGTTTTTGTTCAGGTGCCCTGCCACCAAGGGGTTAGCTTTTGAAGGGAGTTATAACCCTGTACAAGAGGTGATAAAGTGGGTTTAGATGTTCTTCTCTGTCAATAATCTGAGAGAAGACTCTAGTGGAATGTGTGATGTAAAGCTCCCCCTATCTGATTGAAATTCTTGACAGTTGAGGATGGTGCTTTCTCTTAAATGAAACAAATCTTCTTTGAAGCTGATGAATCTCAGAGACAGAAGTTTCTTAGATTTGTTGTTGCTCTTGAAGATCTGATCTAGCAGCAGAGATCTGAGAGAAGGTGTTGATGTTCTCAGAGAATGAAAGGTGTTGCTTGAGGAAGATGAAGATGATCTGTGAAGCATTTTGTTTCTTCCTTCTGTATATCTCTTGACAGTATTCTTTTTTCTTTTTCTTTTCTTGCTGTACTGTTCTGTAATAATGTCCTGTAAATCTTCTTCCTTATTTCTTTTGAAATCTCTGAATAATTTGAATTCAAATCCTCTGTATGAGGAATAAAATATTTTGAATTGAATGTTTCCTTGGAAATATAAACCAAGACTTTAATTCCTTTTCCTTTTTAATTAATGTATCATTTTCCGCCAAACGGCTATTTTCTCAGGAAGAGAATGGAAAGGAATAAAATAAAAAGGAAGGATAATATACTTGACTTATCGGGAATAAATAGATCCGTTGCTGATAAAAGATCTGTGTTCAGATAATGAAATAAAAGTAATCCTTCTTAAATTCTGAACTGAAATAAGAATTCATCGATCAGAATAAATTTCGTCGACCACAATCTGGAGTTCGTCGATCTCAAGCTGGAGGTCGTCGAACTGAAAGATAATATCTGATAAGCTAGGTGGAATATTTATTTTGTTGAGCTGAGAAGATTTTTTGTCGATCTGAATCAATTTGTCCACCGCTGAGACTTAGTCGAACACTGAGACTTGGTCAACCGCTGAGACTTGGTCAACCGCTGAACCTGAAGTTCATCTACCGCTGAGACTGAAGTTCATCGACCGCTGAGAGCATTTTGTCGAACGCAGAGAGGAGTTTGTCGAACACAGAATGAGTTTGTCGAACACAAAAACTTGGCAAGTTCATCGAACGCAGGAGCATGCCGTTCGTCGAACGCAGGATTGAGTTCGTCGAACGCAGTATGGAGTTCATCGAACGCAGAAAACGTATCTTTCGCTTAGTTCTAATAGCCTAACACCTTGACTCTTAAGACTATACATTGGGGTCAACTTAGTCCTAATAAACAACTAGTGATCCTAGCCCAAATCAGTAAAAGGGTTGTTCCAACAATCTTCCCCTATTTGGGTTAGGACACTATTTGACAAAATTGAATAATAAAACAAACAACAAAACAACAGAGCATATATATCTGATAGATTTTTAATATTTCAGCAGATATAAAATTTGATACTCTGAGTTTTGAAATTTTACATTTAAAACAAATAGTAAAAACAAATAAATAGAACCTTTTGTCTTTCTCTGAATTCTGACATTGCCTTCAGCTTTCTGAATTTGATTATCTAAGCTGTATCTGCTATATCAAACAATAGTTCTAAATCTGCATTTTTCAGCTTTCTGAATATGTTGATCTGAATTGAATCTGCTCTAACAAAAATTATTTCTTAATCTGCTTTGCTACCAATCTACTATATCTGAATCTGAAACAAAAACAAAAACAGCAAACTGCTGTGAGCTTTATCAAGAACTGAAAACATGCTTCTTCATCAACTGAATGATTTTTCTTTTTCATACGACATCTCCCCTTGAAACTTGAGCATCTTCATAAAACATCTCCCCATATCATAAAGGAGTTTCTTCAAAACATCTCCCCCTGTCAAAAGGAAAGTATCTCCTCCTAACAAAAAGGAGCTTCTTCAAGACATCTCCCGCTGCCTAGTTTCAGGAAGGCCTGAAGCTAGGCCCCTAGAAGAAGGGACATATGAGGAGGTAGGGAAGGATGCAATCTTTTTGAAGAAATATTGCTAATGTTCCTGCAAAATAAAATAGAGATCAAGTGCAAAGGAACTGGAAAGACAAGCAATTCTGTAGGCATACAATTAAAATGAAAAAGATTTGATTATAAGGAAAGACTCAGAAAAAAAAGCTTAATCAAAACTGCGTTCGATGAAAAATAATTTTTTGTCGATCTCAGTTCGATGATCTAGATGACTTCGTCGATCTCCGTTCGACGAACGTCTAGATTTCATCGATCTCAGTTCGATGAAGTGATGGGATAAGTAGAAAATTTAATTTTTTTTCAATTGATTGAATCTCCATCTATCATTCCTAGCCGATTTATAAATAAGATATGTTTCTTTTCATCCAAGGGTTTGGTGAAAATATCAGCCCTTTGCAAATCAGTAGAACTGAATTGTAGGCAAAATTTATTTTTATCCACATTATCTCTGATAAAGTGGTGCCTAATTTCTATGTGTTTAGTCCTACTATGGAGTACTGGATTTTGTGCTATAGATATTGCACTAGTATTGTCACAAAATATAATTGAGTTATTTAAGTTGATACCATCGTCTTGAAGTTGATTTTGTATCCAAATTATCTGTGAGCAGCAACTGCCTGTAGCTATGTATTCAGCTTCAGCTGTTGATGTAGACACATATGTTTGTTTCTTACAAAACCAAGACACAAGCCAATCACCAAGAAACTGGCAAGTTCCTGATGTGTATTTCCTGTCTACTCTGCATCCAGCATAATCAGAATCTGAGAATCCAGTTAATTCAAATTCTGAAGCTGTTGGATACCAGAGTCCTAGATTTGGACAACCCATTATATATCTCAAAATTCTTTTTAATAAAATTAGGTGAGATTCTTTGGGGTTAACTTGGAACCTAGCACAAATACATGTAGCAAACATTACGTCAGGTCTACTAGCTGTTAAGTAAAGTAAAGAGCCAACAATTACTCTATACACTTTCTGATCAACAAGTTTCCCAGATTCATCAGTGTTAACAACAACATTGGAGGGCATGGGTGTTTTCATGGTTGAAGCATCAGACATACCAAATCTTTTCACTAATTCCTTAGCATACTTAGATTGTGATATGAATATGCCATTTGGAGTTTGCTTCACTTGAAGACCAAGGAAGTAAGATAACTCACCCATACTACTCATTTCAAATTTAGATTGCATTAGGTTACAAAACCTTTTGCATAGATTTGAATCAGTGGAGCCAAATATGATATCATCTATATATATTTGAACTAGTAAAGTTTGATTTTTATGTATCCTGAAAAAAATAGGGTTTTATCAACTATGCCTCTACAGAAATTGTTCTCCAAAAGAAAATTAGATAAGGTCTCATACCATGCTCTGGGAGCTTGCTTGAGACCATAGAGAGCTTTATTAAGCTTTAATACATAAGAGGAGTGAGTTGGAGAGGTGAAACCTGGTGGTTGTTCCACATAGACTTCTTCTTTGATGTCTCCATTCAAAAATGCACTCTTCACATCCATCTGATATACTTTGGATTTCTTGAATGCAGCAAAGGCCAGAAAAATCCTGATTGCTTCAAGTCTTGCAACAGGAGCAAAGGTCTGATCATAGTCAATTCCTTCTTCCTGTGAATATCCTTGGGCTACCAATCTTGCTTTGTCTCTGACTATGTTTCCTTGAACATCTAGGTTGTTCCTAAAGACCCACTTGGTGCCAATGACTGGATGGCCTTTTGGTCTTGGAACCAAATCACATACCTTGTTCCTTTCAAATTGATTGAGCTCCTCTTACATTGCAAGAATCCAATTTAGATCTTGTTCTGCATCTTTTATGGATTGAGGATCAATCTGGGATATGAAACAAGTGTGCATCTGATTTTGGTGTAGTTGATGCCTTGTTTGAACACCTGCTGAAATATCTCCAATGATTTGGGATATTGGATGATCTCTAACTGTGATGTGGTCAACAGTTTGAGTTGGTTCAGCAATGGTTTCTTCTTCAGGGACTTGTTCAGCTGTCATTTGATTTAAATTGTCAGCAAGATCTGGATTATCCTCTTCTTCATTGTCTTCAATTATTTCATTTGATGGAAGTAGAGAATCTTTATTCTGTAGATCCAATCCATTTAGCTCTTCATATAGAGTTGGTACCTGCAAAGTATCTTTGGTAAAGGTGGTATTCCTCTCCTCAATTAACATGTTAGTGTCATCAAAAGATACATGCATGGACTCTTCTATCTTAAGAGTAGATTTGTTGTAAATCTATAGGCTTTACTAGAAAGAGAATATCCAAGAAATATGCCTTCAACAGCTTTTGCTTCAAACTTCCTTAGATACTTCTTATCATTGTTATGCACATAGCATTTACTGCCAAATATCTTAAAATAGTTAACATTAGGCTTTTTATTCTTGAGTAATTCATAGGGAGTTTTACCCTTAAGCTTATGTATCAGGCTTCTGTTCAACACATAATTTGCGGTGTTCACTGCCTCTGCCCAAAACGACAATGGCAAGTTTGCATCAGCAAGCAATGTAGATGCTGATTCAATTAGGGTTCTATTTTTCCTTTCAGCTACCCCATTTTGTTGAGGAGTTATAGGAGTAGAGAAACATTGCCTGATCCCTTATTTTCCATAAAATTCTCTCATCAGAAGAGATTCAAACTCAGTGCCATGATCACTTCTGATCAATGCAACTAGAGTAGAGTACTCAATCTTGATGGACCTAAGTAAGTCTGTCAGAACACTGAAGGTGTGAGACTTGTTCCTAAGAAACAACACCTAAGTGAATCTTGAGAAGTCATCTACAATAACTAGAGAGTAATGCTTCCCTCCTAGACTTTGTATTGCAGTGGGTCCAAAAAGATCCAAATGCAGTAAGTCCAGAATCCTAGGTGAATCACTCTTGGATAAAGATTTAAAACTACTCTTGGTCTGCTTACCTAATTGATAAGCCCTGCAGAGTCCTTCCTTCTTGTATGAACCAGAAGGAAGTCCTCTAACAAGATTGTCCTTGGAAAACTTAGATATAGTTCTAAGGTTAATATGTCCTATCCTTTTATGTCATAATTCATTTGTTTTACTTATATAATTAAATAAACAAATATCAAAATTGGCAGAGTCTAAATTGAACTAAATAAATGTTTCCGTGTGTAATACCAGATAACATATTTATGTTTTTATTATTGGTAATAAAAGTTACCTGAGAACCTTCATCACATAACTGGCTTATGCTGATGAGGTTGTGATTTAGACCCTTAACATAAGCTACCTCCTTGAAGGTAATTGCTCCAACTTTGATCTTCCCATATCCTTTGGTTTGTCCATAGTTGGAGTCTCCAAAGATCACCTTGGGTCCATGCTTTGCCTTGTAGTTGCTCAGGTTGGCCTTATTTCCTGTCATGTGCTTTGAACATCCACTATCCAAATACCATTGTTCATTTTTGCTTGGATAGCCCTGTACCTGCAAAATAGGAAACATTCTAGTTGTTCTAGACCCAGACTACCTTGGGTCCTTTTGTTTTTCCACAAAATTCTGAAATGAAAGACATCTCAGGTTGATCCATTTTACCTTGTGGATGATATCTCCTTGGAGGAATTATCCTTTCAGTGAAAGGATTCTTAGTATGTGAAGAATAAGAATTTTTCAGATTTTCTGTATATTTTCCATTCGAAGAATTCAGGTGAGTTCGTCGATCGCCGTTCGACAAAGTGAAGTGCTTTCGTCGAGCTCCGTTTGAATAATAACTATACTGGAAATCTGTCTTCAGAGTTCGTCGATCTCCGTCTGACGAAGTGAATTGATTTCGTCGAGCTCCGTTCGACGAATTCTGCTGAACTTCTTTATTCTTAACAGCCTTGCTTGAGATATTTTTATTTACTTCTACTGGCTCTTTGTTCTTAGCAGAAATGAATTTTACTGGTGTAGATAAGATGTTTTCTTAATAAGATGTGGCTCACCTGATGATGCACCCAAGCCTAGTTTGCCACTAAGTCTGACATTCACTGTGCTTGTGATGTCCATCAGTTTGATACTTCTCCCTTTTAGGGATTCTTCAAATTTCTTAGCCTCAGATAGTTTGTTCTCAATGAGAATAATATGTTCTCTGGAGGCAGCCAAATCTTTCTTATGATTGACATTTTCTTCACTTAGTTGGTTCATTTCAGCCAACTGATTTCTGAGAGAGATTATCTCTTTCTCAGATTTGATTAAATCTAAGCAAAGAACTTTGAATTCATCTTTGAATTTAATTGAATTAAAATCAAAGTTTGAGATTGCCTGATCAGCATCATTGTCAGACTCTGATTCATCTGAGTTGTTTGCTGAGGCATTGATAGCCATCATGCAGAAGTTTCTTTCTTCTTCATTATCTTCATCATCACTGGAGGTGTGTGAAGATGTAAGTTCTGACTCACTGCTTGAGTCATAGATAGCCATCAAGCATTGGTCATTCTCATTTGCATTTTCTTCATCATTAGAAGAGCTTGATAAAGATTCTGAGTCTGTCTCACTCCATGTTTCAGCTACAAATCCTCTTCCCTTATGCTTGTGTTTGTGGGAGGAAGACTTGCTGGAGTGCCTCTTTTCTTCTTTGTCTTTTCTCTTTTCCTTCTTTTGATTCTCTGGACACTCAGGTAGAATGTGTCCTGGTTTCCTACAGCTAAAACAAATATTTTCTTTAGAATTAGATTTGTCATACCTTGGCTTTTCTCTTGATCTGGAATCCTTCTTTCTGAATTCCTTCTTAGCCATTTTATAGATTCTCTTTGCTAGTAGACTCATGAACTACACATCTCTTGGAGCTTTTTCTTCTTCTTCAGTTGTTTGGAAAGCAATGCTCTATTCTTTCTTGGATGCTAGTGATGAGGCAGATTGTTCAGCTTCTCTAGTTTTGATAAGCTGCTCATAAAATTTAAGTTTGCCTAACAAGCTCTCAATGGAGATCTCATTAAGGCTTCTGGCTTCCTTGATTGGCCAGATCCTAGAGTCCCATGTGCTGGGGAAGCACATAAGGATCTAATCATTCACTTCTGTGATAGAGATCACTTTGTCAAAAGATTCCGGCTCATTAATTATGAGGCTGAGCCTGTTGTACATATCAACTACTGTTTCATTTTCTCCCTTTTTGAAATTCTCATATTGAGAAATAAGGTGGGATCTTCTATCTTTTCCTTCATTTGCTGATCCTTCAACCATATTGTTGAGTGACATCCAGATTTCCCTTGCTGAAGTGCACTCCACAACTTTTTGGAAAATGTCATCTGACATTATTTGTACCAAAATATTCATTGCCTTGGCATCTGCACTTCTCTGCTTCTTTTGAGCATCTGTCCACTCAGGTGGTGGAATAACATTATTGTTTGTTGGTGCTTCAGCACTTGTTGTTGCTGTAGGAGTAGGAGGTCCTGTCAAAATAACATTAAAAATATCTTCGTCAATAGAATTCATGAACAATCTGATCCTTGCCTTCCATAGTGCAAACTTCTTTAAATTGCACATAGGAGGAATTGTGCTTGAGTATTCTTTGTTCTGTGTCATGAGTTCTTAGAAAAAGAAAATTCTAAAATAAATTTAAGATCTAGTTGATCTTTTGATTCAGGTGTTAGCCTGTAAAGAATCAACCAACCTCTGATACCAATTGAAAGTGAGGTTAGAACTTAAAGTCACTCTAGAGGGGGGGGGGGGGGGGGGGGTGAATGAGTATTAAAAAGTTTTTCACTTACTTTTATAGCGGAATTAAAATAGTGATATATATATATGTGTATTGAGTGTTTTATAAAAACAAACACAATGAGATCACACAGCACAATACAGAATATCACACAAACATAGAGGACACAAAGATTTTATAGTTGTTCCCCAATAAACCTGGGTACGTCTACTCTTCTACCACCCTTGGTAGGATTCCACTAGGTTTTTAATCGGGTTCCCTATCACCAATGGTTTTTTGACCAGGTGTCTAAACACCAATAAGCTTTTGATCAGGTGCTCTAACCAAACTATAGGTTTTTATTAAGGTTCCCTGCCACCAAGGGGTTAACTTTTGAAGGAAGTTATAACCTTGTACAAGAGGGGATAATGAGGGTTTAGATGTTCTTCTCTGTCAATAATCTGAGAGAAGACTCTAGTGGAATGTGTGATGTAAAGCTCCCCCCTGTCTGATTGAAATTCTTGACAGTTGAGGATGGAGCTTTCTCTTGAATGAAACAAATCTTCTTTGAAGCTGATGAATCTGAGAGGCAGAAGTTTCTCAGATTTGTTGTTGCTCTTGAAGATCTGATCTAGCAGCAGAGATCTGAGAGAAGGTGTTGATGTTCTCAGAGAATGAAAGGTGCTGTTTGAGGAAGATGAAGATGATCTGTGAAGCTTTTTGTTTCTTCCTTCTATATATCTCTCGACAGTATTCTTTTTTCTTTTTCTTTTCTTGCTGTGTTGTTCTGTAATAATGTCCTGTAAATCTTTTTCCTTATTTCTTTTGAAATCTCTGACTAATTTGAAATTCAAATCATCTGTAGAAGGAATAAAATATTCTGAATTGAATGTTTCCTTGGAACTGCAAACCAAGACTTTAATTCCTTTTCCTTTTTAATTAATGTATCCTTTTCTGCCAAACGGATATTTTCTCGAGAAGAGAATGGAAAGGAATAAAATAAAAAGGAAGGATAATATCCTTGACTTATCTGGAATAAATAGATCTGTTGCTGATAAAAGATCTGAGTTCAGAGAATGAAATAAAAGTAATCCTTCTGAAATTCTGAACAGAAATAAGAATTCGTCGATCAGAATAAATTCCGTCGACCACAATCTGGAGTTCATCGATCTCAAGCTGGAGGTGGTCAAACTGAGAGATAATATATGATAAGCTAGCTGGAATATTTAATTCATTCAGTTGAGAAGATTTTCGTCGATCTGAAACAATTCGTCGACCGCAGAGACTTGGTCGAATGCTAAGACTTGGTCAACCGCTGAGACTTGGTCAACCACTGAGACTGAAGTTCATCAACCGCTGAGACTGAAGTTCATCGACCGCTGAGAGCATTTCTTCAAACGCAGAGAGGAGTTCGTCGAACGTAGAATGAGTTCGTCGAACGCAGAACCTTAGCAAGTTCGTTGAATGCAGGAGCATGTCATTCGTCGAACGCAGGATTGAGTTCGTCGAACGCAGTATGGAGTTCATCGAATGCAGAAAACTTATCTTTCCCTTAGTTCTAACAGCCTAAAACCATTACACTTAAGACTATAAATTGGGGTCAACTTAGTCCTAATAAACAGATAGTGATCCTATCCCAAATCAGTAATGGAGTTGTTCCAACAACATAGCAAGTATGATCAAATACAATGAATTTGTTATTCTCAAACCAAAGGATGTTGAAAGCATGTTCCAACAAACTCCCACTTTTGATAATAACAAATCCTCTTAGAAAGAAATCATTCAAATATAAGAATTGTGTATATAAGAAAAAAGATCAGCGTGATAAAATGCATATGCTCCTTCTATATAGATGCTCCCCCTATATAAGTGATCCCCCTATATTTAAGCATCCTATGTATTTTACACTGCTTAAGTGTGAATTTCTTTCAATGTTATTCTCCCCCTTTTGCTATTATCAAAAGATGGTGGAGAGAAAATATATTATTTAAGAGTTAATATAGTTTTTTTTAAATGTAGAGATGGAATGGGCTTAATAATGATTTTCCACTTAGTGACACCCAATGGTGAATGAGTAGAAGAAAGTTGATTTGAAAGAGTGAAGTATCAATAGTTTAGTAAACAATAAACCACTTGTTGGGTAAGAAAAGTATTCATGATCAAGAGAACGAATAGATGAATAATAGAAAGCATGTTTCAAGATTTTGTAAATGAACATCTTTGTATGAGTTTTAAGCATACTAAATGAGTAAGAGTTGTAGTCTAGTAAAAATAGATGTTTTAGTAATTTAATTCCAAGATCAAATATCACTTGATAACAAAAACATAATAGCACATATGTAGAGAGTAAATGATCACGATTGAGCTTACCAGGCGTAGCGGAAAGTATGTTTTAAAAAATGTTAGCATGATCTACTTTATCAAGACAAGATAAAAGGATATAATGTTTGAAATTCATAAAGCAAGCAACCTTATACATTGTAGAGATCATGTATTGTTATCTAGTGCATCTACTAAAGATTGTAGAAAAGTGATGAGTCCCATTTATATACACATTTATGGACTCATCTGGGTTGTATTTCTAGTCAATGCACCACACTTTAGGCTTGTTTATGATCATATTTGTTATTCCCTGCTAGGTGCACTCTTAGGCCCGTTTCGGTGTGCATTTGCGCTCCTTGTTATTGGGGGTAAGCACATGGTGTTCCCCAATCCATTTTTCTGTGTTTATTTGGTGCTGGAGGTGTATTCCCAGCTGGTATGTTTTTATGTGCAGGTGGCCGGATCGTCCCGTTTTCCCCCAAAATCTATGTCCGTGCATATCGCACGGTCGTGCGTTTCCTTGACGCACGGATGGTTGCGATCGTGCATCTGTATCTGGGCAGAAAACAGACAATCTGAGTTTGTCGTGCGTTTTAGGCACGGGCGGATTTGCCCGTGCGTGAGTAAAACGCACGATCGACCTGTTTCCTCTTATTTTTGGTCATTCTGAATTTACCCGTGCGTTTGTACGCACGGGCGGATTTGCCCGTGCGTGAGTAAAATGCACGGGGGGCGCAGCGTCTCCCTCAAGTCAGATTTTATCATTTAATAACACACGGTTCACGCACGGTCGTGCGTTCGACCGTGCGTGACCATTTTTCTGCCTGTTTAGTATAAAATGCAGGACACTCCGCAGTCAACGGGAGAGCTCGCAATGAGAGCAGGAAATCAGGTCCTCCCCGCCATTTTTGAGGTCTGAAGGCTTCTCCTTCACCTCCACCACCAAGGAGACCATTTTCCGGCGATTTCCACCACCATTATTCCATTCGGGAGCGTTGGCAAGCATCCTCCACCAAGTGTTCAAGCATTCCTCATCGTGGGAAGCCATAGAAGTGATGTAGGTCGTTGGAGCGGTGACAGCCTCCATCGAGTCCGCACACCATCTGAGGGCCAATCCCGGAGAGAGCCCGACAACCTCTCATTCCGGCCGAGAACCCAAGATGCGGTGACATCTTCCTATTGGTCCTCTCTAAATTTGATGCTTGTGCTTTCTTTGTGTTGTTGTAATGAACTATTGCTTAGCTTAATGTCATAGATCTTTTATGAAGTTCATGTGCAATGATGCGGTGGTGTGAGAATAGCATTTTCCTTGTTGTGATTTTCTGAGTTCGTTGTGTGTGAAGCCCTAGCAATTACTAGTGGTGATGTTTGGAGAAGAGGTGTGTGCGACCCTCACCCATCACAGTTACTTTCCGTCCACGCGCCTCCCGAAGCACGGCATTGCGGCCGTTGCATCCATCTCGCCTTGCGAAGCGGAGTTTTGACTCACATCTCTCTTTTCTGCATTAGCTTAGGAACCAAATCACAATGCCCTTGTTTTTGCTTTATTCGCTCGTGTAACGATCGATTCACCACGCATTCTGTTCACCAGAACCTGCATTCCTTGAGAGATGATATTCGGGGAAGCTATTCCCAATTTTATTACTTGACAGCGACCAGTGCACTTGCCGAATACGCATCAAGTTTTTGGCGCCATTGCCGGGGTATGCAGGCGTGTAACGCTTTGTGTTGTGAATCCTTGTTATAGGAGCAGTTGTTTTTTATTTTGGTTTTTCTTTGTGTCTTCTTTTTGTGTATGCAGAGGCAAGCCGGAAGGGAATTAGTACCCTTTGATCTGGAGATTGAACGCACTGCGCGCGCAATAAGGCGTGTTGCAGCCGTGCAAGCGGCTATGGGAGATAATATGGAAGTTGGAGGCATGCCGAGAGTACCCAATGATCAGGAAGAAGTGAATCCTGGAGTACCCCATATGGGGCAAAATCATCTTAGGGATGAGCAGGAGGTGGTTAGACCGAGGCCCTGGACCATGAGAGATTATACCACTCCAACAGTGTATATCCAGGATTTGGGCCTAACATCATGAATAACCAGTTTTAGATCAAACCGGCCATCCTGAACATCATCCGCAACAACGCTCAGTTCACTGGGATGCCTGGTGAAGACCCACATCTTCACTTGGCGGAGTTCACCGACATTTGCGGTACCTTCCGGTATGCATGAATTACTGACGAAACAGTCAAGATGAGACTGTTCCCTTTCTCGTTGCGTGACAAAGCCAAGGTGTGGCTCCATTCTATCCCTCCAGGAACTGCTGCCACTTGGGACGCACTTGCGTCCAAATTTCCCGACAAATTCCACCCGGTGGACAAAATTGTGAGCCTTCGGCAGGAGATCGCCACTTTCCGGCAAGCTGCGCCAGAAACTCTCGCAGTAGCTTGGGAGCGTCTTGGTGATCTCCTTCGCAAATGTCCAAATCACGAGCTCCAGCCGTGGAACATCATGGAAACCTTCTACTTCGCCATCGAGCCCAACCACCGGGCAATGATTGACGCTGCTGCAAGAGGGACCTTGATGATCCATACGCCGGAGGAAGCTCTCAGAATTCTGCAGGACACTGCCTCACACAGCACCTTCTGGACTGTTGGGAGAAATGCGCCGAGAAGCACTCGGGGACTGTTCATAGTGGACTCATTACCTCTCGCAGCTGCGCCCGCGACTAACATTTCTTGTGAAGAATGCGGAGGCGGTGGTCACCACGCATATGAGTGCCCAGGTAGCGGGCTATCAGGTGAATTTTCTCAGCTTTATTCAAATGAATCAGTAAATTTTGTAGGAAACCAAGCTAGGGGGCACCCTATGACAATGCCTATAATCCGGGTGTGAGAAATCACCCGAATTTTTCCTGGAATCAAAATACTGCAGGGCAACGATGGCAACCGGGCCAGCATCAATACGATGCTCAAGAGTCCGGAAGCCAACCGAGGCCGCCTCATCCGGGTTATAATCAAGGCACCCCGGCCCCAAAGAAAAGTAAACTTGAATAAATGATAGAGAAGTTCATGGAAGCCGCCAGCTCTAGTTTGGCGAATCAAACCGCGTCCATGCGTAACTTGGAGACGCAATTGGGCCAATTGGCTCAAGTGCTAACACGGCGTTCGCAAGGGACCCTTCCTAGTAATACTGAAAAAAATCCAATTAACCAAGGGAAGAGTCTCTTCGATGCGGTAGTGAGTGACCCAAATGAGTTGGTGATCTCATGCTCCATTAATAATATTGAAATGACGGCCCTATGTGATTCTGGTTCATCTCGCAACATCCTTGCACTGCAGGATGTTGCTAAATTAAAACTTGAAATGAACACAGATGATCAGAAATCCCTAGTGCTTGCTAATGGGACTGTCATTCAGACAGAGGGAGAAGTAAGGAATGTGGAAGTTACAATCGAAGGGATGATCGTGGTTGCTGACTTCCAAGTTTTGGGACCAAGTCAGAATCAATCTATTCCCATCTTGGGAGTACCATTCTTAAAAGAGAGCAGTGCCACCTTAGATTTTTCTATGGGGTGTGTTGTCTTACCTTGTAAGGTAACACCCCCCACTTGCCCCAAGATTGTTTCCGAAGCAGTAATCCGCTCTCCCCTTGTAATCTTTGATGAATCATCTAGTGACGCAGAAGCAAGGAAAGAAAAAAGATCGCTAGAAGGAGAGAAGAAAGAAGAGGAGTTGCGGGTCGTGAATGAAGAGGTGATAAAGGCAGGAGAAAGCAGTGAGACCCAAGCGCTGAACGATGAGAGAGAAGGCGGAGCAAAGCGCCTTATGAGCAGTTTTTTGAGTCATAATGACCACTATAAACATTTTAAACAGGTCCATTGGGCTGATCTAGTTGTCAAGGTGGCAACGGAAGTGATGCCACCGACCACAAAGGTGGGAAGTTCTGACGACTATCAACGTTGGTGTTCTCCAACTGTGGAGAAGCTAAAGCAAGAAAGATTGTTGCGTGGAGCACGCTCTGCTGCCCTCCGGCGCGAGAAGGAGGAGGTTAGGGGCAAGGGGGACACAACCTCCTTGGGCCCTAAAGCCTTCACCTCCTTCCATCTCGCGTGGCTGGGGAGAACCACCACAAATCAGCATACAGCTGATGCGTGATGGGGTCTCCAGGTTTTGTTTGTGCTTTTTCTTCTATCTGATTTTGTGCTCTGTTATATTACATTGTTGTGTTGTGTTTTTATTAAGTATGGAACAATTTTATTACTGCTGCTATCTAATTGTAATACAGGTATTTGGTCCACCTTTAAGGACGTTAAACAAAAGGGCTTCTTGCGAGACAACCCATGGGAACCACCCGGTTCCGTTTGCTTAGTCTATTTCTTTTAGTCCTGTTATTTTTCTTTTTGTTAACATCGCAGGTTAAAGCTCTCACGTGGTGGATGCGGAAGGAGAAAAACATAAAGAAGGAATTACCGCACTTCTGGCATGCTCATTTATGAGCATAGGTTCACTCTACCCCTATTCTCCTTATTCTAGAATTCCCTATTTTATTTAGTTTTGATCATGTCTGGGGGAGGGATCGAGCTATGCACGTGCACACACTTTGCATAGCATGTTAGAATGTGCTGAGTCAGGAATTTTCAATTGCATTGTGCACACTGCGTACACTTGCACCTAGTACACGTGCACTTGATCACGCGTGCTTATTGGGTATTGCTGCGAGGTTCCCCGCTCGTAAGAATTGGATTGTTAGTGTCGGATTGAGGAGTAGAGAAAAATGTCGACTCGAGTAGTGCTCTAGTCGAGTGCTCCCGTCACGCCTAGAAATTCAATTAGAGTAGAATAAAATTCAATGTTGTAATTTAAGTATTTCTATTATAGTAGCTGCAATTTATTTTACTTTAGTGGTGAATCTGGTGAATCCAACGGTAGCATAGGGTCGAGTGTAGCTGTAATAGTAGTAGCTTATTACTAGGGTCGGAAGGAAGGACAACCTTTCTCGGTGGCTAGAACTTGCATTAGGCGACTCTTGAAACGATTGCGTTGAAGTACTCGTTATAAAGTGTGATATAGGCCATTTCATGATTCATTTGTGCTTTTGAAATCCTTACCAATGTATTCACCTTTGCAAGCCCACTTGAGCATACCTTTCCTCCTTGTTTAGCTCCACCAAAATTGAAAGTGCACAGTTAACCTCACTAGAATTCTCTAGAGGGGGGGGGGGGGGGGGTGAATAGAGATTAAAAATATTTTGTGCAAAGTTAATATATATATATATATATATGTATAATCACAGATTAGAGCTTCCCACACACCAACAAGAATTAAGCAAGAAAATAAAGTAAATGCAAGAAAATAAATCACAGCACAACACAAGAAAATATAGTGGTTCCCCAAACTTTGGGTAGTCCACTCTTCTACCCCCTTGGTAGGAATTCACTATCTTGTACTGAGTCTTTTGATAAGGAGACTCTTAGAACCACCCTGAGTCTTTTGACAAGGAGACTCTTAGAACCAACTGAGTCTTTTGACAAGGAGACTCTTAGAACCAGTACACTGAATTTTTTGAAGAGAGATTCTAAAAACTCTTTTACAATGTTAGAAGTAAGAAAGAAAGCAGAAAGATATAAGGACAAGAATGAATCTTCTTCCTAGCAAGAAGATTGGAAGCACAAGAAGTGAATTGAATCTTTCTTCTATAGAGAGAAGAAGATTTGCAGACTTTCTCTCTTTGTGAGAGCTATCAGATTTTGCAGCAGTGTGATTTCAGAAGCAGAAGAAGAAGAAGTGGTTGAATGTTGCTGCAGAGCTTTTTCTCAATTTCTCTCTTTTCTCTTGGGAGCTTTTCCTCTATTTCAAAATGTATGTGGTGGATCACTCAACTGTCATTTTCTGCCGACCTCCTCTTTATTTATAGCTCTGTGTATTCAAAATAATGCTATAGGAGGATAATTAATTAGCAGTCAGAAAAATAGAAAGATGAAAATGTTTCCATAATATTTATTTCTGTAGAAGGAAAGAACCAATTCAGATTTCAAATAATATCCAAATAAGTTAAATCAAATTAGCCAAGAATCAGATATAAGGAAATAATGATTCAGAACGGCTATAAAATATTGACACTTATTCCATATAAATCAGATCTATTGAAAGAAGGAAAGAGATCTGGCGCATATTTAAATTCTGTCATGGAAATCGACGTGCGTCGATTACTATTCGACGCAAGTGTCGAGAGCATCCTTTCTGGACGTCGAGAGAAGAATGAGGAAGGTGCGTTGACTAAGGTGCGTCGACTTCATTAGATGCGTCGACTAGAAATCAGAGTGGCGTCGACTAGACTTATGTCGAAATATTCCTAGAGTTACTTCGACTCAACCTGAAGGAAACGTCGAATACTATTCGACGCATATTTACTTAGCCTTGTTTTTTTCATTCTTAGAATTCATTTCTAGGGGTTAAGAGAAATCATTTTCCCAACAATCTCCCCCTATTTGTCTTAACCCTATTTAGAGGGAAATTGTACTAGCATATAATTAACCCAGCACAGCATTTGTAAAGATAAGAAATATATTGAGTAGAAGGAAAGAGATTAGGAAAAGAAAGCACATGTCAAGTATAAGTCTTTCACAAGAATTAAACTAGAAACTTCTTTTTGTACATGAAGTTGACAAAAGCAGAATAAAGTTTCCTAGATAAGTCATGAATGGCATCAAAAATGTATCCCCTATCTCTATCAGGTCTTTCCTGAACATTCCTGATGATTGTATGCAGTTTTTCCAAGAGTTTATCACCATCAGGAATAGTGTCATTTATGGAGTAGCCTTTGCTGATGATGATTGCTGCCTTTTCATCAATCATCTCAATGGTAATGTTGTGAGATTCTTTTTATGCATGCTTGGGCTCAGGAGGTCCTTTGTTATCAACCTTTGGCCTAAACTTTGTTTTCTTCTCTGATTCCTGTTTCATAGGACTCTCAGTCATTTTTCCTTTCCCTTTCCAGGAATCTAACTTTGCAGGTCTTGATGGCTTTTTATAGGGAATGTATGTATCTTCTGTACATCCTATACCCTTCTTGTCCTTTTGACCCTTATCCAAGATAATCCCTGCCTGAGGATTTTTCTTTTGATAAGCTTCAATATCAAACAACTTATTTGGAATTTTGATAGAAGATTCAGCAAGGATTTGTTCCTTAGTCATTCCCTTGTTAATCTTTTCCATCCAAACTTTCCTTTTATCTTCCACTTCTTTTCTAGCTGCTTCATATTCATACAGTTCTCTTTCTCTTATCTCTTCATGCCTCTTTTCCATGTCAGGATCATGGTACTCCTTGACAGGACTGTTAGGACAGATACTAGGCATCTTTTCAAATCTTTTTATTTGCTCACATGCTTTTCTATACTTCTTTTCTTTTGCAAACTCCTTCCTTTCTTCTTTAGAAAAATTTTGCCAGTGGGGAGTGACTTCCCTTTTTCTCTTTATCTGTCCTCCTGGACTTTGCCTAGATATGATCTGTTTAGGGAGTCTTGCTGCTTGTGGAGGTAGAGGTAGCAGAGGAGGTAGAGACGAAGGAGGAGTTTTCTCTTTGGGTGGAGAGGGAGCTATTTTAAGAAGAGTTCTTAGATGTTCTGTAGGAGAGGGAGGAAAGATTTCTGGTAGAGTGTTTTCTGTGAAGGAATGATTGTCTTCTCCAAGCTCTGTTGCAAGGATGTCCTCAAGCAGAGGTGTCTTTAGCTTGATGTAACTGGTAGAGAAGCCAGGAGAATGATGCTGCTGTTCCTCATCACAGGAGGGTGCATTAATCCATACCTGGCCATTCCAATCATCTGAGGTGGCTGCTTCTTCCTCCCCCTGGATTACTGGGTCCTTTACTATAGGAATCTTCCCCTAGTTATAAGGATCATCAGTTCTGATTGCTGAATCCACAGCATGCTCCCCTTCAGTGTTGTAAGAGGAGGATTCACCAAAATGTTTGATGAAAGTGTAGTCAGAGTGATTTGAGAGGAGTGGAGCCTATAAAAGAGTTAGAGGGAATACTTAGTGTTGGAGAGAAGAGATTTAAACCTGAGCTTTTAGTTGAGATCAAAAACCTGGCAAGAGGGGTTTCTGGAGCAACTCTCCCCATGGTTTATATCCTTTAGGAAGGATGTAAACCTTTGTGGCGACAGAGGTTCTTCTCGAATAAGGGTATGAAACTCAGGAAGAGATGCAGATAGGGTGGCCAATTTGGCTTCACAGGTGGTGATCATATTGGCACATTCATTGGAGAAGTTTTGTAGACGTGTCTGGAAGTCGTTGAGGAGATTTTCCAGAGCATCGTTCATTGCTTTGATAAGGTCAGTTTGAACAGGAATAGGCGCCATTGATGCAGGAAGAGAGAGAGGTAGAAGACGCAGTTTTGGCGGGTCCAGAGAGGTATTTGTTATGAAATACGAAGTACTATTTAAAGGAGATGAAACGTCGAGAAAAGAAACAGAAATCAAGGTAATCCAATCGTCAGAAGAGGAAGTAAGGATTCGATTCTAATTTTGTCTTGAAGTCGACGTTACGTCGAATGAATGTCGACGTTTGCGTGGAGAGTGGCCAGCCTGGTGTTCAATCGACGTGTTCATAGTCTTGCGTCGATATGAACTCGACGGTACGTCGATAAAGGATCGACGTAGCATTATCTGGTGGAAGTCGGTGTCAACGTCGATTTTGTCTCGACGGAGCGTCGATATGTATTCGACGTATCTTCAAGAGATTTTCTTAGATTGTCTGATTTCTTTAGAATTCCCTATCAGTGGTGTTTACAAGCTTCCATCAAGCATTCCTAAGGTGTTTATGAAATAGTTATGCTTAGTTTCATCTAAGGGTTTTGTGACGATGTCTGCTCTTTGATTGTCTGTGGAAATATATTCTAAAGTTATTTTACCCTTCTCAACATTGTCTCTAAGGAAGTGATGTCTAATCTCTATATGTTTGGTCCTACTATGAAGGACTGGGTTGGATGCTATGGATATAGCACTAGAGCTATCACAATATATCTTAGAGTTATGTATTTCCAATTTGTAGTCAAGTAGCTGATTTTGCATCCACAGGATTTGTGAACAACAGCTCCCAGCAGCTATGTATTCAGCTTCAGCTGTTGAGGTTGAGACTGAGGTTTGTTTCTTACTAAACCATGAGATCAATCTGTCTCCTAGGAATTGGCAGGTACCAGATGTGCTTTTTCTATCAACCCTACAACCAGCATAATCTGCATCTGAGAAACCTATTAATTCAAAGTTAGTTTCTGCTGAGTACCATAGTCCTAGGTCAGGGGTTCCCTTTAGGTATCTAAGAATCCTTTTTACAGAGGTGAGATGGGATTCCTTTGGATCAACCTGAAATCTAGCACATATGCAAGTTGCAAACATGATGTCAGGTCTGCTAGCTGTTAGATATAGAAGGGATCCTATGATGGCCCTATAAGTCTTTTGATCTACTGATTTTCCTTTATCATCTTTTTCTATAATGGCATTGGTTGTCATGGGTGTTTTCATGGTAGATGCTGATTCCATACCAAACTTTTTGATTAGCTCTTTAGTATATTTTGATTGTGAGATAAAGATTCCTTCACTACTTTGTTTTACTTGTAGTCCTAGGAAGTAGGAGAGTTCACCCATACTACTCATCTCAAATTTAGATTGCATAAGATTAGCAAATCTTTTACATAGTTTAGGATGGGTTGAGCTAAAGATGATGTCATCTACATATATTTGAACAAGAAGGAGTTGGTTTTTATGGGTTCTAGTAAATAGTGTCTTGTCTACTTTTCCTCTTTCAAAGGAATTTTCTAAAAGAAAATTTGATAGAGTTTCATACCAAGCTCTAGGTGCTTGCTTAAGACCATATAATGCTTTGTTATGTCTATAAACAAAGTTAGGAGAAGAAGGATTAACAAACCTGGTGGTTGATCCACATATACCTCTTCTTGCAGATCTCCATTTAGAAAAGCACTCTTGATATCCATTTGGTAGACTTTCATCTTCATGAAGGCTGCATAGGCAAGAAAGAGCCTAATTGCCTCTAATCTGGCTACTGGAGCAAAGGTCTGGTTGTAGTCTATCCCTTCTTCTTGTCTATATCCTTGTGCTACAAATCTTGCCTTGTTTCTCACAATTACTCCAGTGAAATCTAGTTTGTTCCTGTATACCCATTTTGTACCAATTACAGGGTAGCTTCTTGGTCTTTCAACTAGGTTCCATACTTTGTTTCTCTCAAATTGGCCTAGTTCTTCTTGCATGGCCATAATCCAGTGAGGATCACAATTTGCTTCCTCAAACTTCTTTGGTTCAACTTGTGATAGGAAGCATTGGAGCATCATCCCATTGGAGACTTGGTGTCTTGTTCTTACTCCTGCATTGGGATCTCCAATCACTTGAGCTTGTGGATGATCTTTCAAATTGATTCCTGTTCTGCCTGAATTTTGTCAGTTGTACTTCATTCTCAATGTGATCATTGTTCAATTGTTCTTCCTGAACCATGTCCTCTTGTGGAGGAGGGTCTTGAGTGCTCTTTTCTGAGGTTTCTTGTTCAGACTCCTCACTTGGTTCCTCTAACTGGTTTTCCTTTCCATTTTCTGTGTTCTCTAGAGCTAGTTGCTCAAGCTGGGTTTCTATGCTGTTGTTTTCCTGTGGAACAGAACTGGTGGGAGTTTCCTCCCCCTTAAGCAGCATGTTAGTTTCATCAAATACAATGTGCATAGATTCTTCAATCTTAAGAGTTCTTCTATTGTAGCACCTATAGGCTTTGCTAGATGATGAATATCCCAGAAATATTCCATCATCAGACTTCTTGTCAAATTTGGCAAGATGATCTTTCCCATTGTTTAGAATAAAGCAAGTACATCCAAATATTTTAAAATATTTAACAGTGGGTGTTTTATTTTTCAGGAGCTCATATGGAGTCTTTGATTTAGTTTTGTGTATGAGGCTTCTATTTAGAACATAGTTTGCAGTGTTGACTGCTTCAGCCCAAAACGTTTTTGGTAATCCTGACTCTGCAAGCAGGGTTCTACCTGATTCTATTAAGGTTCTATTCTTCCTCTCAGCAACTCCATTTTGTTGGGGAGTTCTAGGTGCTGAGAAGCTTTGTTTAATACCTTCTTCCTCACAGAAACTACAAATCATCTGATTCTCAAATTCAGTCCCATGGTCACTTCTTATAATTGAAACATTTGTGTTGAACTCAGATTGAATCTGTCTTATGAATTTTGAGAGAATTTTATGGGTTTCAGATTTAACTCCTAGAAAGAATACCCAGCTAAACCTAGAATAATCATCAACAATGACCAAGGTATAGGATTTTCCACCTAAGCTTTGAGTGGATATGGGACCAAAGAGATCCATGTGTAGTAAGTATAAAGACCTGGGAGAGTCATCCTTACCAATGGGTTTGAAGGATGATTTGGTTTGCTTTCCTAGTTGGCAAGGTCTGCATGGAGAATCCTTAGAGTACCTACCCTTTGGTAAGCCTCTGACTAGGTTATTTTTAGCTAGTATACTGATTGTTTTGTAGTTTAGATGACCTAGTCTCCTATGCCATAATTCTTTTTTATCAATAATATTGTTGAATAAGCAAACTTCTGTGGGTGAAGAGCTAAAGTCCACTACATATACTTTCCCTTTTCTAATTCCATTTTGTACTGTAGCACCAGTCTTGATATCTATAATATGGCAGAATAGCGTAGTAAATTTTACCTCATACTTACCATTCTCACATATCTGACTTATACTAATCAGATTGTGTTTTAATCCTTTGACTACTGCCACATTCTTGAAGGTGACTTTCCCTTCTTTGAAATCTCCAAATCCCTTGGTTTGGCCACAGCTAGAGTCTCCAAAGGTTACTGATGGTCCAAGTCTATCCTCAAAGTTGATTAATAGGTTTTTGCAACCTGTCATGTGCATGGAGCATCCACTGTACAAGTACCACACCATCCTGGAGATGTGATACATCTGCACATAAAAGTTTAAACATTGGTTTAGACCCTGCTGAGCTGGGGTCCCTCTCTTTTATTAGTAAAAGATTTAATAAAGGAATACGTGGGTTTTTCAGGATATCCTTCCTTCTTATGGGGTACTGGCTTATCATACCAATCTTCTTGGATGATATCACAGAAATAATGTTCATAATAGAAGGACATGGATTGAGAGATCTGTTTGGAAACAGAAGATTTTCTGTCTGATTCATTGCGTCGATAGGGATTCGACGTATACTTATGGTTGCGTCGATATAAATTCGACGTAGGTTTCTGGTTGCGTCGATATGAAGTCGACGCTTTCTTCATTCTGAGTCTATTCTCAGTCGAAGTATGAGAGAGGTTGTGTTGAGTATAAGTCGACGCATTTTGGTGTAAGCGTCGATTAGAACTCGACGCACGTCGAATAGTATTCGACGCATGTTCAAATTCTTTGTGAGGATATTTTCCTAAGATTCCTTTATTTGTAATGGGATTTGGTTTATTAAAAACAGTGGTTATTTCTGGACTTACTTGTGATCTTACTCCTGTTAGATGATTCTCCCTAGTGGAGTGAATGGGATGTTTCCAGACAGGTTTGCTGGATGATTGAGATTTAGATGCTTCATTAGTATTCAGTTTTAGTTGTCTAAATCTATCAGTGAGATTTTCAGAAATATTCTTGAGCTTCTGGCCTCTTCCATTTAGAGAGTCCTCAAAGGCTTTAGCCTTTGCTAGCTCTTTTCTTAGTGTTAGATTGTCCGAATAGATTTTGTTTAATTTCTCTTCTGAGAGTTCTAGATTGAGCTTATAATTTTTATGGTTTGTATTTACCTGTTTTAGATTTCCTAATTCAATTCTTAATCCTTTTAATTCTTTTTCAGATTTGATTATATCTAAACATAGTTCTTTGAAATTTTGTTTGAAATCAGTAGAGGAAAAATCATTAAGTATATTTACCATAGATGTAGCATCAAGCTTCTCAGTGGCCATCAGACATGTTTCCTTTAGCTTGAACTCTTCCTGATCATTATCTGATGAGGTGCTTCCTTCAGATTCTGAATCACTCCAGGTTTGAGCAATGAATCCTTTTTCTTTCTTTTTCTTCTTTAGATCTGTTCTTTTCAGATCTTTCTTGCTGTTGTTCTCCTTAGGACATTCAGGGGCAATGTGTCCTGGTTTCCTGCAAGTGTAATAGATAATCTCTTTAGTATGAGTTTTATTATACCTAGTTTTTGAGTCTCTTCCTCTGGATCCTTCTGTTTTGATCCACCTCTTGAACTTCCTAGCCAGCAAGCTGATTAGCTCCTCTTCATCAGTAGATGATTCACCTTCAACAGCCTTCAATGCAATACTCTTTTCTTTTGAGAGTGGAGATGCCTTTTCTTTCTCAGCTCTGGTTTTCAACAGTTGTTCATAGGATTTTAATTTACCCAAGAGAACATCTGTTGATATTTCTTTTTGACTTCTGGAGTCTTTGATTGGCCAGATTCTTGAATCCCAAGAGCTGGGAAAGCAAGTCAGCAATTTATCATTTATCTCAGTGAGAGATATGTCCTTCTCAAGTGTTCTCAATTCATTGACTATGAGGCTGAATCTTGAATACATGTCAGCAACACTTTCACTTTCTTTCTTTTGGAAGTTTTCATATTGGGAGATCAATAGTGCCTTTCTATCCTTTTTCTCATCAGCACTTCCCTCTACCATTTTGGTGAGAGCTTCCCATACTTCCTTAGCTGACTCACAATCAGCAATCTTTTGGAAAATTTCATCTGAGAGGGTTGAGACTAGGATATTCATAGCCTTGGCATCATGTCCTTGGGCTTTCTTCTCATCTTCAGTCCATTCAGCTCTTGGAACAAGTGTTTCAGTCACTTTTCCACTTGAATCCTTCCTGAATGGCTTGGGGGGACCTGTCAAGATCACATTAAACAATTCATTATCAATAGAGTTTAAATAAATTCTAATTCTTGTTTTCCAAAGTGCAAACTATTCCAGGTTGCAAATTGGTGGTCTGGTGGAAGCATAATCTTTGATTTGTGTCATATGATAAAATAGTTTTGAAAAATATATATATATATGAGAGGTAAGATCTTTTTGATCAAGGAGTTATCCTTTTTAGATCAACCTCCCTCTGATACCAATTGAAAGTGCACAGTTAACCTCACTAGAATTCTCTAGAGGGGGGGGGGGGGGGGTGAATAGAGATTAAAAATATTTTGTGCAAAGTTAATATATATATATGTGTATAATCACAGATTAGAGCTTCCCACACACCAACAAGAATTAAGCAAGAAAATAAAGTAAATGCAAGAAAATAAATCACAGCACAACACAAGAAAATATAGTGGTTCCCCAAACTTTGGGTAGTCCACTCTTCTACCCCCTTGGTAGGAATTCACTATCTTGTACTGAGTCTTTTGATAAGGAGACTCTTAGAACCACCCTGAGTCTTTTGACAAGGAGACTCTTAGAACCAACCGAGAGTCTTTTGACAAGGAGACTCTTAGAACCAGTACACTGAATTTTTTGAAGAGAGATTCTAAAAACTCTTTTACAATGTTAGAAGTAAGAAAGAAAGCAGAAAGATATAAGGACAAGAATGAATCTTCTTCCTAGCAAGAAGATTGGAAGCACAAGAAGTGAATTGAATCTTTCTTCTATAGAGAGAAGAAGATTTGCAGACTTTCTCTCTTTGTGAGAGCTATCAGATTTTGCAGCAGTGTGATTTCAGAAGCAAAAGAAGAAGAAGTGGTTGAATGTTGCTGCAAAGCTTTTTCTCAATTTCTCTCTTTTCTCTTGGGAGCTTTTCCTCTATTTCAAAATGTATGTGGTGGATCACTCAACTGTCATTTTCTGCCGACCACCTCTTTATTTATAGCTCTGTGTATTCAAAATAATGCTATAGGAGGATAATTAATTAGCAGTCAGAAAAATAGAAAGATGAAAATGTTTCCATAATATTTATTTCTGTAGAAGGAAAGAACCAATTCAGATTTCAAATAATATCCAAATAAGTTAAATCAAATTAGCCAAGAATCAGATATAAGGAAAGAATGATTCAGAACGGCTATAAAATATTGACACTTATTCCATATAAATCATATCCATTGATAGAGGGAAAGAGATCTGGCGCATATTTAAATTCTGTCATGGAAATCGACGTGCGTCGATTACTATTCGACGCAAGCGTCGAGAGCATCTTTTCTGGACGTCGAGAGAAGAATAAGGAAGGTGCGTCGACTTCATTAGATGCGTCGACTAGAAATCAGAGTGGCGTCGACTAGACTTACGTCGAAATCTTCCTAGAGTTACTTCGACTCAACCGGAAGGAAACGTCGAATACTATTCGACGCATATTTACTTAGCCTTGTTTTTTTCATTCTTAGAATTCATTTCTAGGGGTTAAGAGAAATCATTTTCCCAACAAAAATGTCACCAAAGCCATACGGCCTAACCCATTTTCGCACCAACAAATGAGCTGAAAGAAATTTATATATCTATCATGTTTGGTGTCATCTCCATGTTGTATGATAGCTTTGAAAAAGCTGAAGGAGAAGTTTTTAGTGTGCCTATAAAAGAAATTCTGTCGAGAAAAGAAAAAAAAGAGAAAAAGAAGAAAAATTGTTCAAAACGAACTTTCAATAGCATTCTCTCGGCAGAGACAAAGTATGATTGGCTTAGCACACACCTAGTGTTCAGTTGAAGTCTGGGGGTGTTGTGTACTTCTTGAAAATGTTGTATTAGTGATTGTAATTCTCTTGAGTGCTCAGTTATGTTGAATGTTATTCCCAGCGTCTTTAAACTTATCTAGACTAAACTCAACCTAAGCCAAATCCTAACCCATAAGTCCTATTGATTTTAGATACGAGTCGTCTCATGCAATAGAGAGAGTGCGAACGTGCAAGCCTATGGACACCGACTTTGATGGATTTCTTAGGAGTTTGTCCCGAGCTTTGATTCAAGTAAAACTCTACTCATTAGTCACGCTATTTTCCCTTTTGCGCCACCGAAAGATTCACCAGGATTCACCATCCAAGTAAATTAGATTTCAAATTACTGTTTTAGAAATAGTTAAATATAATTTTGAGTTAAATTCTATTCTAAGGCATTTCTACGCCCGTGAGCATGCGACTTCGCATGAGTCTCCACCACTCAATCTTACTCTAACATCCATTTATTCCGATAGGAGAGCGGAGTAGTTTGCCCGAGACGTGCAAATGGTTAAGTCTGGGGGTGTGATGAGTCCCATTTATATACACATTTATGGAGTCATCTGGGCTGTATTTCTAGTGAATGCACCACACTTTAGGCATGTTTATGATCATATTTGTTATTCCCTGCTAGGTGCACACTTAGGCCCATTTCGGTGTGCATTTGCGCTCCTTGTTATTGGGGGTAAGCACATGGTGCTCCCCAATCCCTTTTTCTGTGTTTATTTGGTGCTGGAGGTGTATTCCCAGCTGGTATGTTTTTATGTGTAAGTGGCCAGATCGTCCCGTTTTCCCCCAAAATCTATGTATGTGCATATCGCACGGTCGTGCGTTTCCTTGATGCACGGACGGTTGCGATCGTGCGTCTGTATCTGGGTAGAAAACGGACAATCTGAGTTTAGTCGTGCATTTTACGCACGGGCGGATTTGCCGGTGCGTGAGTAAAACGCACGATCGACCTGTTTCCTCTTGTTTTTGGTCATTCTAAATTTACCCGTGTGTTTGTACGCACGGGCGGATTTGTCCGTGCATGAGTAAAATGCACGGGCGGCGCAGCGTCTCCCTCAAGTCAGATTTTATCATTTAATAACGCACGGTTCACGCACGGTCGTGCGTTCGACCGTGCGTGACCATTTTTCTTCCTGTTTAGTATAAAATGCAGGATACTCCGCAGTCAATGGGAGAGCTCACAAGGGGAGAGGGAAATCAGGTCCTCCCCCACCCCCCCGTTTCTGAGGTCTGAAGGCTTCTCCTTCACCTCCACCACCAAGGAGACCATTTTCCAGCGATTTCCACCACCATTCTTCCATTCGGGAGCATTGGCAAGCATCCTCCAGCAAATGTTCAAGCATTCCTCATCGTGGGAAGCCATAGAAGTGCTGTAGGTCGTTGGATCGGTGACAGCCTCCATCGAGTTTGCACACCATCTGAGAGCCGAGCCCGGAGAGAGCCCGACAACCTCTCATTCCGGCCGAGAACCCAAGATGCGGTGACATCTTCCTATTGGTACTCTCTAAACTTGATGTTTGTGCTTTCTTTGTGTTGTTGTAATGAACTATTGCTTAGCTTAATGTCATAGATCTCTTATGAAGTTCATGTGCAATGATGCGGTGGTGTGAGAATAGCATTTTCCTTTTTGTGATTTTCTTAGTTCGTTGTGTGTGAAGCCCTAGCAATTGTTAGTGGTGATGCTTGGAGAAAAGGTGTGTGCGACCATCACCCGTCACAGTTACTTTCCGTCCACGCGCCTCCCGAAGCACGGCATCGCGGCCGTTGTATCCATCCCGCCTTACGAAGCGGAGTTTTGACCCACATCTCTCTTTTCTGCATTAACTTAGGAACCAAATCACAATGCCCTTATTTTTTCTTTATTCGCTCGTGTAACGATCGATTCACCACGCATTTCGTTCGCCAGAACCTGCATTCCTTGAGAGACGATATTCGGGGAAGCTATTCCCAATTTTATTACTTGACAGCGACCGGTGCAATTGCCGAATACACATCAAAAAGTAATGTAGATATGCATTAGTGTCCAATACTCATGAGTAGAAGTTTTATAAGAGATAATGATATGTACAAATAGTGTTTTTGATAAGTGTATACAAATGATTTAATCAAAACACATGACATATATAATAAAATAAACACAACATTATTGAGAATGCATTTTTAGAATTACTTTCACCCACAAAGTTAAATTTATATTCAATGCACTTCAAAAAAATACAACTACCAAGGTGCTTTGCACACACAACACTTATTAAGACTTATCAGGGTGCAAAGTAGTTCTTGGGGGGATCAATATATTATTTTCCTTTTGATTTATTTGTGATCCGGTGTACAAGAAGATGTAGTGTATAAAAAAGTTTGCACAAGCCACTTTACAATTCTCTCTAAGGTGCTTAACCTCACAATGCTCATTAAGGCTTATTAGGAGGGTGGGTAGTGCTTTGTGGAGTTATCTTTGTCAATTATTTATTTGAATTTTAACTTAAAGACAAAGGTCCCCAAATTCACTTGTTTTTGCAAAATAAAGTTTTGAATTAACACACTTCTTCAAATATGGGTGCATGAATGAGATTTTTATCGTGGTGTAGGTAAGCTAATCACATAACCAACAATGTTAAGTTGTTACACTACATAATCATGCAAGAGTAATGTTAAAGTCATATGTAGATTAGCACAGATGTGAGTGAGTAAACCATTATCAAATATATTACATTACTCATACTTAGAGACATGCTAAGCAATCTTACACATGATTTCTACAATCAATTTCATTGCACATTACAAGATCATGTTCAAGGAATGACACAACATTATTCTAAGATACTTAAAATTAGAATTTAACATTATATTTTAATCTAGAAAATATAAACGTAACCATCCTTGAAACATTTCAATGAATAACAATTAGTTTTTATAAATTTTTGAATTTTTTTAAAGACAACATAAAAAACAATTGAAAACATATTTTTGTATTTTTAGTTTGTCATTCAATTTTGTAGTTGATTTTTTATATCTATATATAAAAAGAACCATATTTTTTTTGTTTTTATTTGTTTTACAGATTTTTGTTGTTTGTCGTCTTTTAGAGAAAACAAAAAATGAATATACATACAAAACTTTAAAATAAATAGTAAATTCAGCATTTTATACTACCTCCAGCGGTAACAACTTACCGCCATGCGCTAGTAATAGAAGTCGTGTTTTTAGAAAAAATGTGTGTTTTTTGAAAATTTTCATCTGATTATGTTTGTTTAGTGTAGGGGCTATGTATTAGTGCAATGAAATCAGACAAGAGTAAACACAATATGCAGGTTTGTGTTTTTAAGCTAAGATGTACAAAACCCCTAATTCTACCCTAAGTAAGGCAAATCATGCATCAGGTAGAGGCTTGGTAATGATGTCCGCAAGTTGGAATTCAGTTCCTATAAAGTTTACATGAACATGTTCCTTCTTTATGTGATCCCTAATGAAGTGATGTTGCACGTCTATGTGTTTGGAACTTGAGTGATGAACGGGGTTGTTAGTTAGGTCAATAACACTCTCGTTGTCACATTTTAGTTTAATATTGGTTAGATGAACTCTGAAGTCCACTAAGGATTGAGTCATCCATAACGCTTGTGCACAATAACTTCCTTGTGCAATATATTCAGCTTCGGTGGTGGAGAGGGCAACTGAGTTTTGTTTTCTACATGACCATGCAACTAGTGTAGGGCCAAAGAAATGACATTTGCCACTAGTGCTTTTTCTATCTAATGAGCACCCCACATAATCAGAATCAAAATAGCCATGCAAAAGAAAAGATTCATTATTTAGGTACCATAGACCTAATCTTGTTCCAATTAAATATCTAAAAAATTGTTTCACCGCTTTTAAATTAGATTCTTTTGGATTAGCTCAAAATCTAGCACATAAACATACGACAAAAGTAATGTCGGTTCTAGAAGCGCTCAAATACAATATTGATCCAATCATTCCTCTATACAAAGTTTGATTAATTGAAATTCTGACTTCATCCTTTCCTAGTTTTAGCGATGCCCTCATTGGTGTACTAGCTAGTTTTAAGTTTTCAAATCCAAAATGTTTTAGCTTATCATGTACATATTTAATTTGACAAATAAAAATTCCATCATTTCTTTGTGTTATTTGAAAACCTAAAAAATATGTGAGTTCTCCAACTAAGCTCATCTCAAATTCATTTTGCATCACTTGTACTACTTCACTACACAACTCTTCATTTGTGGCTCCAAAGATAATATCATCAATTTGTAAAATAATCAAATCATTATTAATATGTTTAATGAAGATTGTGTTATCGACACTACACATTTTTTAACCGTGCTTTAATAAAAAAATATGTTATCCAGGCATACCATGCACGGGGCGCTTACTTTAAACAGTGAAGCCATTTTTCTAATCAATAGAAATTATTAGGAAATTTTTTATCTATAAAACCGGGGGGTTGTTCAACATAGACTTCTTCTTAAATTGCCCCGTTTAAGAAAGCACTATTGACATCCATTTGAAATATTTTAAACTTCTTATAACTCACAAACGCAAGAAAATTCTAATAGATTCAAGGCGAAAAATGGGTGTAAATGTTTCATCAAAATGTACCCCCTCAATTTGAGAGTATCCTTGTGCTACTAAACTAGCTTTGTTCCTAGTGATTCTAGAATCTCCATCTAATTTATTTTTAAATATCCATTTTACACCAATAACCGAGTGATTAGTTGGTCTTTCTACTAACTTCCAAACCTTATTTTGTTCAAACTGATTTAGTCCTTCATTCATAGATATAAACCAAAATTCATCATTTAAGGCGGTTGAAACATTTTTGGGTTCAATTTAGGAAACAAAGCATAAATTTGAAAAGGATTCATGAATGGAATAACATGTCATTGCCCCTCTTGATTGTTCTCCAATGATAAGCTCCCATGGATGATCTTTTGTAAATCTACGCACTCTAGGAGGCACGCAATATTCTTGCACCTCCTTTATTTCTTTATCAACATTAATTGGTTCATCATCCTCATGCTCCAAGGGTGAAAGAGGTTCATCTTATTTTCCTACAATATTAGGATCTACACAATGAGCAAGTTCATCAAACCTAACATGACTAGACTCTTCAAACTTCTTAGATTTTTTTTATTGTATATTCTATGCTTTACTAGTTGAAGAGTATCCAAAAAAATTCCTACATCACATTTCTCATCAAATTTTCCTAAGGTATCTTTAGTGTTTAAAATAAAGCATTTACACCCAAAAACATGAAAGTAAGATACATTAGGTTTCTTTTGATAGTATAGTTCATATGGTGTTAATTTTAAAATTAGGCGAAGTATGACTCGATTTATTACATAGCAAGAGGTATTTACCGCTTCAGCCAAAAAAGATATGTGCAACCCATACTCGGATAACATAGTGCGTGCAAGTTCCTGAAAGGTCCTATTTTTCCTCTCCACCACACCATTTTGTTGAGGGGTGCATGGAGTGGAAAATTCATGCTTGATCCCTAGACTGTTGCAAAACGCGGTGAAATTTTCATTTTCTAATTCCCCTCCATGATCCGAGCAAATGCATTTAATTTTTAATTCTAACTCATTTTGAATACGATTGCATAATTTTGAAAATTTAGAAAAAGCATCGGATTTAGAGGTAAGAAATAATGTCAATGTAAATATAGAATAATCATTAATCAACACAAACGTGTAATTTCTAGCTCCTAGACTACAAGTGCTAATTGGTCCAAATAGGTCCATGTGAATTAGTTATAAGGGTCCAGCGGTAGAAATTTCAATTTTCATTTTAAATGAGGTTTTAGAAAATTTTCCTTTTTGGAAAGGCGGGCAAAGTGAAGATATGTTTCCATTAAGCATTGGCAAACCACTTATTATTTTATTTTTTGACAATTTTAAAATTAGCTTGGTGCTAGAATGACCAAGACGCATATGCCATAATTATAGTTCTTCATTTTTTGAGATTAGACATTTTAGTGAAGCACGGGAAAGATCATGAAAAGCAATCAAATAGACATTGCGAGTGTTCTTGGTACAGTGAGTACAATATCATTTAATTTAGGATTTATAATTTTGCACAAATTTGTAGAAGATTCAAATGAAGCATTAAGACCTTTATCGCATAGTTGACTAATAGAGATTAAGTTATGTTTCAAGCCTTCTACATTTTAAACATTTGTAATCGAGAAAGAGTCGTTACCCACTGTACTGATGCCTAAGATTCTTCCCTTTCCATTGTCACCAAATGTCACCATTCCTCCTTTCTTTTTTGTAAGGCTAAGGAACTTTGCTTTGTCGCCCATCATGTGTTTGGAGCATCCCGAGTCCAAGTACCACATGTCCTCCTTCCCTTTGCCTACCAACACACCTAAAAAGAAGATGAGAGTAAAGATCTAGATACACAAAAGGTTCCTCCTATAGAGTAGGGGGAAACCTTAGGCACCCAGACTTGCTTGAAAGTACATCATCCCTTCATCCTAAAAGAGTTTATGGTGTGACCAAAGTGAAAGCACTTAGAACAAGACACAAAAGGGGCTGAGATCTTTTTCAAATTTTCTTTGGACACATGTTGGAGGGTGAGGAACCACCAAAAAACATTGTCGATTTGATAATGTAAGAATTAATATTTCTATTACTACCGCCAGCGGTAAAAGATACCGTCGGGCGGTAACTTATAGAGCCATACCCAAGCCCATATTTTGCACTTCCATGCCTTTGGCTGCCCAAAATCATGTCAAGGGACTTCTAGCCAATTCCAAATTTTTCTATAGCCATGCTCAAGTTATGGATCCGAGCTTTTAAGAGAGTATTTTCATTTACTTGGTTTCCACACCTATTTGCAAAAATTTTCTCTCCATCATCAATTTGAAAAAGAGAGTTTATAAGTGTAACATCCCAAAAATAACTAGACACCTAGAGTGGTTTTGTCATGACTAGGTCATGACAAAACCCTAGGAAACCCAAAAGACCGTGTGAACTTAGGTAAGAAGGAGGAAAATCACAGTGGTATGCAAATAGCAGTTTCTAGTTAACAAGCCTAGGGTTGGACTTTAGGGCCTCACCTTGACCCTTTGACCCCACCATAGCATACCTAACCCTTTAGGGGTTCCTTTAGAGCACCAAGGACCCATTGGGGTCTACCAAAGAGGCCAAATTGACCAAAGTCAACCCTAACCCCAAATTGGTCAAAGTAGCCTAATTAGGGTCAATTGACCTCCACCATGCCTAATTGACCTTTCAACTACCCTTGTAAGGAAATTAGGGACCCAATGGACTAAAACCCCCCATCATGGGGCCACCAATTTGGCCAATTTGACCTAAGTCAACTCTAGCCCTATTTTGGTCAAATTGCCCTATTGTGGGTCAATTATCCACCACCTTGCCAAATTGACCCTACCTAGACCTTCCTAACCATTAAGAGAGGATAATGGGTCACTAACAACCCATTAGGGCCAACCCAAATGGTCAAATTGACCAATGTCAACTCCATACAAGATTTAGGTCAAAATGACCTCTTTTGACCTAATCAAGCTCAATCCACTTGGGCTAGAATCAATTGAGGTGGTCCACCACCTAATGGGGTTGGGAATTACTAAAATTGCCATTCCATTTTAGAGAATTCGGCCTAGAGAGAGAGAATCCCATTTTCCCCAAAAATGGAGGAGAGAGAAAGAGAGAAGTAATGACATTCATGGCCAAGGGGAGGCCAAAGGCTCTCCCAATTGATGGGGATTCATCTCCCCTGGATGTTACAAGAAGGTTAGTAGTTTTTCCAAGCCAAATGGGGGCTGAAATGGGGAGTTTTCACCATGGACGAAATTAGGCTTAATGGTCATGGCCAAAATCCCCCCCCCTAAAATTCCCCCTATACAGCCACCCATTCTAAAATCTAACTCCACCATTAGCTTCAAAAGGTGGATGGCAGTTAAAATCATATATTGGATCGAAGGTTTTGGTGGAGAATGGGGAGATCGGGCAAGCTCGTCGGAGAAGGGAAAAATGATGGCCGACCACCGCCGCCATCGTCGTCGGGCTCGAAGAAGGTCTTGTACTTCTCCTCTTCTCTAGTGGATAGATCTACATCAAAAATCGGCAAGGATTGGGGCCAATTGGTTCCAAATCAACATGGACAAAATCTCCATTTTGTGGAGGTTTTTCTTCTTGTCTAAACCACCGGTTCCGGCCACCACCGACCGGCCATGACCTCCCATCACCGGCCACCACCTTAAGGAAGGTGGTGGTGGGATTGGCCAAGCGGGGAGGGGCGTGGGTGGCTGGGAAAACTAAGGTAAAGAGGCTACAGGTCGGGGCAATCTCCACCGTCGACTAGAGGAGGAAGATGAGTGGATGCCCTCCAATCTTACATCAAGATGTGTGCTATTGATTTAATTCGTATTTCTGTCTTTTTTGCTGTACCTATATTTAATTATTAAAAATACTTAGGGCCCTCTACAGAAAATGTGGTCAACACCAAAGTTGTAGCCCTTAGAGTCTAATTTATTTTAAAATTTCTTTCATCCCAAAAAGAGTAACGTAGCTCCCTGTAGGTCCATTTTGGTGGTACTGGTCCCTAGGGGAAGACAACCACCATATCTTGAATAAAATTCGATTGGGAAATGATATTTACTTGAAAATTGAAACCTAGGCTATTTGTACCTACGCCCTTAACATATCCAAAGATGGGAATTTTAGGAGAACATTTCTCTAAGGTTTCTGTAATAATTTAATAATTCATATATTATTTATTATAGTGTCTAAGGACCTCCAATCCCCTCAAAATTTTGGTGGGTGCTCTATAGAATTATTATATGACCCTGGTAAAAATTTCAGCCAAATTGGGACTGATTTAGTTGGGTAATTTGTTAACCCAAGTTTGGTCAAACTAGATCAAAATAGGGTATGGTGCTCATTTTGGGGTATTATAGTCAAATCTCATCAACATGATGTGAAACCTTGACCACTGGCTTAGGATCACCTATAACACCTCCATGAGTGATTTGGGATGATGTGGGGTGGATATGCCCTAGGATCCTAGTTTTAACCTTAGGGTTGCACTTTGAGCCTTGTGAAGGACATATGGGCATATGTCCTTGAATGGTCATGTAACATAGTAGATAAGTTCATAGGGTGTAAATATGCCCTAGGAAATTTTATGATAATTTTAGGAGCAATTATCCCCTCTTATTTAAGTTACAACCATTTTTGGGAACCTCCTTATAAGAGAAATTTACATGCTCAAATAATCTTGAATGGTGATGAAAATTTGAGGGTACCCTCATAATCATTTAATAGATCTCTGGTAATTCTTGGGTAATTATTGTATTAATTTATTTAGCACTTCATTCACAAGTCATCTATTTGATCTTAAGAATGTAATAAATAATTAAGGGCCAAATAGACTCTGGTAAATTATGAAACTTGGTGGTAGGACATTGTTGGACTAAAGAAAGCTCTCTGAATTTTTGTATAATTTTTGAAACTATTTATCAGTAGGTTCCTTCACAATTTTCCCTAGTATGAGTTTACTTGAAATATTTATTTATGTGATTAATTAGTCTTGATAAATTTTGACATTTGGCCAGTACACTTTTCTGATTAATATAAAGGTCTAGTAATTTTCCAATAATTTTTGGAGAAGAATTTTTTGTGGTTCCTTCCTTAATTTCTAATTTGGGGTATTAATTCATATTAAAATTAGAGGCCAACCCCGTGTTGCAAAATTTTGATATTATATATTTACTGTTATTTTGACATCATAGATTTCCATAATTTAATAGTGGCCATATCATAAGAAGATTTTATACTTCATGTTCAATTTCATGCTTGGCCAATGTTGGGGAAATTATAATAAATGCAAATAATTAAGGAAAAAAATGATTCTCTGGATTTAGTTTTGAAACATCATGATAGACCTCCAGTAAATATCTTGAGTCAGTTGGATGAATATTTGGAGTACCTCCCCTTATGTAACTCATATAACTTATTTGGTCTACGTATAGTAAAACTATAAAACCTAAGAACATTATGGATCATTAGGTGGGAATGGAAGGTAGAGGTTGTACCTAGACTGGTTGAGAAGATGTGAGGTCACCAAAAGAATTTTATGTGATGAGAGTGTACTTGGTGGGTTAAGGGTAAAGTTGTGTTCGGGACCGACGAAAGATCGTCATTCCCCCTAGAGGGTCATAAAATACTTAAGGTAATCCAAGTGTAATAACAAGGAGGTTGTTCTTATGGGTAGTTACTAATAACATTAAGTTTCTTGGAAAGGGAGTTTTAGGGTGTCATCCCATTGTAGCTCCTAGTACCGTAGCGAGCCCCATATAGGGTAGTCCTCAGGAAGTCTAGGGTTAACCCAGAAGTGTAGGAATAAATGGCGGTGTATGATTAACTTAATAAAACACACACCCACACCCCGTGACCACGGGAGGTTAGCTTTGTTTGGTTATACGAGCGGTAGGCTCGGTGGTTATAGCAACAAACTAATTAGTCTGGTGAGCTTGTGAATTAGTAATGCTTGTTGGTGCAGACGGGTTGGTTCGGCGAGCCGGTGGCTCGGAAGGTTATGGTGAAGGGCGGGTTAGCCCGGGGAGCTTATGGCTCGGAGATAGATGGTAAACATGTTTGCATGTGCATAAAGGTGGTGGGTCTCCGATATTGGACGGTCGTTCACACCGACGTCAATACGTTGACTCGATAATTGTGGAATTTGCACTTAGCCATCAAAGTCTGGTGGTCCAGCCAGTAAGAGTACGCAGATGCTCCGCGGTTTTGCATTGAGGCGTACGATAGGACTAGGTTATGTAGTGTGAATACCAACATAGAGGTGGGAGAGACCCAACCCACCGCTTTCGTTTGCCACTACGGGAGTATCCTGGGAGTCTTGCTAGCTCCAAAAAGGGGGAACTAAAGGTCTGTGCACATTGAGTCGAAGTATGTGAGTTGCACTTGTATGAACATATCATTAAATTGCATAACTTTGCATGTCATGGCATAAGCATTGCATTTCAACCCCTACCCCTATCATATAAATTGTTTATGGGACTTTTTATACGATAGGCCCTGCTAAATGATCCTTTGGTCTATAGGTTTGTTTGGGCGTTCCTATAAATCAATGGTTACATTTCAATTGTGTACTTATCTTTACCTATTGTTCTTTACTTGCTCTTTACTATGCTTTATATTACTGCTTCAATTATCTATATACACATGTGTAGTTGTAAACATTTCTTGTAGACAAAATCCGTCGTCATCTGCTTTGTTTTATACCCCTTGCTGTCCTCCGCTTCATCCTCCCACACCGTGCCTAGGAGCCATTGGGGGTGGGGTGGGGAACATAAGGCTTAGTCTTTTTGACTAGCAGTCGGTGGACTATATCATTTTAGGGGATCGGGGATACGCAGCAGCACCAGAGGCCAGTGTAGACGGAGGCGGGTCAGTCTAGTATACGAGCACAAGATTCAGGATCAGTGAGGGATTAGTAGTTAGCTTCCGCGAGTGATCTTGTAGTGAGGACAGGATGTACAGGGCATGAGCCCTTTATTATTGTAACTTTGTTATTTCAGTTATACCATATGGACATTTATTATATATAGCATGTGATTGTGGACTTGAACTTCTTTTTGTTCGTTTATACTTTTCTTCTTCTGTGATCGATATTGTAACACCTTCCCTGTAATGATTATATAATATAGGTCCGACCGGGACCCCACAACATATAATCGCCATAATTTTAGAAATAAAAAGTGATATAGATCTAACAATCTCAAAACTCAGAACCAACACAGCGGAAACATTACATAAACCACAGAAGTTGTCCACATCTACATAGGAGTACTACAACCCTAAGGCCATACAAAACTCATACTCAAGTCAACACAGGGCATATAAATTTCCAACAGATCATCACAATCCTAATCTACCTCGACATGCAAGCCGAATAGGTAAAGACATCAAATCAAACAAGAAAGCATGAAAAGTGCACTTCATGAAGCTTAGGCCTTTCTGGCCGGCGAGCTAGGTCCAGCCTGCAATCCTTGCCCTGCATCCAAATCACAAAGAGCGGTATAACGAGGGTCATCTTTGGCTGACCAACAACGGTGTAACAATACCCCTCCTCCCGGCCGTCCTAGTGGACCCCGGGGAACTACATCACCCTACAAGTCAGCACTTTGTATGCAAATGTAATAAATAGTATTAACATAAACACGACAGGCATGAGTGTCACAATCATCATCCACGTTTCTATGCTGAGCAATAAAAGTATGGGGATCTAGCAATGCAGCATTGATGCAAACCTGGGTTTCACCCAAGGCACCCTATGGCGGGTATGCTTCTAACATAACAACACACATCAACATTTCATAACAAACCAAGGGTACTTATCATTCCCCCACGGGCGTACAAGCCCAAGGCCAAGAACTCCACTGAGACCTCACCCCTTACATGGCTCATCTTGCCAACGGGCGCATCCGCATACTTGCTCTCGCCACAATCACTAAACCAAAAGCCAACAAATCCACTAGGACCTCACCCCTTACATGGCTCATCTTGCCAACGGGCGCACCAATATACTTGTTCTTGTCAGTTAGCCCAGAAGGGGACTTGTCTTGCCGGGACACTCTCCCCACATGAATCCAAGCATTCACGAGCTAGCCAGCCGACCACAAAGACAAACCACACCTTCACATACACATAAAATTTACCCTTTCCAAACCAACATTCATTCTCACACAAACATAAGGGCAACACATACGACGTTTTCGCCGTCATCGGATTTCTATCAAAATCCCTAAAATGCACGTTAAGCAACAGCACCGAATCGGACCTCCGGTCACGATTTCGGCTTCACCCAAAATGACTAATCCACTAACGGAGCGGATCTCTTGTGCAAAATTATGTCGGGGACAGACTCAATCAACCCGATGGTTCTTCTTGAACCAAGGCGACCCAAACCCCTCTCATTTGAGAGATCTGGTGCCATCAAAATTCAGAAAAGGAAAGGTAAAAGAATAGATGCCATGCACGCATCCTAAAACCGGGAGGAGAGATGTCGTTACCCTAAGAGTTCTCTTCTTCGCCATGGATCGGTTGAAAGGCACGGATAGAAAGAAGCATCTTCTAGTCCTCTCCACGGATCTGGTCTCGGATCGGCGAATGGAGCTCCAATGCTCCAACAATGGCTGCTCTAGCCTTCTTCTTCCTCTAAATCCTTCCTCTCTTCTACACCTCCAAAAGCACTAAGGACCTCACGAAAAGCGAATAGAATTTCTCAACCCTAAAAAAAACCTTAGTACGCACTTATCTAGAGCGTAGGATCAAGATCCAAACTGATTGGGCGTCCAGGAAATGCTACTTATGAAACAGGTTCCTCCAGTTAACGCCCGCGTTCGTCGAACTCCCTTTGACGAACTCCCTTTGTTGAACTCCGGCGTTAGCTCTTCGTCGAACTCCATTCGACGAACTCCCTTCATCGAACTCTTCGTCGAACTTCGTTCGACAAACTCCCTTCGTCGAACTCTTCGTCGAACTCCGTTCGACAAACTCCCTTTGTCGAACTCTTCGTCTAACATCATTCGACGAACTCCCTTCGTCGAACTTTGGCATCAAACTCCGTTGGACGAACTCCCTTCGTCGAACTCTTCGTCGAATTCCGTTCGACGAACTCCCTTCGTCGAACTATGTCGCCAAACTCCGTTCGTCGATCTGCCTTCGACGGAACTTCCTTCGACGAACGAAGCCATCTCAGCGGCCCAACAATTCTGAACTCTCTTCGTCGAACTCCGTTTGATGAACTACCTTTGTCGAACTCCCTTCGACGAAACACCATTCGACGAACTCCCTTCGTCGAACTCCCTTCAATGAATACCATCGCAAAACGGTGCTTTACCCGATGGGGCAGCTAACGCCAGCGTTAACACCTAATGCTGGTGCTAGCTCCTAGACATAGGAAACCTGTACTAGCTTTAGGCATTCAAGCCTCCGCGCTCAGCGAAACTTGGGGTGTTACAAATCCACCCCCTTAAAAGAATTTCGTCCTCGAAATTTAAAGCGTTAACAAAAGCACAACTAACACACATACCTGAAACGAACAGTTCCGGAAAGTTATCTCGAGTTGTTTGCTCTTGCTCCCACGAGAACTCGTCTGTCCGCAATTATCCCAACGCACTTTCACCAGCTTGACCTCTTTGTTCCGCAACCGCCGGACTTCAGAATCCTCCACGCAAACCGGACGAACCATCGTCCTCAAATCTTCGGTTACAGGAACTATCGAAGACTAAACCACATCCTCTGGCTCCACCAATGCTTTCCTCAGCACCGAAACATGAAATACATCATGTAATCCGCTTAGCTTTACGGACAATGTCAACTGATAGGCTGCTTTGCCTATACGCTCAGTAACCTTAAACGGACCCAAATATCTTGGACTCAATTTCTTGAGTCGTCGAATTCGCGAAATGCCTTTGAATGGCTTGATCTTCAAGTAGACCATGTTGCCCACCGCAAACTCCACATTTCTGTGGCCCACATTAAAATACTTTTCCTGCCAATCCTGAGCAACCTTCATGAGCTCCTGGATCGTTCGCACCAACTCACAAGCGTCTGCCACCACTTCTTTTCCTAATAACTGGGTGTCTCCCGCCTCTATCCAAGACATCGGCGTTCGACACCGCCTTCCATACAAAGCCTCGTATGGCGCTACTCGCCTGGAAACTATTGTTGTAGGCAAACTCCACCATGAAGAGGTGGTCTTCCCAACTTTTACTGAAATCGAGAGCACACATTCTCAACATGTCCTCCATCGTACGATTTGTTCTCTCCGTTTGGCCATTGGTCTGCGGATGGAACGCAGTACTAAACTTCAATTTTGTGCCCAAACTTCGTGCACTAACCTCCAGTCCTTGGACGTGAATCGTCCATCGCGATCACTAATGATGCTCTTTGGAATTCCGTGCATCGCACAATGTTTCGAACATAAAGCTCCATGAGCTTCTCCACGCTATCATCCTTTCGATTTGGAATGAAGTGGGCTACCTTGGTCAGGCGATCCACAATCGGCCAAATCGCATCGTTACGTTGCTGCGATTGAGGTAAACCATGCACAAAATCCATGGAGATGTCGTCGAATTTCCACTCGGGGATAGGAAGAGGTTTCAAGAATCCACCCGGCCTTTGGCATTCTGCCTTCACTAAGGCGCACGTCTGACACCGTCTTACATACAAAGCTACATCCCGCTTCATCCCAGGCCACCAAAAGGATTTCTTCAAATCCAAGTACATCTTTGTACATCCTGGATGAATGGAGTACTTCGTGAAGTGAGCCTCAAACATCAACTCCTTACGGAGCTTTCCAAAACGAGGGACAAACACCCTTCCATTTCTCTTTAAAAGTCCACTAACCATCTCCAACGCACTGCATTCGCTTTGCTGAGCTTCCAATGCGAATCACTGACACTCTTCGTCTGCACTGGTTGCCTCTCGAATTTGATCTACTAGATCACACTACATCTCGATCCAGTTCAGCCGAGCTGCGCTGGACTCACCCTTAGCCACACACACAATGCCAAGAGAGTCAAACTCTCACACCAACCGCTCGTCATGCACTTCTATCCAATTCCCTTGCCCAGAGTACTTCCTACTCAGGGCGTCAGCCACTACATTGGCCTTGCCTGGCGTATATTGAATTTCTACATCGTAGTCCCTTAGGACACAATTATCTCTTGATATTTACTAATGGCCATTAATGGCAATCCGAGTAACTCCTCCCCCTTAGCCTCAATTGACCCCTTTAACATCTTCAGAGGTTAGAAAGGAGTGAAACCCCCTCTTCCTCGAAGAAATCAAGCACCGGAAGCTAGGATCGACATGGCGCCGAAAGCTCCACCTACGGCCATGGCAACTCGCCGGAATACGCCCCACCAAGCCACTACATAGGTCCAATCCACCTCCTCTCCCTTAGTGCTAGATCTTTTCATAAATTGGGGCTTGATCTGAGCTCAATTGAGCTCGGATCGTGCTTCCGAAAGGGCTCGGTTCGAGCTCTCTTTCCCCTCCTCTAAACCCTGATTCCGACCACCTCCGGCCGGCCAACCACCCCCTATCGCCGGCCACCACCTCAACGGAGGTGGTGGTTGCATTGTCTAGCTGGGAAATACTGTTCTGATAACAAATTGTAACACCTCCACTGTAATGATTATATAATATAGCTCCGGTCGGGACGCCACAGCATATAATCGCCACAGCTTTAGTATTAAAAAGTGATATAGATCTAACCATCTCAAAACTCAGAACCAGCACAGCGGAAACATTACAAAAACCACAGAAGTTGTCCACATCTACATAGGAGTAATATGGCCCTAAGGCCTTACAAAACTCATACTCAAGTCAACACAGGGCATATAAATGTCCAACAGATCATCACAATCCTAAGCTACCTCGGCATGCAAGCCAGAACAGGTAAAGACATCAAATCAAATAAGAAAGCATGAAAAGTGCACTTCATGAAGCTTAGGCCTTTCTGGCCGGTGAGCTAGGTCCAGCCTGCGATCCTTGCCCTGCATCCAAATCACAAAGAGCGGTATAACGAAGGTCAGCTTTGGCTGACCCACAACGGTGTAACAACACCCCTCCTCCCGGCCGTCCTAGCGGACCCCGGGGAACTACCTCACCCTGCAAGTCAGCACTTTGTATGCAAATGTAATAAACAATATTAACATAAACACGATTGGCATGAGTGTCACAATCATCATCCAGGTTTCTATGTTGAGCAATAAAAGTAAGGGGATCTAGCAATGCCTGTATGCAAACCTGGGTTTCACCCAAGGCACCCTATGGAATGTATGCTTCTAACATAACAACACACATAAACATTTCATAACAAACCAAGGGTACTTATCATTCCCTCAGCGGCGTACAAGCCAAAGGCCAAGAACTCCACTGAGACCTCACCCCTTACATGACTCATCTTTCCAACGGGCACATCAGCATACTTGTTCTCGCCACAATCACTAAACCAAAAGCCAAGAACTCCACTGGGACCTCACCCATTACATGGCTCATCTTGCCAACGGGCGCACCAGCATACTTGTTCTTTATAGTTAGCCCAGAAGAGGACTTGTCTTGTCGGGACACTCTCCCTACATGAATCCAAGCATTCACTTGCTAGCCAGCCGAACACAAAGACAAACCACGCCTTCATATACACATAACATTTACCATTACCAAACCAATGTTCATTCTCACATGAACATAAGTGCAACACATACGACGTTTTCGCCGTCATCGAATTTCTAGCAAAATCCCTAAAATGCACGTTAAGCAACATCACTGAATCGGACCTTAGGTCATGATTTCAGCTTCACCCAAAATGCCTAATCCACTAACGGAGTGGATCTCTAATGCAAAATAATGTTGGGGACATACTCAATCAACCCGATGGTTCTTCTTGAACCAAGGCGACCCAAACCCCTCTCATTTGAGAGATCCGGTGCCATCAAAATTCAGAAAAGGAAAGGTAAAAGCATAGATGCCATGCATGCATCCTAAAACCGGGAGGAGAGATGTCATTACCCTAAGAGTTCTCTTCCTCGCCATGGATCGGTTGAAAGGAACGGATAGAAAGAAGGGCCTTCTAGTCCGCTCCACAGATCTGGTCTTGGATCGGCGAATGGAGCTCCGGTTCTCCAATAATGGCTTCTCTAGCCTTCTTCTTCCTCCAAACCCTTCCTCTCTTCTACCCCTCCAAAAGATCAAAGGACTTCACGAAAAGAGAATAGAATTTCTCTGCCCTAAATAAAACCTTAGGATGCACTTATCTTGACTGTAGGATCAAGATCCAAACTGATCAGGCGTCCAGGAAATGCTACTTACGGAACAGGTTCCGCCAGCTAACGCCCGCGTTTGTCGAACTCCCTTCAACGAACTCCCTTCGTCGAACTCCGACATTAGCTCTTTGTCAAACTCCATTCGACAAACTCCCTTTGTTGAACTCTTCGTTGAACTCCGTTCGACGAACTCCCTTCGTCGAACTCTTCGTCAAACTCCGTTTGACAAACTCCATTCGTTGAACTCCGTTCGACGAACTCCCTCCGTCGAACTCTGGCGTCGAACTCCATTCGACGAAATCCCTTCGTCAAACTCCGTTCAACGAACTCCCTTCGGCGAACTCTGTTCGACGAACTCCCTTCGTCGAACTCCGTTCGATGAACTCCCTTCGCCGAACTCCGTTCGACGAACTCCCTTCGTCAAACTCTGGCGTCAAACTTCGTTCGATGAACTCCGTTCGTCGATCTCCCTTCGATGGAACTTCCTTCGATGAACGAAGCCATCTCAGCAGCCCAACAGTTCTGAACTCTATTCGTCGAACTTTGTTCGACGAACTCCTTTCGTCGAACTCCCTTTGACGAAACTCCGTTCGACGAACTCCCTTCATCTAACTCCCTTCGACGAATATCATTGCAAAAGGGTGCTTTACCAGACGGGGCAGCTAATGCCTGCGTTAACACCTAACGCCGGTGCTAGCTCCCACACACAGGAAACCTGTACTAGCTTTAGGCATTCCAGCCTCCGCGCTTAGCGAAACTTGGGGTGTTACTAATATGCCCGGCTGGATCAGCGTTTTGTAGTGGCGACCTTCCTGAGAGAAGGTGTCACTGCAAAGCGGCGGTTCTGGGCATAAGACCCGGGTTTTCAAAAGAAAAAAATGGGGTCTTACAGTAAGCTTCTTTCTAAGTCTCCCTTTTGTTTTGTAAGAGATTCAATATTTGAGGTAGCTTTAGAAAGATTGTTTTATAGTTCTTTAATTCTTGCCAAGAAGTGATCCTTCTCTTGGCAAGAACCCTTCTCTTTTCCTAAAGATTTGACGTCCATAGTTAACTTTTGATTTAGTTTTAAAATAATTTATTTTCAGTTTTGAATGGATCATAATCTTTTAAACTTTTATTGAAACATTTGCAGGCTTTCAAATAATCAATATTGAGATCTTCATAAGTTGAAGGAAGTACCTCAGTGTCATTTTGGACACTGCAATCGTCTTCCGATGATTCTTGGCTTCTTCCCATGAGGCATAGATTTGCCTCTTTGTCGTCACTTGAAGTAGAGCCATTTGAGCTTTCGGATGAAGAGTCATCCCATGTTGGCGCCTTCGAAACCTTCTTCTTTTCTTTTCCTTTGAGCCACTTTTCTTTTTGTTCTTTCAAAAACTATGGGCACTGGCTTTGTATATGTCCAGTCTTCCTACATTGGAAGCACTCCGATGGAGGTCTCTCACCATCGTCGTCGCTTGCTTTCTTCTTTTTCTCCTTTTTGGATGATGAGCCTTTTTAGAAATACTTACGAAAAGTGTTCCTCCTCTTCGGGTTCTTCATGAACTTTGTGAAATTTTTCACATAAAGGCTCTCTTCATCCTCCTCGCCAAAGTCATCCTCTTTTCTTGACTTTAGTGCTTAGGCTTTCTTCTTCAGCACTTTGTTGTATTCTTCATCTTGGATTTTGAGTTCCACTTCATGGGTTTTGAGAATCCCCTATGAGGCTCTCAATCTGGAGCTGTCTTAGATTATGTGAATCAGAGATAGCCGTCACCTTTGGATTGAACTTCGAAGGGAGGGACTAAATGATTTTCCTCACCAAGTCACCATTCGAGAAGCTTTTCCTAAGTATCTTTGAGGCATTAACGATCTTGGTGAACCGAGTGTATATCAAGTCTACGCCCTCGTCTGGATCAATTCTGAACCTATCAAACATTGACTCCAATAGGAATAGCTTTGAGTCTATAACCTGCGAAGTACCTTCGTGAGTGATTTCTAATAAATTCCATATAGCGTAAGCAGTTTTATAAGCACTAACTCGATTGAATTCGGTTCTATCTAAAGTGCAAAATAGGGCATTCATTGCCTTAGCATTATTTTGGCATATACTTTTATCCCCATCATCCCATTTATCTCTAGGCTTTTCCATGATTACATCTCCAAGAACATATGTAGGAGGAGTATAACGTTGTTCTATCATGTCTAGACATCTGAATCTAAATTCATTAGAAAATAACGCATACACGTTCTCCAGTAATTGTAATCATTTCTAGTGAAAAGTGGAGGTCTACTTATCCCTTGCCCCTCCCGAAAAAGAGATCATGGAGCGCCATTTTTCTGGATTATTAGACCATTTTGTACAGGCCTCGCTATGATACCACTTGTTGGATTTGTAGGCGCCCTTAGAGGGGGCGGGGGGGGGGGGGGGGGGGGGGGATAAGGGTTGTAAAACATGTAGTGCTTAAGTGCAATTTCAGATATATGCTGAGTATTTTTCAGAATTATTTCCCTTAAGACAATGGTTTGTACTTTTACATGACAATAATGCTCAAAGCAAGAGAGATGGAGACTCTATTGCTACCGCCAGCTGAAGAGTTGCCGCTCGATGTTAGGGGTAGAGAACACCCTTTTCATTTAGGTTTTAAGGATCAAGGAGAATGAATCAATACTGAAGAAAAAAACTTTAATATTAATGTTTTATGAATGATTCCAAAATTTTATCCCAATGACGCTTGAAATTGAGGCGCACGTAAAAAACCCTTTTAATTTTCTATACCGACCATTCTCCCAAGGACCGGTTGGCTTTACCCATATCTCCCTAGATGAGGCCTCGAGGAGCCCCTAGATCCAACCCTAAGACATAGTTGCCACACCCACACAACGAATTCTGCCTAGTCCTCGCAAGGCCCTAGTCACCAACACGGGCAAATTTATCTATGAATTAAAATAAGAGTTACAATCACTATTAAGAAAAACTAAAACATCAAAAACTCCCTCAAATATTGAACTTGAAGATGTTGTATATAGGCGTGATAGATCCTTCTTCACGTTCTTAGCATTCACGAGTGTTGAAGGAGTTCTCTTGGCTGCAAGGTGGAGGCACACAGAAAATGTCAGGAGTTATAGATTTTTATTCTTCATGTATCGACACCGCTAAAAGGAGGTGTACCACTCTTTAAATAGACTCGGATCCTGCCGTCGACGGTTGTGCTACCTTCGGGCAGAAGCCTCTTTAGGAAATAGGCTGACACATAGATTGACTCATCTTAGGCAACAATCTTGCTATAAAATAGGCAGCCCTTCCTACTGCACTGCAATACTACTACCGCGCCGCGTTAGTGATATTTCATTCCTAGCCGTAAGATCTCCTTTCTATTTCGCTTCTCAATAAGCAGTGTGATGGCGGGATTGCCATAAGTTACCGACGGGCATTAGTCTTAACACGATGCAATAATACTTGTTATATTTGAGTCCCGTCGACATTCCTTTCTTGACGATATTTCCTTCTCGATGGAGTTTCCAATTATGCAGACGGTACCGCCAGCAGTAGTGTTATCGCACCACTTTAGCAGTAGAGCATCGTAGTGATAGCGAATCATCATCTTTCTTTTTCATACTTATGGGGGCTTTAGAGATGAAATTCCTGAACACTATAAACACATGACAAGTATGATTAAATATAAGGAGATTTGTTATTCTGAAACCTAAAGATGTCGAAAGCATGTTCCAATAATGATTACTCGATACTATTAGTAGCGACTATGTAGTTGTTGAATCCGATTTCTCGGCCTCTTGTGGAGTTTGGGGCCCTCACCGAAATGAGGGGCAGCTAGCCTTTACTGATCCCTCGGAGAAGGTAGACTGAAGACTAGAAAGAAGACTAAGACCTTAGTCGCAGCGAGGAGGTCCCACCACTAACCCGGAAGATCGCTGAGCGCTTCCCCTCCCAAGCCAAAACTGAGACTCGGGCACCTTGGAGAGCTCTGAAAACGCTAACCAAAGAAATCCTAAGGAGAGAGAAGCTGAAGTGAAGTCCTCTCCAAAGGTGCCCATTAGGTCCTATTTATAGGTTTTCTGATATGGCCTACCAATAGCAGGATTCCGCCTTTTGATTTACTATACGCACCCCAAATGGGTCTGCTAACAGCCAAACTCCGCTGTTTGGAGAGGCTAATGGCAGATTACTAAGAGTAAAAGGGTAATTTGACCCTATCGGCTTATGAGCAAGGAACCGCGAGAGCCTTCCTGCGAGATGCTCTCACGGGCCCTCTCGCATATCCTGCTCGCGGTGCCTCTCCTAGGCGATCGCCCTGCGAGAACCTCGCTGACCCCTCCTGGCAGTACCTGCCGAGGTCCTGTCTTGCGAGCCTTTCTGCGAGGCATCCTCCTGACCTCGTCGAACTCAATACATCCTTCGTCGAACGCAGGGCACTTCGTCGATCACAGGAGAGCTCGACGAAATACAGATTGCCAGGTCACTCGCTGACCGCTGAGGCGGGCAGTTCGCCGACCGCTGCTTCCCTGCTGTGATTTGCCGAGCGCTGCCATAGTATATTTTGTTCGTCGGGTGACGAAGTGAGCTCACTGGAAGCTGAGGCTCTAACATTGCGAGCCTTCCTGCGAGATCGCCTACTCACATTGTCGCGCACTTAACATGTTTCGCCGGACAGGGGCGAGCTCGACGACCATAGGTGGGCTCGACGAACCCGGGAGAGTCGGCGGGCTACCCTCGCCTACCCTTCTCGCTCGTGAGGTCTTCAGCCCTAAGGCCTCTCTCCCTTATTACTTCATCCTGTTGCCTTCTTAAACCGTGCCTCCTCGTCTGGCGAATATCGGGGTTGTACACTAGTATAGTTTATAGGATAGTGTGTTATTGTATGGACTCAGTTGGTAGTCCTTAGGTCCTAGTAAGCACGGTTTTAAACTAGATTTGCGTATATCCTATTATTATAATGATAAGGACTAGTTGATACTCCTTGGGTGCTGTAAGCACATTGCTACACATGGGTTCATGAGATTTGGTATACACTGTGCATAGTGTTCCTAGTTGGAGGATTACTAATGGCGAGTCTATGAGCTTATCGGTTGTCATACTAATGGAAGCTGACAGATAGAATATAAGCCAGTAGGGTTGTGGTCTAGTGGGCCAGCTTAGCTGGTGTCTTGGTGACATTTTCCTGATGGCCTTTTCCTTGTGCTATTAAGACTTTGCTGGTTTTAGCTGAGCAAAAGTACGCAGTTTCTCCACTGTATTTACATAGTAGTGGAGAAGACCATTCCACTGCCACCATATCGCCATGATGGGAGGTTCCTGAGAGGTTAGGTACCCTCAAAAAGAGGGAACTAAAGGTCTTTGTCAACATTGAGTTATGTTGGAGTAAATCACGGTTGTGTCAGCATTCATCATACATTGCTGCATTCTTTATAATTGATTATGATTTTGCTCATAGAATAACAATTGCTAGTATGAAAGGATACTCTGCCTTGCCACCTATATATATATATAATACTGCTTATATTGTAGCCTTTGTTTCCATCCTCCCGCCCAGTGCCTAGGAGTCACCGGGTGAATGGATTTCGAAACCTCTTAGTCTTTTTTACTACTGATCATTTACCATATCATTTTAGGAGGACCGCTAGGCTAGATGGACAGGGCTTCATATGACGACGCATCACATTCCGACTTCTCCTGCAGTTTATGAGAGCTTCCGCATTTGTATTATATTGTTTATATTTGGACATGTAATATTTGTATGATTATTATTATCAGTGTGGACTACTCTTTATTATTATGTAATGTTGGAATTCATGCTTATTATTCTTATGCACTGTGTAGATGGCTTGTGTATATTAGAAGATTTATGGCAGGATATGCGTTTGTAGTGGATGCTAACCCATGAGTTGGTACTACCCTAAGACGACTATTCTGTGAATAAGACTCCCCTCGACCGTGTACAATTTTTGGGGGTTGGGATAATATAAATGTTATCCGAGCCTAAACGATCCAGACATAAGATATCATCCACACACAAGCATGAAATAAAAGTCCAACAACCCACTAGCTCACCCCGCTCAAACATTAGTTCGAGGTCAAACTAATGCAGCGGAAGCACTGGTGTGCTTATTTGTGGATTCATATTAGTATGTTCCAATAATTGGTATGAATAGTGCCAACCTAACTACGATATCATCGTGATTTGACATAGAAAGAAATTTTATGGGGTACCTTAGTCTAATATTGACATTGGGTATAGATTGGCTGAAGTATTAGGATACCCAAATTGATTAAGTGAACTAGTTTAGTATTATTATAATTATTCAAGGGTGACCCTCTGATAGTTCCACTTCTCTTATCTAGTGATATTACCTCACCCTGTTACCTAGGCTAATAGGACCATCTCAAGGAGACTTGGTTCCTGTAATCTACTATCGGATTAGTAAGAGACTTATAAAGTCAGTTTTGTGCCTATAAGTTGAAACATCTCACTTTAATTACTATAAGAGTTATCGCCACAATAAGATATCAACTGACAAATAAATATTTCTACCTTGAGAGAAACTGTTTTCCCAGACAGTTCATATAGTGACTCTTGAGAAGATGTTCATATATTGGTGTACAAGAAACTCAGTCTTGGATGTATGGGGGCTTATCCTATTTCTTCGTTTATTGGGCCAATTATTTATTGACTGGGATTGCCCTAGAAATTAAAAAACTTCGCAACTTATTTCACTTATCTATATTGCAATGAACTTTTCCGCAATTAAATCGTCACAATTCTTCAACACCAGAAATTTGTGATCATAGGAAGATTAGTTTGTCTTGAACAATGTAGATTTTTAATGCCAAGTTATGTACGTTCAACTTGTGGAACATAGGAAGTCAGCGTAAGATTGAAGCAATATATGTATGATTAAGGGTTCGTGTTATTGGATCTACTAGCGCCCTTAGGGGGAAGGTGAATAAGGGTTTTTAAGATTTTAAAACTGAATAAGAATATTATTGATAAACAAAATAGTTTCGGGATATTTAACAAAAAACCTTATTTTACTTTGCAGAAAATATTGTATCGAACGTTACTTTTTAGAAAAGAAGTAATTCAAACTTTCTTTGATACCGCCGACGGTAAGTGCTACCGCTAGGCACTAGCTCACCGAGATTGAATTCCTTGAGTTATTGAATACTAACGAACCTTTCATTATATTTTGAGTTTAAACTTTAATAGAAAATGCTATTTAAAATATTTTGGAATAAGAAATAAAATCTAGTTTTTGAATAACAAAGAGAGACATGATTTTATTTCATAAAACTTAGATTACAATAGGTTTGATTTCTATGACGCTAGAAATGAAGGAGACAATGATAATGAAAGGTTCTTTAGTATTCAATAACTCAAGGAATTCATTCTCGATTAGCTCACCTTTTTCACTTTCTATACCGACACTTCTCCCAAGGAATGATTGGATCTAGCCTATCTCTCCCCAGATAAAGACTCGAGCAGACCATAGTTTTAAACCCTACACCTAGTCGCCAATACCTGCGGTGAATTCCTCCTAAGCCACAAAAGGACCTAATTGCCAATAACCGCGATGAATTCTTCAACTCACACAAAAACAATAAAGTGAAAATAAAAATAAAAATAAATGTAAAAAACTCCCTATAGAGATTTCTAAATGAAATGACAAAGGAACGCAAGAGATCAACATTGTCGATGTGTTCATTCTTCACGTGGAATAAGCGTAATGAATCCTCCATCATAAATACTCCCTTTGATCTTGAAGTTGTAGATGAAAGTGCTCTCAACCATCTAAAATGAGGTCCCTCACAGATTGCTCGATGTGGTAGAGTTAGGGTTCCTCAATCATCAATGAGGGCATTGAAAAATGGCTTTGTATAGATTATGGCCATTACCTTTAGTGGTATTGATAATACCTGGTGGTAACACTTACGATAATATTTTGAGCACCAAAATATTCAATCAGGGAAGGAGATTCTGCACTTTAGGAAACATTTGTTTATAGGAAATACTAACGCCCAACGTTAACTATACTGCCTAGTGGTAGTATCCTTCCATATATGCATCGATCTTCCCTTGAAATTCAATTCAAAGCATTTGCAAATTCCAGGGCTAACACTTACCATTAGTAATAATGCCCAATGTTAGTGGAATTATCATTGAGATGCATATTGTAAGGTAGATTCCATGTCGACTTAACCAATATCTGACCTGGGATAATATTAACCAGACACTAATGATAACAATAGTGCTAACACCACGCGTTAGTGGTCAGTTTGTATCTTTGTCCTTTATCAGTTCCCCATCCAACTTGTACCATCGTAGTATCAAACTTATGAGTTCCCGTGGTCTTTAAACAGAAAACAAGTGTGATAAAATATAATTTGGGATTTATAATTCTCAAACCAAAGAGATGCAAAAAAACCTTATTCCAACAATCTCCCCCTTTTGATAATAACAAAACCACTGATGAGAAATTATATATTATAAATTGTGTTTATAAAGTAGTGATGATACAAGGAATATTTGCATTCTTTATTTATAGACTCCCCCTAAGTAAGTGATGGAGAAAATCATGTTCTCCAATCTACAATCAATTAAGGCAAGCTTACCTATCGAGTATAACGTAGGATATTGAAGAATATCAAGGTTAGATTAAAACTCGGGTATGTTGAGTACTACTACTTCATGAAAATAATTATTATTTTATCGGAATAAAACTTAAAGAGAAATTATAATTTAAACTAAAATACCAAATATGAAAAACTAAACGTGATCACAACTCCCTTTGAAATGAAATATAAAAGATAGATTTGTAACGTCTAATCCAAGCCTTGACCATGGAGATTCCCAAATTATGAACTCACCTCTTTCAAGGCTACGCCCACATGAGATTAGGTTGAACGACCCAACTCTGATTCAATAATCAAAACCGCTAAAATTTCTTTAACGAGGTGAATCCTACTATATGATGTGACTACTATCCAAAAGATTGACATCTTACTCTTTCAAGGATTGCATTCAACTCTTTTTATTCCTGAGCGGTCGATTCATACACACAATCCTTTCGGCTATTAAAATACGTAAACATATATCAAAATTCATTACCGGCATATGAGCTCGATGCATGATAAATCAGAAATAAATTAAAGGTGGAAAAGAAACGATTATAAAGAGAAAATATTTATTTCATAACAAACAAGAACTACATTTGCAAACTAAATATTAAGTGTATGAAAGAAAATGACATTGCATAACGAAGAAAGGAGATTGCTAAAATAAAATATTCATTGCATAAAAATGAAAGTAGATGACATAAAAATAATACATTACATAAACAAAACATTGCATAAATAAAAGTGTAAATAAAGGCTAACACTAGAAGAAGGAAAACACAAGAAATATAATACATTCTCTGCCCATATGGGAAGAGGAAGAGAGAGGCCTTTCATCCTTGGATCCATGCCCTTTAATAGATGCAAAAGTATTTCTAGAATTATCTAAGGGAATTAATGCTAGGGGATTGATGAGGAATAAATTTTGGTGGTAACATGAAGACGAGAATGTAAAGAGACATGCATGAGGAGATGAATTTGTGTGAAATAAAGAGGTGGAAGGGGAAGAGGGAAGGGAATGGGCAGCCACATGAGTTGGCATGAATGAATGTGAGAGGAGAAGGGTTTTGTCTTAAATAAATGAGATGAATATGAAGGGTTGGAGGGGAAATTTCGGCCAAGCATGTGGAGATGAATTGGTGTGAATGTGAAGGGTCCATGCAAGGGAATAGTCGATTGGAAATTTCATCCATGCATGAAATGTTGGCGGGTTGCATGGTTTGGAGGTGGCATTTTGCATGGGGGTGTTCACATAGGTGATGGGTTACATGCATAGGAATATGTATGTTAATTTATTTGGGTTGAAATGAAGAGGTGGAGAGAGGCGTGCTCAACCACATGCATGGGAATGATTGCATGGATTGCTCGACAAGGATGCATCTTGAATGAGTACTTGGCTCACATGGTAACTTCATATAATACATCATTTTCTGACGCGGCAGCAACACTAATCCTACAAAAATAAATAAATGCCTAAATTAGTGAGATAAAAATAAAAGACACGATTTATAAAGGAAAACAAGCAAAATACTACTAATTAATATAAATATTATACTAAATTAATACTAGAATTATGATCAAAATATTTCTTATCAAATACCCCATACTTGAGCTCTTGTTATTCCAGAGCAAAAGTATGTGAAATATTAAAAAGTCATTAATATAATTTTTTAATTAAACTAAAACTCTATTTAAATCAAAAGTATGTTAAAAAAATCTAGAAATTCAAGGATTAAGTCATAAATTAGGATATTAATTTAAAGAGAGGAATATGTTTAGCTAAAGACTTCTCAAGATAACTAACCAAGAAAAACTTTTATAGAATTTATCAAATTAAATTAGATTGAAATTATAAAATCACTAACTTAGAAGAATATTAATGAAAAGAAAACCTACTAAATATTACTCTCTCAATAATTGAATTTAAGTTTAGAATCAATGAAATTGGCTAATGGGTCACAAAATATTGCATAAGAATAGATCCAAGGTTGGAGGTGATGAATTTTATGCTCTTACCTCACTCATTTTTTATATATTTGTATATGTTTAGGAAAATGGTGAATTTTATCTTCTCATTTTCCTTGCCATATTATCTTTTAAAAGTCTCTTCTATAAATACCCAAAATGTATATGTTTAGGAGTAATGAATTTATCCTCCAACTCCATGATATATAATCTTTGAAAGGATTTTGGGTGCATATGTTTAGGGAATAATGAATTATGTCCTCTTATTTTCATGACATGTGATCTTTTACCAATTTTTTAAATAGGCCAACAAAGGGTAGAGTAGAGAAATATTTCTATCGTATAAACTAAATTTGTTTGTGAGCAAATTCTAGTATATTGAAATTTCCTAAGATCTAAAAGTTAGAAGAAAATTTAATAGATATCTAAGAGTGTTTAGAAAATTTACTACAAAATGAAGCCATTTAAAACTAAAAAGAGAAGTCATTCTAAATAGATTCTCTAATCAAATTAAAAACATAAAATAATTCTTAAGATTAAATTACCTAAAATTTAAATCTAACAAACTATGATAAAATGAAATAATAGTCAATTTCAAAACATAAAAAATGCTTATAAGCATTCTCAAAATAGATTTCTAGGAAATATCAAAATAAAAAGTAAGGGTCTTAATATAATTTGGTTTTTTACCTAAGTTTTTCATCATTTTTTTGGAATTTTAGCTATTATCTTTTTTGTGGATTTTTTAACAAATAATAATACTACAAAGATAAAAGAAATTAAGTTTAATCCTAATTTTTTTAACTCTTAGATATCCCAAGGTATACCCGTTGAAGGGCTCTCACCAGTACTAGGAGATATGATTAGATGACATCACAAACCTCCCTTTCCAAGATTTTTTTTTTATTTTCTAATTTTTTTGGCTTTGGGGTTTTTAAGATTTTTTTAAATGTTTTTAAAGACTATAAAAAGAAAAGAAAATATTTTTTGGGAAGGTTTTCGGATTTTTAATTTTTGTGTGGAAATTTCTAAAAGTTTATAATATTTTTGCGGAAATTTTCTAATTTTAATAAAAGGAAAACACCCTCATACTTAAAATTCAACATTGTACGCAATGTTGAAAACTAAGGATGAAGAAAAAAAAACAAAAAGAGACTTAGTTTTTCTGGAAATACGTCGGGAAAGTTTTGAAATACGGGGATATTGGTTAGGGAAAACTTTACCTCTTTCATCTTGAAGCAAACCATGTGGATTTCGTATCCCTGTTAATGGGCCTTGACGACCTGAGTTGATAAAATTAATTGACGGGAGGTAGGTCTAATACCTTCGATTACAACTTCGGAGTCCTCGTGTCTTAACAGAATTTTCTTCGCTGGGCAGTCGATCTTGGTGTGGTTCCATTGTAGCCATTTCATGCCCAAGATCAGATCGTAACCTTTCATCTTCAAAAGTGTCGTCGGTGCTTTAAACAACTTCCCTCCAATCTCTATGTTCATGTTGCACTTGGAGCACGTTACTATCTCCAATTCGTCTGGAAGTTGTACCTTCCTTTGGATGCCTTCAAAGTACAACACTTGATCCACGTCGTCTACAAATCTCATTGAGATGAATGTGTGCGTGGCACCCATATCGAATAGGGTATATGCGGGCTTGCCGCAAACTAGTACTATACTTGGGTGATTTTTGTTCTTTGGTTCATAATTAAAGTAAAACTAAGGTCTTGCAAGGTATTAAGAATTCATATGTGAAAACACTAAAGTACCTGTGATTACTTCCTCTGGGTTTCGGGGTTTCGCGAGGTCTAGTGCATACACCTGCTCTGGCTGTCGGCCTCTACCATGAGGTCATCGACCCCGACCTTGGCCTCGGCCTCAGCCCTGCTGTGCTGGAGGGATTGCTGGGGGTGGAGGTGGAACCTTTTAGGGATACTTGATGCGGATGTGGCCTAGTTGGTTACATTGGTAGCATACTTATGTTGGAGGTACTCCTCCACCTTATCTAGGTGTCTCTCTGATCTGTAGCGGATGGGGATCCAGCAGTGCCGAAGGCCTCTGCTCCTGCCTAAAGTTGGGGCGGGGTCATCCCCCACCCCTCCTGTGCTGCACAAATCTGCCTCTCATTTGTCCCCTGCATCTTCCGCTGCCCTTTTTCCTCTACCCATCACCATCATCTAATCTGCTTCCATCCTCCCTGCTACTTCAATGATCTGGGCTAATCCAAAATCTACCATATACTGCAGGGCCTGCCTGAGGTCGTCTCGGATGCCCTTGAAAAATATCTTGGCGTACCTAGAGTCATCTAATTGATGGGTTGTGGCGAAGCGGGCTAGGTGCAAGAACACCCACTGATATTCTAGTACTGAATGGTTTCTGTACTTCAAGTGCAGGAACCATTCCTCCAAATCATCTCAAGGTATTTGCGGCATGAAATGCTCCAGTAATGCCTCCTTGAATTCTTGCCATGTGATGTCGACATAATCTAGGCTGGCAAAGGTGGTGTCTAGGGCCGACTTCCACCACAGCTTAACATGAGATTTCAAAGCGGAGGCGGCCAATGACACCGCCACATCAACCAGACAACAAATCTCGCCCAACATCTCCTGAATTATGTCTAGCCATTCCTCCGTCTGTACCACCGACTCGGTCCCCACATAGAATGGTGGGGAGAGGCCTCAAAAGATACTCAACAAGTTTTCCCTTGGGTTAGGAGCCAGGATCAGGGCCTGCAGTTGGGAGAAGGCCTGCAGGATAGTTTCCAATGTTTGTCCTAGCTCCGTTTGTTGGAATGGGTTGGGAGCCGGTGGGGGAGGGACTGCATCCTGCACTGGAGGAGCTGCATTCTGCACGGGGGGAATCGTCGCCTGGTTGGAGAAGTTCATTAGAGCCTACATAAGAATAAGGGTTTGATTAAAAAGGTTGGCCTAAACATCTCATTTTTATGGATAATTAACGTGATTTTTCCTATGGGCACACCATTGCTTCCGCTACTAGTTTGTCCTCAAACTAAGCTCGAGCGGGGTTGCCTAGGGTTTTGGACTCCTTACTTTGGATCAAAGTTGGCTGATCTGATATAGTTTTGTTTGACCCCCTTTTTTTTGCAAGCTCCCGGGTTTTACAGCCCAGAACCGCCGTCTTGAGGTGGCACCATTTCTCCAAATGGTCATCGCCATAATACACCGATTTTGCTGGCTAATCAACATATCCAGGCCAACCACACATATCACAGAATTAAAATATTTATGAAGCACATGTCCACAAAAAATCACCATATAATTGAAACTTGTCCAAAATGAGATGAAATATGACGTAGAAGATTGAAATCAGGGTGCTGGCAAATAGAAAATAACAGGGGCTTAAGCCCGATACATAATATTTTCTTTGCCTCTCTCTTGTCAAGATAAAACACTGTAGACACTGACAATTGGTGATGCCCTCAGGAATGTATAACTCCCTCCTCTGACCATGGTAGATGTGAAGAGTAGGTGTCGGAAGAGGGTCGCTCACAGTTTCTCTTTGCGTAGCTGCTGAGAGACCATGTCTAGGTCTAGCGACCGTGTTTTGTGCCTCCCTCCTGTTGAGGATCTGCTCTCCTTGGTGCTCCTGTAATGTTGTGGTCCACTGACCATCAGTCTATAAGACTAAGCATGTTCCTCACCGCCTCAACTCACGACTCCTAGGCACCGTGTGGGAGGAGAAGCGGAAGACAACAAGGGTAACCAAAAAATAAGCAGGTGACATGGGTCTAACTATAAAGTAAATATATATACATCAAGCACCTTTTCTCTAAACATATTGAGAAATAAACTATAAGTACAACAGTATGACGTGAGTATTCTAAATAGTTCACACGATTCCATATACAGTATAAGAAACATAAATCATGACAACATATCTAGAGTATATAAAAAGGAAGCAACATCATGTTAAAGGGGCAGCAATAAAAGTAACCGTAACTTATATGCGTACACACTAAGCACATATGCTAAGGGATCTGGCACTTAGGTAAATTCATCGTATAAAAGAGCCCATACTAATTTATACGATGAGGTCTTTGTTTTATGCAAGGATGCTATGTTATGTTGTGTAATGCAATGATGCAACTCACCCACCCGACTCTGTACATACAGACCTTTTGTTAGTTCCCTCTGTTTGAGTTTGTCAACTCAAGTACCCGATTGAGGCAAACAGGGCAGTGGATCGGGCTTGTCCACTTCTATGCTTATGTCACACCTCTCCCAGCCTAGACCTTACGTACGCCCCTATGAACACAAAGGGTACCCGCGTACTATCTGTTAAGTACTGCCTCTATCCCACTTTTCGAGTCTCTACTCAGGTACACCCCATTGAGGCAAACATGGGCAGTGGATCGGGTCCTCCACTCCTAGGCTAGTATGACACCTCCCATCTTAGACCTTACGTACGCCATTAAAAACACATAGGGTATCAGCTTACTACCTGTTATAATAATGCCTCTAAGCGAAACACCAAGCCCTTGGCTCGGAGGATTTGACGAGTCCATTCTTATACTATTGATTCTACCGCTCGCGGGAATAACTAGTCCTTCTTATATAACGTCGAGCCTACCGCTCGAAGGACTTAACTCGTCCTTCTAATACACTGATCCTACCGCTCGCAGGACTTAACCAATCCTTCTAATATACTGAGCCCACCACTCGCAGGACTTAACCCATCCTTCTACTATACCGAGCCTACCGCTCGCAGGACTTAACCCATCCTTCTAATATACCGAGCCTATCATTCGGAGGACTTACCCCTTCCTTACATGAGCAATAATAATCTGTCCCAAATTTGGAATGGTATTGTTCTATCAAGTTCACCTATTAAAACTACTCTTGTCTACCATTTAGTTATACTTAGAAGTTTAGGGTGAATCTCGGACTTCCCGAGGGTTACCCGGTGAAGGGCTCACAGTGGTACTAGGGATGCGATGGTGGCTGAAGCCCAAATCCCCCTTTCCAGGATATTTACTCTTATTGGTGGCTACCCATCCTTATATGCCCACTTTCCCTCTAATTGCTCTAAAATCCTAAGATGGATTACCAATTGACACGGGTAGACAAGTGTCGGTGTTCAATTGAGCACTGAACCCTGTCTTCCCTAGTGACAGATTATTTCTTTGTGTTATCTCTCAATCACAACTTGTACCTCCTGTTGGGTCACTCCTCACCTCTCCCAATAGGCCATTGTGAATTCCTGAACTAGAATTTTTACTAAACGCACCCCAAAATTTACTTCCGATGACTGCCCTTGGCGATGAACCTTCCAACCCGACTATGCATATGCAAATCTCTGAGAGTTAATAACTCTATGGGTGGGGACCATAACGGAGGGGCCTAAATCAATGTTTCAGTTTTTTACTTTTCGCAGACCGGTTTGCCTTTAACTGAAACTACATGTCCTGCCAGGTTGACTATATGATTACTAACTAAGTATGAGACCATTTTAGTTCCAGAAATTCCTATTAATGTCAAGGGTCTATGTTCAACTTTCTATGATATTCCAGCCATAATAATTCATGGTATTAATTTCTCAAGATATAAGCTCAAATTCTATTTTGTGAAGGAAGTATGTCGTTTACTCAATGATTAAATCTAGCAAAATTCCTAGAACTTCCTACCTATATAAAAGATATATATATATAAATTCTATAACAATCCACCAACCATAATTCATGGTATTACTTTTTCAAGTTATAAGCTCAATTTCTACTTTGTGAAGGGAGTATGTTGTTTGCTCAATGATTAATTCTAACAAAATTCTCAGAGCTTCCTACTGATATAAAAGATCTATATTCAAAATTCTATAACAATCCAGCAACCATAATTCATGGTATTAATTTTTCAAGTTATCAGCTCAATTTCTACATTGTGAAGGGGGTATATTGTTTGCTTAATGATTAATACTACTATGAAAGGACCATATACAAAATTCCATAACATTTCAGTATCATTAAATCAGGGAATTAATTTCTCAAGTTATAGGTCCAAATATAACTTTGTGAAGGAAGTATGAATTTTAAATAGATATTAATTCTAATAAAATTTCCATAGCTTCATAGTTATATAAGAGACCATATACAAAATTTCATAACATTTCAGTATCAGTAATTCAGGGAATTAATTTCTCAAGTTATAGGTCCAAATACTACTTTGTGAAGGAAGTATGATGTTTACTCAGAGATTAATTCTAATAAAATTTCCATGGCTTCATACTGTTATAAAAGGACCTTGTACAAAATTTCATAGCATTTCAGTAAGCTTTGATCCTATAATTACTCACTTTCCTTGGAAAATTATGTTGGTATTTCCAAGGTGATCTCAAAGCAATCAAGTAGTTAGTCTCACTGCCAACGTAATATGAGCCTATAGGGTCGCACATAAGAGTGTTTGGAAAAGTTGGAGGAATGATAGAGTTGGCTTTACTCGTATTGGATATGAGTGAAGGACCAATCCTATGACTCATTGGAATTAGGTCGAGTCGACTAAATATTCCACAAATATTATGAATATTGCGTGGAGCATGTTGGCAGGTGGTTAAGACGACATTGCATATGTCGTCAAGATCATCAAAATGATATTGTGAATATCATCGAATGATCACGATGATATGACAGACTATCACCTATGATGTATCATCGACTGCTAAGGAATATTGTCTTGACTGTCAAGATGATATCTTAGGTATCATGATGATATCACCGAGATCATCTCGACGATATAGGTCATCAATACTATATCGTCTTGACTGTCAAGATGATATAGGTCATCATGACGATATCGTCGAGATCTTCTCAATGATATAGATCATCAAGACTGTGTCTTCTTGACTATGAAGATGATACAGGTCATCACGACGATATCATCAAGATCATCTCAATGATATTCAGTGATCACGACGATACTCATCGAATACTCCTATTACAAACTGGGGTCTACGGATATCCAATTTTATGCCGTGGGTATAAATAGGGAAGCGATTAGGTTTTCCCAGTGAGATTATCCTTTTGGGAGATTCATACGGAAGCATTCCGCAAAATCTCCCCGAGACGCGTCCGTCTATTCCCGTCATTGCTTCCTCTCCCTTGCGCGGATCTAGTAATACGTGGGAGACGTTGAGGGCACTCCTTCTCCAACCCAGATCTTGTTCGACAAGAGGCTTGGGGTTCTCCTTCGCTCATGTGGACTTCTATAGAGGAGCAGATCTACTTTCTGTGCTTGGAACTCAACCACCGGTTTCTGGATCTGATTTTGGAGCATCTTGGCTGATTGTTGAATCAATCCCTCTCAGGTATATTGCAACTTGTTACCTCTTTTATTTCTAGATTCTTGAAATTATAAGGTCCTGTAACTGTTTTAGGTTGTTCTTGTTTCTTTATTCCGCTGCGTGCATGTAATGTGTTGTTTATAGAAAACACAATAGTGGTATCAAAGCCAGGTTGCAATCCCATGCGTGTAAATCTAGAAATTTAAAAGTGTTCTAAATGCCTAGATTTCTTCCTGGAGTAACCCCTTGGATCCCGTGCGCACTAGCCCTTGGACCCCGTTAGGGGCTCTGCCCCTAATACCCCGCCATGGGCATGGCCCCTTCGAACCCTTCCAGGAACGCATGTGATTGCATTGTGATTTCATTGTTTCAGAAATTGTTTCTCCTTTGCAGTAATCGTCCCTCTAAATGGTTTGTGAAACCAAATGTCTTAGATTTTGAATCTAACTTTGAGTGGCAAGCTTATCTACTACATAAGTGGAGTTGTTTTTGCCCGTGTCCAATGCAAGTATATCTAGAAATTTTGAAGTGTTCTAAATGTTCAGATTTAACCCATTTTTATCAAAGTGTTGATAATTTCATTTTGTGCACATCTGGTATGTATTTGGATGGTGAATGTTGTACTTTATTTAGTGCACAATGATTAAGTGTTAATCACGATAAAATGTTCATCGATTGAATCATAAAATCCCTTATCCAATATTAAGTATTTGGATGCCTTCCGATGGATGACACTCTTCTTGCCTCGATCGATGAAGTGTGGGCTTGCCAAAGCAAGGTGCATTAATCTATATTGGTAAGGGTGTGAGCGGATAATTGTGATATCCCATTGTCGACATTGGGACCAACTTAACTATGTGACCTCAAAGGTTGAGTGTCTAGAGGGATAGTGTTGGCATGCACCATATAATGGATGCAAATAAAAAGTTATTCACCAACCATACAAGAGTTGCATAATGATGCAATTGGCAAGTGTTGTCTACCTAAATAACCACATTATGAGAGGAATGACAAAGAGGACTCATTGTGTTGGTGAAATATTGATCTTGTCCACTAAGAGAGTAGCTTGCATAACTCTCCAAATTGATATTAAGGGTTATCAATTTGAGAAAAATAGTGGCAGTATTTAATAAAAGTTCTTTTAAATAAAATTTATTTTGAAATATAGTATTAAAATCTATTTTGCATAATTCTTATAGAATTTCCATGGCATGTGGATCTCACTCCACCTTGTCCCTAAGAGCCATCCTTGAGATGGATAACCTCAACGTGACTAACTTCTTAGACTGGTACAGAAACCTGAGAATTGTTCTCAGGCAAGAGTGCAAGTTCTATGTCTTGGAAGGGGAAGCCCCTACAGAGACGACTGGAAATGCTCCTCGAGCAGATAGAGATGCTTACAAGAAGTATCAAGACGATACCATGGATATGGAATGCCTCATGCTTGTTACCTTGTCCTCTGAGATTCAGAAGCAACACGAGAGCATGTGTGGTTTTGAGATAATCGAGCACCTCAAGAAAATGTTCAAGGGCAAGCTCGGCAAGAGAGGTTTGACATATCCAAGGCATTATTTCAGTAAAAAATGGGAACTCAAGACTCAGTAGGGACTCACGTACTCAAGATGATTGAGTATATAGAGAACCTTGAAAAACTGGGTTTTCCCTTGGATCAAGAGTTGGTCACTGATCATATCCTGCAATCATTGCCGGACAGTTATGAGCAGTTCGTCTTGAACTATAACATGAATGAAATAGAAAAGACACTGCACGAGCTCCTAGACATGTTGAGAACTTCTGAGAACAACATGAAGAAGGTCAAGCCTGCTTGCCCCATACTGATGGAGCATAAAGGCAAGGGCAAGGCCAAGGGATCAAAGAAGACAAAGATTGGATCTAAGTCTTATCTTGATACTAAATCTTCTGCACTGAAAAAGAATGGTCTGGCGAAGGAAGGAAAGTGCCACCACTGCGGTAAGGTAGGGCATTGGAAAAGGAACTATCCCCTTTATATTGAGGATCTGCAAAGGAAGAAGGTAAGTGTGACTTCCACTTCAGGTATTTATGTTATAGAAAAAAACCTTTTTGCTCCATCATCTTGGGTATTGGATACCGGATGTGGTTCTCACATTTGTACGAATGTGCAGGAACTGAGAAGGAGAAGAATGCTGGGTAAAGGAGAGGTAGACCCGCGCATTGGAAATGGAGCAAGAGTTATTGTCGTTTCCATTGGTGTCTATCATCTTTCCTTGCCAACTAGGCTTATTAGAGAACTTGAAAAATGTTATTTTGTTCATACTATAACTAGAAACATCATTTTTATTTCATGTTTGAACATGAATTGTTTTTCTTTTATTATTAAGAACAATTATTGTTCTATTTATAAGAATGATGTTTGTTATGGTGTTGCTCAAATGTTTAATGGTTTATATGTTTTGAACATAAATCATCTAATCTATAATGTAGAAAATACCAAACAATTAAAAACTAATGACTCTAACCATACATATCTCTGGCATTGTCGTTTGGGCCATATAAATGAGAAACGCATATCCAAGCTCCATACAGATGGACTATTGGACTCATTCGATTATTAATCATTTGAGAGATGTGAGTCTTATTTATTTGGCATGATGATGAAATCCCCTTTCACTAGTTGTAGTGAGAGGGTTGATGATCTCTTGGGTATAATACATAGTGATGTATGCGGACCCATGAGTGTCTAGAGGTTGGTACTACTACTTCGTTACATTTACTGATGATTTCAGTAGATATGAAGTGTAAATCTAAAACGTTTGAAAAGTTCAAAGAGTTTAAGAAAGAAGTAGAGAACCAACTAGGAAAAAGGATTAAGGCACTCCGATCTAATCTAGTTGGCGAATACCTAAGTCATGAGTTTCATGATCATCTGAGAGAGTGTGGTGTTGTATCACAACTCACTCCACCAAGAACGCCACAACATAATGATGTTTCTAAGAGGAGGAATCCTACTTTGTTAGACATAGTGCAATCGATGATGAGTCATGCAGATCTGCCCATTTCCTTTTGGGGATTTGCTCTAGAGACTGCTGCTTTCACTTTAAATTGTGCTCCAACGAAAACTGTTCTAAAGACACCATATGAGATATGGACTAGGAAGTGTCCTAGTATGTCTTTTATTAAAATTTGGGGTTGTGAGGCATACGTACGACGTCAAATGCCAGACAAGCTGGAACCCAAATCAGATAAAAATCTAGTTGGGTATCTTAGAGAGACCAAATGATACTATTTCTACCTACCGTCTGAGGGCAAAGTGTTTGTCGCAAGGACTGGCATCTTTTTGGAGGAAGAGTTCTTATCCAGAAAGATTGCAAAGGTAGAACTTGAAGAAATTCAAGAACCACAAATTGAAAAAGAACCTGAGTTGGAACCTGAGCAAGGATTACAAATAGTTGTAGCTGGAGAACCTGCTCAAGAAACACAAGTCCCACGTAGATCTGGTAGACCAAGATTTGAGCCTAATAGATATGTATTTCTCATGTCTAAGATAGGTAATGTGTTGCTTATGGATCATGATGATGAGCCTGCAACCTACCTAGAGGTTATGAATGGACTAGACTCTGATAAGTGGCTTGACAACATGAAATCTGAAATGGACTCCATGTATACAAACCAAGTTTGGACCTTGGTGGAACCACCTGAAGGGGTTCGACCCATAGGGTGCAAGTGGGTCTTCAAGAAGAAGACCGACATGTATGGGAATGCACAGACATTCAAAGGCCGGCTGGTGGCTAAAGGTTTTAGGCAATTTCATGGTGTTGACTATGATGAGACCTTTTCACCTATTGATAGGTCAAGTCCATCAGAATTCTAGTTGCTATTGCTGCGTATTATGACTACGAGATCTGGCAAATGGATGTCAAAACAAATTTCCATAATGGAAACCTCCTTGAGTAAGTGTATATATCCCAACCCGAGGGTTTTGTATCTCCAAGTGAAGCCATTAAAATTTGCAAGTTGAATCGATCCATTTTTGGATTGAAACAAGCTTCTCAAAGTTGGAATCTGTGTTGAGAAGATCAAAGAGTTTGGTTTCATCAAGAACGTGGATAAGCCTTGTGTTTACAAGAGGATTAGTGGGAGCATTGTCATTTTCCTGATATTGTATGTGGATGACATATTACTAATCGGGAACGAAGTTCCAACCCTGCAAGTTGTTATGAACAACCTAGGGAACAACTTTTCCATGAAAGACTTGGGCGAAGCGACTTATATACTTGTTATTACGATCTATAGATATAGATTTAAGAAGTTGCTGGGTTTAACTCAAAATACGTACATTGAGAAGGTGTTGAAATGGTTCAGCATGCTTGAGTCCAAGAAGGGATTCTTACCCATGTGACATGGTGCAAGTCTATTTAAGGACCAATGTCCGAAATCTTTAGAAGATAAGGACCGCATAAAGTTGATTCCATATGCTTCGGCAATTGGATCAATCATGTATGCAATGTTATGTACTCAACCTGATGTCTCCTATGCTTTGAGCATAACGAGCAGGTATCAGTCTGATCCCGGTGATAGTTACTGGACGGCCGTCAAGAATATCCTAAAGTACTTGAGAAGGACAAATGATGTATTCTTAGTGTTTGGTGGAGAGGAAGAGCTTGTTGTAAAGGGTTACACAGATGCTATCTTCCAGACTGATAGGGACAACTCAAAGTCTCAATGAGGTTTTGTATTTTGCCTAAATGGAGGAGCTGTAAGCTGGAAGATTTCCAAGCAAGAGACAGTTGCCGATTCTATGATAGAAGCCGAGTAAATTGCTGCAACAAATGCAGCAAATGAGGCTGTATTGATTCGGAAATTCATCGGCGAGCTAGATATAGTTCCTAGAATTATTGATCGTGTAGTTCTCTAATATGACAACAATGGTGCAATATCCCAAGCAAAGGAACTTAGATCTCATCAGCGTCCAAGCACATACTTCGACGATTCCATCTTATTCGAGAGATTATCGATCGAGGAGATGTGAGCATATGCAGAGTACCGACTGAAGAGAATATTGCAGATCCACTAACAAAGCCCCTTGCACAGAGAAAGCATGATTTTCATACTAGGTCAATGGGTATTAGAGACCTGAATGATCGTCTCTAGTGGAAGTCCTGTGGATTTTTTTTGTGTCGGTTGTTATTCATGTGATGAATAAAGTACTTTTATATTTTATTTTACATTTAAGCTAAGTTCTTATTATTATGTCAACTGTTTCTATTTGATAGATTAATTAGCATAATAAATTCCCTTAGAATGTTTGCTTCCATAGGAATTCAAGTACGTGACTTGAATGTGAAGGCCTATGTTTATTAAAATCTTCATTCTTAACTAGTCCCAAGGGCAATGATTGTACATTAAGACTAGCATTTGCATGGACTGATGACAGGTTCTCACAGGCCATGATATTGTGATATCAAGTCATCGCATGGGTACTTGTTAGTGAACAAGTTGTAATGGACAGACACACCTTGAGGCTACTTTGTGGATTGTTATATGAACGTATCACAAGTTGATCCCAACTGACAATGGTGTTTTTGGTTCTTTAACCTGAAGTCACTACATTCATCAAGTGAGGAAGAGCGTACTTTGTTGCCATCAAAAGTCTTCCGTGAAGAAGGTTGATGATAGCGGTGGTTATTGGTCATGATACGATTCATTTGGGTGTTTATGTGTGGACAAATATGGTATTTGTCCTCCTATATGACAGGAGTTACATCCATGTGCCCCTTGATGGAATTAGGCTGATAAATGCATGGCCATGCTTGAGTGAGTCAATATATGATATTGAGCTCATTAATTTCAGATAGTCTATTCTGGATCAAGAAACTAGGATTGAATAATATCGAGGGTGACACGGTCCATGCCTCTTATTTTATCTGAATGTAAGGGACAAAGGGACATGACAACACTAGTACATTGGTCAGAACAGACTTATTGAGTTGTGAACTCTTATTTCTTTGGTATTAATGATGTATTGCTAGATATCACTCATTGTTTGTTAGACTTCTGTTGATACTTTGTGATCAAGTGGTAGATTATTGGTTTTTCCAAGGTGATCTCAAAGCAATCAAGTAGTTAGTCTCACTGTCAACGCAATATGAGTCTATAGGGTCGCACATAAGAGTGTTTGGAGAAGTTGGAGGAAGGATTGAGTTGGCCTTACTTAAATTGGATATGAGTGAAGGACCAATCCTATGACTCATTGGAGTTAGGTCGAGTCGACTAAATTTTCCACATATATTGTGAATATTGCTTGGTGCATGTTTGCAGGTGTTTAAGACGACATTGCTTATGTCGTCGAGATCATCAAAATAATATTGTGAATATAGTCGAATGATCACGATGATTTGACCGACTATCACCTATGATGTATCATCGAGTGCTAAGGAATATCGTCTTGACTAGTAAGACAATATTTTAGGTATCAAGATGATATTGTCGAGATCGTCTCGACGATATAGGTCATCAAGACTATATCGCCTTGACTGTCAAGACGATATAGGTCATTGTGACGATATCATTGAGATTGTCTCAACGATATAGATGATAAAGACTGTATCGTCTTGAATGTCAAGTTGATACAGGTCATCATGACGATATCATCAAGATCATCTCAATGATATTCATTGATCACGAGGATACACATAAAATATGCCTATTACTTACTGGGGGTCTGCAGATATCCAATTTTGATTCCCTGGGTATAAATTGGGATGCGATTAGGTTTTCCCGGTGAGATTATCCTTTTGGGAGATTGGTAAGGAAGCATTCCGCAAAATCTCCACGAGCCTCGTCCATCTATTCTCGTCATCGCCGCCTCTCCCTTGCACGGATCTAGCAATCTGTGGGAGGCATTGAGGGCACTCCTTCTCCTACCCAGATATTATTCGATAAGAGGCTTGGTGTTCTCCTTCGCTCGTGTGGATTGCTATTGAGGCGCAGATCTACTTTCTGTGCTTGGAACTCAGCCACCAGTTTCTAGATCTGATTTTGGATGATCTTGGTTGAGTGTTGACTCAATCCCTCTCAGTTATATTGCAATATGTTACCTCTTTTATTTCTAGATTCATTAAATCGCAAGGTCCTGTAACTGTTTCAGGTGGTTCTTGTTTCTTTATTCTGCCGCACGCATGTGATGTGCTGTTTATAGAAAACCCAACAAATTAACACAAAGGTTGATGATTTTCACTATAGAGTGTTGTCCTATGGTCCTAAGTACATGTTTTAAATTTCATGAAAGTTGACCAAGGGAAAACCTTTAAATTTTCATGTAATTATAATGTTACATGGTAATGTTATATGCACACCAAATTTCCCTTAGACTAGCTTGTGGAATAAACAAACATTCAAGAGTCCATATGACCTAAAATTTTATTCAAAGGCTATTATATACATAACCAACCACCCAAAGGAGATTTGGAGTGATTTGAGTCCAAATCACCCATATTATACACCATATATGATTTATTAAATTTCTACTAAAACTTTGGAAGAATGTACCCCAAAAATTCTGATTTTTTGGCACATAGTAGATCTAGGTTGCGTACACACATGGTTAAATTTTCAACCTCATATCATCTACTATATACAAGTTATTTACAATTTAAAACCTGTCCTTCTCTAGGACCAGCCTTACTAAATCTGCCCTACAGAGAGCTGTAGGGCACCAAATCATGTGATCTCACTTCCTACAAATAGTAGGCACAAAGGTCTACAAGAGTTGTCTCTTCATACTTTTCCTTTTAAGGCCTCTAAGGGCCTCAATTTTTGAGTGCAAAAGCTCTATTTCACAATGGCCAAAACAACCTTTACTGTGACCTAAATGAAGGTTTTTCTATGGCTCATTAAAACATGAATCTACTCTTATGCAAGGATACAAGTGAGGCAAAAATTTTACATGTGACTAATATACATTTAACCAAACTCCCAAAAGAGATTTGGAGTGGCTTGAGTCAAAATAACCTAAAATATGCACCATACATAATTTATTTAATTTCTATATTTAATTCTAAGTTCAACTGGATCTATAGCACTTAAATAATTTTCATGAATTATAATAGTTGCTCTGTGGATCTCCGATCTCCCCAGATCAGACGGCTCGACTTCATCTTCCACAGCTAGCCAAGGGCCAGGATTAACCCTTCTTGGAGCCACTTTGCCTCCAGATTCTGGCAAACTCCAGCCGTTGCCGGAGAATCCCCCAAGCCATCACCTCTGACATAGGTAGGGCTAGCGAATGGTGGTGAGAGTTTTGCCGGAGGTGTCCGGAAAAGCTCTCCCGTTGTTTTCGTTTTTGCGGATAGGAATACAAAATTCAAAATGGTCAAAACACCATTGCAGAGCACAGGTGGAGATGAAGAGGATCTTGCCTGAATTTGAGCAGCATTCCCAGTGGTTGCTTGGTTCTGCATTGCCGACCTTAGCCTTCTCGATGACATGGCGATCTGGGCTTACAGAGCTCGAAATTCTTCTCTGGAAGGGGGGGCCCGATTGCTCTTGAGGTACTGAAGGTGATGGAATGGAGAAGGGATGGGGAATTGGGGTATGGCATCAAGCCATTTATGGATCTTGACCAACCATGCCGCCCCTCTTAGCCAATCCAATCCTCCATCTCTCTGCCAAATTCTGATGGGAATTTACTCCCCAGCTCCGAGAAGAGCTTGGGGAAGGGAAGTGGGGAGCCATTTGGCACCCATCCCCCATTTCCTTCTTCCTTGTCTACCTTGTCTTTATTCCCAACATAATTCAAAATCCTTTGTAATTAACCCCCATAATTTTGAATTTTCAGAGGGCCCAATGTTCATATCTCATGAGGGCTTGCTAATAGGCTCTTTGGGTGGGGCTAAGTCTAATAGGTCTTTAGTTTGTGCTCACTTGACCCAAATAGACCTATTTGAAATTTTTGGTTTGGGCTTGACTCAAGCTCATTCCTGTTGGACATGTGTGTCACATCCCTTTGTTTGAGAATTACAAATCCCATATTGTATTTGAACTTGCTTGTCGTGTGTTCGTAGTGTGCAAGACTATAAGTGCAATACTCCACAGGTAGAAAGCAGCTTGGAACCAACAAACTGAACTAAAGAACTATCGCCAGCACTAGGGGTTACCGCAGGCTCTAGCGCTACTGCCAACGCTACCGCCAGCGCTACCGCCTGGCGCTAGCTCGAGTTCGTGCACAGCGCCACGCCGCGATGGTTTCACAACCGCTTCTACACGATTGATACCACAGGCGCTAGGAGCTACCGCATGCGCTAGCGAGAAGGTCTATAAATTAATAGTTTCTCTCTCATTTTGGTTAGAGCTTCCAGAGAGATTACTTGTGCCAAAATTCCATAGCTGGTACTCTACCGAATGTTCATCTCCCACTCAAAGCCAAAGAAGATTTCTTGAGAAGGAAGCCGCCACGCTGCATCCAAAGAACGATCGCTTCAACCTCGCTTATGCTACAACGATCCTTCATCCTCATCTTCAGAAATCTCATAAAGGGAGTTCTTGTTAATTACTTTATTTCTTTATTGTAAATTTTTGTAGTAAAATCGCCTTTTGTTGGCGATTAGGTCCTTGTGCGGCTTAGGGTGTAATTCGCTGTATGAGTTGGCTACTAGGTCTAGGAGATTAGATCTATGGGTGCTTGAGGCCATATCCAGGGAAGGATTGGCTAGAGCGGCTTGAGGCCATATCTGGGGAAGGAAGGCTAAAGCCAACCGGTTTGTGGGGAAACAAGTCGGTATAGAAAGGAAAAGAATTTTAATCTTGTACGCCTATGATTTCCAGCGATATTGAAATCAAGTTTATGTAAACACTTTTTATATAATACAATCATGTCTCTATTTCTGTTTACTTGATTTCTTTCATTTGGCGTAAATTTTATTATTGCAAATTACATTTTGCTAAATTGTTATTTTGATCTCATTTATTCCTAAACAATTTAGTAACTTCTTTAAAATAATAAAAAAAAATTATTCCCTTATTCAACCCCCCCCCCCCCCCCTCTAAGGGCGCCTATCGATCCAACAAGTGGTATCAGATCCAGGTTATTCCAAATCAGTTTAAAAATCGGGAATAATGACATTTCTTGATCTCGCTTTTACTTGTTTGGGGAAACTTTCTTATAAATGAAAAATCTTTGGCACCACCTTTATTTGAAGGAAAAAATTATAATGGGTGGAAAACTCTTATGGAAAAATTTCTTAAATCTTTGGATATTGAAGTTTGGAATATTACAATTAAAATGCCCCCAAGTATTATTAATATAAATGAAATGTTTTTAAATGCCAAATCAATGAATAGTCTATATTGTGCATTAGATCAAAATATTTTCAAACTTATTTATACACTTCCTACTGCTTATGAAGTTTGATCCAGATGATGAATAAGAGCAATTCCCTATTGATCCAAGAGAAGAAACCGATGAGGATTCATGCTTGGAGGGAGATCTATCTAAGAGAGAAGAATTCATCGTCACAATATTGGACTCAAATGATGGCAACACATCAAGCAAAAGAGAAGACAAAAATTCAATTATTGAAGAGGAATGCGAAGATGTCAAAGAAACCCTTGGTTCAAATCTAGCCTCATCTCATAGCAATGTAAGTAAATCAAAAACTTCTCTTTGTATAACAAATTCTATTTCTACATCTCGTATGCTTAAAATTGCTAAACGTAAAATTTTGAAGTTGAAAATTACTAATTGCAAATTATGTTTAGAAAATAAATCTTTAAAAGAAAATGATAAAGTAGAATCAAATATTGATGTTTTAAATTCTCTTTCATGCTCTTTAGTTAAAATTCCTACTCCTTGTTTTGATTGCAATCTATTAAAAGAAAAATTCAAGGATATTGAAAAAGGGCTCTTAGTTTCTAAAAAGCATAATGAAAAATTGATAATTGAAAATGATGATTTATCTTATAAGTTAAGACAATTAAAATCTTTTGTTAAAAAATTCAAATGTCAAGTAATGACTTTCATCAAAAGATTTTGAATAACAAGGATAAATTAACTTACGAAATCATTTCTAAAAAGGACCATTTTCACACATCAACTCAAAAGGAGTGTAGTTTCAAAAAGAATTATGATCCTCACAAAATTCGTAAGAGTCACTATTATAAGTCTCAATATATTTTCAAACATGACTCAAATTTAAAAACTCCTTTATATGAAAATCAAACTATAAAATATTTTCCTTCACATTATAAGAGTATGTCTATAAGAAAGAGTTGAAATGAAAATAATCAAATTAAAAACCAATCATTTAACACAAACTGTAACCCACTCTTTCAACAATCACTTCTAAAGAAAGACTATCACCCTTATAAACTTTGAAAGAAACCATATAATAAAATTCATTATGATTATCAACATCAAGCTATTTTGAAAAATAATTTGATTAAACATGAATCCCCAATGAATTGTTTTTCAAACAACATTCATCATATAAAGATGTCACATAGTCATTATATGGATTTAAGTGATAAACAACCAATGTATGAATGGAGACCCATAAAGAAAAATGACATATCATCTTTAATTGAAAAAACCCATTCATCATTATCTTTCCAAAATCCACCACGATGTATTTGGGTTCCCAAAGGAACCATCCCACATAGGCACCTTTGGATACCTAAATCTCTTATTCATTAATAACCATTCATTTGCATGAAGTAGAAATAATTAAAAATGATATATTAATATTCTACTTCATGATGTGCTTTATTTCATTTTCTTTTGTTTATTTTGTATTTTTGATCCAAAATGTTTTTGGTCACTTTATATTTCATGAGATATGACTTACACATTTTAAGCCTAATATTTAACAAATCAAATTGAATTAAAATTGAACATTAAGTCATATGTTTTTCAAAGTGACCTATCTCTAATCTTCTTAGTCTTTATCTTTTTAAGTCCTTTACCCTTAAATGTCTTGAATTATCATCATAAATTGAATATTGAAATTATTATCAAGACTAATGAAATTATTTAAATGAATGGATTTAAATGGTTTATTAAAGGGCTTAGACTAAAAATTAAAAGCACAACGTTTTTGATTCTTTTCAATTTTGTTTGATGCATATAATGGCCCTTATAATGAAGAATTTATCTAGAAAAATCGAAAACAAAAATTCACAGAATGCATGTTTAATCTTTCAAAATGCGAGTTTTCGATCAAAACTTCAAAACAACCATATCTTTTGATCCGCTCGTCCGATTTTCTCATTTAATTTGTTTTCAGAAAGAGCACAAAAATCTCCATCCAACAGCGAACCAGGCTAGCCTGTTTGAGTTCATTTGGTGTTGTCAAATTGCCCAAATTCAACATTGTTTAAATAGTTATTTCAGTTTTCTTATTTCGGCAATTTCTGTGCCTTTGGTGGATTATTCATCACATGCTATCCTTAGTATAATTGTGTGTATTGTGTGTCACCATTGTTTGCATGTATTTAGACCTTAGAATTATCTTGTATCATTAAGTTCAAATCAAAAGTTTAATCATTTCATTCTTGGTCCAAAGAAAATTAATTTGAAATCTTCTCATATTACATGCAACATTACCTCAATTAATCCTATATAATAACATTGCATTCTAACTCATCATCCTAGCATCAATTCTTAGTTAATGCTTAAATTTATATTCTAGGTATAACATCTACAATGTTATTCAAATTTTATGATAACTATGTGATTTAAAATTATAATCAAATACTAAAATTCCAACAAACACATAGTTTATGGATTAATCATTATACTATATATGAATATTGTATCATGAATCATATTTTATCATGCAAAACCAAAGATCAATAAATTCAATTATTTAATGCAATTTTATTTCAAAACTATATATTTGTGATCTTTGTATTTGATATGATTGCATGATCGTCATTTTCAAGACTTACCAATCAAACATGCTCATTCAAAAGGAAATCACCAAATCATATTGTCATAAAATTAGAAGAATTAGAATTCACATACATCATGATGATCTAACATATATTCTATGCAAAATTCTCTATAATCATAAATCATAATTCATGTTCTATCAAGAAATATCTCAAAACAATAATGTTTATCACCAAGGAATTATGAATCTTATGATAAAAATATGAATAATGTTTTTCTTTACATTTGGTGTTTGGATATGCTTTGCTAATGATTGCATGTATCTAATATATATATATAGACTCTAGAATCAACTTTGTAATAATAAGAATAAATTAAACTTAATCATCACTCTATTCTAGATCTATAATTTGAAACTCTGTTTTGGAATACATGTAATATTAATATTAATCTTATGACATGACATTAAACCCAAAACTCATCATACAAGCATTATCACTTATTGAATATTAGTAATTGCGCTAGTTATCTCATATCGTCATCTCATAAGAGTAGAAAAACTATGCGGCTATATATAACTCTTCATATTAAACAAAACTCATAGTTTATAAATCAACCCATAGTTTAAAAGTATAGGTTGTCCAAAAGATTATTCACCTATGACTTCATATCTCACAACAGCGGGGGCGTAGGGTTGTATGCATTAGAGACATAACCTCTAAGACATGTCTTGTCCTTAACTAGGGAGGGTTCCAGTGGGGCCTTGCGAGGCATTGGGGGGAAAGAGTGCTAGGTTGAGCATTCTCTAGTGTGTGCATATGGGATTAACACCCCAACCTATGACATTTGTGCAGCTCCACATGCCCATCTGTCACTTAGTATGGGGCTAGGGTGTAGACATTTAGACCGGGTGGTTTTTAATCTTAGGACATACTTTTATTCACTGCATGAACTTTTTGTTTATTTATCACTTAAATCATGCATATTTTGTGTTGTTCAAAAATGTCCTCTTGTGTTTGCATAATTTATCTTTTTTATGTTTAAATGGTTTTTGTAAAACACATGTATTTGAAAAAGCTAAAGTTTCATGCAAATTTGATCCATCTAGAGATCTCCAAAAATTCTAAAATTTCTGCATTAAACTACTCTAAGGACACTCAATCAAAATCAAAAATTGAAATTTTAAATTTCTTAAAAAATCATGTACTGTTTCCCGTGCTAGCACTAGCGCCGACGCTAGCATGGGTTTGTGATTTTCCTATATTTTAAAATTTCTAAAACTCAACAAAAATATATTAGTCTATATGTACTACTTTGTTTTTGTATTTTTGACATTTGTTATTTTTGTTTTATTTATATTATGAAAAATAAAATTCAAAAATAAAAAAATATGTTTTTGTGATTTTCTGTTTTTTCTTTCATTAAAATTTTTCAAAACAACAAAAAAACTATATGATCTTTATTGCTAATATCAAGCATGAATATGTTCTATTATTTAGAATTATCTACAATGTTAAAACATGTTTCTTCATATTACTATGAACATTGTTTAGTTTATCATGCTTTGATATATCTAATTAAGTGCATCAATTATTTTGAAAAATATGTGTAGATCCAAGCTTAGCATGCCTCTATGTATGATTAAATGTTTTGTGATTGATAATGATACATTTCACTCACTTATTTTGGTAATCAACATGTGTGTTTAATTCTAAAAGATGCTTGCTTGTGTATTGTAATGGTGTTGGGAACAGTGCCCAACAATGTTCCTGATTTGAAGAAGTGCTCAGTTCAATGATAAGTGCAAGCTGTATTTAATGCTCCATCTAGCTCATGCTTGCAGAGATCAACAAATGTCAAGTACTTTAATTATTTCTGTAAGTACTATATTTATCGTCAAGAAGAACAAGATTCGTCGAACGCAGAAGGGAGTTCGTCGAACGCTGAATGGAGATCGTCAAAATCAGAAGGAAGATCGTCGACCGCTGAGACTTAGCGTGTTCATCGAACGAAGAAGGAAGATCGTCAAACTCAGAAGGAAGATCGTCGAACGCTGAGACTTGGCATGTTCGTCGAACGAAAAAGAAAGATCGTCGAACTTAGAAGGAAGATCATCGACCACTGAGACTGGGCAAGATCGTCGAACACAGAGAAGACGCAGTATCATCAACTTCATCAAAGTGGCCTTGTCGTCGAGAAGAATGAAGAAGGACAGCTGAAGACTAACAATTGATGAAGTATGATCTATCGACATAGTATCACTCATGTCATCGAGAGAACAACATGAATACCACAACAATCGACATGAAGGAAGATCACGATGACACAGTCCGAGATAGCATATCGTTGTATATGAAGAATATCTCGTATCATCGAGATGAGAGGCAGAAGCAAGAATATCTGAAGCTCTATCAAGGCGTAAGGGTTTGACAAAGTCCTGTCATCGAGATATTGTCCATATCGTCAAGATATTGTCGGTATCAGCTTGAAGGTGGAAATATTGTTGAGAAAGAATTCAAACATTCCAGACGCGCTGTCAGTATTTAATGCCGCCGCCTGATTGTCTAATCAGTGCGTGCCCTTTTGGATTGGGGCATCTGACAATAAAGGACATCACATGTTACCATTATGCAGCTCATCTGTCCTATAAAAGGGAACATTGATCCCCTAGAAAATAACTAAGAAGAAAAGTGAAAAAGAACGAAAATGTATCCCGCCGCTACACTTCAATAGAACAGTATTCTCTGCGGAGAAGAAGAAGATCAAGTAGAGAACAAGCATCAAGTGCTCTCTAAAGAATCAGTCATCATCATCGGCTGAAAAGTTGCCGATCAACACCAGGCAAAAGAAGTGAAGGCTGAAGAAGATCCAGTGCAGAATCTCTAGATCAAAGCATCTTCTTCAACCAAAAGAAGCTAATCTTCATCAGGCTAAAGTTGTCAATCTTCATCCGGCAGAAGTAACAGTTATTTCCACTGTAATCTCTTGAAAAGGCTTGCGGGCCAATTTGTCTAGCTTGAGGGCTGGAGAGCTGTGAGGCTTGAGGGCCATGGCAGTGGACTTGAGGGTCCGACACCGTCTAGCTTGCGGGTTGGAGAGCTGTGAGGCTTGAGGGATAGGGCAGTGCACTTGTGGGTGCAATTTGTCGAGCTTGCGGGCTCGGGGGCAGTAGGGGCTTGCGGGCCTAGGATGTTGGGAATTGCGGGTCCGTGTTGTAGGGATTGAGGGCCTGAGTGTCGAGCTTGTGGGCTCGGGGGTAGTAGGGGCTTGCGGGCCTAGGCTGTTGGAATTGCGGGTCCGAGTTGTAAGGCTTGAGGGCTTGAAGATTTGGCGGCGTTTTCCGACCCTAGTACACTGCTAGGTAGGCGCAGAGTGAATGAGGACTACTCAAGACACCCTGTCTTGAGGAACCTATATACATCGTTGTGTGTTTTCTGTGTCATGCTCTTCTACTTTTAGATCTACTAACCAGAAATCAAGAACACCTAAAAGGGGATAATATAATTTGAAAAACCTATTCACCCCCCCCCCCTCTAGGTGATAAAGTAGACACCCCATAAACAACAAGTGGTATCAGAGCAAGGTTGTTCAAAGAAAAGCTTAACAGCTTGAACAAATCTTCCATTGGGTGTCCAAGTATCACAGCTTTGGAGTCAAGGATAGCTGTTTGTTCTAGAGAGAACTTTGCCCTTTGGAAAATTAGAGCAAGAACTTACATGGAGGCCATGGATCCGAGAAGGTTTTTAATTACTCAAGAAGGACCCTCCATAATAAAAGATGAGAGTCTCCTAGCCAGCCTGGACAAAGAAGCCAAAGATATTCTTGCTGATGCAGTTGACATCTCAACATTTTAGAAACTGGCTCACTGCATAACAGCAAAAGAGATGTGGGACTCCCTATCAATCCTTATGGAAGGATCAGAAGAAGAAAGAAGCAAAGCAGCTAGGAAGAAAATCAGAACACTGAATGACAGTGACTCAAGCTATTCAGACTCAGAAGAGAAAAATTAGTTTGGACTAACTGTCCTATCTGAGTCAGAGGAAGAAGTCAAGGATGAAGTTGTTGGATCGGTAGGCGCCCTTAGAGGGGGGGGGGGTGAATAAGGGAATAAAAATTCTTTTTATAATTTTAAATAATTTGCTAAATTGTTTTATGATATGAGAAGGCAAAATAACAATTTAGCTAAATGAATAGAATATTATGATTTGCAATTTTAGAAACAAGCACTACATTGTTTTATGATGAAAGAGATTGAAATAAACGATTTAGATTTAGAATTGTAAACTTAGAATACAATATAATAGAGATTACGCTAAATGAGAGAAATGAAGTAAACACAAATAGAGACATGATTGTATTATATAAAATGTGTTTACATAAATTTGATTTCAATATCGCTAGAAATCGGAGGCGTACATATGTAAATACTTTTTCCTTTTCTATCCCGACTCGTATCCCCACGAAATGGTGGCTTTAGCCTATCCTTCCTCGGACAAGGCCTCAAGCCGCTCTAGCCAATCCAAACCCGAATATGGCCTAGAGCACCCCCTAGATCTAATCTCCTAGACCTAGTCGCCAACACACGCGGTGAATTCCCCCTAAGCCGCGCAAGGACCTAGTCGCCAACATAAGGCAAATTCTCTAAATGGATACAAAATGTATGGAATGGAAGTAATGGAAAAAACAATAATAAAAACTCCCTATATGAGATCTTCTGAAGTTGGAGATGAAGGATCGCTGTAGTATGAGCGAGGTCAAAGCGATCGTCCTTCGGATGTAGCGTGACGTAGTCCTCCTCCAGAATTCTCCTTAAGCTTTTTGTGGGAGATCCATCTTCGGCATCATAACAGCTATAGAATTGTGGCACAAGCACTCTCACTCAGATGGATGATCAAAATGATCGAAGTTGGATTCAATTTATAGACCTTGGAGCTAGCGCTTGCGGTAGTACTTAGCGCCTGCGGTAGCGTTCGTGTGGAGTGGTTGCGAAACCGTCGGCGGCGTGGCGGTGTGCACGATCTTCAGCTAGCGCCTGGCGGTAGTGCTAGCGCTGGCGGTAGCGCTAAGGAACCGCTGAGACAAAACTAAACCGCTGAGACGGAACTTGAGGTAACGCCAGGCGGTAGCACTAGCGCTGGCGGTAGCGCTAGCGCCTGCGTTAACCTCTAGCGCTGGCAGTAGTGCTCCATTCAGAAAGTTGGTTCCAGGCTGCTTTCTACCAGTGGAGTAATGCACCTATAGTTCCTGCACACTATAAACATACGACAAGCAAGATCAAATACAATATGGGATTTGTTATTCTCAAACAAAGGGATGTGACACACATGTCCAACAATCTCCCCCTTTTGATAATAACAATTCCTCTTAGCATGAAATCAACATTAGTGTTTATAGTATATGATAAGCATGATAAATAGTACAACTATAGAATATGATAAGCATGAGAAATATAAGCATGAGAAATATGCATACTCCCCCTTTCTTAATGCTTACTCCCCCTATTTTAATGCTCCCCCTACATAAATGCAATATATGTTTTATATTCCCCCTAAATGTTAGTTATTAACCCCTAAATATTCTAGATTTCTCCTCTAGATTCTCTAGATTTCTTCAAATTAATATCCCCCTTTTGGTATTATCAAAAGAAGGTGGGGTGAGGGTAAGTAAGGAGGCATTTATTTATCATGATCGAGCTTTTCAAAATATAGATAATGATAAAGAGGTTAAAGCATAATTTTGAAGAGATTTCAAATAAATAGATAAGAGTTTTAAGCAAGCGGAAGATTATAAGACACATCTTTATGTAAGCATGAAAAATCATAATTATAAATATGAGTGTAAGTTCATAAATGTAAAGATGTTGTAACCTTTTTGAAATCTCATAATTTTATATAACGTTTACCAAGCATGAAATGAATATATCATAAAGAGAATATACTACAATGTTACTTAATTTTAAGTGTAAGAGATACCAAAAAACATTATAGAGATCATGCTAGGTTATCTAGTGAATTTCTTATGTAAAGAGTAGTATAGATATTGCATTATTATCCAATACTCATGAGAAGAAGTGTTATGAAAGATAATGATGTGCACATAAGTGTATTTTGAGCAATGTTAACAATTGATTTAAATCACAAAATACGAGACATATGTAGAGTAAAGTGCACAATAAAACACAAGTATATCACTTTCACACACTTTAATGCACATTATTTTATAAAAAGTGGTGTACTAATTAAGGGTTGCACAAGACACTTTACTATTCTTTCCAAGGTGCTCAACCTAACAATGCTTATGAAGACTTATCAGGAGGTTCAAGTAGTGCATGGTGGAGTTATATTTGTCTATTTTTATTTTTGATCACTTTTGTGAGACAACATTCTCCGAATACACTTGTTTTGCAACCAAAAAATTTTAAACTCAACCACTTTTCTGAATTTCTTAAGTGCAATTCAAATGTAGTGTTGGTAATAAGCTTATGCAAAGTTTAATTCATTGTACAAATACAATACACAAGTAAGCATTTTTTAGATTTAAACACACATGTAGATTACCAAAAATAAGTGAGTGAAGAAATATCATTATCAATCACAATACATTTACTCATACTTAGAGGCATGCTAAGCTTGGATCTACACATATTTTTCAATATTTGATGCACTTTAAATAGATATATCAAAGCATGATAAGCAAAACAATGTTCATAGTAATTTGAAAGAATATGTTTTAACATTGTAAATAATTCTAAATAATAGAATTCATACATGCTTGATATTGGCAATAAAGATCATACAGTTTTTTTTTGTTTTATCATTTTTAAATCAATTAAAAATAGAAAATCACAAAAACTTATTTTGTTAATTTTTGAAATTTGAATTTTTGTAGTAGATTTTTCATAATATGAATAAAACACAAATAACAAAAAACATATTTTTGAATTTTTTGAATTTTGAACTTTTGTAGTTGATTTTTCATAATATTAATAAAACACAAATAACAAAAAACATATTTTTGTATTTTTGAATTTTGAATTTTGAATTTTTGTAGTTGATTTTTCATAATATAAATAAAACAAAAATAACAAATGTTTGAAATACAAATCAAAGTAGTATATATAAACTAACATATTTTTGTTGATTTTTAGACATTTTAAAAAATAGAAAAATCACACACCCACGCTAGCGCCGGCGCTAGTGATAGCGCGGCTAATAGTATGTGATTTTTTGAGAATTTTAAATTTTTGATTTTGATTAAGTGTCCTTAGAGTAGTTCCATGCAGAAATTTCAGAATTTTTGGAGATCTCTAGGTGGATCAAATTAGCATGAAACTTTGGCTTTGTCAATTTCTTGTGTTTTACAAAACCATTTAAACATGAAAATATAAATTATGAAGACATACGAGGACACTTTTTGAACAACCCAAAATATGCATGATTTAAGTAATAAGTGAATAAAAATGTTCATGCAGTGAGTAATATAAGTATGTCCTAGGATTACAAATTACCCGGACTAAATGTCTACACCCTCGCCCCGTACTAAGTGACGGATGGGCATGAGGAGCTGCACACATGCCGTAGGTTGGGGTGTTAATCCCATATGCACACACTAGAGAACGCTCAACCTAGCACTCTTTCCCCCAGTGCCTCGCAAGGCCCCACTAGAACCCTCCCCGGTTAAGGACAAGACATGACTTAGAGGTTAGGTCTCTAATGCATACAACCCTACGCCCCCGCTATTGTGAGATATGAAGTCAAAGGTGAAATAATCTTTTGTACAACCTATGCTTTTATATCTATGGGTTGATATATAAACTATGGGTTTTGTTTAATGTGAAGAGTTATTTAAAGACGCATAGTTTTTCTACTTTTATGAGATGACGATATGAGATAACTAGCAAAATTACTAATATTCAATAAGTGATAATGCTAATATGATGAGTTTTGGGTTTAATGTCACGTCATAAGATTAACATTAAAATTGCATGTATTCTAAAGTAGTGTTTCAAATTATAGATCTAGAATGGAGTGATGATTAAGTTTGATGTATCTTTATTATTCCTAAGTTGATTCTAGAATCTATATATATGTGAGATACATGCAATCAATAGCAAAGCATATTCATACACCAAATGTAAAGAAAAACATTATTCATATTTTTATCATAAGATTCATAATTCCTAGGTGATATTATTGTTTTGAGATTTTTCTTGATAGAACATGAATTATGATTTATTTATAAAGAATTTTGCATAGAATATTTGTTGGATCATCATGATGTATGTGATTTCTATTCTTTCTAGACTTATACAATATGATTTGGTGATTTTCTTTTGAATAAGCATGTTTGATTTTTAAGTCTAGAAAATGATGATCATGTAATCATATCAAAGACAAAGATCACATATAGAGTGTTTTGAAATTTTTAATATTGCTTTCAATAATTGAATTTATTGATCTTTGGTTTTGCATGATAATATATGATTCATAATACAATATTCATATATAATCTAATGATTAATCCATAAACCATGAGAAGTAGAGTATGATTTGGTGATTTTCTCATTGGATCGGTATTCTATTATAATTTCAAAATCACATTACTATCATGAAATTTGAATAACATTGTAAATATTATACCTAGCATATAGATTTAAGCATAAACTAAAAGGCGGTGCTAGGATGATGAGTTTGAATACAATGTTATTATATGTGATATAATGGAGATAAAGTTGCATATAATATGAGAAGTTTTCAAACTAATTTTCTTAAGACCTAGAATGAATGATGAAAATAAAATCCATAAACACAGAAATTTTTGAATCAAGCAAACTAAGATACCTTTTAAAACGGAGTTGAAATTGGGCAAATTGATAGCACCAAACGAACTCAAATGGGCAAGCTTAGCTCGTCGTTGGATGGAGATTTTTGTGCTCTTTTCGAAAAGATATCAAACGCAAAAATTGGATGAGCGGATCAAAAGATATGGCTGTTTGAAATTTTGATCGTATACTCGCATTTTTGAAAGATTAAACATGCGTTTAGATGAATTTTTGCTTTCAGTTTTTCTAGCTAATATTCTTCATTATAAGGGCTATCATATGCAGCAAACTAAAATAGAAAAGAATCAAAAATGTTGCGCATTTTAATTTTTAGTTTGAGCTCTTTAATAAGCAATTTAAATCCAATCATTAAAATAGTTTCAATAGTCTTGATAATAATTTCGATATTCAATTTATCATGATAATTCAAGACAATTAAGGGGAAAGGATTTAAAAGGATAAAGAACCAAGAAGATTAGAGATAGGTCACTTTGAAAAATATGACTTAATGTTCAATTTTAATTCAATTTGATTTGTTAAATATTAGGCTTAAACTGTGTAAGACATATCCCATGAAATATAAAGAGACCAAAAACATTTTGGATCAAAAATACAAAATAAACAAAAGAAAAGGAAATAAAGCACATCATGAAGTAGAGTAGTGATATTTCATTTTTATTTGTTTCTACTTCATGCAAATGAATGGATATTAATGAATGAGAGATTTAGGTATCCAAAGGTGACCAAGTGGGATGGTTCCTTTGGGTACCCAAATACATCTTGGTGGCTTTTGGGAAGATAATGATGAATGGGCTTTTTCAATTAGAGTTGATATGCCATTTTTCTTTATGGGTCTCCATTCATACATTGGTTGTTTATTACTTAAATCCATATAATGATTATGTGACATCTTTATATGATGATAGTTGTTTGAAAAATAATTCTTTGGGGATTTATGTTTATTCAAATTATTTTTCAAGATAGCATGATGTTGATAATCATAATGATTTTTATTATATAGATTTATTGAAATTTTATAAGAGTGATTGTCTTTCTTTAGAAGTGATTGTTGAAAGCGTGGGTTACAATATGTTTTAAATGATTGATTCTTATTTTGATGATTTTCATTTCCAATCTTTCTTATAGACATACTCTTATAATATGAAGGATAATAATTTATAGTTTGATTTTCATGAAAAGGAGTTTTTAAATTTGAGTCATGATTAAAAATATATTGAGACTTATAATAATGACTCTTAAGAATTTTGTGAGGATCATAAATCTTTTTAAAACTAAACTCCTTTTGAGTTAAAGTGTGAAAATGGTCCTTTTTAGAAATGATGTTGTAAGTTAATTTATCCTTGTTATTCAATATCTTATGATGAAATTCATTACATGACATTTGAAATTTTTCAACAAAAGATTTTAATTGTAATAAATTACAAGATAAAGCATCATTTTCAATTATCAATTTTTCATTATGCCTTTTAGAAATTAAGAGCCCTTTTTCAATTTCCTTGAATTTTTCTTTTAATAAATTGCAATCAAGCCAAGGAATAGGAATTTTAACTAAAGAGCATGAGAGAGAATTTATCACATCAATATTTGATTCTACGTTATCGTTTGCTTTTAAAGATTTATTTTCTAAACGTAATTTGGAATTAGCAATTTTTAACATTAAAATTTTATGTTTAGCAATTTTAAGCATACGAGATGTAGAAATAGAATTTGTTACAAAAAGAGAAGTTTTTGATTTTCTTACATTGCTATGGGATGAGGCAAGATTTGAACCAAGGGTTTATTTGACATCTTCTTCGCATTCCTCTTCCATAGTTGAATTTCCTTCTTCTCTTTTAGATAGATCTTCCTCCAAGCATGAGTCCTCATCAGTTTCTTCTCTTGGATCAATAAGGAATTGCTCGTGTTCATCATATGTGGAAGGAAGATTATAAGTATTATCAAGAAATTTCCAAACTTCAAAAGCAGTAGGAAGCGTATAAATAAGTTTGAAAATATTTTGATCTAATGCACAATATTGACTATTCATTGATTTGGCATTTAGAAACATTTCATTTTTATTAAGAATACTTGGGGGCATTTTAATTGTAATATTTCATACTTTATTATCCAAAGATTTTAGAAAATTTTCCATAAGAGTTTTCCACCCATTATAATTTTTGCCTTCAAATAAAGGTAGTGCGAAAGATTTTTCATTTATAAGAAAGTTTTCCCCATTAATAGAAGCGAGATCATGAGACGCCATTATTCCTGGTTGTTAAACCGATTTGGAATAACGTAGCTCTGATACCACTTGTTGGATCGGTAGGCGCCTTAGAGGGAGGGGGGTGAAAAAGGGAATAAAAAATTCATTTTATAATTTTAAATAATTTGCTAAATTGTTTTATGATATGAAAAGGCGAAATAACAATTTAGCTAAATGAATATAATATTATGATTTGCAATTTTAGAAACAAGTACTAAATTGTTTTATGATGAAAGAGATTGAAATAAACAATTTAGATTTAGAATTGAAAACTTAGAACACAATATAATAGAGATTACGCTAAATGAGAAAAATCAAGTAAACACAAATAGAGACATGATTGTATTATATAAAATGTGTTTACATAAATTTGATTTCAATATCGCTAGATATCGGAGGCGTACATATGTAAATACTTTTTCCTTTTCTATCCCGACTCGTATCCCCACGAACCGGTGGCTTTAGCCTATCCTTCCCCGGATAAGGCCTCAAGCCGCTCTAGCCAATCCAAACCCGGATATGGCCTCGAGCACACCCTAGATCTAATCTCCTAGACCTAGTCGCCAATAAACGCGGAGAATTCCCCCTAAGCAGCGTAAGGACCTAGTCGCCAATACAAGGCGAATTCTCTAAACGGATACAAAATGTATGGAATGGAAGTAATGGAATAAACAATAATAAAAACTCCCTATATGAGATCTTCTGAAGTCAGAGATGAAGGATCGATGTAGTATGAGCGAGGTCGAAGCGATCGTCCTTCGGATGTAGAATGATGCAGTCCTCCTCCAGAATTCTCCTTAAGCTTTTTGTGGGAGATCCATCTTCGGCATCATAACAACTATATAATTGTGGCACAAGCACTCACACTCAGATGGATGATGAAAATGATCGAAGTTGGCTTTAATTTATAGAACTTGGAGCTAGCGCCTGCGGTAGTACTTAGCGCCTGCGGTAGCGTTCTTGTGGAGCGGTTGCGAAACTGTCGGCGGCGTGGCGTAGTGCACGATCTTGAGCTAGCGCCTGGCGGTAGCGCTAGCGCTGGCGGTAGCGCTAAGGAACCGCTGAGACGAAACTAAACCGCTGAGATGGAACCTGAGCTAACGCCAGGCGGTAGCACTAGCGCTGGCGGTATCGCTAGTGCCTGCGTTAACCTCTAGCACTGGCGGTAGTGCTCCATTCAGAAAGTTGGTTCCAGGCTGCTTTCTACTAGTGGAGTAATGCACCTATAGTTCATGCACACTATAAACATACGACAAGGAAGATCAAATACAATATGGGATTTGTTATTCTCAAACAAAGGGATGTGACACACATGTCCAACAGAAGTCTCACCTGAACAAGTACACATAAGAGCTCCTATATCTACTTCAGACTCAGAATCGGAGACGAGCTCATGTGGTAATGATGACTGGCCCAAGTCTTACAATGACCTCTTAGAAGATGTCAAGATGCTCAAGATGCTGTGCAAGGAGCAGAATGCAAAAATCTCTTCTCTTCGAACAAGAAATCTTGATCTCTCAGAGAAAGCAGAAAGGCTAACTCTAGGGAATGCAGAGTTTTGTCAACTCAAAAAGGACTTCAAGGAAAGCTCCAACCTTGACTTGATAGACAAATTTGGAAAAACTCTGAAGGCATTGATTGAAAGCAAAGAGTTGTGATGCTCACTAACCAGAGAAGTAGTTCTTCTAAAGAAGGACAAATTTCATCCCAAAGTTCTGAAATCTAAAAATGACAACATTGGCAGGGTGGAGAGTAAACTCCCCTTTATGGTAAAGCTTATGTCAAGCTCCTCCAAACCAGAGACCTCTCCTCTACTGGTAAATGGTTGTTGCTCCACTCAGAAAAGGGAGCAGGTATGCTTTAAGGAAGACAGATCAGGCAGACCCTGTGGGAAGAAGGCTAACTTGAGGAAGGTAAGCTCACCCTCCAACAAGAATTCTGGGCAATCCAATCTTGGGTATTTCAAGTTTGGGAACTACACAAGTTAAGCAAATATCATGCCAAAAACCACAAATGTACCTCAAGAAGTCATGAGGAGGTAGAAACTTGCTAAGCCCAGAGAAGAGAAGAAATTCTCAGAAAAGACTAAATCCAGATGGAAAACAGTGAATGGTGACAGCAAACATCATATCAACACGTTCACCTTCTCTGCCTCATTCATTTGTTCATACACAAAGAGCTACTGCTCATACAGTTAGACAGAAAAGAAGATATAATAGGTATGAATGTTGGTGCTGTGGAAAGACTGGGCACTTTGTAATTGATTAATGGTACAATCCAACTGCTCCAAGGGTAACAAATGATAAACTGGCAAATAATCTTTTTCCAAAACACTATGCATACCCTAGGGCAGTTATATCCAGTATGCCCATCAAAGCTAACAATTTCCTAGGACCCAAATTCAATTGGTTCCTAAGGGCGTGTAATCATATTTTGCAGGTAGTCCAAGTGCCCACCAGAAGCAAATCTGGTCCCTCGACAAGGTGGCTGTTCTGACACACTATCAGAACAACAAAGTTTATTTACCAACAAAACAAATGCAGGTATCTTACTAAAAGAGGGCTAAAAGCTGGATAGGGTTGGTGCTAAAGGATGACTCCCAAGCAGAGTGAAAGAATGTCTTAGGCAGACATGTAAGGAGGAATTGACTCGGCAATACAAGAGATTGATACGACGACACAATAGACGTTAAGACGACAAAGATTCGAGCTCGGAGGATAAGAATCCAAGGAGCATTTCGACAACAATAACCACGTCGACAAAATATAATTGAGCTATTTTTATTTGGATTGGATGGGTCCATGGGAGCCGTCTGATCGGATTTTTAAGGTACACGCCTCTTCATCTACCGACACTATAAATAGAGTGAATGCTCGAAAATAAAAATTACTCTATCATTTGCCCTAAGTCACTCCGTCGAAAAACCCTTGCCTCCTTTGTCATGATGCTTTCTCTCTCACTCCGAATCGATGGCTCCCAAGAAAGAAGAAGTGATCTCAGGTTGTGAACTTCAGTGAGGAGGCTTCATTGCCTGCTCCGACGAAATCAGATCAGTAATAGGGCTACTGGAGACATCTGGCCTGGAATATGTCCTATGCGAACCGTCGGTCCTTCTCCACCGAGAACTAGACAAGTTCTATGTAGAAGCAAGACTTAACCATACTGAATCACAAATAAAGACCAAGGTGGGAGGCAAGAAGATTAAGATATCTGCAGATAGCCTCAGTAGAGCACTGAATCTACCAAGAATCAAAGGGGGAGAGGAAGAGGATAAGCTAACCGGTGAAGAAATGTCCGCAAGCTACACATGGTGCGGACACACCGGGAAGACCTATGGGTCTATCAGGAGAGATGAATTCAATCAGAAGGGGAAGCTGCTGGCCGACATTATTGGCAAAGTGTTATTATGCAAGCATGGTTCCCACGACCGCATATCCAAAGACATGTTTGATGTCATGGTCCGAATCATTCACTCTAAGAAAACCGACTGGAGTGAGTTTCTCTTCCAGAGAGTAAAGAACACCCTGAAGACCCCCTCCTATGGAGTACCTCTTCACCACTCCAGGAAATTAGATGCAAAGATGCTGGACCGATGGGACAGGTCAATTCCCCAAACCATCCTCAGATGTACAGCCAGCTCCAAAGAAACAAAGGAAACCAGCACCCCAAATAAATTGCTCCGAAGAATAAGAGTCATCAAGCAGCTCTGATGACATGCCACCACCGCCCAAACCGTCCCGCTCCATCCAGAGGTGAACCATCCACCAAAGAAAATGTTCCTGTCCTAACCCATGAACCTGCTCACACAGAGGTTCCTGAAAATACTGGAAACCCCAATGAGTGGAGTGAGCCTGTTGAGGGGGAGACCCAATTCATGGGCTCAGCCCAAAATGATGAAATGCTCCATGAGGATGCTCGAGTTGAGGGGGAGACCCAACTGGGGTACTCTGCCCTAGATGATCAAGGAAATGAGCCAACAGCAGACATCACTCTCTCAGACTGCCGAGAGCTAACTGTAGCAAGCAAAGTCGTGCTCATAGCTCCAAGTGAGCCCCTGCCAGATGGTTCTAAGGGGAAAGCCAAGGTCATAGTGCACATCAGTGAAGAATCCGCTGAAGATGTCAGTGAAGCAGATCCACAGGGAGGAGGAGATCAAGAAGGACAAACTGCTGAGCCATCTTCGACTCAGGCAGGATCTCTCTTCCACATGCTATCAGCCTTACTGTCTGCTCAGCGAAAACATCTTGAACAATTCATAGTAAAAACTGTGGATAGTCTACGGAAAGAGATGAAGGGGAAATTCAAAAAGTAAAGAGCGACATACACAACATCAACACCCAGTGCGCTCATTTCTATACCATGGCAGCTCCCGCAATCGATAAAATGAGTGAGGAAGTTAATAAAGTGGGACATCAAACCCACATAATCCTGAAAAAGCAAGGCACATTCTCAAACAATGTGTACTATGGTCTTAAGCAGATAGAGACATATACTGAAAATAACCAAAATCAAATTCTGAATAAGGTTAATGAGAACGCTCATACTTTAGATACACATCTGCTGCAAGTAAACATCAACCTGGATGTAACTAAACAAAACCTGCATGACAAGCTGAATCAAGTCAGAGAAGGACTCGAGGAAAGGGTAATTGAACAAGCCCTAAAGGGGGAGAAGGAAATAATAAATGCCAGTTCACATCAAGTGATGTGGATAACCAATCAGATGAAGAAGACAATGCCCCGTCACGATATGAAGTTGGTAATCCGTCTGCAAGCACTAACTCAGCCGAATATGGAATAGAGTTTGGAGAATCAGCAGCCTTCAGGAAAAGAAAGAGAAGTCAGAGTAGCAAATATCGGCAAAAGAGACTGAGAGAAGTTGAGCTGGATCCACAATCCGGAAGGTGGAGTCCAGCATCACCAGAAATAATAACAGAATCATGGATCCAGTTTGGATACCCTCAAGAGGACTATCAAAGAGTATATCAAACAGTTGAATGGGAGAAACATCTGAAGCAGCTGGAAAGGAGGAAGAACCACAAGCTAGTATTCCCACGAGGTCATCCTTCTCATAAGAGAATTCCCCTGCCCATCAACTACCTTCAGAGGCAAAGGAAGAAAAACAAAGGAGCAAGCAGCAGCAGATGCTGATGGGGCAACAGATTATAATCTTAATTTGTTTTGATGGGGCAAATGAATGCTAATGTTTATTATTGAACATTTAATCTATTTATATGCTTGAAGAACATCTTATTTCTTTATATGATTGCTGCTTTAAGTGTGATGTTACTATTTGAAATGATATATCTTTTCATATGTGGCATTTAACATTGAGGTAAGTTAGGGCTTCTTCAAATAGGGGGAGATTGTTGGGAACAGTGCCCAACAATGTTCCTGATTTGAAGAAGTGCGCAGCTCAATGATAAGTGCAAGCTGTATTTAATGCTCCATCTAGCTCACGCTTGCAGAGATCGACAAATGTCAAGTACTGTAATTATTTCTGTAAGTACTATATATATCGTCAAGAATAATAAGATTCGTCGAGCGCAGAAGGGAGTTTGTCGAACGTAGAATGGAGATCTTCGAACTCAGAAGGAAGATCGTCGACCGCTGAGACTTGGCGTGTTAGTCGAACGAAGAAGGAAGATCGTCAAACTCAGAATGAAGATCGTCTACCGCTGCGACTTGGCATGTTCGTCGAACGAAAAAGGAAGATCGTCAAACTCAGAAGGAAGATCATCGACCGCTGAGATTGGGCAAGATCGTCGAACGCAAAGAAGACGCAGTATCATCGACTTCATCAAAGTGGGCTTGTCGTCGAGAAGACTGAAGAAGGACAGCTGAAGACTAGCAATTGATGAAGTATGATCTGTCGACATAGTATCACTCACGTCATCGAGAGAACACATGAATACGACGACAATCTACAAAAAGGAAGATCACGATGACACAGTCAGAGATAGCATATCGTCGTATATGAAGAATATCTCATATCGTCGAGATGAGAGGCAGAAGCAAGAATATCTGAAGCTCTATCAAGCGTAAGGGTTTGACAAAGTCCTGTCGTCGAGATATTGTCCATATCGTCGAGATACTGTCGGTATCAGCTTGAAGGTGGAAATATCATCGAGACATAATTCAAATGTTGCAGACGCGCTGTTAGCATTTAATGACACCGCCTGATTGTCTAGTCAGCGCATGCACTTATGGAATGGGGCGTCTGACATTAAAGGACATCACATGTTACCGTTATGCGGCTCATCTGTCCTATAAAATGGAACAGTGATGCCCTAGAAAATAACTAAGAAGAAAAGAGAAAAAGAATGAAAAAGTCTCCCGCCGCTACACTTCAATAGAACAGTATTCTCGGTGAAGAAGAATAAGATCAAGTAGAGAACAAGCATCAAGTGATCCCTAAAGAATCAGTCATCATCATCGACTGAAAAGTAGTCGATCAACACCAAACAAAAGAAGTGAAGGCTGAAGAAGATCCAGTGCTGAATCTCCAGATCAAGAAGCATCTTCTTCAACCTAAAGAAGCCAATCTTCATCAGGCTAAAGTTGCCAATCTTCATCCGGCGGAAGTAACAGTTATTTCCACTATAATCTCTTGTAAAGGCTTGCGGGCCTATTTGTCTATCTTGAGGGCTGGAGAGCTGTGAGGCTTGAGAGCCAGGGCAGTGGACTTGAGGGTCCAACACCGTCTAGCTTGCGGGCTGGAGAGTTGTGGGGCTTGAGGGTCAGGCCAGTGAACTATCGGGTGTGATTTGTCGAGCTTGCGGGCTCGGGGGCAGTAGGGGCTTGCCGGCCAAGGCTGTTGGGACTTGCGGGTCTGTGTTGTAGGGCTTAAGGGCATGAGTGTCAAGCTTGTGGGCTCAGGGGAAGTAGGGGCTTGCGGGCCTAGGCTGTTGGACTTGTGGGTCCGAGGTGTATGGCTTGAGGGCCTGAAGATTTGGCGGCGTTTGCCGAGCCTAGCACACTGCTAAGTAGGCGTAGAGGGAAAGAGGACTTCTCAAGACACCCTGTCTTGAGGAACCTCTATACATCGTTGTGTGTTTTCTGTGTCATGCTCTTCTACTTTTAGATCTACTAACCAGAAATCAAGAACACATAAAAGGGGATAATATAATTTGAAAAATCTATTCACCCCCCCCCCCCCCCCCGCCCTCTAGGTGATAAAGTAGAAACCCCATAAACAACAAATGGTATAATGAATTAAAACTTACATAAGTTTATTATCTACACTACATTTGAATTGCACTTAGAAATCAAGAGAAGTTGTTGCATTTAAAAATTTTGTTGGGTTTGCAAAACAAGTCTATTCGGAGAATGTTGTCTCACAAATGTGAACAAAAAATAGACAAATTTAACTCCACCAAGCACTACTTGAACCTCCTGATAAGTCTTCATAAGCATTGTGAGGTTGAGCACCTTCGAAAGAATAGCAAAGTGTCTTGTGCAACCCTTGATTAGTACAACACTTTTTATAAAATAGTGTGCATTAAAATTGTGTGAAAGTTGATATACTTGTATTTTATTGTACACTTTACTCTACATATGTCTTGTATTTTGTGATTTAAATCAATTGTTAACATTGCTCAAAATACACTTATGTGCACATCATTCTCTTTCATAACACTTCTTCTCATGAGTATTGGATTCTAATGCTTTATCTATACTACTGTTTATATAAGAAATGCACTAGATAACCTAGCATGATCTCTACAATGTTTTGGTATCTCTTACACTTGAAATTAAGTAACATTGCAGTATATTCTCTTTTTAATATGATCATTTCATGCTTAGTAACTTTATGTAAAGTTATGAGATTTCAAAAAGGATAAAACATCTTTACATTTTAAACTTAAACTCTTATTCATACTTATGCTTTTCATGCTTACAAATAGATGTTTCTTATAATCTTCCGCATGCTTACACCTCTTATATTTTTAAAATCTCTTATATATACTATGCTTAAACTCTTTATCATTTAATATATTACAAAAGCTCGATCATGCTTTAAAATTCCTAAGGAATGCTTCCTTACTTCCCTTACCCCACCTTCTTTTGATAATACCAAAAGGGGGAGATTAATTGAAGAAATCTATATAGGAGAAATATAGAAGTTTAAGGGGAGAATAATTCATTCAATCTATTATTTAGGGGAGTAGCACATAAAATTTAATTTATGTAGGGGAGCATTAAGATAGGGGGAGTATGCACTATTCTCATGCTTATCATATACTATAGTTGCACTATTATCTTGTTTATCATATACTATAACCACCATTGTTGATTTCTTGCTAAGAGGATTTATTATTATCAAAAGTTGGAGATTGTTGGACATGTGTGTCACATCCCTTTGTTTGAGAATTACAAATCCCATATTGTATTTGATCTTGCTTGTCGTGTGTTCGTAGTGTCCAGGAACAATAGGTGCAATACTCCACAGGTAGAAAGCAGCTTGGAACCAACAAACTAAACTAAAGCACTACCGCTAGCGCTCGAGGTTACCGCAGGCACTAGCGCTACTGCCAGCGCTAGCTCTACCGCCTGGGGCTAGATCGAGTTCTTGCACATCGCCACGCCGCGACAGTTTCGTAACCGCTTCTACATGATTGATACCGCAGGCGCTAGGATCTACCGCATGCGCTAGTGAGAATGTTTATAAATTGATGGTTTCTCTCTCGTTTGGGTTAGAGCTTCCAGAGAGATTACTTGTGCCAAAATTCCAGAGCTGCTACTATGCCGAAAGTTCATCTCCCACTCAAAGCCAAAGAAAACTTCTGGAGAAGGAAGCCGCCACGCTGTATCCGAAGAACGATCGCATCAACCTCGCTTATGCTACAGCGATCCTTCATCCTCATCTTCAGAAATCTCATAGAGGGAGTTCATATTATTTACTTTATTTCTTTATTGTAAATTTTTGTTGTAAAATCACCTTGTGTTGGCGACTAGGTCCTTGTGCGGCTTAGGGGGTAATTCACCGCATGAGTTGGCGACTAGGTCTAGGAGATTAGACCTAGGTGTGCTTGAGGCCATATCCGGGAAGGATTATCTTGAGCGGTTGAGGCCATATCCGGGGAAGGATAGGGCCAACCGGATTATGGAGATACAAGTCGGTATAGAAAAGGAAAAGAAATTTAATCTTGTACGCCTCCGATTTCTAGCGATATTGAAATCAATTTTATGTAAACACTTTTTATATAATACAAGCATGTCTCTATTTGTGTTTACTTGATTTCTTTCATTTGGCGTAAATTTTATTATTGCAAATTACTTTTTGCTAAATTGTTATTTTGATCTCATTTATTCTTAAACAATTTTGTAACTTCTTTAAAATTATAAAAAGAATTTTGATTCCCTTATTCACCCCCCCCCCCACCCCTATAAGGGCGCCTATCAATCCAACAATTCCAACCAATGTGGCTGACCCACATTGGTTCCTTAGGCTCTAATGGACCTATCCCAAGGGGACTTAGGCTATGGTGGGGCCATATGGGGTGTAATTACACTTTTTTGCTTATAGGGGCAATTTGGGCATTTTGGTTATTTTGCCCTAATCCTCCAAAATTGAATGCACACGTTGGTTCATTTAGGTCTCATATACTCCCCTTAGGGTTTAGGAAGGGTTGTGTTAGGTCAATTTGTCCAAATGAGGGCCAATTGAACCATTTTGGGCAAAAATTGAAATTTGGGCAATTTGGTAATTTTGCCTAATTTCCCAAAAATGGTTTATCCCAAGGGTCCAATGTGGACCCATTTGACTCTCTTAGTTGTCTTGGAGTGTTAGGGGTGATCAATTTGACCACTAATGACCAATTGAAATTGCAGTTGGGGAAATTAGTTCAATTTAGTCAAATTGGGGCTTTTTGGTAATTGGCCAATTTCCCTAAAATTGTTCCACCCCAATGGGTCAATGTTGCCTGATGCACAAAACTATATCCGCAAATGATAATGGCAAGTGTACCATTTCAAAAGTTGTATAGGTATATAAAAACCAAGGTCGTATTAGACTCGGGGTGGTTGAATACTTTACTTCAAGAAAATCTCTATTATCCTATCAATAAAACTTTGGATTGGTTTTGCAAAGGGGAAATTAAAATAATGACTAAACGATGAGTTAAAATACTAGCACTCGATCTTTGAATCACCGCGGAATAATAATAAAAGAAATAAGAACTCTAATTCTCTTATGAAAATTTACCTCAACCGTGGAGGTCCCCAAATTCTAAACGCACCTCTCTCGAGGATACGTTTAGCTGAGTTTAGGTTGATCAACCAAACTCTCGTCCTATAATTGAAACCCCTAAAACTCGTTTTATCATGGTGAACCCCTCGATTGGATTTGGCTCAAATCCGGGAGATTTATGTCATCCTTTCTCAAGGGTTGCAATCAACTCTCTTTATCCTTAAGTGATTGATTCGAATTATGAGCCTCTCGACTACTAAATTACGAAAACATGAATGAGAATTATATAATGAAAATATAATCTCACTTCAATAAAATTAAGGATAAATCTTAAGCATTTCAAAGAAGAGAATAAGAAGATCTGAATTAATTCTTGACGAGTATTATTCCTTGGATCATCTCGATCGAGTATTAATAGAGATTTAGCTACTCATGGAGATGGAGGAACCGATGAAGATAATAGAGTACATAATGAAATTGAGAATTGGATAAGGAGAAAAGAACTATTTTATTGATTGCAAAATAAAAGGATTACAAGCTATTGAAATGAAAACTATAAACTATTGAATTGAAAGTATAATTGCAAGAAAAGAAGAGAACTACAAGAAATACTAAAAACATGAAAACAAAGCAAGAAATGAAGTGTTGAGCCTCCAAAATTTGTTTCCTCAGCTCTGGTGGAGCTGGATTTAAATAGGCTTCAAATTAGGGTTACACGCCCTTGGTCACACCTGTGACCAAGGGCGTGTAAGGGTCATGATCGATGCTAGTGTGGAGAGGGCGCCTTTTGGCTTCAATACAGGCGTTATGTGCGCATCACATCCTGGGTCACGCTCTTGACCTAGGGCGTGTACTCATTAAAACTGTATCTGACGGGAAGCTTTCGGCGGGAAGTGGCACGGGATGAGTCACATACGTGTAATGGATGTCTCGCCCTCGGTTACGCCCGTGACCGAGGGCCTGTAACTTTAAATGACATGGCATTGCACTCTAGCTGGTGGCAGCAGGTCACGACCGTGACATTGGGTCACGCCCTAAGTCACGCCCGTGACCTAGGGCGTGTACTTGGCAAATCTTCACGGAATGACCCCGGGGTGGCTGCAGCAGGTCTGGTACACATCTTAGTTTGTCACGCCCTTGGTCACGCCCGTGACCTTGGGCGTGTACTTTCAAATTTTTCTCAAAGTGTCCAAAAAACCTGAAAATGTCAAATAAACTTATGTTAATACATAAAATTGAAAAAGGAATAATTTTAATGGGAAAATTCATATAAATTAAATAATTTTATATTAAAACTATATTAAAACTACACTAAAAGATGAGTATATAAACTACTCATCAAACACCCCCATACTTGAGTTTTTGCTATTCCAAAGCAAAAGAATAAGAGATAATCTAAAAGACATTGAAACTATTTCTAACTAACTAAAATTTTATTTAATCAAGAGTAAGTCAAAGATAAATTCTAGAAATTTAATTATTAAGTCTCAGATTATGGTGTTAATTTTAAAAGAGAGGCATGCTTAGCTAAAAGACTTCTCAAGATAACTACTTAGCAAACAAAATTGTAGAAATTATCATACAAAATTAGATTGCAATTATTGAAACTCTAACCAAAAGAAACTTAAGGAAAAGTCACCTACCTAAATATTGCTCTCTTAATAATCTAATTTAGGATAAGAACCAATAGAATTGGCTAGGGATGGGTTTTAACAAAATGGCAAAATGAAGAGTTCTTGGATTGGAGGTGGTGAAAACTCGCTCAGAAATTCATATTTGTATATGCTTAGGAAAATAATGAATTTTATCCTCTTATTTTCCATGCCATATAATCTTTTAGAATTTCTCTTCAATCAAAAACCCAAAATGTATATGTTTAGAAGTGATGAATTTTATCCTCATAATTCATGACATGTAATCTTTTAAGCGATTTTGGATGCATATGTTTAGGGGATAATGAATTTTATCCTCTTATTCCCATGACATATGATCTCTTACTACTTTTTTTTATTTGCCAATAAGGGTTAGGGGATTAAGAAATAATTATAGTTTTTCAATTAAACTATTTTGAGAGCAACTTTTTTGTGGAATGAAATTTCCTAAGATCTAAAAGTTAGTTGATAATATATTAAAAATCCAAAGTTGTTTTGCCAATTTACTACAAAGTGGAGCCATTTAAATTAAAAAGAGAAGTAGTGCTAAATAAGATCTCTAATTAAATTAAAAAACATAAGGTGTTTCTTAAAACTAAATTACTTCAAATTTATGTCTAACGAATTTTGATAAAACAAAATATTAGCTAGATTAAAAATGTAACCATGCTTATATTTACTTCTCAAAGTAGATTTCTAGAGGATAATAAGAACACAAAGTAAGGGGGAGAATATATATATATATATATATATATATTCTCAGACATCCCAAGGTCTACCAGGTGAAGGGTTCGCAAGGTACTAAGAGGTGCGATGGGATGATAAGCCCAAACCTCCCTTTCCCAGAAATTGGATTTTTAATATAATTATTTTTTTTCTTTTTCAAATAAAAATACGTAGAAAGCTATGCTACACCCCCATACTTAAAATTCAACATTGTCCCCAATGTTTTAAACTACGTATGAGAAATACTTACAAGATTAGAAATTTTTTTAGAAAAATTAGTTAAGCAACTTTATTAAAAGAAAATAAATTAAAATGAAGTTCAAAATATGATAGATAAAAAAAGGGTGAGGAGGGCTTTCCTTGTTGGTAGACGAGGTTGCAGGTCAAACACCTATAAAAATAAATTAAGAACAAACAAGAAAAAGAAATAATGAAAAAGGATAGCGTTGGGGTGCCTCCCAAAAGCACTTTGTTTACCGTCTCGTAGCTTGACTAATCAAAACAATGGGTTAATCCCCTTATTCTCAGATTTTTGCCAAGCAAATGTATGGTGGTGATTATTTAAATTTTTTAATAATTCAAAAATTCCAGAATCTTAGCGCAGATGAAATAGTCACGGGCAATTTTGAATCTTTTTCGAAATACATATTTTTAAAATGATCTGGCAATAGTTTTAATTCTAAACTACGCGGCTCGTCATAAGATGGTTTAATTTTAAGATTTTTTTGTTCAAATTTTAACGGGCGAGTTGTTTCATTGGAACAAAAAGCAGTAGCACATTTCAAAAAAAGATGACGATTCCTTTTAAAAAATTGTTTCTAAAGTAAAACACGAGTCGTCGTTAGAAAAAGAATTTTCCATGGAAGAGTCAATACTAAAAGTAATTTCTTCATCCCCTACTCATAGGAGAAGCTTCCCATTACTTACGTCTATTATTGCCCTAAAGGTGGCAAGGAAGGGACGGTCGAGTATAAAGGGCACTTTGTCGTCTTCCTCAGTGTCAAGAAAGACAAAGTCTAGCGGGAAGACAAACTTGTCAATTTTAACTAATACATCATCTACGACACCAATTGGGTATTTTATTGACCCGTCTGTCAGTTGGATGCTTATTTTAGTTGGAGTTGGGGTGCCCAACTTAAGCTTTTTGAATAGAGAAAAGGGCATCAAATTTATAGTGGCCCCCAAATTGGCTAATGTGTGCTTAATTAGATAATTGTCGAAAAGACACGGGATCGAGAATCATCCCGGATCGTTTAATTTTTTCAGCAGTTTGTTTAAAACAACCATCGAGCATTCTGCGCATGAAACATTTTCAAGCTTCTTTTTATTGGTTAACAAATCTTTTAAATTTTCTGCGCACTAAGGGCACTTGAGAAAGTGCCACTCAAAAAGGAATATTAATTTTGATTTGTTTTAATATATTTTAAAAAAAATTATATTGCTCCTCATTGCGCTCATTTTGAATTTTTGACGGATAAGGAATAGAAGGTGCTTGAATATTGCTCGGAGCTAAATAAGAAGAAATTAAGTGCGGAGATGGGGTTAAAATGTTTACCTCAGGCTCGACCAAATTTGATGATTTTACCTCCTTTCAGCTACGGAGGGTTATAGCGTTGATGCTCTCCCGTGGATTGGGCTCATTATTGCCCGGTAGAGCTCTTTCTGGCGTCCGGAGAACATCTTGGCGAGTTGTCCAATTTGATTTTCCAAGCTTTTTATAGATCCAGACAGATTTTAAATGTTGGTCTCATTAGAGCCAATGTATTTAGTGAAGGCCTCTTCAAATGAAGATGGCTTGTGTGGTGGTGGCTGATTGAATGCGGGAGGATTCACTTGTGGTGGAAGCTGAGCATTATTGAGGTTACTCCATGAAAAATTAGGGTGATTCCTTAAAACCGGATTATAACTATTGTTCAACGAAAGATTATTATTCTGGTTATAAGGAGGATGATAGTAGTTCCCCATATTGTCTACTTGCTCTTGAAAGACATTATTATTATTAAAATTATTATTATTATTAGCCCAATTAGTGGCAGAGGAAGCAGAAATCTCCTCCACTTCTTAGTGAGCCATTCTACTTGATGCGTTAAGTTAGGGGTGGCCTCGACTTCAAAGAGTTCAGTCGGTTAATTAGTGCTTGACTGTTGCGCATTCCACTGATACGCATTCATGTACATCTCCTCGAACAGCTCTTGAGCGGCCTCTGGGTTTTGTTATTAAGAGTTACCCCAGCTGCCGCATCAATCATTTGTCTCGTTTGGAGATTCAAACCATTGTAGAATATTTGAACTTGTTGCCACAATGGGAGGGCATGATGAGGACATCTCCGCAACAATTCCTTGAATCCCATGTGTCGTAGAGAGACTTTGAGTCTATTTGTGTGAAGGAGAGAATGTCCGTACATAATTTAGCGGACTTTGCCGGAGGAAAATAATTCGTTAAGAATTTCTCCATCATCTCAGCCCTTGTAGTGATGGAACCTCTAGGAAGAGATCCCAACCACTGCTTGGCCTTAGTATTCAAAGAGAAAGGAAATAAACGCAAATGAATGACATCATCGGTGATGCCATTTATCTTGAAGGTATCACAAATTTCCAAAAAATAATGTAAATTAGGATGTTCATCCGGTAAGCCATCGAAAACGACGGTTTGATGTACCATATGAATAATACTCATTTTAATTTCAAAATTATTATTCTCCACCGTCATCGAATAAACTAGATTGTGTTCCCTCCCAATTTCGCCTCACATAATAGGACATAGTTCGTAGCGGGGCCTCGATATGGTCGGGATCTTCCATTATGCCCTCGTTAGTTTCTCTGATTGACTCTTCACAAAATAATTGGTCTAGAACACATCTTAGGCTGTCACGCCCTTGGTCATGCCCTTGACCTTGGGCGTGCACTTGCAAATTTTGCTCAAAAGTGTCCAAAAAACTTGAAAATGTCAAATAAACTTAAGTTAATACATAAAATTAAAAAAGGAATAATTTAAATGTGAAAATTCATATAAATTAAATAAGTTTATAATAAAACTATATTAAAACTACACTAAAAGATGAGAATATAAACTACTCATCATTGCCCCACCAGTCTCTCCTAATGATCATAGAGGGTTTGGTGTGATCAATTTGGTCACATTGGGCCAATTGATGGCCAATTGAGCGGATTAGTTCATTTAGGTCAATTTAGGGCTTTTTGGGTAAATGACCTAATTTCCCAAAATTTACCAATTCCATTAGGTCCATTTTGACTCATTATTCTTCCCTAGTGTTTAGTAAGGGTGTGGTCTGGTCAAATTCACCAGACGCATGCTAATTGACCTATACTATGATGATGTATGTCAGGTTGGGCCTTCATATGTAACTTGACCTAGTCAGGTCAAAGGATCCTATAGTGATCAAGGGGTACCCTTTTTAGCTAAAGGAACCATTTATGTTACCTAGCATGCTCTAATTCAGCCTAGGGGTTTCCTCATGGTTACAGGTGATGCATATGGTGCTTTTAGTCCTCCTGAGTTACCCTTGAATCTTCCTTAAATTGGAAAGACCCATGGTGGCTAAGTGCACACCATGGCGTTCTCCACTCATTCAACTTGTTGCCAAGGAACCCTAGGTCACTTACCCTATTTATTTCATGACTTTGTCATGACAAAAATTTCCTAGGGGTCTAGTAGTTTGGGGGATGTTACAAGAAAAACAAGATTATTATGGATCTTGAGGATAAGCTACATGTAGAGAGGAAGCTTGTGCCTAGCTATTCTATGCCACAAATTGTGTTGCCAATAATAGACAGGTTTTCTGCACCATATAAATATGGTGTATGATACACTGGTGAGGAGGACAGTGGCAAGAAATTCAATGATCAGGCAATATTCAGAAAGGTTATTTTGCCTTCAAATACATATGATAATGATATGTCATAGATTTCTGTCCAATGAATGCTCTACAAGTGGAACAAAGCCACAAACATCAAGGAATAGAGCATACATAGGACTGAGTGCCTTTAAGGCTTCTCATGAAGAGATCCAGATGAAACATCAAGGATCATTCGTATTTGGGTCTATAGCAACAATATCCAAAAGTAAGGGAAAGACAATCGCACAAAAGCCAGTCTCGAAGAAAGAAAAATCAGGTGACTATGCAGCCAATTTTTTATCCTGCACACAATCACCAGATTCATCAAATAAATGCTAAAAATACAGCAGCCTGCTCTTCTATTCATCAGCATCAGTATCATACTCAAAAGATGACACAAAAGAGGAGGTATAGTAGGTTTGAATGCATGTGTAGTGGCAAAATAGGCCACTTTGCCACAGATTGTTACTTCAACCCAATAGTACATAGGGCATGGAATGTGAAGCTTGCCAGCAATATTGTGGTGAGGCATCTTGTTGGGAAAACTAACAAGAACCTAGGACCCAATGATTTTTGGGCTCCTATGGTAAAATGATTTATTTTTGCAGGTATGTCCAAATGCCAATCAAATGCCAATTAGGTACTTGGATAGTGGGAGTTCTAGGCATATGACTGGGACAAGAAGCCATCTGAAGGATTACACCTCAGTGAATGATGGACCCAAAGCCATCTTTGGAGGTTCAGATATAGGGGTTACATTAACTTGATGCATATGAGATTAATCTCATGGAGTAAGAAGCAAACTAATGTGGCTATTTTAACAACATAATTAGAATATATATCAACAGGAAGCTGTTGTGCTCAATTACTATGGATTCAACATCAATTAAAAGACCATAATGTGAAGATGTCAAAGACAACACTATTTTGTGACTCATCAAGTACTATTTAAATCGCTAAGGATCCTGTGTCACATAGTAGGACTAAGCATATTGAAATCAGGTACCACTTCATCATGGAGCATGTTGACAAGGAAGATATCTGTCTTAAGTATGTCACCACTGACAGACAAGGGGCAGATATCCTTACAAAGCCCCTTGATGAAGAAAAATTTCAACTTCTTTAAATTTGAACTAGGCTTGCTAAATGTAGAATAAGTGCATTAATGTTCACATAATCCTAACATTTTTGCTTCACACTTAGATGATGAATTCTATTAAGAACTATGTTTGTGGTTGTTAACAATATGCTTACAAGCACTTTAGAAAATTGCAGGAAACAACCCAGAGAACCTGCTTGTGTCATTATGACGTCAAGATGACATGAAGCCTATATCATCGTGATATCAAGACGACACACTTTCGACAAATAGTCAATAGAGAATATTGGATCTCATCATCACAACCATTGAATCTTAATTCATTCACCTAGGGTTGATCACCCAGGTACGCCCCTCATGACTTTCTAGGATAGAATATATATATATATATATATATATATATATGTGGAGACCTCATATGTGAGCGTGCTTATATGCGGGCATACGGGCACCCAATTTTAGGGGTCAAGATGGCTCAAAATAGAAAAGTGATCAACTTGAAAGTTGTAGATCTCCGCGAGATCTACAACATTCATGCTGATAACTTTTTGATTAGGAGCCATCTTTACCCCCAAATTCGAGCCCGAAAATCGAAAATTCGTAGCTCTACTGTATCACTCTCGCTGCCCCACTTTTCGAACCCCAAATCGAGGATCAACGACTCCCAATCAAAAAGTGATCAGCATAGAAGTTGTTCGTCTCGACAAGACCTACAACTTTCATGTTGATCACTTTTCGATTTGGAGCCTCCTTTCCCCTTGCCCGTACGCCCGCATAGTAGCAATCCACATATATATATATATATACTATTCTAAAAAGAAATATGAAATGGATTTTAAAATCCATGAATTTAAATGCCACTGGAGCAATCAGGACCCTTCATGAAATGATCTGCGGTTCCAATAAAACAATCCTCCTCACGCAATTAAAAAACCACCGCAAACCTAAACTATCGCAAACCCCTCTCTCTCCGATCTCTCGCAAAGGGCGGCTCCTCTGCGCTCCCCAACTCTATCAATGCTCACCTCCCTGAGCGATGCTTCCTCTGCTCCCTTCCCAGCGATGGCAGCTCCACAGCAGCCACCTACGCACATCCCCTCCACCCTCCATCAACCCTCTCCTCCCCAAGCAGTGCCTCCTATGCTCCCTCCCAGCAACGGAAGCTCCACATGGCGATGCACTGACCTCCTTCCTCACTCCAGATGGCAACGCAGAGGATCAAATCCGGTAATTTCTTCTTCCTTTGGGTTCTCATTTCTTCATCCAACTCACACATATTACAGCGAAACCAGGAAAACAAAATAGTGGGCGGAAACTAGCGTGTGAGCTCTCCGTACCCAATGTCGCCTGCCGAATCCATGCACATTTATTTGACGAGAGAGTTGCTGCGTCACGGGGGATTTTTTAATCTCAGATCGAGGGTTTAGTCGCTCTTTTCTCTGGATTTTTTTCGGTTTCCTTACACCTTAGTTTATTACCCTAATTATTTCATTTGTTACCGGATTTGTTTGTCAAGAATGGATTTTTTCTCCTCCATTTAACTCAATCTCACACTAAGTCTTCCCCGTGCTTAGAATTACAGATGTTCTGTCAATCAAAAAAGTTGGTTTTCATATATTTTGACATATGAGCGTTAATCAATGCCCAAATGGATAATCAATACCAATTAAAGATAGGCATGTTCTTGATGCACAGATGGATGATCATAATTAATCAAGAGAAGGGCTAAATTTGGATTTCAATTTACACCAGGTAACTGTCAATTACATTTTAGCTATTACTTTATTTTTAGGCTTTGCCTTCCTTATTGCTATATTTCTTTTAGGTTTTTCTTTCATGTACATGTTTTTTAAATGACTAATTCTATAGTGCTATATATTGAATTTTTTTGGGTTTAATTTCTTTTAGAATTAATCTTCCTACCAACAACGAGAGGACAAAGTAGTTTATTAGGAGATTGTATTGGCTAATTGAGACCATATTAACTGTGAAGTCGTATTTTTGCTTGCTTTGGCCTTGAAGTTAAGTCCTCATGCAATCATATTCATAGACAATTTATAATTAAACTGATTAGGTTACTTTATTAATGAATGTAATCTTATTGATAAGACATGTGTGAATTTTTAATTGAACCATGAACTCTATTGTATAATTCTATTTCCTTTAATGAATTATATGATGAAGCTGTGATCGTTTCCTATTAGATAAAGCAATTAACTTGATTGGCATTGATGGCACCTAAGTCATGCTTCAACATGCTCGCGTACATTGGGTTTCCATTTCTATACATTTGGAAGCTCTCCTTTTCTATACAAGGATTAGGAAAAAAAATTCAACAAATGCAGGATTATCAATAGAAAAAAAAAGAACTCGCTGTTATAAATTTTTATTAGCTTTAACAATTCTCGTTTTTATAAATTTCACAAAATGAAAGAATGTGTTGTTGTAAAATAATTACTTTTTTACTTTATACATTGTCTTATTAATTTTCTTTGTTTCTCATTCTGATCTTCCTCAGGGCCAACTCCATTTGTTCTGTCGCTCTTAGGTCATCCACTTTCAGGTCTCAATGACATGTATTTCTCATCTCTATTGGTGCTAATTTTGTATTTACTTTTTCACCGCTCTATCACTTTGTGGATCTTCAAACTCATATTTTGCTCAAAATATTGTATGTTCTTTACAATTAATTTCTATCAATGCGTGATTCTTTAATTTATGACATCAACGTGGTGCATTTTGTTTGGCATTTGAGACAAAGGGACCGATATTGTTGCGCGAACCAGCAAAGATTGCTAATTAGAAAAATGTTCTTTTTTGGGGCTGAATTATGTTAGCCTTTCGAAATGATGGGAAGAGGGTAATTACCAACTACATGGCTCAAATAAATTTGTCGTCCATATGTGAACATGCAAAAAGTGGTGAGGAATTGTAGTTTTTTTAAATTATTTGGTATGTTGGAGAAATAATGTAGAGTGAGATTAAGCTTCATTGGATTGTTATTTTTATTTTAATTACATTTGTTGGTGACTTTATGATTTGTGGTGTTTTTTGAAATAAAAAAGTGCATAGGAATTTTGGTGTCAGAAGGAAGATGATTATGGTTGTTTGAGGGATTCATTTTGCTGTAAAGGCCTTTTAGATAATCAGGAGTGCTTCTATTAAAATCTGAATGTATCGTTACATATTTTTGTTTGATGAATTAGTGTAAGATTTCCAATTAAAACCTGAGCCCTTATTTTAATTTTGGATTAGCACTCTAAGGATGCATATATAGTTTGGAATGTGCATATTGTTTGGAATGTGCATATTGTTTGGAATGCGCATATTGTTTGAAATGCCGACTCTAATATGAAACAAGCTAATTACAATAGTTTTGGAGTTGAAAAGTTCTAACAGAACATATTCATAGAAAAAGAAATCTTTGGGTGATCACCTTGACAATTTATATTGATTTAGATTCTCATTTTTGCAGTCTTGCAATTCTGCTACATCTTCTTGACCAATTGTGCACAATGTCTACATTTCTTGCCATAGAGCTATGAAAAATAATTTATTTATGCCTAGCTCAATAATTACTTATTTCTCCATTACCTGGGCTTCAATTGGGTATTAATGCCTATTTCATCATCTACATTTTTTACAACTAGAGGTAACGTCTACATATAAAAAGAACCAATAAATATTGTCTGGAATATATTTCATATATAAATTTTGTCTACTACTTTATTATTGAGTTTGAGTATGCACAAGAGTACAAATTTTCTCCATTGCCATTACTTAGGAGTACAAATTTTTTATGTTATGCTCCAAAAGCTTAAAGTTCGAGGTATTTGGTATAGCTTACTGATATGCATGTTGTACATCATAATATCATGCATGATACTGCTGTAATTTCTGACTTACACGGTTGTGAACGCGGTGATTATGAACGGCCGTTCGTGAACTCCCGACTTCACATAACGAAGTACATCAACTTCTACAAATGTGACTGGGGTTACATTTGATATATTAGGTGAACGAGGCAGTGAAGAGAAAGGCCTCACTGTAGTTGTTTATGGAAAAATATTTATAATGTTGTATGATTTGATTTAGTATGGTTTTCAATGTTGTATTGTTTGATTGATTGCTAAAATAGTTGGGTGTTTGTTGAAATTATTTATATTTTGATTTTTTTGAGTGAAAGAGTAGTTTATTTGGATGTTGTAGGTTTCAATGGATCATGCGATCATCTAACATCTATGAATTGGGTCTAAAAAAATAGTACATGTATTAGAATGATTTATATTGATAGGTAGTATTTTGATCACATTAGACTGTAAGCTAATAGACTATCCTTTATATCCATATCATGTCCCCCGCCGAATGTCACCAACCCTGATGAGCATCGCTGCCCACGCCGAACATTGCTGACCACGATGAATGTCGCCGACCATGACGAATGTTGCCGCCAACATTGAATGTCACTGCCCACGACGAATGTCGCCGCCCACGAGAAACATTGCCCCTCACGACAAATGTTGCCCCTCAAGACAATTGTTATCGCCAATGACATTGTCAACACCCAAGAAAAATTTTGACCCCGGCGACAAATGTTTTACCCCACGACAAATGATGCCCCTCACGACAAGTGTGCCCCCACCCCGACAAATATCACCCCCAAGATAAATGACCCCCACCCCTCCTTACGACAAATGTCACCCACATGAAATATTTCGCCTCCCCCCGACAAGTGCCACCCCCAGGATAAGTCTCTTCCCCAAGATAAATGTATTTCCCACGACAAATGTCGCCCCCACGGCAAATATAGCCCCCCCCCCACGATAAATGTCGTCCCCATGACAAATGTCATAACCCAAGACAAGTGTCTCCCTCCACGACATGTGTTGCCCCCACGACAAGTTTCTCCCCCACGACAAATGTCGCCACCATGACAAATGTCTCCCCCATGATAAATGTTGCCCCCAACGACAAATATCGCCCCACAACAAATGTCGCCCACCACGATAAATGTCGCTTTGGATAGGGGCGGAGCCCCGTGCCTGTCACTCGTATATATATATATATATATAAATATATATATATATATAATGGTCAAATGTTTAAACCTAGAATACAAAGTACAATTGCCCTAAGCCGTTGATGAGTTAGTGCGCGCACAACGACAAAGTTCTATTGTACCTCAACTCTTGGAAAAATGTCTCCCAAGAAAGGCAAGGTCTCCTTCAATATAGGTTGTGAATTATTCAGAAATGGATTCATGAATGCAAGTGAGGATATCAAAGCTTTCATTGGCTTGCTAACAACCGCAGGATTAGAATATGTGGTTTCAGAATCCATAGTTATAATGAACAGGGAGGTACTGGAATATTACTCAACTGCAAGAGTGAGTTCATAAGGGAAAGCATTTGAAGCCAAGATTGTTGCTACTAAGTTAATGGTCAGTGCCATGAGCTTCGCTAAGGTATATCAAACGCCTAGGTTTCGTGCAAATGAAGAAGATGACGATATATCTGATCAGGACTTTAGCTATGTTGTAAAATGGTGTAGTCACTCAGAAAAGACCTATGGGTCTGTGAAAAGGAAGATATTTAAGCAACAAGGGAAGCTATTGTCTGAGATAATTGGATAGGTATTCCTGTGTAAACCAGGATCACATGACAAAATCTCAAAGAATATGTTTGAGATCATGGACAGGGTGATCCTAAGAAAGAAAATAGATTGGTCATATATTCTGTTCATGAAGATTCAAGAAAGTCTTGAGGTGCCAAACTTTGGAAGGATATTGTCCTTGTATCTATTGAATACAATTAATGGTCAACTGAACAAGAAGTTGTGAGCTCCAATTCATTTCATGAAGAAGATAGACATAAACATATTGGGAATATGGGAAAAAGTTCTGACAGGATTTCCAAAGAGTAAGAAGGAGGAGGGCTCAGGAAAAGGAGAGAAAGTTACTAGGTCCGAATCTGGCTTAGAAGAAAGATCATCTGAGAATAGTGAGAAAAATGATGTCCCAAACCCTGCAAACACAAAGGGGGAGGAAGTTAAAATAATATTTTCTAAACCAACTCCAGAACGACTAGGTGTACCCCTGGTTACTAATGAAGTTCCCTGATGAGTAATAAAATATATGTTTTGTAGTATAGTTTTTTAGTATAAATATAGGTAATTTTGTAAATATTTTTATGTAAATAAATGAATAAATTGCTTGTTTTATTATTTTCCTTACTAACTTAGCTTTTTAATATCATTCTAGAATTTTTTTGTTAAGTCACGCCCTGGGTCACACCCGTGACCTTGAGTCACGCCCGAGACCAAGGGCGTGTAATCTAAAAATGCCAATTTCCAACTTCCAGCAAAAAAATAGGTGAAATCTCGACAAATTGAACAAAGGTCACGCCCGTGACCAAGGGCGTGTAATCTTAAAGAACCAAAGTCCAACCTTCTCAGAGGTTTTTGCCTCATTGTCTCGACGGAACAAAGAAGTCATGCCCGTGTACCACATCCGGTCGAACGACATCCCGTCCCATCGATCGACATCCCATCCCGTTGATCTGCTTGATGTCCAGTCGATTTTACAAAGTCACGCCCGTGACCAAGGACGTGACCCATCAAATCCATCCAGAAGCTAGCATACACGCCATCTGTCACGCACCAATTGAACCTGCCGTCTGCCGTCAAGGTCATGCCCGTGACACCTCAAGTAACGGCCGTGTGCAACCATTTTCCTGGTCAAAAGCTTCCAGAAGGTGACTGAGTTTTTCTTACCACACACATAAGTCACGCCCTCGGTCATGCCCATGACCGAGGGCGTGTAATTTTAAAATTTTCCTTATAAATAGAGGGGCTCGGCTCAAGCAATTCCATCCAGATTTTGAGAGTTTTTTAGCTTTTTTGTATTGTATTGAGTGTATGTGAGTTCTTTTATGCATTTAAGTTTTAGTTCTTTTGTAATTTTCACTTTCATAGTCTAATTGTAATGCTTATTTTGAAAATAAAATAGTTGTTTTTCTCATTTGGATCTTCTTTTCATTATGTCAAGAGTGTGTGTGTGTGTATGAGTTTAATTTTTATGCTTTCTTTTAGTTTTAAGTAGAGTGCGTATGTGTATGAGAATAGCGTTTTCGCCTTCTTTTAATTCCATTTTAATTTTATGCAAGTGTGTGTATGTGTATGAGAATAGATATTATTGCTTTCATAACTTAGACTTAACGCTTTCATAATTTAACTTCTTATTACAAGTAGAATGTGTGGGTGTATGAGATAGTATTATATTTATTTTGTAACTTAGCTTTATTTCAATTCTTTATTACCATCCCCATCGTGGATGAGAGGCTAAGTACTTTTTATTGCTTGATTAAGATGGTTGGGACGGATACTATTTCTGCATTTATATAAGTCTTTTAATTTCTCTTTGTTAAACGCTTATATCCGCTTATAATATTAACATGAATTTTCTTATTATTAATGCTGTCCCCATTCTGATGAGTGGCAGATTTCCATTAGTGCACGATGTCGAAGGGCATTGGCACAGATAAATGTTTTCTAAAACATAAAATCTCTCTTTTCTAAAATTAATTAACGAGCTTAAGGTTTACCCAAGAAAAACGTTGAGTGGAACCATATAATCGATGTGTGGTTCTCATTTCTATTTTTGTACACTAGTTAGCCGAGAAGCTATTGCGTATGGATTGATCGCTCATGGGTAAAGAGAAGTGCGTCTACCCTCGAGAGAGGATTAGGTAAATCTATTTCTAGAGAGATGCATTCATACTTATGGAACCTCCTCGGCCAAGCCGTTTTAATGTTTTGAAAAGTTAGATCTTTTATTTCTAAAAAAGACTATTTTCGTCCAAAGGTAATTCGACATCGGACGCTATCTTCATCATTGTTTTGAACTCTAGTTATATGCATATTTATTGTTCTATAAAAATTAAAAACCAACTCAAAATAATACTCCGATAAAATAATAGTTCATTCCTTATAAGTAGAAGTAATCAACAGGATCCGCGTAAATATACGACCTCTTTATTTTCTAAACAAAAATATCCTGTACTATACACGATAAGGTATACATGCTATTATCGAACGATTAGTTTGGATATAAATTAAACAAAAGCTTTTCAAACCCAAAACTTGCAAAACTCTCCTTTTCTATTTAAAAATCAATAGAATTCGGCATCATAGCCAAGGCGTAATCGTCGAAAATTCGAAAGAAGAAAAGACCGTTACTTCGATCTTTTGATAGGATAACGGTTAGTTTCTCGAAGTTGGAGTACTTGCGAAACTCCTCGAAAACACCTGCCTAATTCTAATCTCTTCACATAAAGGTTGTGCAAACACAGAAAATCCAAACTCAAACTCATCGAGTTTTTGGCGCCGTTGCCGGGAGCATCGTTGTTATTTTGAAAAAGGAATCACTATTAATTTTATTATATATATATATATATTTTTACAAAAGACAAAAAATAATAATATATAGAAAAAGCCAAAACCAAAAAAATAATAATTTTTATTATTAGTATATGACCCGAGGAAACTCTTCGGACGACTCGAACATCCCTTTTGAACCCGAAATCGAGCACACCCTTTGTGAGCGCCTCCGATTTCGTGATCAAAACGTACTCGAGTTTCCTGAAGAGTCTATTAGAGATACTTACACTGAAGCTATGACCGATCCAATTTCAGATGCAGCCCTGCCACGGACCATGGCATATTATGCCCGGTCGAATTTGGAAGATACCGGATCGAGTATTACATGCCCAACAGTGGCTAATTATAAATTTGAAATAAAATCTAGCATCATTCAAATGGTACAACAATCAGTCTAATTTGACGGTTTGCCGGATGAGGATCCGAATTTACACCTTTCTTGTTTTTTGGATATTTGCGACACTTTTAAGATTAATGGCGTTACCGATGACGCTATTCGTCTACGCTATATTTCGATTTTTGCTTCGGACAAAGGCAAAATCATGGATAAGTTCTCTCCCAGAGGATCCATAACTACGTGGGTCCAATTGACGAAGAAATTTCTAACAAAATATTCCCACCCCCTGTCTAAAACCGCTAAATTACGCACAGATATCGCCTCTTTCATTCAATTCGATTCTGAGTCTCTCTACAAGATTTGTGAGTGTATTAATTATTTCTTGCGTAGGTGTCTACATCATGCGCTGCCGTCCTAGCTGCAGGTCCAGGCGTTCTATAATGGTTTAAATTTCTCAACGCGATAGATGATCGATGCAGCCGCAAGGGGAACGTTAAACAACAAAACCCTGGAGGACGCTCAAGCCCTGTTCGAAGAAATGGCCATGAACGCCTACCAATGGAATGCGCCTAGATCGCGCCCTAACAAACCAACTGGGATATATGAAGTGGATGCCACTTCTCACTTAGCATCTCAAGTCGAGAGGTTAAGTAAGCAAGTGGCAGAGTTGATAGCTTCCTCCTCCGCTCCCGCTTGGCCTCCAAATAATAATAATAATTTTGTCGATGAAACTGTAGATTACATAGGCAACCCAGTTCGGCCCCCATCAACTCTAACAACAACCCTTATAAAAATAATTATAATCCGAGTTGGAGGAACCATACAAACTTCTCCTCGGGAAATCCAAACAACGCTCAGAGGCCCCCAAATGTGAATCCGTAAGGAGTTCCACAAGGATTTCAATATGGATTCCAGCCTCCTCCTCCAAAACCTTCTCCGATTGAAAATGTTTTTGCTAAATATGTCGCATCCACTGGTCAAATATCCAGAATGTTACTGGATCGATTAAAAACTTGGAAAATCAAGTTGGACAGCTTGCAAAGATGGTCTCTGAGCGCCCACATGAAGCCCTACCAGGGAACACGGAGTCGAACCATAGAGAAAATACCAATGCCATAAACCTTTGCAGTGGCAAGGAGGTAACCTCCCCAAAACGTGTTGAGCCTAAGGTACGTATTTTGACACCGACTCCTACACCCTCTTCTTCGATAGATAATTCATCGAGTATTCTAACTGTGCCTAACGTTTTTAGCCCGTCTCTTCCTTATCCCAAAAAAATAAACAACGAGCGGAAGGACGAGCAATATGAAAATTTCTTACAAATTTTAAAACAAATCCAAATAAACGCTCCATTCTGCGAGGCACTCTCCCAAATGCCGAAATACGCGAAATATCTTAAAGAGTTGCTTTCTAAAAAAAAGCGACTCGAGGATGTTTCTTGTGTTTCCCTTAACGCGGAATGCTCAGATGTTCTCCTTAACAAATTACCGCCAAAATTAATCGACCCGGGACGGTTCTCCATCACGTACCTCTTCAGCAATATGTTAATAAAGTACGCTCGAGCCGACTTGGGCGCTTGCATCAATTTGATGCCTTTCTCTCTTTTCAAAAAACTCGATTTTGGCGTCCCAAGCTTGACAAAGATGAGCATCCAACTCACGGATCGCTCGGTAATGTACCTGATAGGGGTAGTGGAGGATGTTCTGATCAAGGTTGATAAGTTTATCTTCCCCGTAGACTTTTTCATCCTAGACAAAGAGGAGGACGTTGAGGTACCTATTATACTCAGTCGCCCTTTCCTCGCCACCTCCCACACGTTAATCGATGTTAGTAATGGTCGCCTCCTCCTTCGGGTCGGAGACGACGAAGTTACTTTACATATTAATCCCTCGATGCAGAACTCCCTATCGAACAATGATTCTGGTTTTAACCTGGAGCCCGCGTTTAAAGAGGAATGTTCTTCTCTTTATGAATTTCTCTCCTTAGTATTAGATAATTCAGATTTGGCGAATCAATTCTGTCTTGATGATATGCCGACAGATTCGCCATTCGAACCCTTCGATTCATAAGCTTTAAAAATTAAACCATCATTTGAAGAACCACCAGTCCTCAAATTAAAACAACTGCCCGATAATCTGAAATATGTTTTTCTAGAAAAAGATTTAAAACTCCCTATTATTTTTTATTTTTCCCTAAGTGATTAGGAGACTTCCGAATTAGTAGAAATATTAAATAATCATCGTCGTGCAATTGAATGGCAGATTTTAGATATCAGGGGAATAAACCCCTCGTTCTGTACCCACAAAATTTTTTTAGAAGATAACCCCCGCAAAACTATTCAGCCCCAACGTTACCTTAACCCGAATATGCGGGATGTCGTTAAGAGTGAGATTATAAAACTCCTTGATGTGGGAATTATCTATCCTATATCCGACAGTACGTGGGTAAGCCCCATACAAGTCGTCCCTAAAAAGGGAGGTATTATGGTTGTTGATGCGCAAATCTTAGCACACCGCTATAGGCGATAGTAAGACTGCGACACGAAACGGCAGTGTACCGATTGTTCAAGTAATATAAAATGGGAGTGAATCCCAAAGTATCGATCTCAAAGGAACACAGTAAGGTGGAGTTTACAATTGAGGCAGGACTTTAGATTGAAGTCCTTTAGTCGGATGGGTGCGAAAGTGGGTGATTTGGTTTGTGGAAAATAACGTAAAGCAACTATAACTACTCATATGCAATGCCGCTATGCAATGCTTCGCCAGGCGGGATGAAAACTACGTAGGCCTTGAGCGCGCTACTTCATAAGGGCGGATGGACGAGTAGGCAAACAGAATGAGGGTCGCAAGCACCTCTTCGACAAGCACGCCACTAGCAATTGCTAGTGCGGCAAACGAACGCGACGGTGGGATGGAGGATGGAATGGGGCGCTCCTCAAATCACATAAACCACAAAAGCATTTCACATAGACAAGAAATATAGAAATACAAACAAGTTTATGTGCCACTTCATCATAATATTTAGAGATCTACAACATATACACATCAATAAGAGAAGAACAAGGCAAGAAATTGACCGAATCTGAAGGCTCGTTGTAGATTCACGGTTGGAATCGCCGGGTTGTCAATCCACGTCCAAGCTCGGTCCGCAACTACGTCCGGGGTAGAGAGAGCTGTCACGACTCTCCAATGAACCCGTCTTCTTCGTCTCACGATCCAGTAGAGGTTTCAAACTTCCTCTTGCTTGAAGGTAATGGCGGCTAGATCTCCCTTGAAGCTCTAGGATGAAGGAGGAGGCCAAAGGGACGAAACCCTAGTAGAGATGGAGAAATCGGCGCTGCTGTAAGGCGTGTACGGAACTCGCCGATTTAGGTTGAAGCTGCAGCTTTTATAGGAAAACGTCAGAAATTTGGTCACGCATGGTCGAACGCACGACCGTGCGTGGACCGTGCGATACTTAAGCGCAGCAGGCGTGCAGGAGAAGAAGGAATGCGCCCGTGCATTTTACTCACGCACGGGCAAACCCGCCCGTGCGTTACAACGCACGGGTAAACTCCAAGGCTCCATTTTGCTGGGCATCATGAATGCACGACCGCAACTGACTGTGCGCCAAGAAAATGCAAGACCGTACGATTCATACAAAAATGAATTCTAGCAAATGGGGAACAACCCACATTTTACAGCTCAAGCACAAACTGGGGAAATACTTCCAGCAGCACAGAAATATAGAAAATATGTTGGGGAGCATGAAGTGCTTACCCCCAACAACAAAGTGCGCAATTGCACACAAAAATAGGTATAGACATGTACTTCAAATAAAAGCATGAATGGAAGAAATATTTACAAGACTGAAGTACAAATGCAGGTAAACTCGCCTAAATGAGTCCAAAAATATGTATATAATAGGGACTCATCACACCCCCAGACTTACCTGTTTGCACGTCCCGAGCAAACAAATCCGGCGGAGTATGAAAATGGTAGCTATAGTAGAAAATTGCAGAGACAGAGTAAGATGCGAAGTATCATACGCATGCAAATAGAAATTCAATAAAAGGATATTCTAATTATGCTAACTAATTTACAAAAGTATAAATGCGTACATAGAGATTTATTTGTACTCAGATGGTGAATCATGAAGAATTTGTGCGGTCGTGCCCGGTGTGAAAGTAAACAAGCCACTCAGGAGGGTGTTGCTAAAGACCGGAATTCGGGGATAACTCCGCTGAAATCCATCAACGTCGAGAACCATAAGCTTGCCCGGCTACACTCTCTCCATGGCGCTAGCAAACTCAAAAGTTAAATCAATAGGCCTTTCAGGTTATAATGGTGCTTAGGTTACGGTATGATATTCAACGATAAACAAGACGGCTATGCAACCCAATTGAGTCTAAGGATAACGCTGAACCCAAAACAAGACCACAAGCGATGCTAGTGTGACACACCCCCAGACTTAGCTTAAAAACTGGGTGTGCACACAGCCTACTCCAGCAAATACCAACTGAATTTTCTATTATGCTCAAGGGGATTTCTTTTCATTCCAAATCTTTTCAGATTTTTCTTTTAACTTCATTTTTTTTTCTTTTTTCCCCCGATTGGTTTACAACAATGTTTTCAGCAATTAAAATAGATCTTTCTTTCACAATGCAAAGGTTCCAAGCATCACATCCAAATATGAAATTTAAGTTCAGTCAACACAATTTTGGTTGCGAAAATCGGATTTCTTCAGGCTTTGGTGATTGAAAGAGGAGCTGAAACAAAGGTGGGGTAGGCACAAACTTGGCTTGCAAAGGTGAGCGCATAGGTCATGGAAAACAAGGCTCAAACTAGCCAAAACAAAGGCCTACATCATATTTAACAAGATGAGTTGCTCTCACCCATGCTTCGAGAGTCGCTTGGGGCAAGTTCTTAGCCCAAGAGAAAGGTAAATCTTCCTTCTGACTCGAGCAACACACAACTAGCGCTCGCTTACACACAACACCTTGCTACCGTAAATTTCAGTGACATTCACCAAATGAGTAATGTAAATCAAGGATTACGCAAGAATATTAATTGTAAATTAAAAGCATAGAAATAATCTAATTTTACTCAAATTTCTATGGAAGCATGCGGATGCGACTAGAGCACTACAAGAGTCAACATTATACTCCGAATTGCAATTCCTAAGCTAACATCCTATTTCACATTCCAACCAAAATAAGTATGAACGGAAATACACATACAAGTTAGTTCGCTCTCAAGTGGGTGCTTTGTGTGCAGACAAAATGAACAAAAATATTTGAAATAAGACTCCTAGCATGCTGAATAAATGTGCACATGAGTGGGTACACAAAAATATCTCCCCCAGACTTAAACTATGCATTAAGATATTCTAAAACAAAGTTAGGGGAAGTGGGTACCCAATGCTCAGCAAGTAAGCATTCCGGAAGCCTGTAGTGAAGCTCTACGAAGAATCACGACCACCGCCTTCACAAATAGAAAATACCTGCAAAGGGTGGTCTCCGCACAAGAAAACTAAAATAACACCTAACTAACTCATTAGAGTGGGCGATAAAATAGAGGACAAGAAAAAGTAAGATAACTACTGGGGTTATTGTCATCCCAGCACGACTTATTTAAAAACATAACAGTTCTAGCTAATGGGCGTATGAAAGAGAAAATGAACAGGTAACTATTCTAATAAGCGTGTCGGTAGCGGGTACTGATACGGAGACAGAACAGTTACCCCTCTACCTAAATAATAATACCTACTTAACACAGGTAGAGGAAATAGGAAGTAAGAAGAGGAGGAAGGCTGGTCCTCACTCGTCTCACCACAAAATAAATCCTTGCCTAGCAAGGTGTCATCAACAGAGAGGCAGCGGAAGGGGAATACAATACATGGCACGTGCCCTGTGGAGGAGAGATTAACCTCCTCACACAATGAAACATGCACACGATTGGCTTGGGCAGATTGCACCAAGTCCTCCAGCATGTTCTGTGCTGACTGACCCTGCATAGGATCAGAAAAAGAAGAAGGTGGATCAAGAAATAAAGAAGAAGAAGAACATAAATAAAAATCAGTCGAGGGAGTGGTCCTGGACTCACTCCCACTAGGTTGGGAAAGTAAAAAAATGTTTGCATTGCCATCAATGCTACAAGGTTCGGCGGGATCAACAGTGGCCATGCCCAAGAGTTGGACTTCCTCCACCGGTGCTGAGGAAAGCTCCTCTTCACCTAGATGGTTGTCCTCCTCCATAGGAGCAGGCATAACACATAGATCGCCAGCCTCATCCTACAACACATCCTCAACAATGTTGTCAGAGACGAATGTAGTATGCACAACAGGGGGAGGAATAGTGCTTGGATAAATGTCAAGCACTGATTCCTCACAAAGATTGAAATTCATGCATGGTGATATATGGGCAGGAGAGATGGGCTCAGTCATGTCAGAGCCTAGATCATCCACACATCTGGTGACTGTGTCCACATCATACCCTAAACTTGAAGGTGAAATGGACACATAACCGGATGTTGAAGGTGTGCTGCCAGAAGTAGGAGTCGGGACGATCCGGATATCTGGCTCGTCGTCCTCGTCCAATTGGCGAAGGAATGCAGCACAATCCTTCAAGGCATGATCCGTGCTTTGACAAAACAAGCACTGCCTTGCGGGCTTCTTTGGCACAGCAGGAGCTGAAGCCGAAAAGAAGTGTGACGGTAAAGGCTCGGCAGAATAGCCATTGGACTTACGCGCACCATATGGAGTACCAGACGAAGTCGGTGCTCCATATGTTGGGCCTTGAGTGCTTGGGATATTATCTCCCTTTGGACATCGATCAATAGCATGAGAAATATCTCAACACCAACGACAACGAATATTGAATGAAGCCCACATAGTGTGAAGATAAAATGATTCAAAATAAAAATACTATTGTGCAAAATGCTACACCCAACAATAATTTACTAAGCAACCTAAAATAAAACAGGAAAATAGAATAACAAGATATAAAATAAAGGATGCAATACACAAATGGAAGGGCTTTAATCTCAGATTCTCCCTCTCCAGAAAACTCACACGTCTGTGTTCCCCGGCAACGGCGCCAAAAACTTGATGCGCAAATCTTAGCACACCGCTATAGGCGGTAGTAAGACTGCGGCATGAAACGGCAGTGTACCGATCGTTCAAGTAATATAAAATGGGAGTGAATCCCCAAGTATCGATCTCAAAGGAATACAGTAAGGTGGAGTTTACTATTGAGTCAGGACTTGAGATTGAAGTCCTTTAGTCGGATGGGTGCGAAAGTGGGTGATTTGGTTTGTGGAAAATAACGAAAAGCAACTATAACTACTCCTATGCAATGTCGCTATGCAATGCTTCGCCAAGCGGGATGAAAACTACGTAGGCCTTGAGCGCGCTACTTCGTAAGGGCAGATGGACGAGTAGGCAAACGAAATGAGGGTCGCAAGCACCTCTTCGACAACACGCCACTAGAAATTGCTAGTGCGGCAAACGAACGCGGCTGTGGGATGGAGGATGGAATGGGGCACTCCTCAAATCACATAAACCACAAAAGCATTTCAAATAGACATGAAATATAGAAATACAAACAAGTTTATGTGCCACTTCATCATAATATTTAGAGATCTACAACATATACACATCAATAAGAGAAGAACAAGGCAAGAAATCGACCGAATACGAAGGCTCGTTGTAGATTCACGGTTGGAATCGTCGGGTTGTCAATCCACGTCCAATCTCGGTCCGCAACTACGTCCGGGGTAGAGAGAGCTGTCACGACTCACCAATGAACCCGTCTTCTTCGTCTCACGATCCGGTAGAGGTTGCAAACTTCCTCTTGCTTGAAGGTAATGGCGGCTAGATCTCCCTTGAAGCTCTAGGATGAAGGAGGAGGCCAAAGGGACGAAACCCTAGTGGAGATGGCGAAATCGTTGTTGCTGTACGGCGTGTACGGACTCCCTGATTTAGGTTGAAGCTGCAACTTTTATAGGAAAACGTCAGAAATTTGGTCACGCACGGTCGAACGCACGACCGTGCGTGGACCGTGCGATACTTAAGCGCAGCAGGCGTGCAGGAGAAGAAGGAATGCGCCCGTGCATTTTACTCACGCACGGGCGAACCCGCCCGTGCGTTAAAACGCATGGGTAAACTCTGAGGCGCCATTTTGCTGGGCATCATGAATGCACGACCGCAACTGACCGTGCGCCAAGAAAATGCACGACCGTGCAATTCATACAGAAATGAATTCAAGCAAATGGGGAACATCCCACATTTTACAGCTCAAGCACAAACTGGGGAAATACTTCCAGCTGCACAGAAATACAGAAAATATGATGGGGAGCATGAAGTGCTTACCCCTAACAACAAAGTGCGCAATTGCACACAAAAACAGGCATAGACATGTACTTCAAATAAAAGCAGGAATGGAAGAAATATTGACGAGACTGAAGTACAAATGCTGGAAAACTAGCCTAAATGAGTCCGAAAATATGTATATAATAGGGACTCATCAGTTGTGGCAAACTAGAATTACGAGTTGATACCAACTCGTACTGTTACGGGTTGGACGGTGTCCATTGACTACCGAAAATTAAATTACGCCACCAGAAAAAACCACTTCCCGCTACCGTTTATCGATCACATCCTGGATCATCTTTCAGGTCATCCTTTTTATTGTTTTCTCGATGGCCTCTCGGGGTTTTTCCAAATCCCTATTTCCTCCGAAGATTAGGAGAAAACAACTTTTACTTGCCCCTTCGGTCCTTCGCATATCGAAGGATGTGTCGTTTGACCTCTGCAACGCGCCAGCTACATTCCAAAGATGTATGCTGGCGATATTTGGTGATCTCGTAGAAGAATTCAAGGAAGTCTTTATGGATGACTTCTCCGTTTTTCGAAACTCTTTTAAATCTTGCTTACAAAATTTAGATAGAGTCCTCCAGCGGTATGAAAAGATGAATTTAGTTTTAAACTGGGAGAAATGCAACTTCATGGTCCGAGAAGGTTTAGTCCTCGGCCATAAGTGTTGAAACCGATTTCTCGGTCTCTGTGGAGTTCGGGGCCCCCAACAAGTTGAGGGTGGCCAACTCTTACTTCCCCCAAGGTAGAGCTCTAGGTTGAAAGTGTTGGAACTATGAACTGGACCAAGGGCTCGGCGGGGAGGTCCCACCACATACCCGGAAGATCTTTATAGCGCTTCCCCTCCCAAGCCAATGCCGGGCTTGAGCACCACTGGAGGCTCTCCTCACCCACTAGAGAGAGAAAATGGGGAGAGAGAGAGCTAGCCTAGAACAAGCCTCCTCTAAATGGTGCCCCCTTGGTCCTATTTATAGGATTCTGGATTTGGTCTGCAAGTAGCCAAAAACTGGTGCCCGAAGTTACTAAAATACCCCCGAAAATGGCTGCGGATAGCCAAATCCCGCTGTTCTAAGGCGCTAAATGCAGACCGCTTCCCCCCCCGGAACTAGGCGAGAGGGGGCATCTCGCGAGGCTTGGCGAGCCCCCTAACTGGGGTGGGGCGAGACCCGGGGGTCGGCCCCCTGCTGGTCTCGCCCCCTGCTGGGGCTGGGCGAGTCCCAGGCAGGAGCGGCCCCCCTGCTGGTCTCACCCCTCTGCAGGGGCTGGGCGAGACCCAGGCAGGGGCGGCCCCCCTGCTGGTCTCGCCCCTCTATTGGGGCTGGGCGAGACCCTGGCAGGGGCGGCCCCCCTGCTGGTCTCGCCCCTCTGCTGGGGCTGGGCGAGACCCAGGCAGGGGCGGCCCCCCTGCTTGTCTCTCCCCTCTATTGGGGCTGGGCGAGACCCAGGCAGGGGCGGCCCCCCTGCTGGTCTCGCCCCTCTACTAGGGCTGGGCGAGATCCAGGCAAGGGCGGCCCCCCTGCTGGTCTCACCCCTCTACTGGGGCTGGGCGAGACCCAAGCAGGGGCCGCCCCCTGCTGGTCTCGCCCCTCTGCTGGGGCTGGGCGAGACCCAGGCAGGGGCGGCCCCCCTGCTGGTCTCTCCCCTTTGCTGGGGCTGGGCGAGACCCAGGCAGGGGCGGACCCCCTGCTGGTCTCGCCCCTCTGCTGGAGCTGGGCGAGACCCAGGCAGGGGCGGCCCCCCTGCTGGGGTCTCGCCCAGCCCCAGCAGAGGGGAGGGCCCCCGGTCTCTTCCGAAAGGAGGGCTCACCTGGTGTGACTGCGCCTCGGCAAGCCTCCGCCCCCATGGTCGCGAGGGCTAGGATAGCGTCGGTCTTCTGATTTATCGCTTAGGGGGATGGATGGGAAGATCCCGCTCGCCTAAAAAAGGGTTGAAACTTCAATAAATACGAGGTTACTGGGAAAAAAGTTGTAGTGATAGAGCGAGATCCTTACCTTCCCCGGCGAGCACTAGAAGCAGCTTGTCGAGGTTGCGGCGAAGATGAACAACCTCAAAGTTCTTCTTATAGAAGAACTGATAGAGGAGGGCGTCGTGTCCCCTGAGGGCAGTGGGCCGGTAGGTGGTCTCGCCGTGCTGGACTGGCGAGATCGGGATATTACCGAAGTTCCCCTTTACGAAGAGGAACTTATGGGCCCGGAAGTGGGCTTTGTTGACGGTCTCGTCAACCTTAGGACCCTAGCCCACGAAGCAGGCGGTCCTGTCCTTATAGGCGCGGAATGAGAACAGCTTCCGAAAGACCGGGAGGCTGAACTCGATGCGCTCCTCGCGAAGGTAGCAGGCGAAGGCTGTGATCACCGCCATGGCATTAGGGGTAAGCTAGCCCGGAACAATGCCATAGTGCTTGAGCACCTGGCGAGCAGCAAGAAGACCAGGATTACTTCACATAATGAGTGAGACTCGACCTGCAGAGAATAAGAAGCGAGCGAGAGCGATTATTACCTGGCGAACCTCCGGCCACAGGGGGAGACGCAAGCCGACCGTGAAATGAGCGGTGGGGATGGCCAGCTCGTAGATGAGCGGCGCGTTGATCACGTCGTTTTCGTTGGGATGGCGTGCCTCGAATGGGTTGGTGACGTAGTCGGCGACTGCACTGAAGTACTCCTCGTCGGTCAGATTGCAATGGAAGAAGCTGTGCTCGGCGAAAGCCTTAGCGATCTTTTGCCGACCCTCCGACTCATTAGCGTCGCCGCCCATTTCAACAACCTGCAAGAAAGAAAGTAAAGCGAGAACGGGATGGAGCGAGAGCTCTGAAGAGGAGGAGGAAGAAGGATAACAGTAAATGCGGTTGTTGACTCAGTTATGGCCGCCTATTTATAGCCAAAGTAAAAGGGAGGGAAGAAGCCCAAGCGCCGGTGAGCGCGGTTAGCAGCAAAAACATCACATCATGGTCGCGGGCAAGAAAGGCCTGCATGGTTAGTACAAGCAACATTTTCATGAGATACATTTAGCGAGAAAAGAGGGCCCTCGCGAGCACAACATAAAATGAGAATGAAATGGATTTATTAGCAGCGAGCGAGAACTAATAAAAAGATGGTAATACTTATTTTCATACGAAATAAAGCCAGCATGTAAGTGGCAAATATACGAGTCACAAGCCATCGCGAGATCGCCTAGAATAAAACGCACTTATTAACAGGAAATAAGAGTCCGTGACGGCGAAGAAGTTAGCGAGAATCATGGGGCAACCATTTCCACCTGCCCGCACCTCGCAACCCGGACCGTGGCGGTACCCTAGAGTTATAGTTATCCTCGGCTGCACTCCCCTCCCGGTCTATGAGGAAGGCGTAATCCCTCATCCTCGCTATATGCACCTATGGCGTCATGACGTTCTCATCGTGATCGCGTTGTCTCACGGTCCGAAGCCTCGCGCACTCTTCCATCAAGACAGCATGCCTATCCTCGGCGGCTTCTCTGTTCGGTCTCGCCTGCATGTTGAGGTCCATCAGCATCCGACCATGTTTTCTCAGCAACTCCGCGGCTCGTTGTTTCATCATCTCAGGATCTCAGAGATCCCCTAAGAAGTCTTCCACTTGGTCAGGAAGGGGGGACATCTCGTCGTCGCCCAACTCGGAATCGGTAGGCGGATTTTTAAGATTCTCTGCGAAATGTTGCAAAAAGATTAGGTAGCGCGCTTGAAGTTCGCGCAGGGTAGGGGGCCGTCAGAATGCTTACCCAGAGGAGGGCGAGAGGTCCCAAGGCAGCCCTGGAAGACACTGCCGTAGTGGGGGTAGAGAGATTTACCCAAGCCAGGAGGGTAGGCTTCGTTGTTGGTCGGAGGGACCTTTGGCGGCACAGAGCCATCGGTCTCCTCGCTCTTCAGGAGTCGGAACCCTGGCTTATCTATAGTTTTGACGGGAGGAGGCGGAGACGGAGGCTGCAATTCCTGGAGAGCCGGGGACTTCCGGGGCGAGACTACAAGAAGCAGGGAATGAAGGTCAATTGACAAAAGGACTGGTATGTGAGATTAAGAGCGTACCCGCGACATTTTTCCCAGTAAGATTTGTATCCGCCGACGGACTTTTGCGAGACCCACCAGCAGGTTCGCCAGCGTCTTCGTTCGGTAAGGCATCCTGCGAGTAGACATGAATCACAGACAAAATTATTGACTTAAGACAGAGGGATAGCTCATACCTTCTCGTGAGGACGGCTATCCCGGGAGGAGTCCAGCAGCACGGAGTCATCCCCAGTTCGACAAGCCGCCTTCGCATTCATAATTTTTGGCGACTGAGCGGGAGGCGTTCGATTCATCTAGGCGGGGACCCTGGTCGTGGAGGGTAGCCCGCCGGCCCTCACCGCCCTCAGACGAGCCTCGGATTCTTCGAAAAGAGGCATCTCCAGGAAGCTATAGTACCGGGCAAAAAGAAAGAAAAAGAAGTGGCGGCGCATGCCACTGAGGACTCGGGACGATATTTATAGCCCTCAGGGTGGGCCCCACCAAAGATTCCCGACAGATCATCAAGGGGCTGGCGAATACCAGGGGTTGGATGTTTCTTCGCGAGCATAAATATCCTCGCGAAGAACGGGGATTGTGTACAACCCTGATATTCGCCAGGCAAGGAGACGTGGTTTTAAGAAGGCAACATGATGAAGGAAGTAATAAGAGAGGGAGGACTTAGGGCTGAAGACCTCGCGAAAGGGATCTGAGAGAAATCTCCCTCGGAGGGATCGCTGATAGGCGAGCGAGAAGGGTAGGCAAGATAAACACCCGCAGGCAGTTTGAAAGAGTTTCCTGAGTTCGACGAAAGGAGTACTGCGTTCGACAAACTCTCCCGAGTTTGTCGAGCCCACCTGTGGTCGTCGAGCTCACCCCTGCTCGGCGAAATCATCAGAAGTTGACAGTGTTCTATGCTTAAAGCCAAAGAGACGTTCTCGCAAGAGGAGTCACGAGATCCAGACCTCGGCATATATCTTCAAGGGATGGGGCCAAGCGAGGGCGGGCAAGTCAATACCTCGCAGGCCGCTGGCGGAATAGACCCTTTGCTCAGTAAAGAAGTGTTCGACGAAGCGTGTTCAGTGCGCGGCAAAGTTAGCAGGCGATCTCGCAGGAAGGCTCGCGAGACCGGACCTCGGCGGATACCGACAGAATTGGTCGGCGAGGTCCTCGCAAGGCGATCGCCTAGGAGAGGCATCACGAGCAGGACTCGCGAGAGCGCCCGCGAGAGCTTCAGCATTCATGTTCTCGTATCTCCTTGCCCATAAGTTGATAGGGCCAAATTACCCTTTTTCCCTTAGTGGTCTGCCTTTAGCCTCTCTAAACAGCGGAGTTTGGTTGCTAGCAGACCCCTTTGGGGTGCAGATAGTAAAATCGGAAGGCGGGATCCTGCTATTTGCAGGCCAGATCAGAAAACCTATAAATAAGACCTAAAGGGCACCTATGGAGAGGACTTCACTTTAGCTTCTCTCTCCTTAGGCTAACCTTGGTTAGCATTTACAGAGCTCTCCAAGGTGCCCGAGTCTCAGCCTTGGCTTGGGAGGGGAAGTGCTCAACGATCTTCTGGGTTAGTGGAGGGACCTCCTCATTGTGACTAAGGTCTTCGTCTTTTTTCTAGTCTTCAATCTACCTTTTCCGAGGGATCTGTAAGGGCTAGCCGCCCCTCATTTCGGTTAGGGCCCCGGGCTCCACAAGAGGCCGAGAAATCGGTTTCAACAATAAGATTTCTTCCAAGGGGGTGGAGGTCGATAAGGCCAAAGTTGCAATAATTGAACAACATCCCGTACCCTCGAACGTAAAATCTATTCGAAGTTTTCTTGGCCACGCGGGTTTCTACCGGAGGTTTATAGAAGATTTTTCCAAAATAACAAAACTGCTGACCGACCTCCTGGAGAAGGATTCTTCGTTCATTTTTGATAGCGAATGCGTAGAGGATTTCAATTTTATAAAAAAACAACTTATCAATTCTCCCATTCTGGTGGCACCAGATTGATCCCTTCCATTTGAAATAATGTGCAATCCGAGGAATATTGCAGTAGGAGCCGTACTAGGCCAACGCATTAATAAATATTTTCTTCCAATCTATTAAGCATCTCGTACGCTCACAGCCGCACAGGCGAACTACACAACAACGGAAAAGGAGCTTCTTACCATCGTCTTTGTCTTTGATAAGTTCAGGCCTTACGTAACGCATTCAAAAGTAATCATTTTTACTGACCACTCCGCCCTCAAATATCTATTGGCCAAAGTAGATGCCAAGCCCACTTACATTGATGGATCCTCCTTTTACTGGAATTTTACTTAGAGATCCGGGATAAGAAGGGGGCTGAAAATTTAGCGGTCGACCACCTCTCGCATTTAGAACACCCCGTCGTGCAAGCGCTAGTAGAACTCGAAATAGACGATAGATTTCCTGAGGAGCGCCTCTTAGCTGTAAACCATATAAAATCTTCTTCCACCCCTCGGTTAGCAGATTATGCGAACAATCTAGTCGTGCGTGAAAGTGAAGGTCAGATCTTAAATTACTCTAGAGGGGGGGGGGGTGAATATAGTATTAAAGCTTTTTGTTTAGTTTTATAGCGGAATTTAAAATACTGTTTAAGTATATGTGTAATCAGTGAGAGTTAAAAAATAAAGACAAAAATAGTAAGAAAGCACACAGCACAAGCAAACAGAAATAAGCAAGCACAGAAGAAACAAGGAGCTATAGTAGTTCCCCAATAAATTTGGGTACGTCTACTCTTCTACCACCCTTGGTAAGAATCCACTAGGAGGGTTGATAAGGTGCCCAGGAACCAAGGGGTTTTTGATAAGGTGTCCACACACCAATAAGGTTTTGATAAGGTGCTTAAAAACCACATAAGGATTTATTGATAAGGTGTCTTGCCACCACTGGGTAAACTTTTAAAGGGAGTATTAACCCTGTACAAGATGAGATAAAATGTTTAGAATGTTCTTCTCTGTCAATGATCTGAGAGAAGACAAATGATGTTGAAGCAGAAAGCTCCCCCTGTCTGATGAGAGATGATGACAGCTTTGTGGACAGAGCTTTCTCAAACAGAAGTCTTTGTAGCAGATTATCTGGAAGAAATTAATCTTCAGATTGTTGTTGCTCTTTGAAAGACTTTATCTTGCAGCAGATCTGAGAGATTGAATCTTGTTCTCAGAATGATGAGAATGATGCTTTGATGAAGAGGAAAACTGGAAAGAAATAGTATGTTCTCTTCTTCTTCTTTCTCTAATCCTTCTTCTGTTCTCCTTATTCTGTGATAACAGAGAGACTGAGAGATGGTCAAGTTTTTCTCTGTTCTTTTGTAGAAAAATCGACTGTGTCTCTGTTTTCTTATTTTCTTCTCTGATAACTTGTCTATATTCAAATTCAAATCTTCTATTTTTTTAAGGAATATATTTTTCTGACTTAAATCCTTCTTGGAACTAGGTAGCCACCCAAAAACGACTTTGGCAGGTCCTTTCAATTCCTTTTGTCGAGAAATATGCCTTGGCATTAAATGTCAACGACTATTCTTTTTCTTGGAATAGAGAGAATATAAGGATATAATAAATAAGAAAGATATCCTTACATGGCTGTCTGAATACGTCCAAGGAGAAATAAATATATCTGTTATACTGTTGATTTGTGTTCAGAGAATTGATATCCAACTGAGAATATTAATCTGAGCTTCAGAAAGGAATTTGTCGAGCGCTGGCTAGAATTCGTCGAGCGCCGCTGGCCATTTGTCAAGCGCTGGCTAGAATTCGTCGAGTGCTGCTCAGAAAATGTCGAGTGCTGGAACTGTCTATATTTCTTCAGTCTGCTGGAACCAATTTGTCGAACGAATCTGGTCATTCGTCGAACACCACTCGCCATTTATTGAGCTTGATTTTTCCTAAGTTCTGACTAATCTAATCAGCCTAAAACTTGACCCTAAGACTATACAATGGGGTCAATACAGATCCTAATCAACATATAGTGATCCTAGCCCAAATCAGTAATAGGGTTGTTCCAACAATCTCCCCCTATTTGGGTTAGGATACTATTTGACAAATAATTGAATAAATACAACAGAGAGTATAATCAACAGAGCAAGATAAAATGAAATATATCTGACAGATTTAAATAGGTCATCAGATAAGATAAAAGTAAGATGCTCTGAGTTTAGAAACTTTACAGTCATAAATAAGCAAAGATTTAAGACTTTTTGTCCTGAGAAGATGGCTTGAATATGATCTTCCTGTTAGGATCTTCTGATTTCTTTTTGCTGATAAACAGATCTTGAGCTCCAATGATTTTTTGTTCTTTGACATGAGGAATAAATGCTTCTGGGTGCATATCAATATATTCCCCAGCATTGAATGCTTTATATGGTTTGTACTTTTCAAGTTCTTTCCTTCTGTATTCTGACATAGTTGAAATATTTGAGAAATCTCTGCCTTCTGCTTTTGCCTTGTTAATCTATGCAGCTGCAATTGTTTCTTTCAGTCTTGCCATCTGACAGATTCTCTCTTCTTCTGGATCTGGAGAATAGTAAATATCTTCTGAATCATCTTTATCTTGAGTGACTTTTGAGGTGCTTTGTCTCTGTGAAGAGATCCATCAAAAATGTGAAGTTTGTATTCTGAAGGTATTTGAGATGAAGTAATAGCTTGAATTCCTTGTAAGGCAAGTGCTGATTTATTAGAAGGAGCACTGGCTGATCCAGAGGTTTGAAAACCACTAGAACTACCAGGTCTCCCTGATTGTTGAGGGCATTGCCTCTGAGAAGAGGATGATACACCTGCTGATCCTGCTACACCAGCTGTTGGAGTAGGAGGAGGAGGAGGATGATTGTGCTTGACAGGTTTGTCGGGGATGTTGCCAGTCTTCTTGAATTTCTTCCTCCTGTTATTCTCATTTCTAGAGAACTTCATCCAGTGAGGAGTTTTCTTATCAAGAGGAACATTATACAAAATATAAAGAGGAATGCCATTCTTTGGATTTGGAGGCTTGGGAACAACCTTTGACTTAGCTGTTCTTTTCTTTCTTTTCTTTGATAATGTATCATCAGAATCACTGTTATCACCATTATCATCTTCAGAGTCAGAAGAAGAAATTGGCTTATTATATAAATCATCAATTCTTTTGATTGCTTCACGAGCCTTTAATCTTTCTTCTTCAGCTTTGTCAAACTCTGCATCTGCCTCTTTCCAGATTTCATCAAAGCTTGGCATTGGTTCTTCATCCCATAAAGGAATTGGAGGTGAAGAAACAATTTGTGAGACTGTTGTATCTGGTGGAGTAGGGTGATCTTCTGTATCATCAAGGAATTCTGCAAGATCATCTTCATATTCTGCAGAAGGATCCTTCATTTGAATGTCTTGATCAGTGAATGAAGGAATAGAGGAGATGTAATTTTGTATGATATCAGAATGAGTCTTCTGAGGAAGGCATATCAGAGCCTTTGATAAATCCTCTATGTACACTTTTGGTGATACCCTGAAGTATATGTGACATCAAATTTTGATAATAAACTATATAGGTCACAAGATGGATGAATGCATATACTATTTATTTCTTCTATAACTTGTATATCAACCATATCTGTATCAAAAACTATAACTTCTGTAACTTCTGGAGTAGCTTCCGTTTCTGGAGCTTCTTCATAGGACATCTCCCCCTGCCTAACTTCAGGGCAACCTGAATCTAGGCCCCTAGAAGAAGGGACAGCAGTAGAGGAAGAAAGAGAAGCTATCTTAGCAGATAGAGCAGAAATTGCCTGAAGAACGGGAGCAAATTTTGCATCCAGGAGTTGGCTTATTCTAGGAAGGATATGATCAAAAACCTGATCAGCAATGGAGGATAGGTTGAGGGATTGATAATCTGGTGGATGAGTAGAGGAAGGTTGTGAAGTGGATGGAGATGAGATTGGATGAATTGGAGAGATATTGCTGATGTTGGTAGTATGTGTGGGAATGTCTGGATGGATTGGACTAGGGGAATGAGTGGGTGATTGATATTCATTATGTATTGGAGATGGAGGTGTGGTAGGTAGTGGTTCTGGAGATAGAGGTGGAATATCATTGATAGGTGATATGTCAGTTGAAGGAGGTGGTGTGAAATGAGAATGTGCAGGAGACTGTTGAGCAGGTGGAGATGGGATATGAGAAGGATAAGGAACTGAGGAAGGAGCTTCTGGAAGGGTAGAGGGAGTGACTTGGTCAGTCCTTGTGTCCTCAGAAATTTTCCTTTTCCTAGAGGCATCAGCCCCTGTATTCTTCTTGGGGATTACCCTATCCCACTTAGCAAAGAGTGCTGAGGTCAGCCTCTTGCTGGCATTTATGGTAACCTTTGGTGACACCAAAAGGTTTGGATGCCTTTCCTGCAGGAAAATTCCTATAACTCTTCCAAAACTTACACTATCTTTAGAATTTTTCTTTTTAATCAATTCAAAAAGAATTGATCCCCAGTTGATTTTCTTCTTCTCCATCAAGGCCAACATCAACAGAAATTGGTGCCTATTGATATAGTCATGCCCAGATGTCTTGCCCAGCAAGAATTTTCCAACAATGTCTGCTAAGAACTTGTAGTCCTGAGACAAGTTCTTTTTCAGATGGTGGTTAGGGTTTCCAGTCAAATGACCCATTTTGACTAAAGCTTCATCAAATTCATTTGAGCTTATGTCTAAGTCATCTTCACCATTCACAAAACCAAAAAATTCAGAAAGAATGGTGGGAGAGAGAGATACATGATGACCTGAGATTGTTCCAGACAAGCTTTCATCGACTGGTTTTGCAGTGTAAACCCATTCTGTAATCTCTGCAATAGCTATCTTTTGCCTGGTGCTTAGAAATTTCCTTAGATGTTGTTCTTCCAGCATTTGAAGAATATCTTTGAAGATTTGGTCAGACTGTGCAAACAAGTCCTTGTCAATATCGAAACCTGCGTCAAACTTCATTAAGTGCAGAGAGGCCTGAGGAATCGCCATTATTCCTGCAAGGAAAATTGAAGATCAAGTGCAGAGGGGAACTGGAGGGAAAGACAATTTCTGTAGGCGCAAACTTAGAATAAGATAAAATAATGCTTATATAGAAGGGTCGAAGAATGAGGGCGCATTCGTAAACCGCTGTTCGTCAAAACCTAATAAAATTAGAAGTCGAAAAGGCTTTATTTCTTTGTCTGAATGCGTTCGACGAGAACATCTTTTTCGTCGACCATCGTTCGATAAATGAGATTGCCTTAACTGATTCTGTGGTTAAGAGGTTTTATCGACCATCGTTCGACAAATGATTCAAATTTGTCGTTCTCCGTTCAACGAATTTGTGGGATAAATAGAAATATTTAATCTTTAGCAGATTGAGTCTCCATCTATCATTCCTAGTTGATTTATAAAGAAGATGTGCTTCTTTTCATCCAAGGGCTTGGTGAAAATATCAGCTCTTTGCAAATCAGTAGAAATGAATTGTAGGCAAATTTTGTTTTTATCCACATTATCCCTAAGGAAGTGGTGCCTAATTTCTATGTGTTTAGTCCTTCTATGGAGAACTGGATTTTGTGCTATAGATATTGCACTAGTGTTGTCACAAAATATAACTGAACTATTTAAGTTGACACCATAGTCTAGGAGCTGATTTTTTATCCACAATATCTGTGAGCAGCAACTGCCAGCAGCTATGTATTTAGCTTCAGCTGTTGATGTAGACACAGATTTTTGTTTCTTACAAAACCAAGACACAAGCCTATCATCAAGAAACTGACAAGTTCCTGATGTGTTTTTCCTGTCTACCCTGCATCCAGCATAATCTGAATCTGAGAATCCAGTTAATTCAAATTCAGATGTTGTTGGATACCAAAGTCCTAGATTAGGGCAACCCTTTATATATCTTAAAATTCTTTTTAGAAAAGTAAGATGAGATTCTTTAGGGTTAACTTGAAACCTAGTACAAATAAATGTAGCAAACATTATATCTGGCCTACTAGCTATTAAATAGAGTAGAGAGCCAACAATTGCCCTATACATTTTCTGATCAACAGGTTTCCCTGATTCATCAGTATTAATAACAGCATTAAAGGCCATGGGTGTTTTCATAGTAGAAGAATCAGACATTCCAAATCTTTTACCTAATTCCTTAGCATACTTAGATTGAGAGATGAAGATTCCTGATGGGGTTTGCTTCACTTGAAGACCAAGGAAGTATGATAATTCACCCATACTACTCATTTCAAATCTTGATTGCATTAGATTGGAAAATCTTTTGCACAAATTTGAATCAGTAGATCCAAAGATAATGTCATCTACATATATTTGAACTAGTAGAGTTTGATTTTTATGTACTTTATAAAATAATGTTTTGTCTACTATGCCTCTACAGAAATTGTTTTCCAAGAGAAAATTTGCTAAAGTCTCATACCATGCTCTGGGAGCTTGTTTGAGACCATAAAGAGCTTTATTAAGCTTAAATACATAGGAGGAATGAGTTGGAGAGATGAAACCTGGTGGTTGTTCCACATAGACTTCTTCTTTGATGTCTCCATTGAGAAAAACACTATTCACATCCATTTGATATACCTTGAACTTTTTGAATGAAGCAAAGGCCAAGAAAATCCTTATAGCTTCAAGCCTTGCAACAGGGGCAAATGTCTGATCATAATCTATGCCTTCTTCCTGTGAATATCCTAGAGCTACCAATCTTGCTTTGTTTCTCACAATATTGCCTTGATCATCAAGCTTGTTCCTGAAGACCCACTTGGTGCCAATAACTGGATGGCCTTTTGGTCTTGGAACCAAATCCCAAACCTTGTTTCTTTCAAACTGGTTGAGTTCCTCTTGCATTGCAAGAATCCAATTTGGATCTTGTTCTGCATCTTTTATGGTTTGAGGTTCAACTTGTGATAGGAAACAAGTATGCATCTGATTTTAGTTTAGTTGATGCCTTGTTTGAACACCTGCTGTGATATCACCAATCACTTGTGAAATTGGATGATCTCTAACTGTGATGTGGTCAACAGTTGGAGTTGGCTCAGCAGCAGTATCCACATTGGGAATTTGTTCAGCTGTTATATCCTGTAGAGGATGTTCTGCTGTTACTTGATTTAGGATATCAACAAGATCTGGATGATCTTATTCTTCACTGTCTTCAAGAGTTTGAGGTGATGGATGCAGTGAATCTCCTGTCTGTAAATTTAACCCTTTAAGCTCTTCACATAGAGCTGGTACCTGCAAAGTGTTCTTGGTAGAAGAGTTCTTCTCCTTGTAAAACATGTTAGTTTCATCAAAGGAAACATGCATAGACTCTTCTATTTTAAGAGAGGATTTGTTAAATACCCTATATGCTTTGCTAACTATTGAATATCCTAAGAAGATTCCTTCTTCAGATTTTGGTTCAAATTTTCTAAGGTACTTCTTATCATTGTTATGAACAAAACATCTACATCCAAAAGTTCTAAAATAATCAACTTTAGGTTGCTTCCCTTTAAGCAATTCATAGGGAGTTTTACCCTTAAGTTTGTGTATCGAACTTCTATTCAGAACATAATTTGCTGTGCTGACAGCCTCTGCCCAAAAAGATATGGGCAAGTTAGCATCTGCAAGCAATGTTCTTGCTGATTCAATTAAAGTTCTATTTTTCCTTTCAACTACCCCATTTTGTTGAGGAGTTCTAGAAGCTGAGAAGCAATGCTTGAAACCTTCCATCTCACAGAATTCTTGCATGAGAAGAGACTCAAACTCAGTGCCATGATCACTTCTGATCAATGCAACTACAGTAGAGTACTCAATCTGTATGCTCTTAAGAAAGTCTGAAAGAACTTTAAAGTTATCTGACTTTTCTCTCAAGAAGAACACCCAAGTGAATCTAGAGAAGTCATCTACAATAACTAGAGTGTAAGAATTCCCCCCTAAGCTTTTTATTGCTATAGGTCCAAAAAGGTCCATATGTAGCAAGTATAAGATTCTAGGTGAATCACTTTTAGATAATAATTTAAAGCTATTTTTGGTTTGCTTACCTAATTGACATGCCCTACAAAGACCTTCTTTCTTATATGATCCTGATGGTAAGCCTCTAACAAGATTATCCTTAGCTAGTTTAGCAATGGTCCTAAGGTTTACATGTCCTAATCTTTTATGCCATAATTCACTAGATTTGCTTAGCTCATTAAATAAACAAATTTCTGATTTGGATGAGTTGAAATTTACTAAATATACATTTCCTCGTCTAATACCTGATAGAACAATAACATTATCAGAGGATTTAATAATGCATTCTGATTTATTAAATGTTACCTGATAACCTTCATCACATAACTGACTTATGCTGAAGAGGTTGTGCTTCAGACCCTTGACATAGGTTACTTCCTTGAATGTCACTGTTCCAACTTTTATTTGACCATAGCCTTTGGTTTGTCCACAGTTGGAGTCTCCAAAGATCACCTTGGGTCTAAGCTTTTCCTTGTAGTTGTTCAGGCTGGCCTTGTTCCCTGTCATATGCTTTGAGCAGCCACTGTCCAAGTACCATTTTTGATTTAATCTTGGATGGCTGTGTACCTGCAAAGACAAAAACATAAACTAGTTGTTTCTGACCCAGACTACCTTGGGTCCTTTTATGTTACCACAAAATTCAGAGATAAATGACATTTCAGGCTGATCCTTATAGCCTTGTGGATGATATCTCCTTGGAGGTATAGTCCACTCAGTAAAAGGATTTTTAATATATTTAGGATTAGAATTCTTAGAGTTTTCTGTATAGTGTTTGTTCGAAGAATTTGAATAAATTCGTCGACCGCCGTTCATATTATAACTATACTGAAAATCTGTTCTCAGTTTTTGTCGAGCCCCGTTCGACAGATTTGAATCTTTTTGTCGAGCTTCGTTCGACGAATTCTTCTGAATTCTCTTATCCTTAACAGACTTGCTTGAAATGTCTTTATTTCTTTCTGCAGCCTCTTTGCTTTTAGCAGAAATGAATTTTATGGGTGTGGAGAGGATGTTTCTCTTAATCAGAGATGGCTCACTTGATGAAGCACCCAAGCCCAGTTTGCTATTGTTAAATCTAGCATTGACAGTGCTTGTGATGTCCATCAGTTTGATACTTCTCCCATTGAGGGATTCTTCATACTTTTTGGCTTCAGATAACTTATTCTCAAGAAGAGTAGTGTGTTCTCTGGAGGCAGCCAAATCTTTCTTAAGATTTGCATTCTCTTCACTTATATTGTTCATTTCAACTAACTTATTTCTGAGAGAGATTACTTCTTTCTCAGATTTTATTAAGTCTTGGCAAAGAATTTTGAAATCATCTTTGAATTCAATAGAAGTAAAATCAAAGCTAGATAATACCTGATCAATATCATCTTCTGTTTCTGATTCTGATTTCTCTTCATCAGAATTGTTGGTTGAGGCATTGATTGCCATCATGCAAAAACTTTTTTCTTCTTCATTATCACTGGAGCTGGATGATGATGCTGATTGTGACTTACTGTCTGAGTCATAAATAGCCATTAGGCATTGGCTGTTTTCTTTTGTTTCTTCTTCATCAGAAGAACAAGATGAAGATTCTGATTCTGATTCTGTTTCACTCCAGGATGTTGCTACAAATCCTGTTCCCTTCTTTTTGTGAGAGTGGGAGGAAGATTTGCTGGAGCCCTTCTTATCTTCCTTTTCTTTTCTTCTTTCCTTATTGTCCTTCTTGTGTTGAATTTCTTGACATTCAGGAGCAATGTGTCCTGGTTTCCTGCAACCAAAACATATAATTTCATTAGAGTGATTTTTGTCATACCTTGGCTTGTCATGGCTTCTGGATAGCTGTTTCCTGATGTCTTTCTTAGCCATCTTGTAGAATCTTTTGGCAAACAGATTCATAAACTCCTCTTTGTCAGGAGCTTTTCCTTTATCTTCTACAGCCTTGAAGGCTATGCTTCTTTCCTTCTTGGGTGCTGGAGATGAAGTAGATTCTTCAGCTTCCCTAGTTTTGATAAGCTGCTCATAAGACTTGAGCTTGCCCAACAAAGCTTCAGTGGTGATCTCATTGAGACTTCTAGCTTCCTTGATTGGCCAGATTCTGGAGTCCCATGTGCTGGGGAAGCACATAAGAATTTTGTCATTAATCTCTGTGAGTGAGATCACTTTGTCCAGAGACTTCAGCTCATTTATTATGAGGCTGAGCCTATTGTACATATCAGCAACATTTTCTGATTCTCCCTTCCTGAAGTTCTCATATTGAGAGATCAGGTGAGATCTTCTATCTTTTCTTTCATCTGCTGAGCCTGCCACCATGTTGTTGAGAGATTCCCAAATTTCTTTTGCTGAGGTGCATTCAACAACCTTCTGGAATATGTCGTCTGACATAGTTAGGGCCAGAATGTTCATGGCCTTTGCATCTGCATTTCTCTGCTTCTTCTGAGCTTCAGTCCACTCAGGAGGTGGAACAGCAGTATTGTCTGTTGTTGCTGCAGTACTAGCTGATGCTGTAGTTGCTGGAGGCCCTGTTAGAATAACATTAAAAATCTCTTCATCAATGGAGTTCATATAGAGCCTAATCCTTGCTTTCCATAGTGCAAACTTATTGAGATTGCACATAGGAGGTCTTGTGCTGGAATAGTCCTTGTTTTGTGCCATGAGTTTTAAATAAGATAAAAATAGAGAGAAAGAAACTATTAGAAAAATTAAGATCTGGTTGATCTTTGTGATTCAGGTGTTAGCCTGTAAGGAATCAACACCCCTCTGATTCCAATTGAAAGTGGAGGTCAGATCTTAAATTACTCTAGAGGGGGGGGGGGGGGGTGAATAGAGTATTAATGCTTTTTGTTTAGTTTTATAGCAGAATTTAAAATACTGTTTAAGTATATGTGTAATCAGTGAGAGTTAAAAAATAAAGACAGAAATAGTAAGAAAGCACACAGCACAAGCACACAGAAATAAGCAAGCACAGAAGACACAAGGAGCTATAGTAGTTCCCCAATAAATCTGGGTACGTCTACTCTTCTACCACCCTTGGTAGGAATCCACTAGGAGGGTTGATAAGGTGCCCAGGCACCAAGGGGTTTTTGATAAGGTCTCCACACACCAATAAGCTTTTGATAAGGTGCTTAAAAACCACACGGATTTTTTGATAAGATGTCTTGCCACAACTGGGTAAACTTTTGAAGGGAGTATTAACCCTGTACAAGATGAGATAAAAGGTTTAGAATGTTCTTCTCTGTCAATGATCTGAGAGAAGACAAATGATGTTGAAGCAGAAAGCTCCTCCTGTCTGATGAGAGATGATGACAGCTTTGTGGACAGAGCTTTCTCAAACAGAAGTCTTTGTAGCAGATTATCTGGAAGAAATTAATTTTCAGATTGTTGTTGCTCTTTGAAAGACTTTATCTTGCAGCAGATCTGAGAGATTGAATCTTGTTCTCAGAATGATGAGAATGCTGCTTTGATGAAGAGGAAAACTGGAAAGAAATAGTATGTTCTCTTCTTCTTCTTTCTCTAATCCTTCTTCTGTTCTCCTTGTTCTGTGATAACAGAGAAACTGAGAGATGGTCAAGTTTTTCTCTGTTCTTTTGTAGAAAAATCGACTGTGTCTCTGTTTTCTTATTTTCTTCTCTAATAACTTGTCTATATTCAAATTCAAATCTTCTGTTTTTTAAGGAATATATTTTTCTGACTTAAATCCTTCTTGGAACTAGGTAGCCACCCAAAAACGACTTTGGCAGGTCCTTTCAATTCCTTTTGTCGAGAAAGATGCCTTGGCATTAAATGTCAACGACTATTCTTTTTCTTGGAATAGAGAGAATATAAGGATATAATAAATAAGAAAGATATCCTTATATGGCTGACTGAATACGTCCAAGGAGAAATAAATATATCCGTTATACTGTTGATTTGTGTTTAGAGAATTGATATCCAACTGAGAATATTAATCTTAGCTTCAGAAAGGAATTTGTCGAGCGCTGGCTAGAATTCGTCGAGCGCCGCAGGCCATTTGTCTAGCGCTGGATAGAATTCGTCGAGCGCTGCTCAAAAAATGTCGAGTGCTGGAACTGTCTATATTTCTTCAGTCTGCTGGAAACAATTTGTCGAACGAATCTGGTCATTCGTCGAACACCACTCGCCATTTGTTGAGCTTGAATTTTCCTATGTTCTGACTAATCTAATCAGCCTAAAACTTGACCCTAAGACTATACAATGGGGTCAATACAGATCCTAATTAACATATAGTGATCCTAGCCCAAATTAGTAATTGGGTTGTTCCAACAGTGCGATGTAACATTCCCTAAACAACTAGACCCCTAGAGTGGTTTTGACATGATTAGGTCATGACAAAACCCTAGGAAGCACAAAAGACATTGTGAACTTAGGCAAGAAGGAGGAAAACCACAGTGGTCTGCAAATAGCAGTTCCAATTAACAAGCCTAGGGTTGTACTTTAGGGCCTCACCTTGGCCCTTTGACCACACCATGTCTCACCTAACATTTTAGGGGTCCCCTTATAGCACCAAGGACCCATTGGGGTCAACCAAAGAGGCGAAATTGACCAAAGTCAACCCTAACCCCAAATTAGTCAATGTTGCCTAATTAGAGTCAATTGGCCTCCACCATGCCAAATACACCTTTCCCCTACCCTTATAAGGATATTAGGGACCCAATGGACCAAAAATCCCCACCATGGGGCCACCAATTTGGCCAATTTGACCAAAGTCAACTCTAGCCATGTTTTGGTCAAATGGCCCTATTGTGGGTCAATTGGCCTCCACCTTGACAAATTAGCCCTACCTAGACCTTCTTAACCCTTAAGAGAGGCCAATGGGTCACTAGCAACCCATTGGGATTAACCCAAATGGTCAAATTAACCAAAGTCAACTCCACCCTAAATTTTGGTCAAAATGACCTATTTGACCTAATCAAGCCCAATCCACTTGGGCTAGGCCTAATTGGAGTATCCCATTAGCTTAGGAGGCTGATAATTACCAGGATTTTCCACTCAATTTCTATAAATGATGACTAGGAGAGAGAAACTTCATTTTCCCCAAACATGGAGGAGAGAGAAAGAGAAGGAGAAATCACATTCATGGCTTAGGGAGATCAATAGCCACCAATTCCACCTCTAATGTCTCCATTCAGTTTCCCCAATTAATTTGGAGGAGTTTAATGGACATTCCCGGCCACATGGAGGGAGAATTTGAGGAGTTTCACCATTGCCAAAAATGGCCATCAATGGCCATTCATGGCAATTGGGAGTTACACACTTCCCCTCCCCGAATTGATTCTTTGAAAAGCTTCAAGGGACAGAAAGGGTTATTTTCCCCCATCTACTTGAAGGAATCGGGCATGATTGTTCAGAGGTTGCTATGGCACTAAAAGGCAAGGATCGGCCATGGCCAATCGGAAAACGATAAGGCAAACCACCTCCGTTCAGGTCCTCCCCTCCTCTCTCTTCTATGGGTAGAACTCCTCAATCGGCGGCAAGATTCGAGTCCAAATGGCTTGGATCAGGTTGGCTGAACCTTGTATTTTCCAAGCTTTTAATTCCGACCTAAAACCCCTGTTCCGGCCACCTTCAGTCGGCCAACCAACGCAAATTGCCGGCCACCACCTCAATGAAGGTGGTGGTGGCATTGGCTAGCCGGGGCGGCGCTTAGGTGGGTGGGAAAACAAGGATCAAGGTGGCCCGGGCACGTCTAATCCCATCGGTCACCTGGAGGAAGAAGACGGACCGATGTCGTCCGTTCCTGCTTGAAGATCTGTGCAGGTCCTTTTTATTAAAGATATGTTTCATATTATTTGGTCACATATTAAGCAGTGCCTTGTTTTAATTATAGAAAATACTTAGGCCCCTCTACAGAAAAAGTGATCAACACAAAAGTTGTATCCCTTGGAGTCTACTTTATTTTAAAATTAATTTCAGCCCAAACGAATCTATGTAGCTCCCTGTAGGTTCTATTTGGTGGGGCTGGTCCCTAGTGTAAGACAGCCACCATTTCTTGAATAACTTTTGATTGGGAAGTGATATTGACTTGAACATTGAAACCTAAGCTATTTGTACCTACACCCATAACATATCCAAATATGGGAATTTTAGGAGAACATTTTTCTAAGGTTTTTGTAATAATTTAATAATTCATATATTATTTAATTTTAGGGCCTAATGACCTCTAATCCCCACCAAATTTTGGTGGGTGCCTCTTAGAGTTATTATATGAGCCAGGTAAAAATATCAGCTCAATTGGAACTTATTTGGTTGGGGAATTTGTTAACCCAAGTTTGGTCAAACTAGGTCAAACTAGGTTAAAAGTGCACATGATGGAATTAGGTGGTCAAAATCTCATCCAAGTGGTGTGAATCTTTGGAAACTGGTTTAGAATCACCAAAGACACACCCATGGTTAGTTTGGGATGATGTGGGTTGGATATGCCCTAGGACCCTAGTTTTAAACTTAGGGTTGCACTTTGAACCTTGTGAAGGACATGGGGTCAAATGTTCTTGAATGGTCATGGAACTTGGTGTACAAGTTCAAAGGGTGTGATAATACCCTAGGAAATTTTAGGAGGATTTTATGAACCCTTATTCCCCCTAAATTAGGTTATAACCCCTTTAGGGCATTTCATTATAAAAGAAATTTACATGCTCAAATGGTCTTGGATGATGATGAAACCTCGGTAGTGCATTTATAATCATATGATGGACCTCTGGTTATTTTTGTGTAATTAATTAAATGATTTAACCATTACTTCATTCACAAGGCACTTATTTTGTATTAGTCTTAAGAAAAATAATTGAGGGTCCAATACGCTCTGGAAAATTTTGCAACTTGGTGATAGGATATTTCAGGGCACTAGGGAGCTCGATAAATTTTATATGATTTTTGAAGATTGTTATCAGTAGGCTAATTCACACATGTTCAAATTAGGATTTACTTTGAATATTTAATTAGGTGAGAAAATGATTTCCATAAATTGTGAAACTCAGTCAGTAATCCTTTCTGAACTCTATAGAGGTCTGGTAATTTTTCCCAAAAATTTGGATAAGGATTTTTGGTGGTTCCTTCATTAACCTCCAATTTTGTATAGATGTTTAATATTATAAATACAGGACAATTCCTTATTGTAAAATTATGGTATTCTGTATTTATTGATATTGTTGAAACTGATTTCTCGGTCTTTTGTGAAGCTCGGGCCCTCAACAAGTTGAGGGGCAGCTAGCCCTTACTAGTCCCTTGAAAGGAGCAGATCGAAGATTTAAAAATGGACTAAGACCATACTCGCAGCGAGGAGGTCCCACCACAAACCCGGAAGATCGTTGAGCGCTTCCCCTCCCAATCCAAAGCTGAGACTTGGGCACCTTGGAGAGCTAGAGAGCTGAACCAAAGTAACCAAGGAAGAAGAAGGATCTCAGAGAACTGAGATTCGAATCCTCTCCCAAGGTGCCATTTAAGGTCTATTTATAGTTTTTCTGTCAATAGCGGAATTCTGCTTTTTGGTTTCTACTAAGCGCACCCCAATTTGGCCTACTAACAGCCAAACTCCGTTGTTGGGAGGGGCTACCTGCAGACCACCAGGGGCAGAGGAGTAAATTCACCTCTTTAGTCTATGGACGAGTGGTTTATGAGAGCCCCTCTCGCGAGAGCTCCTGAGAGTCTACTCGCTGAACAGGGTTCGCTGAACCTGCTGAACATGCTGGTCGATGATATTCGTCGAGCTGAGGAGTCAATTCGTCGAACGGAGAGGGCCGTTCGTCGAGCGGAGAGGTCCATTCGTCGAACGGAGAGATCCGTTCGTTGAGCGGAGAGGCCCGTTCATCGAACGGAGAACTGATTTTGTCGAATGCTGAGCTGAGTTCGTCGATCTCAACAAATGCTCGGCGTTCGTCGAACGCAGGATGGATCTAATCGAACCCTAAGATTTGGAAGGAATCCGACTCGCTTGCCTTCTTGCGAGCAGCCGGCGAGTACCCGGCTCGCTCGCCTTCTTACGAGTTGACCTTGAGGCTCGGTTCGCCTTCTTCGCTACCTCTTCCGCCTGTCGGATCTGAGACCCCCTTTTGGGCGAGCGGCCTGTGAGGACACCGCTCGCAATCCTATCGGCGATATCCACCGATGCCGGGTCTTGCGCTTCCTCCTGCGAGTTCTCGCGCTGAAAAAGGGCCGAAAGCCGCTGAGACAATCGCTTATCCCAGCGGGTCCGCTGGGACGGGACAGAGATAGCCGCTGAGAGACGCTTGTCGAGGCTGAAGCATGACGTTCGTCGAACTGAGAAGCAAATTCGTCGAACGGATTTTGTCGAACGGAGAACAGAATTCGTCGAACTCAGAGCGGTCCGCGAGGATCTGGCTTGCCCACCTTCCTCACAATCGGTCGGCGAGCACTCGGCTCGCCCGTCTTCCTGTGGGCTTGCCAATCTGAAGCGCGACGTTCGTCGACCTGAGAAGCAAGCTCGTCGAACGCCAAAACTTGGAGAGTATCTGGTTCGCCTAGAACATCACTGCAAGCGGACCGCGGCGCCCTGGCTCGCTCCTTTCCCTCGCCAGCGGTCTCCGGGTGGCTAGCTCGCCTTCCTGTGAGCGGCCATTGAGATTCTGGCTCGCCTTCCACATTAATTTTGCTTGTTGGTTACTCCTTAGTCTTCATTCACCTCTAGGCGAATATCGGGGTTGTACACAATCCCTGCTCTTCGCGAGGCTTTTTAGGCTCGCGAAGAACTGTCCAACCCCTGGTATTCGTCGATCCCTTGGTGATGTGGTGAGAATCTTTCGGTGGGCCCCATACCCACCATTATAAATACCACCCTTCCCGACCGGCATTCAAACTTTTTTATTCTTCTCTCCCTTTCCTTATTCGCCGCGAGCCCCAACGCGATGTCTAAAAAAGATGAAATGTTGGCTCGCCTGAAGGCCTCGCAAGCGGCCCAGAAGGGGAAAGCTGCCACCATCTGTTAAAATTTTTGATTGGACCGTTTAGGAGTAAGCAGGAGTTGTATCAATAAGAGTTATAGCCAAACAACCACAATGCCAAAAACAGCAACACAAGAAATCTTTATTGAAATAATACTGCTTTACAATGCGAGGCATACATGGCGAGACATGATTCATAAGAATCACGGAGACGAGAAGAACAAACACACCAAAAAACAGAAACCGGCGGTCTGCCAGAAAGAGACCGCACGGATTGCAACAAAGGTTCAGGCCGCCCGGATTGTTCTGCTGTACTCCCAGACCGCTTGCACAGTCAGACCGCAGAAACACCTTGAGACCGCACGAACAGGAGCAGACAAACTGCACTGCCAGACCGCAATCTCAGCCCGCACGAACTGAAGCTTATTCAAATGAACAAAGAACTGAAGCTGTCGCCAGACCGAACTCAAATCGCCTAACCGCTGAAGGTCGCCTGATCGCTGAGTTTACTGCGAACAGCACAAGAACAATAAACCAGTTCGCTGACAAGCCGCAGACGAACTGTTTATTCGAGCCACCGGAAATCACCAAGGAAGGTGACCGAAACCTGCTGACCGCAAACCTGCGAACACAACAAACGGTTAACTCGCAACCAAGCCGCGCGAACTCAAACTTGAGACCGCAAGAATCTATCCGGGCTCTTGTTCTTACAGTTCTCGTTATGAATGACGGGCCATGCACCCCTATTTATAGGCGGGTGGACGGATGTCGTCACCGCACAAACCGGGATACAGTCACCACCCATCAGCTCGCGAACGGTCTCCAAAACCAGACCGCGCGAACACAGCACTTGGACGAAATTCAGTCCAAGACCGAAGTCAGCAGCAAGCCGCGCACAAACTGCACGGACACAGCGATCACCCTTCCTGAGATCGCCAACACAGAGAAGCAACTAGCCGACTTGAACCAAGTTGCCAGAATAGAAACCAAGCCGCCCGGTCTCATCGGTCAACCAAGAACAGACCGACTAGAACAAGACCGGAAATAACCCGCAACAGGTCGCCAGAACCAGCGACCTAAACCAAGAATCAAGCTGGCCGATCGCACCAGATCGCCAGGAACAAACCGCCAGAGCACCAGCGCAGACCGCGCGGTCTCTGCGGTCTCCAGCCTTCAAACCGGCCGGACTCCTATCCACTTCACTTCAACAATTTCAACACTCCCCCTTGAAGTGGGAAGTCGAAACTAGCCCGAGCAACTCCCTTAACCGAGTAAACGGTCCCTTTGCCAGCGGCTTTGTGAAGATGTCTGCGACATTGTCCGCACTCCGAACATGCTCGACCTTAAGAGATCCTCCCAACACCTTTTCACGAATGAAATGGTGCTCAATCTCTATATGTTTGGTTCTCGCGTGACAAACTGGATTGTTAACCAGCTTGAGAGCACTCTCATTGTCCCCGCGTAGCATAGTGGGACCTCGAACCTCCTGATGAACGTCCTCTACCAACCTCCTGAGCCAAATAGCTTCCTGAGCTGCCAAGGCCGAAGCCTTGTATTCTGCTTCCGTGGTAGAAACAGACACCGAGTCTTGATTTTTGCTGCACCAAGAGATAGTTGTGGGGCCCGTCATAAAGACATAACCCGACGTTGATCTCCGATCATCCACGTCTCCCCCATAATCAGCATCCATGAAACCATGCAACTCCAAGCTTGACCCTCTCCTATATAGGAGACCCAAATCAGAGGTCGACTTCACATACTTCAGTATGCCTTTAGCCGCCAGAAGATGGGTTTTCCGTGGTTCCGCCATGTACCGACTCACCTTGCCAACTGCATAAGCAATATCCGGCCTTGTGATCGTCAAATAGATCAAGCTCCCAACCAGAGCTCGGAACACCAACGGATCAGATAAGATTCTCCCCTCATCCTTCCGAAGCTTATGATGTTGCTCCAAAGGTATAGAGCTGCTCTTCCCTTCCTCCATGCCAAATCGTTTCACGATTCGCTCTGCATATCCTTCCTGAGAAATGAGCACTCCGCTCTCCCGTCTCTGGACCTCGAGTCCAAGGAAATGATGAAGCTCCCCTAGATCCTTCATCTCAAACCTGATAGCAAGCTCAGCCCTGAGTCTTGCAACAGCTTCCTTCGAGTTCCCGGTGACAATCATGTCATCCACATACAGCAGCACAATCACCCGAAGCACCCCTTCCTTCTTGATGAACAAGCTAGAATCAGAGTCTGAAGCAACGAATCCACAGAATAAGAGATATTCTGCAATCTTCCCGTACCACGCCCGAGGCGCTTGCTTCAACCCGTACAGGGCCTTCTTCAATTTGCAAACATAGTCTGGATACTCCTTCGAGATGAAGCCTTGCGGTTGAATCATGAAGATATCTTTGTCAATCTCGCCGTATAAGAAAGCATTCTTCACGTCGAGTTGCCAAATCTCCCAACCACTCGAAGCCGCCAAGGCAATAACAAATCGAACCGAAGTCATCTTTGCCACTGGACTAAATGTTTCATCATAATCTTCTCCGTACTGCTGTGAGAACCCACGAGCTACAAGGCGAGCCTTGTAACGCTCGATACTACCGTCAGCTTTTTTCTTCAGCTTGAAGACCCACTTGCAAGTGACAGGAATAGTGCCCTTGGGCTTGGGCACAAGAGACCAGGTCTCATTCTTCTCGAGAGCTGTCATCTCTTCCTGCATAGCAATGTCCCACTCCTTCACACCTCTGGCCTTCTCAAAGCTCGACGGCTCCCTTTCATCTAAGGGACCAGCAAAGAAACAAGAAACAAAGTTCACCATGTTTCCTCCTGTGTATCGATCTGGTGGTTGAATAGTCCTCTTCGACCTCCTAAGAGGTTGCTCCTGACTAACCACCTCCTCAGCCGCTTCTTCTGTGCAAGCTTCTTTCCCAGATGAACATGGAGCATCGCTCCCCCTGCTTCCAGAACCTGAAGCCTCCATCTCAGAGGTTGACACACCTGGAGCTCCTGGTGAAACAGGCAACTCCACTTGAAGACTTCCTGCAGCTTTTCCTCCTTCATCAACCCTGCCCTCTGGTAGTTCAACTCCTGAACTCCCCTTGTAGGAAGTTACTTCATCGAACACCACATCCCGAGAAACAATTGACCTTCGTGTCTCAGGATCCATGCATCTCCATCCCTTCTTCCGCTCATCATACCCAACAAAGACTAGCTTCCTTGCTTTCGCATCAAGCTTTGTTCGAAGAGCATCAGGAATATGCACATAGCAGGTTGATCCAAACACCCGAAGGTGAGCAACACTCGGCTTCTCCTTGAACATTAGTTCGTGAGGGGTCTTCATGTTGATAGGACTTAGAGGCAATCTGTTGATGACATAAGCTGCGCAAGACATTCCCTCCGCCCAGAAGGACTTTGGAATACTCTTGGCATGAAGCCAGCATTTGCAAGTTTCCGTCAGATGACGGATCTTCCTTTCAGCAACGCCATTCTGCTGTGGAGTATGGGCACAAGTGAGCTCTCTCCGAACGCCGTGTTTCCTGCAAAAACTTGAGAACTCACCAGAGGTGAACTCCCCACCATTGTCAGTTCTCAACTTCTTCACCCGCAGGCCTAAACGACCTTCCACCAGCTCCTTGAACTCCACAAATTTAGCAAAGGCTTCTGACTTCTCTTTCATGAAATACACCCAGACATATCTGGTGTAGTCGTCAATCAACACCAACATGTATCTGTTGCCTCCAAGGCTTGGGGTGGCAGTCGGTCCCATCAAATCACCGTGGATGCATTCCAACGGCACTTTGCACCTTGTTTGCGATTTGTCAAATGGAAGTCGATGAGACTTACCAAACTGACATCCTTCGCAGACATGACCGTCTCCATAGGAAGACAAGCTAGGCAAGCCATTGACAAGGCCCTTTACAGCCATAGCCTTTAATTTGTCCATGCCTACATGCCCCAACCTTTCATGCCAAATGGCCGCGCCATCGTTTGTCCTCATCTTATCAACATAGGTACTTGTCGATAAAACGAACAAGTCCTTCACCCGCTTGCCGACATGAAAAACTTCTCCCTTTATCTCCGGTTGAGTTTTGAGAAACTTCACTTCTGTTGGGCCAAACAGAACGTGATAACCGGCATCGACCGCGTTGGTCACAGAGAAGAGATTTTTCTTCATACCAGGCACGTGATAAACACTCCTCAATGTGAGTGGACCCTTATCACTGCTCAGAGAGACGACTCCTTCGTGCTCTACTGGATGAATAGAATTATCAGCCGTAATGATAGCATTATTACCTGAGTAAGGCGCCAAAGAAGAGAACTTTGATCCATCTCCGGTGAGATGATGTCCACACCCTGAATCAACAATCCAGTCCTCTTCATAGTTGATGGAAGCCAAGGCTTTAACGGGCATCGCCGTTATATTAGACACAAAGGCTCCTCCCCATCCAACTTCACCAGACTTTGGCATCTCCTTCTCCACTACATGTCCCGGCTGAAGATTCACTCGACAATCTTTCTTGAAGTGCCCGGTCTTGTTGCATCTAAAGCCCTTTGGTCCCTCACCTTTCTTCTTCCCATCAGACTTAGGAGCATAGCCCTATCTTGCTGACCTGAAGTGGAGGGTCCATCATGACCCGGCTTCTTCTTCTCCCATTTCTTCTTCCTCTTCCCAGAGAACATCACATCACTTTCTCCCCCGGAGATAGAAACCCCCGCCATCTGTCTTGCTAAACTTTCTTGCGAAGCAAGAAGGTTCTCCAGCTCCAACAACGACAGTTGATTTGCCCAACCCTGAACTGAAGTCACAAAGGCAAGATACTCCTTCCGCAACCCGCGAATGATATGCCTCTTCAGTTTTGCCTCAGAGATTGGCTCATCAGGGTCCAAAGCAGAAATTTCTGCCGTGAGATTCTTCATCTTGAGGAAGAAGGTAGAAATAGAAAGATCACCTTGAGAGGCTTTAGCCAACTCATTTTCAAGAAACTGTAGCCTTGCTACATTCTTCTTATTGAACAATCCATCCAAGGATGTCCAGATCTCCGCAGCAGATTTACATCCGATAATATGATCAAACAGCTCTGGTGAGATAGCCCTCTTGAGAGTGAACTCTGCCTTAGCATTCAACCTCCTCCAAAGCCTCACCTCTGCCATATTATCACCTGCTGGAAACACCTCCTGTGTGTCTTCTCCGCCGACTATCTCCCAAAGATCCTCGCCAATCAAATAACTCTCCATACATGACTTCCATTTTTTGAAGTTAGTCGATGTGAGGAGTTCAATACCAAGACCTCTTGCGAAACTGCCTTCCATGGCAATCAATGTGGTCTCTTCTTCACAAAGACGATGGCAACTCTAGTTGATCACTGCTTATCCACTCCAGGAACCTCCCTCTGATACCATGTTAAAATTTTTGATTGGACCGTTTAGGAGTAAGCAGGAGTTGTATCAATAAGAGTTATAGCCAAACAACCACAATGCCAAAAACAGCAACACAAGAAATCTTTATTGAAATAATACTGCTTTACAATGCGAGGCATACATGGCGAGACATGATTCATAAGAATCACGGAGACGAGAAGAACAAACACACCAAAAAACAGAAACCGGCGGTCTGCCAGAAAGAGACCGCACGGATTGCAACAAAGGTTCAGGCCGCCCGGATTGTTCTGCTGTACTCCCAGACCGCTTGCACAGTCAGACCGCAAAAACACCTTGAGACCGCATGAACAGGAGCAGACAAACTGCACTGCCAGACCGCAATCTCAGCCCGCACGAACTGAAGCTTATTCAAATGAACAAAGAACTGAAGCTGTCGCCAGACCGAACTCAAATCGCCTAACCGCTGAAGGTCGCCTGATCGCTGAGTTTACTGCGAACAGCACAAGAACAATAAACCAGTTCGCTGACAAGCCGCAGACGAACTGTTTATTCGAGCCACCGGAAATCACCAAGGAAGGAGACCGAAACCTGCTGACCGCAAACCTGCGAACACAACAAACGGTTAACTCGCAACCAAGCCGCGCGAACTCAAACTTGAGACCGCAAGAATCTATCCGGGCTCTTGTTCTTACAGTTCTCATTATGAATGACGGGCCATGCACCCCTATTTATAGGCGGGTGGACGGATGTCGTCACCGCACAAACCGGGATACAGTCACCACCCATCAGCTCGCGAACGGTCTCCAAAACCAGACCGCGCGAACACAGCACTTGGACGAAATTCAGTCCAAGACCGAAGTCAGCAGCAAGCCGCGCACAAACCGCACGGACACAGCGATCACCCTTCCTGAGATCGCCAACACAGAGAAGCAACTAGACGACTTGAACCAAGTTGCCAGAATAGAAACCAAGCCGCCCGGTCTCATCGGTCAACCAAGAACAGACCGACTAGAACAAGACCGGAAATAACCCGCAACAGGTCGCCAGAACCAGCGACCTAAACCAAGAAGCAAGCTGGCCGATCGCACCAGATCGCCAGGAACAAACCGCCAGAGCACCAGCGCAGACCGCGCGGTCTCTGCGGTCTCCAGCCTTCAAACCGGCCGGACTCCTATCCACTTCACTTCAACAATTTCAACACCATCGCCTCCTGGACTTCTCCACAGCGCTCTCCGCCTCCACCCTCCGTCAAAATGGCAAAGGCCGTTCGGCGCCCGACCGGCGAGGGTTGGTCCTTTCTTTCGTCGCACTCCCCTCTTGATGGGCTCGCCTCGCAGGTACTATCGTCAAGTTCACTGGTTTAATGTCTTTATCTTTCGACATTACTTCTCCACTCGTAGAACGCTTCCCTAGGTGAGAATTCCTTGGGGAAAACAGTCACAGAGACCCACATCCCTTCCACCGGCGGGGCTGATACTCTTCTCGTAGATGCGAGGGTCGTCGACCTGCGGGACTCGCCTTCACAATGATGTGAGTGTTTTACCTTGTCTTCCTTCATATCTCTTGGCTCGCTAAATCACACTTACTCCTTGTGTAGTGTCCCCTCTTGCGGACCTGGAAAAGCGAGTTCCCCCTCCCGCGGACCCGCCTACCCCGCCGAATCAGACCATCATAACTCCTGGATTCGGCATTCTGGGACAAGGGAGCCCTGTAGGGACGTTGATTGCCTAGCCTGGGCGCTCTCCTGGTTTGGGTAAGGACTTTACCCCTGCCTTTGTTGAGGCATTTCGTGGTCATCCGGGCACCTCTCGCTAGCGGCCCAGCACTCAAATCCTCCACTAGGTTAGACCGTCGCTATAAGGTGTCACTTCCCACCTCCTTGCTGATTTCTACTTCGCAGGTGATTCCATGACCCCGCTCACCGAGTCAGAGTCTGGAGCATTGGATATGTCTCCACACCCTTCGCTGAGTCAGGTTGCAGATTTTCTGGGGGACCCCAGTGATCCGGTGCGGATGAAGAGGCGGGTCACCGAGATATTCCAGAAGCATACCTCCCTGTTGTGGTATCTACACGAGCAGAATAGGTTGGACCGGCTCGCAAATGAGGAAAGATTTGCCACGATGGAGGATGCGAATGCGCGCATCCTTGCCGAGGTGCGGCCGATCGATCACGGCGATGCGACCTCCCCCGAGGTGTTTATTTCTCGGATCGAAGATTACACGCGGCTGACGAACCAAGCGAGCCAGTCGCTTCGCGAATATCACTACCCGCAAGTCCCCCCTCTCTCTGGTGTACGGGGTCGCGGCCGCTGGAAATGGTTTCGATATTAAGAATTCTTGCCTCGTAGTTTGCACTTTATTATTTTCCTTCACCCTCCCCTTCGTAGGGAGGGGTCGCGAAAGATTTATAAAAGTCTGTAATAATGACATTTAGACTCGCTTGCGAGCCACTATTTTCCCTCTTTATTATCTTTTCCTTCGCTATATCTGGCTTGCTCATTCTTTGGTTACTTTTCATGCTTCTATTACGCGCACTCGCGTCCTGCTCTCACGTTTTGCTTTGTTTCCTTATCCAGCGCTTCCTCGCCGACGATTATCTGGAGGATGTTCGGCAAGGTGTTGACTCACCGGGAGCGAATAGGACCCGTGGAGGCTGAAGGATACCGCGCGAATCCGCTACCCGCAGACACCGGCGCTTCGACTTCTTCCCGCCTTTTTTATTTCTATAAATAGTCGGTCTTTTTTCTTTTCAACCACCGCATTTACTATTCTTCCTTCGCGCTCCTCCTCTTCTAACTCTCTCGCAAATCTAGCTCGTTCTCGCCACTTTTGTGATTCGCAGCTTCCAAACACCATGGTCGGCGATGCGGAGGCGGAGGGGCGGGCCAAGTGCTTCAGAGCGTTCCTCGAGGGCCTTTTCTTCTGCGCCAACCTCACAAAGGAGGAATACCAAGCTACTGTGGACCAGTACATCCATTCTGGTTTCGTGGCTCGCTGCCCTACTGAGCGAGACACCATCAGCGACCCGCAACCCGACGAGCTCACTATCCCCATCGCTCACTTCGAGAATGGACTGCGACTCCCCCTCTGGCCGGAAGTGCGCCAAGTATGTTTGTTCTTTTACCCTTGTATTCCCGACTCGCTTCGCGAATGATGCTCTAACCCCGGTCGATTTTTCTAGGTGCTCAAATACTTTGGCGTTCTGCCGAGCTAGCTGACGCCAAACGCGATCGCCGTGGTGATCGCATTCGCCAGTTACCTTCGGGCGGAGAAAATCGAGTTCAGCCTGCTTGTCTTCCGCAAGGTATTCTCTTTTCGAGCGTACAAAGATGGGACGGCTCATTTTGCAAGCCAGCACATCACCATCTGCGAGACGGTGAACAAGTCCCACTACTGGACGCAGAAATACGTCCTGGTGAAGGGCCCCTTCAGCAATATCTCCTATACACCGACCCAGCGAGACGAGGCCGCTTACCGCCCTCACGCCTCGCTAGGGGGTTATGACGCGAACCTGTACCAATACCTTAAGGGGAAGAACTTTGAGGTCGCCTTCCTCCGAGAGCGGGTGGACCTGCAGCCCCCTGTCGCCCAAGGAGAAGGTCTGACTCGCGCTCGCAAATCTCCTCACTTCCCTTTCCTTTGATTTGCTAACGCTCTTAGTTATCTTTGCAGGAGAGCGTGAACTTCCACTCAACCCCCCGCACGCGCCTCCTTCTTCCCTCATCTCTGGCCCGCTCGCGAGCGTGGCTGCCGAGGCCTTCTGTGACGTCCCGAGCTCTTCGTCGGGGAAGAAACGATCCCTTCCCCCATGCTGGACTCCCTCGCAGGGGGCGGCGAAGAGGACCTAGAAATCCCCGTCCGCCCTCAAGGCAAAGGGGATCGTGGATCTCTCCGAGCCTGACCTCCCCCTTTCTCCTACAACGAATCAGGATCCCGCCAAAGAGGGTGGCGAGCCGGAGGGGGCGGCCTTCAAGCCCAAGCCGACGAGCCACATGAATTTCTGGCTCGGCATGAAGCTCGCAGACGCCGTTGGCGAGCCAGTGCTCGTGTGGAACCCTGATCAGAACAAGATCATTTGCTCCTCCCTCCTCCCTTCCTGGGTGGAGGGAGACAAAGTCGGAGGTGAGGCGTTCGCCCTCGCCTTTGGGCTCTATGGTCGCGAGGACGCCTCCCTCTTCCGGGCCTACACCCAGAAAGGGCTCGTGTACGAGGCCATACGGGACCAATTCCGGGCGACGGAGCTCACCCATATGGTGGGTCGCCGATACTTCACTGTGGACAAGGAAATCAAAGAGCTCAACATTGTGCCCCGGAAGTCCTCTGACGTGATCGTGGAGCTTAAAGGAAAATAGGCTTTGTCTGAGGGCCTCCTCGCCAACTTCAGGGTGGCCTGGTAAGCAGTGTCCGCAAGCATCTCTTACCGTCTCGCTTTGTGCTGTCTTTACTAATTGCCTTTTTGCAGGATCCCGAGGGCATGAGTAAGTTATCCGAGAGGATCTCCGACCTGGAGAAGCAGAACGCTTACCTTGAAGCCCAGGTTCGCGAGCTGACCCTGGCGGTTCTCTCCCCGCCTCCTCGGCGGGCTGGAGCACGCGGCCAGTTGCGAGAGGAAAAGGAAGCCGATCACAAACGGTGGATGTAGATCGCAGAGCTCATACTCGATACTCTTAAAGGGGCGGACATGATCGTTCCCGACGCCATGGAGTTCACTGCGGAGGACGTCGCCCCCGAACTGTTCGTGCAAATCTCTGAGATGGTCAATCGCGGGAGTGATTAAAGAGCTACCCGGTGAGCTGCCTCAACTTTTTTACTGTTTATAATGTAAAGATTTTTCTTTTTGCCGGCGAGCTCGCCGTTGGACTGTAACCCATTTTTGAGAAATGAAAAAGAAACATTGTGTCTATCTTTCCAATGTCATTGCCTTATCTATTATTCACATGTGTTCTTTCATTCGTGCTCGCGCGATTCTGATTTTCTTACGCTCGTGTTCGCGTCTCCTTAATTAACAATTCTCCCATTGCCGTGTTGTAACTAGGTCGCTCTCGCCTCATTCTCTTCTGCGGCGACGATAAGACTCATGTTGTAGAACATTATCCTTGCTTGGGTTGTACCCTATTGGGGAACCTCGCGAGCGGGGCCAGCATTACCCTGCCTCGCTCGCACTCGCCTCTTACTAGATTTTGCCGTTATCCATGGGCCACCGCGACGATGAGCCCTTTCTGGTTCGCCGTCTTTACTCACGCCACCAGAATTCACAAATAACTTTGCGAACAGCAGGCTCAGTCGCTCTACCGCGACCTATTCTCTTATGTGAACTGGCCCCTGGTCTCGCCTCGCCGGGCCATTGATGTTGCTTGCGAGCCAAGTATCTTACCATGAGTAAAATATTTGCCAGCCTCTCCAGAGATCAACCTGACCCACCGTCTATGAGAGCGCGGCAGCGGAATCGATCTGGGGCATTCCAGCACCAAACCACTTGAAACATTGCCAGCCTCTCCAGAGATCAACCTGACCCACCGTCTGTGAGAGCCCGACAGCGGAATCGATCTGGGGCATTCCAGCACCAAACCACTTGAAACATTGCCAACTTCTCCAGAGATCAACCTGACCCACCGTCTGTGAGAACCCGGCAGCGGAATCGATCTGGGGTATTCCAGCACCAAACCACTTGAAACATTGCCAGCCTCTCGAGAGATCAACCTGACCCACCATCTGTGAAAGCTCGGCAGCGGAATCGATCTGGGGCATTCCAGCACCAAACCACTTGAAACATTCCCAGCCTATCCAGAGATCAACCTGACCACCATCTGTGAGAGCCCAGCAGCGGAATCGATCTGGGGCATTCCAGCACCAAATCACTTGAAACATTGCCAGCCTCTCTAGAGATCAACCTGACCCACTGTCTGTAAGAGCCCGACATCGGAATGGATCTGGGGCATTCCAGAACCAAACCATTTGAAACATTGCCAGCCTCTCCAGAGATCAACCTGACCCACCGTCTATGAGAGCCCGGCAGCAGAATCGATCTGGGGCATTCCAGCACCAAACCACTTGAAACATTGCCAGCCTCTCCAGAGATCAACCTGACCCACCGTCTATGAGAGCCTAGCAGCAGAATCGATCTGGGGCATTCCAGCACCAAACCACTTAAAACATTGCCAGCCTCTCCAGAGATCAACCTGACCCACCGTCTTTGAGAGCCCGACAGCAGAATCGATCTAGAGCATTCCAGCACCAAACCACTTGAAACATTGCCAGCCTCTCCAGAGATCAACCTGACCCACCGTCTATGAGAGCCCGACAGCGGAATCGATCTGGGGCATTCCAGCACCAAACCACTTGAAACATTGCCAGCCTCTCCAGAGATCAACCTGACCCACTGTCTATGAGAGCCCTACAGCGAAATCGATCAGGGGCATTCCAGCACCAAACCACTTGAAATATTGCCAACCTCTCCATAGATCAACCTGACCCACTGTCTGTAAGAGCCCGACATCGGAATGGATCTGGGGCATTCCAGAACCAAACCATTTGAAACATTGCCAGCCTCTCCAGAGATCAACCTGACCCACCGTCTATGAGAGCCCGGCAGCAGAATCGATCTGGGGCATTCCAGCACCAAACCACTTGAAACATTGCCAGCCTCTCCAGAGATCAACCTGACCCACCGTCTATGAGAGCCTAGCAGCAGAATCGATCTGGGGCATTCCAGCACCAAACCACTTAAAACATTGCCAGCCTCTCCAGAGATCAACCTGACCCACCGTCTTTGAGAGCCCGACAGCAGAATCGATCTAGAGCATTCCAGCACCAAACCACTTGAAACATTGCCAGCCTCTCCAGAGATCAACCTGACCCACCGTCTATGAGAGCCCGACAGCGGAATCGATCTGGGGCATTCCAGCACCAAACCACTTGAAACATTGCCAGCCTCTCCAGAGATCAACCTGACCCACTGTCTATGAGAGCCCTACAGCGAAATCGATCAGGGGCATTCCAGCACCAAACCACTTGAAATATTGCCAACCTCTCCATAGATCAACCTGACCCACCGTCTATGAGAGCCCGGCAGCGGAATCGATCTGGGGCATTCCAGCACCAAACCACTTGAAACATTGCCAGCCTCTCCAGAGATCAACCTGAGCCACCGTCTTTGAGAGCCTGACAGCAAATCGATCTGGTGCATTCCAGCACCAAACCACTTGAAACATTGCCAGCCTCTCCTGAGATCAACCGGACCCACCGTCTATAGAGCCCAGCAGCTGAATCGATATGGGGCATTCCAGCACCAAACCACTTGAAACATTGTCAGCCTCTCCAGAGATCAACCTGACCCACCGTCTTTGAGAGCCCGGCAGCAGAATCGATCTGGGGCATTCCAGCACCAAACCACTTGAAACATTGCCAGACTCTCCGGAGATCAACCTGACCCATCGTCTATGAGAGCCCGGCAGTGGAATCGATCTGGGGAATTCCAGCACCAAACCACTTGAAACATTGCCAGCCTCTCCAGAGATCAACCTGGCCCACCTTCTATGAGTGCCCGGCAGCGGAATCGATCTGGGGCATTCCAACACCAAACCACTTGAGACCTGCCAGAGAGTTATTCCAAAATACATGTATTGAGTAGTAAGTATTCAAAAGTCAATTACAAAAATTTCTAAGGACAGAATCTCTTCAAATCATCCCCACTCCTGGGTCGGCCGAGAGATACCCCTTCCACATCCTGTAGGTGGTACCCTCCTGACTTGAGCACTTCACTTACAATGTAAGGCCCCTCCCAATTGGGCTCTAGCTTTCCCACTGCAGCTCCTCTTCCGGTCGCGTCAACCTTCTTTAATACTAACTCTCCTTTTTCGAAGTGCATTATCCTAATGTGCTGGTCGAAGTATCTGTCCATCCGCCTCTTGACTTCCTCCTGTCAGACAGTAGCGAGGTATCGAAGCTCTTCTACTAGGTCCAGGGACAACCTTTGCTCTGCATCATTCTCTATTAACCATTCTCCATCTCCTTCGCCGGCGGTGATCACCCTGAGGGTTTTGACTTCGAACTCTATCGGGAGAACGACCTCGGACTCGTGGGATAGTTTGAAAGGGGTCTCCCCAGTGGTCGTGCTCGGAGTGGTTTTCAAAGCCCATAGGACCGAAGGTAGCTGCTCCACCCAATTGCCTCTGAGATTCTCTACCTTCTTCTTTAGTAGGTTGACGATTATCTTGTTTGCTGCCTCCACCTCGCCATTGCTCCTTGGGTGGTGGACCGATGCGAACCTGAGGTCTATGCCCAGTTGGGTGCAAAAACTAACAAATTCCTCGCTGGCGAACTGGCGTCCATTATCCATTACGATGGCTAGGGGGAGCCCATGCCTGCAAATGATTTCACCCCAAACAAAATTTCTCACTACCTGGGATGTTACCTTGGCCAGCGCTTTCACCTCGAGCCATTTGGAAAAGTAATCTATCATTACCAGTAGGAACTTCCTTTGGCCGCTTGCCTGAGGGAAGGGTCCAACCAAATACAATCCCCATATAGTGAAGGGCCACGGGGCTGTGATGGTCCGGAGCCTTTGGGCTGGAAGGAGTTGGAGTGGAGCATAGAGCTCGCATTTTGAACACTTCTTTGTGAATTCTGCTGCATCCTTGCTGAGGGTAGGACAGAAGTAGCCTTGCCTTAGCACTCTCTCCTCCAAAGTCTGGCTCCCGGAGTGACTGCCACACTCTCCCGAGTGGATTTCTTCAAGGACCCTCGGGACCTCCTTCTCAGACACGCAACGAGCCAGGAGCCCCGAGAGTGGTTTTCGGTATAGCAACCCTGCATGTAAGGAGTAATATGCAGATTTGTACCTGAACCGCCATTTCTCAACATCTCCCTCGGGGAACTTTCCTGATGTTAGGAAGGTGATGACGGGATCCATCCATGATGCTCGTTGATCCACCTCCATCAGATCCCCTTCTTCAATGGAAGGTCAGAAGAGTTCCGAAACTGTTCCCAATACCCGAGGACCGAACTTGGCTGGTATGTCCGTCGGGGTGCTTTCCTCCCTCGGCACATGTGTGATGGAAAAAGTGCGAAATTGGTCGATGACCCCCTTGACCTTCTCTAGGTAGCGTTGGAGGGTCGGCTCCCTTGCTTCAAATTCTTCCCTGATTTGGCACGCCACCACCATGGAGTCCGTTGAGACCTCCACGTCCTGCACTCCTAGCTCCCGAGCCAGCCGCAAGCCCGCTATCACTGCCTCGTACTCGTCTTGGTTGTTGATAAGAGGGAAATGGATGCTCAGGACCAGCTCGATCTTTGTTCCTTGGGGGCTGATTAGGATGATTCCTCCTTGATAGGAGTCCTTCCCGGACGCACCATCAACTAGCATCTTTCAGGCGACCGGGGGAAGTGATTCATGTTCCCCTACTTTAGTTGTGTAATCCACCATGAAGTCTGCCACCGCTTGAGCCTTGATTGACGTCCTCGGCACAAACGCGATGTCGAACTCGCTTAGCTCCATGGACCATTTGGCTAGCCTCCCCGAATGCTCCACCCCCTCCATAACTTTGCGAAGCGGGTGGTCGGTCCCCACTTTGATTGAGTGCGCTTGGAAGTATGGCCTGAGCTTTCGGGCCGATACCACCAAGGCGAAAGCCAACTTTTCCAATATTGGGTATCGGAGCTCCGCCTTCCTCAGCACTCGGCTGACGTAGTAGATGGGGAACTGCCCTCTCCCTTCTTCACGGACCAACACCAAACTGACTACCTCTGATCCTACCCTTATGTATAGGGATAGGTCCTCCCCTTGCCTTGGAACCTAGAGTAGAGGGGTCTGGGTGAGTTGCCCTTTCAAAGCTTGGAAAGCTTCCACACATTTTGAGGTCCATTCGAACATCTTGTTCCCCATAACACCATGAAGAAAGGTGCACACTTCTCACCTGCCTTGGAGAGGAACCAGCTGAGCCTGACCAATTTTCCTGTGAGGCGTTGAACCTCCGTCGCGTTTCTTGGCGACCCCAACTCCAAGATTTCTTTAACCTTATCGGGGTTAGGCTCCACCCCTGCGGGGGTGAGCAAGTGGCCTAGGAATTTTCCCCTGCTAGCCCCGAAGACACACTTCAGGGGGTTGAGTTTCATCTTGTACTTCCGCAAGGTCCCAAAAGTCTCTCCAAGGTCTTGGAGGTGAGACTCGAATTCTCGGCTATTCACCATGAGGTCATCAACATATACCTCCAGGTTTCTCCCCTTCTGCTCGCGGAAGACCCTGTCCATCATCCGTTGGTATGTAGCCCCTGCATTCTTGAGCCCAAAAGGCATCATTTTGTAATAATATCATCCATCCCCTGTGATGAAGGAGACATCTTTGATGTCGGGAGGGTGCATGCGGATTTGATGATAACCTAAAAAAGCATCTAAAAAAGGCATCACATAGAAACCGACGGCTGAGTCAACCAGGGCATCGATTCTAGGCAAGGGGTAACAATCCTTGGGGCATGATTTATTAAGCAAGGAAAAATCAACGCACATCCACCACTTTCCATCCCCTTTTTCACCATCACTACGTTGGAGACCCAGCCGGGGTACTAGATCTCCGATACAAAACCAGCCTTAATGAGCTTGTTCACCTCCTCCCGAATGGGTGCCTCCAGCTTGTTAGCAGTGGACCTCTTCTTTTGGTGAATGGGGAGAGTGTCGGGATATAGGTTGAGGCGATGGCACGCTACATCCGCGTAGAAACCCGACATCTCCGCAGCAGTCCACGCGAAGACATCCACGTTGTCTTGGACGCAAGCCGAGACCTTCCTCCGGTCCTCCGGGCTGAGCTCCCCGCCGATCCTGATCTTTTTGATTGTTCCGGCCTTGGTGGTCACCTCCACCTCTACCACCTCCTCCACAGCTTCCAACTTGGATTGCTCCCCCCAGGTATTATTCTCCTCTCCGCCACACGTGAGCCCCCTGGCTCCTTCCTCCATCTCTTCCTCTTCCACCATCATCAACTCCTCCGCCCCCTCTCCCAGGGTCTCTTCTTCTTTCTCTCCCTCTTCTTCCTCGCCTGATCGCCATAGCCTGCTGAGGCGGGGGAGGCATCTGCCTCGGACACTGCCTCCATCCTAACTGTTGGGGTCTTCCTTGCCCCCCCATAAAAGTTACCCCCTCCTGGAGCGTATCCTCTTCCCAGACCTTTGATGCGATAATTTTGGCAAGTGCACCGGTCGTTATCAAGTAATAATATGAGGAAGTAAATCCCCAAGTGCCGGTCTCTCAAGGAACACAGTAAGGTGGAGTTAGTTTTCGAGGAAGGACTTGAGATCGAAGTCCTTGGTCGGGGTTACAATGGATGGTTGGTTTGGTTTTCGAAAAATAAAATAAAATATTACAACTACTCCTATGCAATGCTTCGCTTGGCGGGATGGAAAAATACGTAGGCCTTGAACGCACTACTTCGTTGGGCGGATGGGCGAGTAGGCTAGCGGAATCGAACAATGCAGGCCTTGAGCGCGCTGCTTCGTTAGGCGGGATGGATTACACGGGCCGCGATGACACGCTTCGGTAGGTGGATGGGCGAGTAGGCTAACGGAGTGAGGGTCGCAAGCACCTCTTCGACAAGCACGCCACTAGAAATTGCTAGGGCGGCACCGAACACGATGGTGGAATGGAAATTAAATGGGGGCGCACCTCAATAAGCATATATGAACTAAATGATTCCAAATAAATGAAATAAACATTAAGCAATATTGTTCATAGCACGCATCATCAAAATATAGAGGGAACTAGTTTATACAATCAACAACATAAAGAAGGAAAAAGAGAGTAAAGGAGTCGACCACATCCGAAGCCTTGCCGAAGATTCACGGTTGGAATCGCTGGGTTGTCAATCCGCGTCCAAGCTCGGTCTTCAACTGCGTCCGAGGTAGAGGAGGGCTGTCACTTCCTCCCAATGGCTTGACTTCTTCGTGTCACGATCCAATCTCCTCCGATACACGATCTCCTTGCTTGATGTTGGCGATCTTTGGGCTAGAAACCTCTCCTTGGAGCTCAAGGATGATGGAGGAGGCCTAGGGGGCGGAGAACCTGCGGAAGGGGCGAAAATGGCGGACTGGACGAAGGAAATGCGGAGCTCCCGACCTAATTCGCGAGTAGGTCAATTTATAGGCGCTGGAATAAACAGTGCGCACGGTCATTGGCGCACGACCAGTGGTCTTGCGCACTAGAATCCTGTGATCGTGCGCCTGCCTGGACGGAGCCTGCAAGGTAAGAAAATTATAAAATACAATGTTCGCACGACCAGTGGCGCACGACCAGTGGTCGTGCGCGCTTTCGTAAGTGGTCGTGCGATAAGGAAGACAGAACTCAGATTTCAAGGGGTAAGTGCACACGATCAGTGGCGCACGACCAGTGGTCGTGCGCAATAGAACCAGTGATCGTGCGCAGTGTTCCTGTACAGGATTGTACCGGGAACACCTGCACGACTCCTGTTCTAGCATACAACACCAATCTAGCCACTGAAGGTGGCACTTAACAATGCATGAAAACTAAAAATGAAGATAAACAAGAAATAACACCAAAATGGGCCTAGAAGTGCACATAGAATGGAATAACAAATATGAGCGAAAACATGCCTAAAATGTAGTGCATAGACTAGAAAATCGGCCCAGTTGAGTCCATAAATGTGTATAAAATTGGGACTCATCACACCCCTAGACTTACCTGTTTGCGCGTCCCGAGCAAACGAATTCGGCGGAGTGTGAAAATGATAGTTAACAACGAAAATTACACAAAGGAGTTCAATGCGAAGTAACACAAGCATGCAAATAGAAATTTAGTAAAAAGAGATTCTAACTATGCTAACTAATTTACAAAAGTATTAGAGCATAAATAATGATTTGTCAATACTCAGTTGGTGAATCGTGAAGAACTTGAGCGATCATGCCCGGTGTGAAAGTAACAAGCCACTAAGGAGGGTGTAACGCAAGGTCGGGGTTCAGGAATAACTCCGCTGAAATCCATCAGCGTCGAGAGCCATAAGCTTGCCCGGTCACACTCTCTCCACGGCGCTAGCAAACTCACGAGATAAATCAATAGGACTTTAGGATTAAGTTGGGCTTAGGTTGCGGCGTGATATTCAAGGATAGAAATGAAGGCTACGCAACCAAATTGAGTCAACGGAACGCTGCACCACACAAAACCACGCACAAAGCTAGTGTGACACACCCCCAGACTTATTATGAGAACTAGGTGTGCACACGGCCTACTTCACAAATACCAACGGATTTTCTAATACGCTCGGAAGGATTTCTCTTCAATACAAATTTTTTTCAGATTTTCATTTCAATAACATATATTTTTTTTTTCTTTTTCTTATCCTCCGGTTGGTTCATAATCAGCAAATAAAATTTATTTCTTCATCACATCACAAAGATTCCAAAAATCACACCAAATCAAGAACATGAGTGCAGATAAACATCTATTTGGTTGCGAAAGTGGGCAAAGCTTCAGGCCTTAGTGAATGGAGGAGGAGATGTAACAAGGAAGTGATAGGCACAAATGTTGGCTTGCAAAGGTGAGCGAATAGGACACGGAAAGCTAAGGCTCAAACTAGCCAAAAGGTGGCTTACATCATATTTAACTCAAAGAATCGCTCACACCCATGCTTCAAGAGTCGCTTGGGGAAAGTTCTTAGCCCACGAGAAAGGTAAACCTTCCTCCCGACTCGAGCAACACACAACTAGTGCTCGTGAACACACAACACCGGGTTATCACCAATTTCGTTCACATTCACCATTTGAGTATAACACATCTAGAACTACGCAAAAATACTAATCATAAATTAAACGCATAGAAATAATCTAGTTTTACTCAAATTCTACTGCAGCATGCGGGTGCGACTAGAACACTGCTCGAGTCAACATCGCACTCCCAATAGTAATTCCTAAGCTAACACCCTAATTTACATTCCAAAACAAAATAATTTATTCGGAAACGTAACAATCATGTAAGCGCGCGCTTATGTGGGTGAAGTGGTGTATGAAGCATGGAATGAAAATAAACAAAACATTTTAAATGAAATCTTCTAGTATGCAGTGCAATAGTGCACGTGAGCGGGTAAACAAAACTACTCTCCCCCAGACTTAAACTAAACAATCCGCATAATATATGACAGGAAAATCAAAATAGGGCTACGGGAAGAGAGTACCCAATGCTCAGCAAGTGAGCATACTAGAAGATTGGCGACCAACTCTAGACCAAGCTGCAGCACACAACCAGAAGAATATCTGCAGGGGTCAGCTCCGCAAAAACAAAAGAAAAGAGAAACGCTGAAATAAAATAAACTAACTACGCAGGATTAGATAAATTAAAAATGCAAGAAAAAGAAGATAACTACTAGGGTTATTGTCATCCCAGCACGACTTATTTAAAAATATGAAGGTTCTAGCTAATGGGCCTAAGAAAAAGAAAATGCACAGGTAACTGCTCCATTATCCGTTTCGGTAGCTGGTACCGATACGGAGATAAGGCAGTCACCCCTCTACCTAAATAATAATACCTGCTTGACACAGGTAGAGGGAAAAGAAAGTAAGAAGAAGAGGAGATATCCTCACTCAACTCACCAAAAATATCCTTGCCTAGCAAGGAGTCGTCAACAGGGAGGCAGCAGGAGGCGAAGGCAATGAGTTGAGCTTCCTCTACGGAGGGGGAATAAACCTCCTCACATGAGAGGATGCTCTCATCATTGACTTGAGCAAAAGGCTCCAAGTCCTCCTGAAGTACCTGTGAAGATTCAACCTGCACAAACTCAGATGAAGGAAGGGGATCAAGAAATAAAGAAGACGAAGAACATAAATAAACATCAATCGGGGGAGTGATCCCGGTCTCGCTCCCCTGAGGTTGGGTAAGTAAAATAATGTTTGCATTGTCATCAATGCTACAAGATTCGGCGGGCTCAACGGTAGCCAGGCTTAGGATTTGGACTTCCTCCACCGGTGCTGAGGAAAACTCCTCTTCACCTTGGAGGTTGTCCTCCTTCATAGGAATAGGCACAACACTCAGATCACCCACCTCATCCTGCGACACATCATCAACAATGTCATCGGAGACGAGCGTAGTATGCACAACAGGGAGAAGAATAGTGCTCGGATAAAGGTCGAGCACCGATCTCTCACAAGGAATCGAGTCCACTAGGGGTGGTGGATGCACATGGAGAATAGGCTCAGCAATGTCGGTGCATAGATCAGCCGCACATTCGGTGACCGTGTCCATGTCATACCCTTCAAGATGTGAAGGTGACAAAGACACATAACCGGATGGTGAAGGTGTGCCTCCAGAGTTTGGGGTTGGGACGATCCGGATATCCGGCTCGTCATCCTCGTCCAATTGGCGAAAATACTCGGCACAGTCCTTCAAGACATGATCAGTGCTCCGACAAAACTGGCACTGCCTTGCGGGCTTCTTTGGCACAGCGGGGGCTGAAGCCGAGAAGAAGTATGACGGTAAAGGCTCAGCAGAGTAGCCATAAGACTTACGCGCACCATATGGAGTACCAGACGAAGTCGGTGCTCCATATGCTGGGCTATAAGAATTATGCCTACTATTCTCCGTAGGGCATTCATCACTAGAGTGGGAGGTAGCTCCACACCAACGGCAACGGATATTAAGATGTGCCCACATATTGCGAAGATAAAACGATTCAAGACGAAGGACACTATTGTGCAAAATACCACACCTAACAATAATTACTAAAGCAACCTAATTAAAACAGGAAAATGGAATAAAAAGAAATAAAACAAAGAAATTCAATTTACAAATGGAAGGGTTTCTCTCTCAGGTTCTCCCTCTCCAGAAAACTCACACGACTGTGTTCCCCGGCAACGACGCCAAAAACTTGATGCGATAATTTCGGCAAGTGCGCCGGTCGTTGTCAAGTAATAATATGAGGAAGTAAATCCCCAAGTGTCGGTCTATCAAGGAACACAGTAAGGTGGAGTTAGGTTTCGAGGAAGGACTTGAGATCGAAGTCCTTGGTCGGGGTTACAATGGATGGTTGGTTTGGTTTGCGAATAATAAAATAAAATATTACAACTACTCCTATGCAATGCTGCTATGCAATGCTTCGCTTGGCGGGATGGAAAACTACGTAGGCCTTGAACGCACTACTTCGTTGTGCGGATGGGCGAGTAGGCTAGCGGAATCGAACTATGCAGGCCTTGAGCGCGCTGCTTCATTAGGCGGGATGGATTACACGGGCCGCGATGCCACGCTTCGGTAGGCGGATGGGCGAGTAGGCTAATGGAGTGAGGGTCGCAAGCACCTCTTCGACAAGCACGCCACTAGCAATTGCTAGGGCGGAACCGAACACGATGGTGGAATGGAAATTAGATGGGGGCGCACCTCAATAAGCACATATGAACTAAATGATTCCAAATAAATGAAATAAACATTAAGCAATATTGTTCATAGCACACATCATCAAAATATAGAGGGAACTAGTTTATACAATCAACAACATAAGGAAGGAAAAAGAGAGTAAAGGAGTCGACCACATCCGAAGCCTTGCCAAAGATTCACGGTTGGAATCGCTGGGTTGTCAAGCCGCGTCCAAGCTCGGTCTTCAACTGTGTCCGAGGTAGAGGAGGGCTGTCACTTCCTCCCAATGGCTTGTCTTCTTCGTGTCACGATCCAATCTCCTCCGATACACGATCTCCTTGATCGATGTTGGCGATCTTTGGGCTAGAAACCTCTCCTTGGAGCTCAAGAATGATGGAGGAGGCCTAGGGGGCGGAGAACCTGCGGAAGGGGCGAAAATGGCGGACTGGACGGAGGAAATGCGGAGCTCCCAACCTAATTCGCAAGCAGGTCAATTTATAGGCACTGGAATAAACAGTGTGCACGGTCATTGGCGCACGACCAGTGGTCGTGCGCACTAGAATCCTGTGATGGTGCGCCTGCCTGGACGGAGCCTGCAAGGTAAGAAAATTATAAAATACAATGTTCACACGACCAGTGGTGCACGACCAGTGGTCGTGCGCGCTTTCGTAAGTGGTCGTGCGATAAGGAAGACAGAACTCAGATTTCAGGGGGTAAGTGCACACGATCAGTGGCGCACGACCAGTGGTCGTGCGCAATAGAACCAGTGATCGTGCGCAGTGTTCCTGTATAGGATTGTACCGGGAACACCTGCACGACTCCTGTTCCAGCATACAACACCAATCTAGCCACTGAAGGTGGCACTTAACAATGCATGAAAACTAAAAACGAAGATAAACAAGAAATAACACCAAAACGGGTCTAGAAGTGCAGATAGCATGGAATAACAAATATGAGCGAAAACATGCCTAAAATGTAGTGCATAGACTAGAAAATCAGCCCAGATGAGTCCATAAATGTGTATAAAATTGGGACTCATCACACCCCCAGACTTACCTGTTTGCGCGTCCCGAGCAAACGAATTCGCCGGAGTGTGAAAATGGTAGTTAACAACGAAAATTACACAAAGGAGTTCAATGCGAAGTAACAGAAGCATGCAAATAGAAATTTAGTAAAAAGAGATTCTAACTATGCTAACTAATTTACAAAAGTATTAGAGCGTAAATAAAGATTTGTCAATACTCAGTTGGTGAATCGTGAAGAACTTGAGCGATCATGCCCGGTGTGAAAGTAACAAGCCACTAAGGAGGGTGTTACGCTAGGTCGGGGTTCAGGAATAACTCCGCTGAAATCCATCAGCGTCGAGAGCCATAAGCTTGCCTGATCGCACTCTCTCCACGGCGCTAGCAAACTCACGAGATAAATCAATAGGACTTTAGGATTAAGTTGGGCTTAGGTTGCGGCGTGATATTCATGGATAGAAATGAAGGCTACGCAACCAAATTGAGTCAACAGAACGCTGCACCACACAAAACCACGCACAAAGCTAGTGTGACACACCCCCAGACTTATTATGAGAACTAGGTGTGCACACGACCTACTTCACAAATACCAACGGATTTTCTAATACGCTCGGAAGGATTTCTCTTCAATACAATTTTTTTTCAGATTTTCATTTCAATAACATATATTTTTTTTTCTTTTTCTTATCCTCCGGTTGGTTCATATTCAGCAAATAAAATTTATTTCTTCATCACATCACAAAGATTCCAAAAATCACACCAAATCAAGAACATGAGTGCAGATAAACATCTATTTGGTTGCGAAAGTGGGCAAAGCTTCAGGCCTTGGTGAATGGAGGAGGAGCTGTAACAAGGAAGTGATAGGCACAAATCTTGGCTTGCAAAGGTGAGCGAATAGGACACGGAAAGCTAAGGCTCAAACTAGCCAAAAGGTGGCCTACATCATATTTAACTCAAAGAATCGCTCACACCCATGCTTCAAGAGTCGCTTGGGGCAAGTTCTTAGCCCACGAGAAAGGTAAACCTTCCTCCTGACTCGAGCAACACACAACTAGTGCTCGTGAACACACAACACCGGGTTATCACCAATTTCGTTCACATTCACCATTTGAGTATAACACATCTAGAACTACGCAAAAATACTAATCATAAATTAAACGCATAGAAATAATCTAGTTTTACTCAAATTCTACTGCAGCATGCGGGTGCGACTAGAACACTGCTCGAGTCAACATCGCACTCCCAATAGTAATTCCTAAGCTAACACCCTAATTTACATTCCAAACCAAAATAATTTATTCGGAAACGTAACAATCATGTAAGCGCGCGCTTATGTGGGTGAAGTGGTGTATGAAGCATGGAATGAAAATAAACAAAACATTTTAAATGAAATCTTCTAGTATGCAGTGCAATAGTGCACGTGAGCGGGTAAACAAAACTACTCTCCCCCATACTTAAACTAAACAATCCTCATAATATATGACAGGAAAATTAAAATAGGGCTAGGGGAAGAGAGTACCCAATGCACAGCAAGTGAGCATACCAGAAGATTGGCGATTAACTCTAGACCAAGCTGCAGCACCCAACCAGAAGAATACCTGCAGGGGTCAGCTCCGCAAAAACAAAAGAAAAGAGAAACGCTGAAATAAAATAAACTAACTACGCAGGATTAGATAAATTAAAAATGCAAGAAAAAGAAGATAACTACTGGGGTTATTGTCATCCCAGCACGACTTATTTAAAAACATGAAGGTTCTAGCTAATGGGCCTATGAAAAAGAAAATGCACAGGTAACTTCTCCATTATCCATTTCGGTAGCTGGTACCGATACGGAGATAAGGCAGTCACCCCTCTACCTAAATAATAATACCTGCTTGACACAGGTAGAGGGAAAAGAAAGTAAGAAGAGGAGGAGATATCCTCACTCAACTCACCAAAAATATCCTTGCCTAGCAAGGAGTCGTCAACAGGGAGGCAGCAGGAGGCGAAGGAAATGAGTGGAGCTTCCTCTACGGAGGGGGAATAAACCTCCTCACATGAGAGGATGCTCTCATCATTGACTTGAGCAACAAGCTCCAAGTCCTCCTGAAGTACCTGTGAAGATTCAACCTGCACATACTCAGATGAAGGAAGGGGATCAAGAAATAAAGAAGACGAAGAACATAAATAAACATCAATCGGGGGAGTGATCCCGGTCTCGCTCCCCTCAGGTTGGGTAAGTAAAATAATGTTTGCATTGTCATCAATGCTACAAGATTCGGCGGGCTCAACGGTGGCCAGGCTTAGGATTTGGACTTCCTTCACCGGTGCTGAGGAAAACTCCTCTTCACCTTGGAGGTTGTCCTCCTTCATAGGAATAGGCACAACACTCAGATCACCCACCTCATCCTGCGACACATCATCAACAATGTCGTCGGAGACGAGCTTAGTATGCACAACAGGGAGAAGAATAGTGCTCGGATAAAGGTCGAGCACCGATCCCTCACAAGGAATCGAGTCCACTAGGGTTGGTGGATGCACATGGAGAATTGGCTCAGCAATGTCGGTGCATAGATCAGCCGCACATCCGGTGACCGTGTCCATGTCATACCCTTCAAGATGTGAAGGTGACAAAGACACATAACCGGATGGTGAAGGTGTGCCGCCAGAGTTAGGGGTTGGGATGATCCGGATATCCGGCTCGTCATCCTCGTCCAATTGGCGAAAATACTAGGCACAGTCCTTCAAGACATGATCAGTGCTCCGACAAAACTGGCACTGCCTTGCGGGCTTCTTTGGCACAGCGGGGGCTGAAGCCGAGAAGAAGTATGACGGTAAAGGCTCAGCAGAGTAGCCATAAGACTTACGCGCACCATATGGAGTACCAGACGAAGTCGGTGCTCCATATGCTGGGCTATAAGAATTATGCCTACTATTCTCCATAGGGCATTCATCACTAGAGTGGGAGGTAGTTCCACACCAACGGCAACGGATATTAAGATGTGCCCACATAGCGCGAAGATAAAACGATTCAAGACGAAGGACACTATTGTGCGAAATACCACACCTAACAATAATTACTAAAACAACCTAATTAAAACAGGAAAATGGAATAAAAAGAAATAAAACAAAGAAATGCAATTTACAAATGGAAGGGTTTCTCTCTCAGGTTCTCCCTCTCCAGAAAACTCACACGACTGTGTTCCCGAGCAACGGCGCCAAAAACTTTATGCAATAATTTCGGCAAGTGCACCGGTCGTTGTCAAGTAATAATATGAGGAAGTAAATCCCCAAGTGTCGGTCTCTCAAGGAACACAGTAAGGTGGAGTTAGGTTTTGAGGAAGGACTTGAGATCGAAGTCCTTGGTCGGGGTTACAATGGATGGTTGGTTTGGTTTGCGAATAATAAACTAAAATATTACAACTACTCCTATGCAATGCTGCTATGCAATGCTTCACTTGGCGGGATGGAAAACTACGTAGGCCTTGAACACACTACTTCGTTGGGCAGATGGAGAGTAGGCTAGCGGAATCGAACTATGCAGGCCTTGAGCGCGCTGCTTCGTTAGGCGGGATGGATTACACGGGCCGCGATGCCACGCTTCGGTAGGCACATGGGCGAGTAGGCTAACGGAGTGAGGGTCGCAAGCACCTCTTCGACAAGCACGCCACTAGCAATTGCTAGGGCGGCACCGAACACGATGGTAGAATGGAAATTAGATGGGGGCGCACCTCAATGAGCACATATGAACTAAATGATTCAAAATAAATGAAATAAACATTAAGCAATATTGTTCGTAGCACACATCATCAAAATATAGAGGGAACTAGTTTATACAATCAACAACATAAGGAAGGAAAAAGAGAGTAAAGGAGTCGACCACATCCGAAGCCTTGCCGAAGATTCACGGTTGGAATCGCTGGGTTGTCAATCCGCATCCAAGCTCGGTCTTCAACTGCGTTCAAGGTAGAGGAGGGCTGTCACTTCCTCCCAATGGCTTGTCTTCTTCGTGTCACGATCCAATCTCCTCCGATACATGATCTCCTTGCTCGATGTTGGCGATCTTTGGGCTAGAAACCTCTCCTTGGAGCTCAAGGATGATCGAGGAGGCCTAGGGGGGCGGAGAACCTGCGGAAGGGGCGAAAACGACGGACTGGACGGAGGAAATGCGGAGCTCCCGACCTAATTCGCGAGCAGGTCAATTTATAGGCGCTGGAATAAATAGTGCGCACGGTCATTGGCACACGACCAGTGGTCATGCACACTAGAATCCTGTGATCGTGCGCCTGCCTGGACGGAGCCTGCAAGGTAAGAAAATTATAAAATACAATGTTCACACGACCAGTGGCGCACGACCAGTGGTCGTGCGCGCTTTCGTAAGTGGTCGTGCGATAAGGAAGACAGAACTCAGATTTCAGGGGGTAAGTGCACACGATCAGTGGCGCACGACCAGTGGTCATGCGCAATAGAACCAGTGATCGTGCGCAGTGTTCCTGTACAGGATTGTACCGGGAACACCTGCACGACTCCTATTTCAGCATACAACACCAATCTAGCCACTGAAGGTGGCACTTAACAATGCATGAAAACTAAAAATGAAGATAAACAAGAAATAACACCAAAACGGGCCTAGAAGTGCACATAGCATGGAATAACAAATATGAGCGAAAACATGCCTAAAATGTAGTGCATAGACTAGAAAATCGGCCCAGATGAGTCCATAAATGTGTATAAAATTGGGACTCATCAACCTTGCATCCCCTCGCCATGTTGCCTCCCTCCCCCCTCCGGGGCTCGGGGCTCTTCCCTTCTTCGCACCTCTTGCTGCTTGACCTCCAGCTCAGTGAGCTTTGCTAGCCTCTTGGTGAGCTCCAGATTAGCCTCCTGACTCTCGACCTCCTCCGCCACCCTCTCCATCAACTCCTCGTAGGAGAGGGGGGCTTTCCTCTTCAAATCCATCTTAAAGAAACTCTCCTTAAGCCCCAACATGAAGGCGAGCTGAAGACCAAACCCAAGCATCTCCTGCGTGAGCAGAACATCCTCCTGAAACTGATCTGCGTAATGAGCCAATGACTCTTTGGGCTCCTGCTTCACCTTGAAGAGGTACTCGACTTCCTTTTTCCTCTTCTTCGAAGTTGAAAACCTCAAGAAGAAACTTCTACGCAAATCCTCGAATGCTTAGATCGATCCGACGGGAAGTTGATGGAACCACTCCCGAGCTTTCTCCTTCAGGTTGACGACGAAGAGCCGACACTTGAAGGCATCTGACATCAGCCTGATAGAGACCGAGTCCTCGAACGATTGCAGATGCTGGACTGGATTGTACCGACCATGGTAGTAGACCCTGTCCCACTCCCCGAACCCTTCCGGAATGGGTGCGAAAAGCACCAACTCGCAGAAGGGACTTCCCCTACCTGCTACCTTCTCCTTCTCCACTCTCCCCTCGAGCTCCCTCGCCTGGCTTGAGCTCGCTAGGGCACTGCCCGCGAGAGCCACCGTCGTTGGGGCCACTCCTACGGATGCCTCGCCCGCCAGGGCCGTGCTAGCCTGCGCCGCACCTGCCTGCGCCGTGCTCGCCGGCGCTGAGGTCACCGGATTGGCGAATAACACTCGCCCCTCCAGGTCAGGCACTGACCCTCTGACCACCTCCTTTCCAGCCCTTCCTCCCGGGGCTCCCTCGCCAACAGCTGCCGGAGGTTGGGACGCTTGAGCCACTGGGGTTGCGAACTCGCTACGCAGCGCTGCGACCGCGAAACCGAGGGTGTCGAGGACTTCTCGCCTGAATTCCGAGAACATCTTTTACACCGCCGCTGGGGGCGACCCGCAGAGATCCTCGCCTTGGTCTTCATCTCCTGCCATGTTCCTTTCTCGAAATCTTCCTAGACCAGCCGCGCTCCACGCTCACCGCACCAAAATTTTGAAACTTATTTCTCGGTCTCTTGTGAAGCTCGGGCCCTCAACAAGTTGAGGGGCAGCTAGCCCTTACTAGTCCCTTGAAAGGAGCAAACCGAAGATTTAAAAACGGACTAAGACCTTAGTCGCTGCGAGGAGGTCCCACCACAAACCCGGAAGATCGTTGAGAGCTTCCCCTCCCAAGCCAAAGCTGAGACTTGGGCACCTTGGAGAGGTAGAGAGCTGAACCAAAGTAACCAAGGAAGAAGAAGGAGCTCAGAGAACTGAGATTCGAATCCTCTCCCAAGGTGCCCTTTAAGGTCTATTTATAGTTTTTTGTCCATGGTCTGTCAATAACGGAATTCCGCTTTTTGGTTTCTACTAAGCGCACCCCAATTTGGCATGCTAACAGCCAAACTCCGCTGTTGGGAGGGGCTACCTACAAACCACCATGGGAAGAGGAGTAAATTCACCTCTTTAGTCTATGGACGAGTGGTTTATGAGAGCCCCTCTCGCGAGAGCTCCCGCGAGTCTACTCGCGAACAGGGTTCGCTGAACTCCTCATCAACTCGCATTATGGGGAAGGCCTTGCTCGCGCCTCTTCTGGCGACGGTCCCCGTGGCCAGATCTCTCATGTCTTTCGGCGAGCTTTCCCTGGCCCTGTTTGAACCTGCTGAACTGGCTGGTCGACGGAATTCGTCGAGCTGAGGAGTCAATTCGTCGAACGGAGAGGTTCGTTCGTCGAATGAAGAGGTTCGTTCGTCGAGGGAGAGGTCCGTTCGTCGAACGGAGAGATCTGTTCATCGAGCGGAGAGGTCCGTTTGTCGAACGGAGAACAGATTTTGTCGAACGCTGAGCTGAGTTTGTCGATCTCAACAGATGCTTGGTGTTCGTCGAACGCAGGACGGATCTCGTCGAACCCTAAGATTTGGAAGGAATCTGACTCACTTGCCTTCTTGCGAGCAGCAGGCGAGTACCCGACTCGCTCGCCTTCTTGCGAGTTGACCTTGAGGCTTGGTTTGCCTTCTTTGCTACCTCTTCCGCCTGTCGGATCTGAGACCCCCTTTTGGGTGAGCGGCCCGTGAGGACCCCGCTCTCACTCCTATCGACGATATCCACCGATGCCAGGTCATGCGCTTCCTCCTGCGAGTTCTCCCACTGAAAAAGGGCTGAAAGCCGCTGATACAATCGCTTGTCCCAGCGGCTCCACTGGGAAGAGACAGAGATAGCCGCTGAGAGACTCTTGTCGGGGCTGAATCATGACGTTCGTCGAACTGAGAAGCAAATTCGTAGAACGGATTTCGTCGAACGGAGAATGGAATTCGTCAGACTCAGAGCAGTCCGCGAGGATCTGGCTTGCCCACCTTCCTCACAATAGGTCGGTGAGCGCTCGGCTCGCCCGCCTTCCTTCGGGCTTGCCAATCTGAAGCGCGACGTTCGTCGAACTGAGAAGCAAGTTCATCGAACGCCAAAACTTGGAGAGGATCTAGTTCGCCTAGAACATCACTGCAAGCGGACTGTGGCGCCCTGGCTCGCTCCTTTCCCTCGCTAGCGGTGGGCGGGTGGCTAGCTTGCCTTCCTGTGAGCGGCCATTGAGATTCTGGCTTGCCTTCCACATTACTTTTGCTTGTTGGTTACTCCTTAGTCTTCGTTCACCTCTAGGCGAATATCGGGGTTGTACAGATATTTTGATATAATAGACTTTCCATACTTTTATGGAGTCCAAATCATTTGAAGATCTTACAAATCATGTTCAATTTCATGCTTGGGCAAAGTTGAGGAAATTATAATAAATGCCAAATAATTAAAGAAAATTTGATCCTCTGAATTTAGCCTCATAATATCATGATAGACTCCCATTATTAATCTTGAGTCATGTGGATGATTACTTGGAGTACCTCCACCTTTGTAGTTCATATAGCTCATTTGGTCTGCGTATAGTAAGATTGTAAGACTAGGTTAAACTGATGACCATTAGGTGGGAATGGAAGGTAGATGGTGTACCTAGACTGGTTGAGAAGATTGATGTCAATTATTAGGGGAGTTTATATGATAAGAGGGCGCTTGGTGAGTTAGGGGTAAAGTTGTGCTCGGGATTCACAAAAGATGGTCCTTCCCATGGGAGTTAGAAAACACTTAGGAGATTAATTCAAGAGAAAAGATAAGAGGGGTATTCTTTTGGGTGGACACCAATAACATTAAGTGCCTTGGAAAGGGAGCTTTGGGGTGTCATCTCATTACAGTTCCAAGCCGTAGCGAGCCACTCACAGGGTAATCCTCAGGAAGTCTAAGATTAACCATAAATTGTAGGGATAAGTTATTGGACAAGATTAACTTAATAATACGCACACTCACACCCCGTGGTTATGGGAGGTTAGTTAGTTTGATCTTATGAGCGGTAGGCTCGGTGGTTGTAGCAGCAGAGTAATTAGTCTGGTGAGCTTGTGACTTAGTAATGCTTGTTGGTGCGGACGGGTTGGTCCGACGAGCCAGTGGCTCGAAAGGTTATGGTGAAGGCGGGTTAGCTCGGGGAGCTTATGGCTCAGAGATAGATGGTAAACATTTTTGTATGTGCATGAAAGTGGTGGATCTCTGGTATTGGACGGTCGTTCACACCAAGGTCAATGCGTTGACTCGGCAAGTGTCGAATTTGCACTTAGCCATGAAAGTCTGGTGGTCCAACCAGTAAGAGTACGCATATGCTCTGCGGTTTTGCGTTCAGGCGTACGATAGGTCTAGGTTTGGTAGTGTGAATACCAACCTAGAGGTGGGCGAGGCCCAACCCACCGCTTCCGTTTGCCACTACAGGAGTATCCTGGGAGTCTTGCTAGCTCCAAAAAGGGGGAACTAAAGGTATCGACACATAGAGTCGAGGTGTGTGAGTTGCACTTGTATGAACATATCATTAAACTGCATAACTCTGCATGTCATGGCATAAGCATTGCATTTCACCCCTACCCCTATCGTATAAATTGTTTATGGGACTTTTTATATGATAGGCCCTGCAAAACAACCCCTTGGTCAATAGGTTTTTATGGGCATTCCGATAAATCAATGGTTACTATTTCTATTGTATAACTACTTTACTTACTGTTCATTGCTTGCTCTTTACTATGCTTTATTTACTGCCTCAATTATATGTACACCTGTGTAGTGGTAGTTATTCATGTAGCTAGGCCGTGTCACCTTCTTTGATATACCCCTTGATGTCCTCCGCTTCATCCTCCCGCATGGTGCTTAGGAGCCATAGGAGGATGGGTGGTGGGAAACGAGGCTTAGTCTTTTTGACTAACGGTCGGTGGACATATCATTTTAGGGGACCGAGAAGACGCAAAAACACCAGAGGCCGGTGCAGATGGATGCGGGACAGTCTATTAAAGGAGCACCAGTTCCAGGATTAGTGAGTGATTAGTAGTTTGCTTTCGCGAGTGATCTTGTAGTGAGGATATGATATACAGGGCTTGTGCCCTTTTATTATTATAACCTTTGTTATATCAGGTATGTCATGTGGACATTTATTATATATAGCATGTGATGGTGGACTTGAACTTTTATTTGTTTTTTTATACTTTTCTTCTTTTGTGAACGACATGGCCGGCAGGATCAGCATTTTGTTGTGGCGACCTTCCCGAGAGTTGGTGTCACTGCAACGCGGCGGTTCTGGGCAAAAGACCCAGTTTTGTAGCGAAAAAATGGGGTCTTACAAACTAGTATCAGAGGGAAACCTTGATCTGAAGAAAAGAAGTTTACAAACCCTGGGCCACCCCGCGAGAGTTTAGTTTGAGGACAAACTAAGTAGTGGAAGCAAAGGTGTGCCCATATGGGGAAATCACATGAAAAAGTTCACTTTTAACTGAATATTTTTAGCCAAATCTCTTTACGAGTGTCATGTTTTCTTTTGTAGCCTGCGGCGAACCCTGCCCCCAGCAGGGAATACCTCCGGCCACAAAGAACTCTTTAGATAGTTCTTTAGTCAACGAGTTAGTTTTAAACTCCACTGGGACACGTGACTTACCATGACAATTTATAGCATGCCCTAGTCTGAAATAGACCGTAGGTATAACTTTGGTGAAGGTACAAGGATACCCCCAAGAGGCTAGAGAAAGAGAGATTAACACATAAGCAGAAAGGTAGGGGACTCATAGACTCAACCCTTGTATCAGTGACATGATTACATTGAGACAACCACCACGACAAACACTGAGGGTTTGATAAGAATTCAAGTTCGGAAGAGACCCGTTTGGGATTGGGTCACATGTTGACCTTGATAAGGTTGTCGCAGAGGGTACCTTGAAGTGTCTGAAGTATGGAGCAAATTAACAAGTTTCAAATAGAATCCCAAGTCTAAGGTTGTATGCCCTAAGGATTTTCTGCATACCTAGGATGAATATTACATAGTGACACCGAAGATACTTAGCCCAAAATAGATAGTGGCTTATATTTTTTTTATTGGGGCTTACCTTTTTTTATTGGGCAAATTATTGACTGACTTGGGTTTCCCTTAGACATAATTTAGAAAGTGTTGTGTTATGAGCATAGTGATTTTTAGGTTTATCATATTCGATGTTACTCGGGCGAAGATGAGATCGTGTAAAAGTATGTTTTGAATGATGACCTGTAGTACTACAAGGACAATGGATAGACATCATTGATCGAACAACAACTTGACCTTAGTTGAATCATTAGAAATTTAAAGTCACCAGGATTAATAACTTAGGGATGTCGATGTCCCATTCGATAAGTTGAGGATGGAAATTAGATCATACATGTTATAGTTATATCCGGAAGTTCTTATGGTTTGGTGCATTCAGAAGTGATTAACTTATGATTTGTTAAAAATCACACCCTATAATGGTAGAAAATTTTAACTACAATAATAACCCTTATACCTAGGGAGCTATGATGACGAATAACCAGAGATCTTAGACGATGACTTATTGGAATTAGAATATTGTGTTTGAGTTTACTATGGTAAGAACTGGATAAGTTGTAGAGTGGAGATGATTGATCACTCTGACGTACTTGAAGGAATAAGAACCTAAACATGGGGAGAAAACTTTTTAGAAGCGTTGTCTACCCAGATAAACAAGAGCTTTAGTCACCAAAAAATGGTGTATTCCGGAAGACGTATATCCTTGGAATGAAGAAAGACGTCATAAGTTTTGTGATGCACGGTGAAGGCCAAGTGCAAAAGTCTTTGGAGAACTACCACATTCACTGCCCGTATTAGAGTGGAGTTTGAGGACATAACTATGTATTTCACACACAGGTTACCACTCCAAACACAGTTTTATTTGGAACATCGAGGATAGATTGACCAAGGTAGCTAGGGTCACCCTGGGCTGCAAGGACGCTCTCATTGGCGTTTGATGGGATTTGTTGAGCAGTTTGTCCATCATCGTGGTGTGACCAGGATGATCGTGTTGAATCAGGATGAACAATTTATGTCCAAGAAGTGAAGATCAGTCTAGGCTTATCTGGGCTCTTGGTTGACATTCAACACAACTTTTCACCCTTAGAGGGACGGAGGCGCAGGACTCCACTATTTTGGATCCAGGATGAGGATCCCAAGGTACTCAGCTCAGAATTTATGGAGGACCTAAATGCCCAGGTGCGACTAATTCGAGTTAGGATGTTGGGGCCAGAGCAGCCAAGTCAGGTATTACGATGCGTGGTATCCTCAGGTAGATTTTCAGGTTGGAGACCGGGTGTTCTGGAAGATACGCCCGATTCAGTCTGAGATAGTTGGGGCTCTACACGATCCTGGAGTGGATCAGCCTATTGGCTTAAAGACTAGAGCTTCTGCGGGAGTTAGCGGGATTGAACGACGTCCTCCATGTCTCCTCCTTTAGGAGAGCTCTACTATAGCCGGAGCAGCAGATTTCTACTATAGATGGCACGGTACCCTCCGATCGATTGATTCACCTAGAGCCGGTTCGGATAGACGATACAAAGATGTGGGTCTTGCGACGCAAGAAGGTCCTGCTGATCAAGGTCCTGTGGAGAATCATGGATAAGAGAAGCTTACTAGGGAGTCTCTAGAACTGATGTAGTTGAGATGGTCAGTGCTCTTCGAGTCAGAAATAACTTCAATTCTTAGGGGATGTTATGTTCAGTCACTCTCAGTGAAAATCCCGCAAGCCTAACTTTAATTTTGGGGATGAAATTATTTTTTTGTTTATTGGTATTTGTAACATCCCCCAAACAACTAGACCCATAGAGTGGTTTTGTCATGACTAGGTCGTGACAAAACCCTAGGAAGCACAAAAGACCATGTGAACTTAGGCAAGAAGGAGGAAAAGCACAGTGGTCTGCAAATAGCAGTTTCTAGTTAACAAGCCTAGGGTTGGACTTTAGGGCCTCACCTTGACCCTTTGACCCCACCATGGCTCACCTAACCTTTTAGGGGTCCCCTTAGAGCACCAAAAACCCATTGGGGTCAACCAAAGAGGCCAAATTGACAAAAGTCAACCCAAACCCCAAATTGGTCAAAGTATCCTAATTAGGGTCAATTGGCCTCCACCATGCCAAATTGACCTTGCCCCTACCCTTATAAGGATATTAGAGACCCAATGGACCAGAAATCCCCACCATGGGGCCACCAATTTGGCGTAGCCCATTACCTTACCTATTGTGGGTCAATTGGCCTCCACCTTGACAAATTATCCCTACCTAGACCTTCTTAACCCTTAAGAGAGGCCAATGGGTTACTAGACACCCATTGGGTTCAACCCAAAGGGTCAAATTAACCAAAGTCAACTCCACCCTAAATTTATGTCAAAATGACCTATTTGACCTAATCAAGCCCAATCCACTTGGGCTAGGCCTAATTGGAGTAGCCCATTAGCATAGGAGGCTGATAATTACAAGGAGTTGCCACTCAATTTCTATAAATGATGAATAGGAGAGAGAAACTTCATTTTCCCCAAACATGGAGGAGAGAGAAAGAGAAGGAGAAATGGCATTCATTGCTTAGGGAGATCAATAGCCACCAATTCCCCCTCTAATGTCTCCATTCAGTTTCCCCAATTAATTTGGAGGAGTTTAATGGACATTCCCGACCACATGAAGGGTGAATTTGACGAGTTTCAGCATGGACCAAAATGGCCATCAATGGTCATTCATGTCAATTGGGAGTTACACACTCTCCCTCCCCGAATTCATTCATTGAAAAACTTCAAGGGACAGAGAGGGTTATTTTCCAACATCTACTTGAAGGAATCGGGCAGGATTATTTAGAGGTTGCTATGGCACCAAAAGGCAAGGATCGACCATGGCCAATCGAAAAACGACAAGGCGAACCCCCTCCATTCAGGTCCTCCCCTCCCCTCTCTCTTCTGTGGGTAGATCCCCTCAATCGGCGACAAGATTCAAGTCCAAATGGCTTGGATCGGGTTGGCCGAATCTTGAATTTTCCAAGCTTTTAATTCAGACCTAAAACCCCTGTTCCGGCCACCTCCGGCCGGCCAACCACCGCAAATCGTCGGCCACCACCTCAACGAAGGTGGTGGTGGCATTGGCCGGCCGGGGCGGCGCTTAGGTGGCTGGGAAAACAAGGATCATGGTGGCCCAGGCGCGGCTAATCCCAGCCATCGGCTGGAGGAATAAGATGGCCCAATGCAATCCTTTAGATGGCCCGATGCAATCCTTTCCTGCTTCAAGATCTGTGCAGGCCCTTTTTATTAATGATTTGTTTTATATTATTTGGTCACATATTAAGCAATGCATTGTTTTAATTATAGAAAATACTTAGGCCCCTCTACAGAAAACGTGGTCAACACCAAAGTTGTAGCCCTTGGAGTCTACTTTAATTTAAAATTGATTTCAAATGAAAAGAAGCTTTGTAGCTCCCTGTAGGTCTATTTTGGTGGGGATGGTTCCTAGTGTAGGACAGCCACCATTTCTTGTAAAACCTTTGCTAGGGAATTGATATTGACTTGAAAATTGAAACCTAGGCTATTTTTACCTACACTCATAATATATCCAAAGATGGGAATTTTAGGAGAATATTTTTCTATGGTTTTTGTAATAATTTAATAATTCATATATTATTTAAATTTAGTGTCTAATGACCTCCAATCCCCTCCAAATTTAGGTGGGTGCCTCTTAGGTTTATTATATTACCCTGGTAAAAATTTCAGCCCAATTGGGACTGATTTGGTTTGGTAATTTGTTAACCCAAGTTTGGTCAAACTAGGTCAAACTAGGTTAAAAGTGCACATGATGGAATTAGGTGGTCAAAATCTCTTCCAAGTGGTGTGAAACTTTGTAAACTGGTTTAGAATCACCTAAGACACCCCATGGTTAGTTTGGGGTGATGTGGGTTGGATATGCCCTAGGACCCTAGTTTTAACCTTAAGGTTGCACTTTGATCCTTGTAAAGGACATTGGGTCAAATGTTCTTGAATGGTCATGAAACTTGGTGTACAAGTTCAAAGGGTGTGATAATATCCTAGGTAATTTTAGGAGGATTTTATGAACCCTTATTTCCCTAAATTAGGTTATAATCCCTTTAGGGGATTTCATTATAAAAGAAATTTACATGCTCAAATGGTCTTGGATGATGATGAAACCTTGGTATTGCCTTTATAATCATATGATGGACCTCTGGTAATTTTTGTGTAATTAATTAAATGATTTAACCTGTACTTCATTCACAAGGCACTTATTTTGTCTTGGTCTTAAGAAAAATAATTGAGGGTCCAATACTCTCTGGAAAATTTTGCAACTTGGTGATAGGACATTTCAGGGCACTAGGGAGCTCTGAAAATTTTTATATGATTTTTGGAGATTGTTATCAGTAGGCTACTTCACAACATGTTCACATTAGGATTTACTTGGAATATTTAATTAGGTGAGAAAATGATTTCCATAAATTGTGAAACTTAGTCAGTAAGCCTTTCTTAACTCTATAGAGGTCTGGTAATTTTTCCAAAAAATTTGGATAAGTATTTTTGGTGGTTCCTTCATTAACCTCCAATTTTGGATAGATTTTAAATATTATAAATAGAGGACAATTCCTTATTGTACAAAAATGGTATTCTGTATTTATTGATATTTTGATATAATAGACCTGCCATAATTTTATGGAGTCCATATCATTAGAAGATCTTACACATCATGTTCAATTTCATGCTTGGACAAAGTTGGGGAAATTATAATAAATGCCAAATAATTAAAGAAAAATGTGATCCTATGAATTTAGCCTCATAATATCTTGATAGACTCCCATTATTAATCTTGATTCGTGTGGATGATTACTTGGAGTCTACCTATGTAGTTCATATAACTCATTTGGTCTGCGTATAGTAAGATTGTAAGACTAGGGTAAACTGATGACCATTAGGTGGGAATGGAAGGTAGATGGTGTACCTAGACTGGTTGAGAAGATGTGAGATCAATTCTTAAGGGAGTTTATATGATAAGAGGGTGCTTGGTGAGTTAAGGGTAAAGTTGTGCTCGGGATTGACGAAAGATCGTCCTTCCCGTGGGGAGTCATAAAACACTTAGAAGATTAATTCAAGAGAAAAGATAAGAGGGGTATTCTTTTGGGTGGACACCAATAACATTAAGTGCCATGGAAAGGGAGCTTTGTGGTGTCATCTCATTACAATTCATAGTACCATAACGAGCCCTGTTGGAACATGGTCTTCCACATCTCCTAGGTTTGAGAATAACAAATTCTATGTGTATTTGATCTTGTGTGTTTAAGTGTGCAGGAAACAAGGTCCATATGACTCAAGGATTACATAAGAAGGTTTCCCCCTAATTTGATACAACAAATCCAACATGCCCACTAGAGCCGGCGGTAGCACCTAGCGCCCGGCGCTAGCGATGATTAACGCAATTCTGGAGCACATATAGAAGGAGCTAGCGCCTAGCGGTAGCGGATAGCGCAGGCTGTAGCGCGGAGCACGGAAGGAAAGAGAGAAATGTTTCCTCGGATTGAAGATTCCCCTGCGCAAAATAATTCCTAATCTGGTATAGCACCGGCGGTATCGCTAGCGCTGAGGCTATAAATTGGACCCCTCTTCTCTCATTTCATAAATACATCAAAGAGAGAGGTTGAGTGCTAGAATTACAGAGGCCGATTTGGCCGAAAGTTGATGTCCTACCAAAGCTCTGTAGATTTCTGAAGGAGAATCTCTTCACGCCGGATCCAAATGACGTCCGCTTCTACAACACTTATTCTACAGCGGATCATCGTCTCTAACTTCAGAAGTTCTTCAAGAGGGAGTTTTTTATTATCATTTCATATTCTTGTAAACCGTTAGAGAATTCGCCTCGTGTTGGCGACTAGGTCTGGGTAGGACTTAGGGTAGAAATTCACCTCGTGTTGGCGACTAGATCTAGGTTAGGTCTAGGGGGTGCTCAAGGCCATATCCGGGGTTGGATTGGCTATAGCGGCTTGAGGCCGAATCTGGGGAAGGATAGGCTAGGGCCACCGGTTCGTAGGGACGCGAGTCGGGATAGAAAACAAAAAGACCTTACTATTATTCGCCACTGATTTCTAGCGTTATAGAAATAAATTGTTGAAAAACCTTATTTCATATTAATAAAACATGTCTCCACTTTATTTTAATTATTTTGTTTGATTTCTCACTTTCTTATTCACGCATTATTTCAAAGATAATCAAAATATAACTTAAGTTTTAAAAACCCTTATTCACCCCCCTTTAAGGGCGCCTACCGATCCAACAAGTGGTATCAGAGGGGTTTTATTCCAATCGGCTTAACAACCAGGAATAATGTCATCTCTGATCTCGCTTTTCCGGAGGATCAGGGTGTTAGTCGACCACCTCTTTTTTCTGGGTCAGATTTCAACTACTGGAATAATCGAAGGATGTGTTTTCTTATGACCATGGATGTGGAAGTATGGAATATGGAAGAAGTTCGGTACTCTCCTCCTACAATTGTAGTGGGAGAGGCGACATTACTAAAACTTAAAGATAACTGGGATGATAACGATAAACTAAGGTGCAAAAATAATGCTAAGGCGATGAACACTTTATATTGCGCCATAAATAGAACTGAGTTTAACATAATTTCTGCATGCATAACTGCTTAAGATATTTGGAATCATTTGGAAGTTACACATGAAGGTACATCGCAAGTGAAAGATGCAAATCTATTCCAACTGGAATCAAAATATGAAAAATTCTGGATGGATACCGAAGAGGACATCAACTCGATGTACACTCGCTTCACCAAGATCGTCAATGCTTCAAAGGAACTTGGAAAGATTTACTCAGATGGAGACCTGGTGAGGAAATTTCTTCGCTCTTTACCTCAAAGGTTCAATCCAAAGGTGATGACCATCTCGGAGTCGCACAACCTAAGAACGCTCCAGATCGAGAACCTTATTGGGAATCTCAAAACCCATGAGGTAGAACTCCAGATTCAATACGATGAATACAACAAAGAGCCAAAGAAAAAGGCGCTAACACTAAAATCAAAGAAGGAGAGCATCGAAGATGATGATGAAGATGAAGAAGGTCTCCTAGTGAAGAACATCAGGAAGTTCATTATGAATCCGGAGAGAAGGAACACCTTCTGGAAATACTTCCAAAAGGATGCTCGACGAAAAGGATCTTCCTCTTCATCAAAGAAAGGAAAAGGAAGTGAAGATGAAGAAGAAAGACCACCACCAGAGTGCTACCAATGTAGAAATACTGGGCACATTCAGAGCCAATTCCCGAAGTATCAAAAGGAGCAAAAAGAACAATTTAAACGAAGGAGAAAAAGAAAGTATTGAAAGCCGCAACTTGGGATGATTCTTCCTCTGGAGATTCAAACGAGTCTGAGTCAAGCAGCGAGGAGGAAGCAAACCTATGCCTAATAGCAAAAGGCAACGATGACGACGCCAGTGTTCTTAGCAACACTGAGGTAACTCCTCTCACCTTCGAAGAACTCTATGATGAATTTTTTCAAACTTGCAAATCCTATGATCAAAGTATAAAAGATAATATTATTTTAAATCGTGAAAATGAATCTATTATCAAAGAAAATCATAAGCTCACGTAAAAATTGATTTCCCTTGAAAAGAGAAAGGTTTCATTCCAAGAGTGTGAGCACTATTTATGTAAGGCAAAAGAACTTGAAGTTTCTCTTTCTAAGGCCCTCTCACAAATCAAAAATATTACAAAAGAAAAGGGGGACTTAGAGAGAAAACTAAAAACCTAGAAAATAACAAAAAGGGTTTTGGAAATAAATGTGTTATGATTGTACAAGAAAATACATCTCTTAAAAAACAAAATCATGATCTCAATATGGCCATAAAAAAATTCGGAATATGTCAAAAATCCCTGGATATGATTTTGGGAAACCAATGTTTTGGTTCTGGAAAGTTTGGGTTCGGATATCAAAGTGATCCCTATCGCCCGGCGCTAGACACTAACGCCGGCGGTAGCTCAACAATTAAAAAATCACATGTTTTTTCTAAAATTCAAACATCATCCAGGAAGAGCAAAATAGAAATTCAGAAAAGGGTCTCAACCCCCGTATATTTCATGTACAAGTTTTCTTAAGTTTGGATACAAGTCTAGCTCTTGCAGGAATATAAAACAACGATCATTAAAACAAATCTGGGTACCTAAGAAATCCACTTACTCTATGGGTGGTACCTCTTGGGTATCCAGATCTTTACTCTCATCTTCTTTCTAGATTTGAAGGAAGGCTAAGGAAACGGAGGACGTGTGGTACTTGGACTCAGGCTGCTCCAAGCACATGGCGGGCAACAAAGCAAAATTCCTTAGCCTAGAAAAGAAGAAAGGAGGGATCGTAACGTTTGGTGATAACGGTAAAGGAAGGATCATGGGAGTAGGTACAGTGGGTAACAAATCTTTTCTTATCTCAAATGTTCTTTATGTTAAAGGATTAAAACATAAATTAATATCTATAAGCCAACTGTGTGATAAAGGATTAGATGTATTATTTGAATCATCCACTAATCTTTGCAAATTATTTAATCCTAAAACAAAAGATGTATTACTAACTACACCTAGAATTCACAATGTTTACATAGTTTCATTTCATGATCTTTCAAAATCTTCTATAAAATGTTTTATAACCAAAAATGATGAATTAGAACTATGGCATAGATGTTTAGGTCACGCTAGTACAAAGCTCATTTTAAAACTAGCAAAAAAGGAATTGATTAGAGGATTGCCTAAATTGAATGGAAATTTATCTTCACTATGTTCTCCATGCCAAAAAGGAAAATTTACAAAATCATCTTTTAAAAGCAAAAACAAAAATTCTACTTCTAAACCATTGCAACTAATTCATATGGATCTATTTGGTCCTGTTAACACCGCAAGTCTTGGTGTTAGAATATATACATTCGTTCTAATAGATAATTTCTCGAGATATTGTTGGACTTTATTTCTCTCTTCAAAATATGATGCATTTTGTGAATTCTCAAAATTATGTACTCGTATTCAAAATGAACTAGATTTAAAAATAATATGCAATCGCTCAGATCATGGAGGAGAATTAGAAAATGAAAATTTTAAATCTTCTTGTGAAATGTTAGGTATTAAGCATGAGTTCTCCGCTCCACGGACACCTCAACAAAATGATGTTGTAGAAAGAAAGAATAGGACAATCCAAGAACTAGCACGCACTATGTTATCTGAATATAAATTACCTAAGATTTTTGGGCCGAAGACGTAAGCACATCATGCTATGTAATGAATAGAGTCATGCTTTGCCCATCTCTAAATCTCACACCGTATGAACTATATTATCAAAAGAAACCTAACGTATCATATTTTTAAGTTTTTGGTTGTAAATGTTTTATTCTTAATACAAAAGATTCTTTAGGAAAATTCGATGAAAAATGTGATGAAGGAATATTTCTTGGATACTCTTCAACCAGTAAAGCCTATAGAATATTTAACAAAAGATCGAGTAAGGTTGAAGAGTCTATTAATGCTAAATTTGATGATTTTATTCTGTGTGCAGAAAGACTTCCTATAGGTACAAATGATGAACCTTTGCCAACTTTGGAGCATGACGAAGAGGAACCTTCCAATGAAGAGGAGGAGAAGGCTAAGGAAGATAAATATGTGCCCCCAAGCATCTTGAACTTCTCAAAAAATCATCCAAAAGAGCTAGTCATTGAGGAACCTTCTACTAGGGTAAGAACTCGATCTTCTCTTCATGAAATGTTTTCAAATATTTGCTTTGTTTCCGAAATCGAACCTAAAAATGTTTCCACCGCTTTAAATGACAAATTTTGGTTTTTGGCTATGAATGAAGAGTTAGATCAATTTGAAAAAAATAAAGTTTGGAATCTAGTAGATAGACCATCTAATCATCCTTATATTGGCATAAAATGGATCTTTAAAAATAAATTAGATGGTGAATCTAGGATTATAAGAAATAAAGCATGCTTAGTTGCTCAAGGTTTTTCTCAAATCGAGGGGGTAGATTTTGAAGAAACTTTTGCACTCGTTGCTCGCTTAGAATCTATTCGAATATTTTTGGCATCTGCAAGTTTTAAAAGAATAAAATTATTTCAAATGGACGTTAAAAGTGATTTTTTAAACGGGTTTATTAAAGAAGAAGTTTACGTAGAATAACCTCCCGGTTTTATAAATGAAAAATTTCCAAATAATGTTTACAAATTAGGAAAAGCGCTTTATGGATTAAAACAAGCGCCCCGTGCATGGTATGATAAACTTACATCATTTTTGTTAAAGCACGGTTATGTTATGGGAAGTGCCGACAACACACTCTTCATTAAGCATAATAATAACGATCTAATTATTGTACAAATATATGTTGATGATATCATTTTTGGATCCACTAATGAAGAGTTGTGTAATAAAGTAGTCTTAGTAATGAAAAATGAATTTGAAATGAGTCTTGTAGGAGAACTATCCTATTTTCTTTGTTTTCAAATCTCACAATGATCTGATGGTATCTTTATTTGCCAAACAAAATATGTTCACGATATGCTTAAACGATTTGGATTTGAAAATCTTAAACAAGCTTTTACTCCTATGAGTGCTTATTTAAAACTAGAAAAAGATGAATCTGGAATTTCTATTGATCAAACTTTATATAGAGGAATGATAGGATCTCTCTTTACTTAAGTGCATCTAGACCAGATATACTGTTTGTCGTGTGTTTATGTGCTCGCTTTCAAGCCAATCCAAAAGAATCTCATTTGAAAGTGGTAAAACGTATTTTTCGTTATCTATTAGGGTCATCTAAATTAGGATTATGGTACTCACACAATGATTCATTTACACTTCATGGCTATTCCGATTCGGATTATGCTGGTTGTTCACTATATCGAAAAAGCACTAGCCGTACTTGTCACTTTTTAGGACCCTCATTAGTTTCTTGGTCTAGTAGGAAACAATCTCCAGTTGCACTCTCCACCACAGAGGCCGAATACATCGCACTTGGTAGTTATTGTGCCCAAGCGTTATGGATGAGCCAAACTCTAGAGGATTTTGGATTTCATCTAAAAAACATTGATCTTAAATATGACAACAAAAGTGCATAGACCTTACATATAATCCCGTACATCACTCTAGATCCAAACAAATAGATGTTCGCCATCATTTCATTAGGGATCACATTAAGAAAGAGCATGTAAAAGTAAGCTTCATTGGTAAGGACTCTCAACTCGCTGACATATTTACTAAACCTCTTCCCGATGCACGATTTTGATTATTACGACTTGAGTTAGGTGTCCTAGATCTCTCAAGTTAAAAACACATTCATAAACGCAATTATGTAATTTTTAACCATCTAAAACATCTCCTAAAATTCTAAAATTTCTGCATAAAACTACTATTGGGACACTTAATCAAGATCAATAAGTAAAATTTTCAAAATCATCAAAAATCGTGTACTGTTTCCCGCGCTAGCGCTAACGCCGGCGCTAGCGCACCTATCTATTTTTCTGTATTTTTAAAGTTTTGAAAAATTCTTAAAAATGTATTAATCTATATGCACTATTTATTTTTGCACTTCTGACTTCATTTCATTTTTGAAAAATCCAAATACAAAATTACAAAAGCCAAATTACAAAAAATATTTTTTGTTCATTTGGTTAAATTCTATTTATAAACGCAAAAATCAAATACAAAAATAACAAAAAACTGTATGGACTTTTATTGTGAAAATCAAGCATGTTTAGAACTATCTTTAGAACTTCTACAATGTTCCAATTTATCTTTTCAAACTACCTGAGCAATGTTTTTATCATGCTTTGATATATCTAAATCATGTGTGCATCAATTATATTGTAAATGTAGTGTAGAACCTAGTTAAGCATGCCTCTAAGTATGAGTCATTGTTTTATGGTTGATAATGATATTTCTTCACTCACTGTTTGGCTAAAGTATACTTATGTTTGTAATCTAAAGATGCTTATTTGTGTATTGTAATTGTACAATAAATTAAATTTGCACAAGTATCTTACCTACACTATATTTATTTGCACTATTAAATATAAAGAAAAGTGGTTGTAATTTCAAAATCTAATTGGTTTGCAAAGCAAGTGTAATCGGAGAACTTTGTGCAAAACAAAATAAAATAAAATAAAATTGACAATGATAACTCCACCAAACACTACTTGAACCTCCTGATAAGTCTTAATAAGCATTGTGAGGTTGAGCACCTTGGAATGGTTAGTAAATTGTCTTGTGCAAACCTTCATTTCAAAAATATATACTACTTATTCTCAAGTACACCAGATCAAAAACAAAATGGTAAAAATAAAATTGTGTGATCCCCCAAGCACTACTTTGCACCCTGATAAGTCTTAATGAGCATTGTGTGTGCAAAGCACCTTGGTAGTTGTACATTATTCTTTGTGCATAAAATTGTATGGAAGTAAAATTATTTGTGTTTTATTGTGCACTTTACTCTTTATTTTTCTTATATTTTTTATTATAACATTTGATTACTCTTTTCAAAATACACTTTGTGCACATCATTATCTTCCATAACACCTCTTCTCATGAGTATTGGATCCTAATGCTAAATCTATAATACTTTTTATATCTAAAATGCACTAGATAACCTAGCATACTTTTTGCAATGTTTGATGTGTTTTGACTTTATGAATTAGAATAACATTGTAGTAGTCTCTCTTTCATACATCTCTTTCATGCTTGGTTACTTCATGATAATTTTTTCAAAGAAAAATGATATACAAAAACATCTTGTGAATCATCATGTCTTACAAAAAGTTGTTTGATTGTACTTTTATATAAGTCTTCCGCAACATTACATTTACCTTGTATTCTTTTCATGCTTCTCTCAAGATCTCCAACTCATTTTTTTTACTTGCATGGTAAATGTGATATTATTCTTTTTAAAGCTAAAAATTATGATTTCTTTCTATGAACATACTTTTGCTAAAACTCTGATTTATTTCTATGAAAATATTCTAAAAACTCCTTATCATTTCCTTCTCTCTAAAAGCTCGATCATGCCTTTATCTTATTATCAAAACTTTTATGTGTTGCCTCCTTACCCACTTTTACTAATAACAAAAGGGGGAGAACTAACATGATAAATAAGATCCGCAATCCTAATGAAAACTTACATGATTTATTAATATGATAACTTACATATTAGGAGATCATTCACTTAGGGGGAGCATGTATTTAGGGGGAGCAATTTAAAATACTAAAATCGATAATTATCCTAAATCATCACTCTCACACACACACAAGTAGTTTATCATGCTTATATATATTAATACTCTGATTTAACATTAATGGACTTGTTATTATCAAAAATGGGAGTTTGTTGGAACATGGTCTTCGGCATCTCCTAGGTTTGAGAATAACAAATCCTATATTTATTTGATCTTGTGTGTTTAAGTGTGCAGGAAACAAGGTCCATATGACTCAAGGATTACATAAGAAAGTTTCCCCCAAATTTGAGCCAACAAATCCAACATGCCCACTAGCACCGGCGGTAGCACCTATCGCCCGGTGCTAGCGATGATTAGCGTAATTCTGGAGCACATATAGAAGGAGCTAGCGCCTGGCGGTAGAGGATAGCGTAGACGGTAGCGCGGAGCAAAGAAGATAAGAGAGAAATGTTTCCTCAGATTGAAGATTCCCCCACGCAAAATAATGCCTAATCCGGGATAGTGTCGGGGGTAGCGCGAGGGCAGGCTCTAGCGCTGATGCTATAAATTGGACCCCTCTTCTCTCATTTCATAAATACATCAGAGAAAGAGGTTGAGTGCTAGAATTCCAGAGGCCGATTTGGCCGAAAGTTGATGTCCTACCAAAGCTCTGCGGATTTCAAAAGGAGAATCTCTTTACGCCGGATCCAAACTACGTCCACTTCTACAACACTTATTCTATAGCGGATCTTCGTCTCCAACTTCAGAAGTTCTTCAAGAGGGAGTTTTTTATTATCATTTCATATTTCTTATAAACCGTTAGAAAAATCACCTCGTGTTGGCGACTAGGTCTGGGTAGGACTTAGGGCAGAAATTCGCCTCGTGTTGGCGACTTGATCTAGGTTAGGTCTATGGGGTGCTCAAGGCCATATCTGTGGTTGGATTGGCTAGAGCGGCTTGAGGCCGAATCCGGGGAAGGATAGGCTAGGGCCACCGGTTCGTGGGGATGCGAGTCGGGATAGAAAACAAAAAAAAGCTTACTATTATTCACCATCGATTTCTAGCGTTATAGAAATCAATTGTTGTAAAAGCTTATTTCATATTAATTAAACTTGTCTCCACTTTATTTTAATTATTTTGTTTGATTTCTCACTTTCATATACACGCATTATTTCAAAGATAATCAAAATATAACTTAAGTTTTAAAAACCCCTATTCACCCCCACTCTAAGGGAGACTACCGATCCAACAAGCCCCTCACAGGGTAATCCTCGGGAAGTCCAAGATTAACCATAATTTGTAGGGATAAGTTGTTATACAAGATTAAATTAATAATATGCACATCCACAACCCGTGGTTATGGGAGGTTAGTTAGTTTGATCTTATGAGCGGTAGGCTCGGTGGTTGTAGCAGCAGACTAATTAGTCTGGTGAGCTTGTGACTCAGTAATGCTTGTTGGTGCGGACAGGTTTGTCCAGTGAGCCGGTGGCTCGAAAGGTTATGGTGAAGGGTGGGTAAGCCCGGGGAGCTTATGGCTCGGAGATAGATGGTAAACATGTTTGCCTGTGCATAAAGGTGGTGGGTCTCTGGTATTGGACGGTCGTTCACACTGACGTCAATGCGTTGACTCGGCTAGTGTGGAATTTGCACTTAGCCATGAAAGTCTGGTAGTCCAACCAGTAAGAGTACGCAGATGCTCTGCGGTTTTGTGTTGAGGCGTACGATAGGTCTAGGTTAGGTAGTGTGAATACCAACTTAGAGGTGGGCGAGGCCCAACCCACCGCTTCCGTTTGCCATTACGCGAGTATCCTGGGAGTCTTGCTAGATCCAATAAGGGGGAACTAAAGGTCTGTGCGCATAGAGTCGAGGTGTGTGAGTTGCACTTGTATGAATATATCATTAAACTACATAACTCTGCATGTCAAGGCATAGGCATTGCATTTCAACCCCTACCCCTATCATATAAATTGGTTATGAGACTTTTTATACGATAGGCCCTGCTAAACGACCCCTTGGTCTAAAGGTTTGTATGGGTATTCCTATAAATCAATGGTTACTATTTCTATTGTATAACTACTTTACGTACTGTTCATTACTTGCTCTTTACTATGCTTTATTTACTGCCTCAATTATATATACACTTGTATAGTGGTAGTTATTCCTATAGCTAGGCCGTGTCACCTGCTTTGATATACCCCTTGATGTCCTCTGCTTCATCCTCCCGCACGGTGCCTAGGAGCCACTGGGGGATGGGTGGTGGGAAACAAGGCTTAGTCTTTTTGACTAACGATCGGTGGACCATTTCATTTTAGGGGACCGAGGAGACGCAACAACACCAGAGGGCGGTGCAGATGGAGGCGGGACAGTCTACTACAGGAGCACCAGTTCTAGGATTAGTGAGTGATTAGTAGTTTGCTTTTGCGAGTGATCTTGTAGTGAGGATATGATGTACTGGGCATGTGCCCTTTTATTATTGTTACCTTTGTTATTTCAGTTATATCAAGTGGACATTTATTATATATAACATGTGATTGTGGACTTGAACTTCAATTTGTTCGTTTATTCTTTTCTTCTTCTGTGATCGACATGGCCGGATGGATCGGCGTATTGTAGTGGCGACCTTCCCGAGAGTTGGTGTCACCGCAAAGCGACGGTTCTGGGCATAAGACCCGGTTTTGTAGCGAAAACAAATGGGGTCTTACACGCGCGTCCTTCCAAAAGATTTTTCGACTCAGCAAAAGGAGAAATTCTTTTCTGATTAAAAAAAAATACTTTTGGGAGGTAACCTTTCTCTTTCGCGTTTGCGCGGACCATGTAGTGCGAAGATGTGTTTCAAGCGAGGAGGGTGCGCATATTTTACGACACTGCCTTGAGGGGCAGTCGGGGGGCATTATCGAGCCAACCGGACCGCGCGGGAAGCATTAGAGGCGGGCTTTTATTGGCCCACTCTCTTTAAAGATGTTCACAATTTTGTGAGTAAATGCGATAGCTACCAGGGGTCGGGTAACATCTCTCGTCGTGACGAGATGCCCCCAAACTTTCTTCTCGAGTGTGAAAACTTCGATTTATGGGGCATCGATTATATAGGCCCCCTACCATCTTCTTTTAATAATCATTATATTTTGGTGGCGGTCGACTGTGTATCTTGGTGGGCGGAAGCGCAAGCTCTTCCCACCAACGATGCGAGAGTCGTCGTCCATTTTTTGAAAAAAACTATTTTCTCGCTTCAGTACGCCCTGCACTATAATTAGTGATAGGGGGTACGCACTTCTACAACGCCCTATTTACCAAAATTTTATCTAAATACGGCGTTACGCACAAGCTCGCCACCGCATATCACCCCCAAATTAGTGGCCTAGTAAAGGTAGTAAATAACGAGATTAAACGCAATTTGGAGAGAACCGTCTCCTTAAATAGGAAAGATTGGTCATTAAAACTCGACGATGCGCTGTGGGCATATCGTACGACATACAAGACCGCTATCGATTGTACGCCATATCGCTTAGTCAACGACAAAGCGTGTCATTTACCGGTAGAGTTAGAGCACCGGGCATTTTTGGCTTTAAAATTTTTAAATCTCGATTCGAACTTAGCCTCCGAAAGTAGGAAATTCCAACTAAATGAACTCGATGAATCGCGTGCGAACGCTTATGAGAGTACTAAATTTTACAAGGAGCGTTCTAAGTTCTACCGTGATCGAAAAATAAAATTTCCAAAAACTTTTGCGCCGGGCAATCTTGTCCTTCTTTATAATTCTCGCCTTCGCCTTTTTCTGGGTAAGCTAAAATCCCGATGGTCCGGCCCCTTTGAAGTCAAAGAGGTTTGGCCGTATGGGACCGTTCTTATCTCCCACCCCGAAAAAGGCAAATTTAAAGTCAATGGTCACCGTCTAAAACTTTACATTGCGGGCGATCCAGTGGGCAATACTCTTGAATCATTAACCCTCCCCAATTTATAATCTCACCAAGCCAAATTAGTCAAGCTACGCGATGATAAACAAAGCGCTTGTGGGAGGCACCCCATATCTATTTAATATTTTATTATGCTTTTTATGTGTTTTTGCAGGGTTTCTTCCGACCCCACCAGCTTTAGTTCAGGGAAGCCTTTTTGCTCCCTCTTCATTTTTGTACATACTGCACTTTCTTTTTCCCTTCTTCATACTTAAATTACAATATTGGGGACAATGTTGAGTTTTAAGTATGAGGGTGTTTTACCGTTTTTCATTAAAACAAAACCAACAAAAAAATAACAACAAAAAGTGTAACTATATTTTAGTTTGTAAAAATACGCTTTAAAAACCTCCACAAAAACTACATATTTCAAAAAAAATATATTTTCTAATTATTTCTGTATTTTATCTTTCTTACTTCCTGTAAATAAAAATTATAAAAAAATAAAACATAAATATATACTTGGAAAAATTCAAATCACATTTGCAAAACATTGTTTATCTAAGATCGATAGATTTAAACGTTCAGGGTTAAGTTTTAAAGAATATCTTGTGTTTTTAATTTAAATAGAGGCTTTGTTTTCAAGCAACACTTCTACTAGCTAAAATAGAGGCATGTGTATTATGTTGGCAAAACAACTTTAGACCGCAATTATCCCTACTTTATGTCTTTAGGAATCAAGAAATATTCAAATTACTATGGTTGCTCTCAAACCTTTTTTTATTATTCTAGAATTTCTCTTGAAAACCCCTTGTATGCACCAATTTTGCATAGCATAAAAAAATATGTTATGTCAATGGGAATAAGACTTCGTTCCGTAAACATAGGCACCCAATAAAAAATTTAAATAATCTTATGTCAATGGGAATAAGATTTCATTCCGTAAACATAATCATTGGCTTAATAAAAACAAAAGAATTAGTTTTCCCAAAAAAAACTAAAAAGGAGGGGTGGAAGGGTAAAATACATCACCCCTAATTCAAATACTCTTCTTTTTGCCAAAGCTTTCTACCCCCTTTCCCTTAGCCAATTTAGTGTATCTAGTTTTAATTCAAAAAATCATTTGAGAGCATAATTAGTAACTTGTATTTTTCCTCACATTTCTTTAAACAAACGTTCTTATAATTTCAATCTAATCTCGTTTACTAATGATTGCAATTTTGCTTGTTATTTGATTAATCAAGAAGCCTTTTGGCTAAGACATTTCTCTATACTTAAATCATTTGCATAATTTAGGACTTAACTCTTTGTACTTCAGATTTTTTTTCAGTCTCTTATGATTAAATAAAACGATAGCCAAAAATTAGAACTTATGTTAATCCCGTTTGGATCTCTTTTACTTTTGCTCTGGAATAGCAAAAGATTAAGTATGAGGATATTTGATGAATAATAAAATATATGTATTTGTAGTATAGTTTTTATTATATATTTAAGTAATATTGTAAATATTTTATGTAAATTAATAAATAAATTTCTTGTTTTAATATTTTCCTTAGTAACTTAGTTTTTTTTTTGTTTTTCAGCATTTTAGCATTTTTTGTTAAGTCACACCCTGGGTAACGCCCGTGACCTTGAGTCACGCCCGTGACCTTGAGTCACACCCGTGAGCAAGGGCGTGTAATCTTAAAATGCCAATTTCCAACTTCCAGCAAAAAACAGATGAAATCTCGACAAATTGATCAAGTCACGCCCTAGGTCATGCCCGTGACCTTGAGTCATGCCCGTGACCAAGGGCGTGTAATCTTAAAGAACCAAAGTCCAACCTTCTCAGCGGTTTTCGCCTCATTATCTCAACGAAACAAAGAAATCACGCATGTGACCTTGAGTCACGCCCGTGTACAACATCCCATCGATCGACATCCCATCCCATCAATTGACATCCTGTCCCGTCGATCGGCTTGATGTCCCGTCAAATTTGCAAAGTCACGCCCATGACCAAGGCTGTGACCCATAAATCCTTCCAAAAGCCAATCTACATGCCATTCATCACACCCCAGTTGAACCTGGCGTCTGCCACCCAAGGTCACGCCCATGACACTTCAAGTCACGGCCGTGTGCAGCCATTTTCCCAATCAAAAGCTTCCAGAAGGCCGTTGAGTTGATCTTCCTAGCACACGCAGAAGTGACGCCCTCGATCACGCCCGTGACCGAGGGCGTGTAATTTTAAAATTTTCCCTATAAATAGAGGGTCTCGACTAAAGTAATTCCATCCAGATTTTGGGAGTGTTTTAGCTTTTTTTGAATTATTTTGAGTGTACGTGATTTAAGTTCTAATTCTTTTATAATTTTCATTTTCATAGTCTAGTTGTAATGCTTATTTTGAAAATAAAATAGTTGTTTTTCTCATTTGGATCTTCTTTTCATTATGCCAAGAGTGTGTGAGTGTATGACTTTACTTTTTATGCTTTCTTTTAATTTTAAGTAGAGTGTGCGTGTGTGTGTGTGTATGAGAATAGCTTTTTCGCCTTCTTTTAATTCCGTTTTAATTTTATGCAAGTGTGTGTGTGTATGAGAATAGATTTTATTGCTTTCATAACTTAGATTTCTCGCTTTCATAATTTAGCTTTTTATTACAATTAGAGTGTGTGGGTGTATGAGATAGTATTTTCCTTTTTGGTAACTTAGCTTTATTTCAAGTCTTTATTACCACCCCCATCCAGATGAGAGGCTAAGTACTTTTTAGTGCTTGATTAAGATGGTTGTGATGGATACTTATGGTTGTTAATCGCTTATATCAGGTTATAATATTAACATGAATTTTCTTATTATTAATGTTGTCCCCATTCCGATGACTGCCTAATTTCCTTTAGTGAACGATATTGAAGAGCATTGGGACACATAAATGGTTTTCTAAAACTTAAAATATCTCTTTTCTAAAATTAATTAATGAGCTTAAGGTTTACCCGAGGAAAACGTTGAGTGGAACAATATAATCGATGTGTGGTTCTCATTTTCGTTTTCGTACACTAGTTAGCTGAGAGGCTCATGCGTTAGGATTGATCGCTCACGGGTAAAGAGAAGTGCACTCTACCCTCGAGAGAGGATGAGATAAGTTTCCCTCGAGAGAGGTGCATTCATACTTATGGAACCTCCACGGCCAAGTCGTTGTAATGTTTTGAAAAGTCATATCTATTTACTTCTAAAAAGGACTATTTTAACCCCAAGGTAATTCGACATCGAACGCCATCTTCATCATCGTTTAGAACTCTAGTTATACGCATATTTATCGTTCTATAAATATTAAAACTAACTAAAAATATTACTCCGATAAAATAATAGTTCATTGCTTATAAGTAGAAGTAATCAACAGGATCCGCGGAAATATATGACCTCGATATTTTCTAAACCAAAATATCCCGTACTATACACAATATGGTATAATTGCCTTTATCGAATGATTAGTTTGGATTTAAATTAAACAAAAGCTTTTCAAACCCAAAACATGTAAAACTCTCCTTTTCTATTTAAAAATCAATAGAATTCGGCATCGTAACCGCGACATAATTGTCGATATTTTGAAAGAAGAAAAGACAGTTACTTCTATCTTTCGATAGGATAATGATTAGTTTCTCGAAGTTGGAGTACTTGAGAAACTCCTCAAAAACACCCACCTAATTCTAATCTCATCACATAAAGGTTGTGCAAACCCAGAAAATCCAAACTCAAACTAGGTCGGGCACTCAAGGAAATGTTCCAAAAAGGCCACCTTCACTAAGTACCCGACCAATTATCTCAATCACTAGGTCTGGCACTCAAAGAAAAGAACCTTTCTCACAAAGGGGTGCTCTAGAGGCTAAGGAAGCAACCTTCACTAGGTTGGTTGTCCAAGATGCGTGGAAATATCCAAAAAAGGCCATTGATGATGTTGTCCCTGAGAAGGAAGATACTATAGGAGATCATGATAATTAAGAGCCAGTACCACAGATCATTGAGGGTGACAACATGTGTAGATACTTACTTCTGGTACCAGAACAAGAGGTTGCCAAATAACATGATAGTGCTGTTCAAAGGCATGACTCTCCTGACAATCTTTTTGATGATGTTGCCATGGATGGTATGTAGATCTACAAAGTAAAGTGAGGTAGAAAGTGCGAGATCTTCGAAGATCATCTAATAAACAGTCTCAAGAAGAAGTTTCAGGTTCAATGATTACTCAGATAAAGGCCTTACTAACTGAAGAAATGTTATACTATCAATCACATATTTAGATAGTTGTGAAGGAGTTTACGGAAGAAATATCTGTTCAAATGAAAAAGATGAAGGCAGAGATTGACCATGTCAGTGCTCAATTCACTGGATGGCTCACCAAGGAAGGAACATCTGTGGAATGTAACATGAATGCCCTTCAATATTTGGGTGCCAAGCTGGACTCCACCCTGGATTTCAATCAGAAACAGTGGAAGATTAAGAAGGTGCAGTTGACTGTATCACAAAAAAAATTACTGACAGTTAGAAAGTCACCATGAATAGATGTGTGAACACTCAAGAGTTCATAAATTAAACTTTATCTAAGAAGTTGGAAGAATCTACAAAGGATATTAATAGAAGCATCGTTAAAGAGGTTAGAAAGGGGTAGAAGACTGAAAGTGATCAAGCTCTTTGGATAGTGAATGAAATCCATCACTCCCTGGGACTCAATTCAATTGTGTTTGAGCCTCAAAGGTCTAACAGTCCATAGTTGGAAGATGGATTAAGTCTGCAAAAGAGGCAAAGACTATTAGAGGATGAAATGGCTGTTAGTAGAAGAAGAGAAGAAGATAAAGAAAATGATCCAAAATTTGAAATGTGGAGTCCAAAGTCAAGACACATAATACTATATGTACAACCCCGTGTTTTTCGAGTGGGTTCACAAAGCCACCTGGTGAATGGGATCAAGAGTACGCATTGATGAGTCAGTTGGACAAGTGTCGGGCCACAACTCGCACTCGCTTATAATAGGCACTCACCCCTAGCTTGGTGCGAGTAGCAAGTCCCAGCTCTACCGGGCACTCGCCACTTAGGTGAATCTGCTTGGAGTGGCCTGGACTCTCCTATTTGGTTGGTTGTATGTTTTTCCCATGTATGTCCCTTTTGACCTGCAGTTAGCCATTCCAAGCAACATGATTCCGTTGGTGGCAGGCCAATTTGGGTTGCTTTGAGTAAAACTATAAGACCCCCTCTCGGAACACAAGACACGGTCGAGGGAAGTTTTATACCCAGGACAGCCGCCTTGCGGAAGTGCCAGCACTCGGGCGATCCCCCTCCATAAGATGCCTATCCTGCCGGCTATTCCCGCATAACATCATGCCAACCCATCAATAATAGAAAGCATTATAAGTCATTGATTCACAATTAAGTAATAATGTCCATACAATACAAAGTAACAAGAAGCTATAAGAGCTCATGCTACTCATCAGAGTATAAACTTGCCCCAAGGCTACATTCTAACCACTCCCTCACATCTGCCGCTGACGGTAGCTGAGGTATCGTTGTCACCAACCCTATCACCCTGGACTGGCTGGCCTCCTGTGTCAAACATTGCTGCTCCACCTGAGTGTGCTCCTAAAAATGGGGTGTAACAACTGTTTGTCATAAAGACAAAGTGACTTCACATTCTCTCCCCTAGCGACTCCAAGGCACCGGGCGGAAGGGAATGAAGAGTTGCTGCAAGAAAGTCAGTAGTAGTAAAAGCAGGTGACATGGAAAGACATAATCTCAGCAGTGTATCAATGTATAAGAAGTACAACTAACAAGTAATATGTCAATGACAGAGTATAAGCAAGTAATGTAACGGTACAGAAATAAGCAGTTTCGATTGTACCTTAACTTATATGAATGCCCATACAAACTTATAAGTTAAGGTTTCCAATTTGGGCCCCATCATATAAAAGAGCCCAAACTAATTTATATGATGTATCTGATGTGGTGCAATGACATGAACATGAAAGGATGAATGCAATGCAATGATTATGATATGATGAACTCAACCATATATTTTTGCTATGTCGACATAGACTTGTAGTTCCCGCTTTTCGAGGGTAGCTAACCACTCAGGCACCTCTCGTCGTGGCCAGACGGAGGCTGTGGAACGGGCTCCTCCCCAACTAGGAGGGTATGAACACTACCAGACCTAGGACTATGTACGCCTCAACGCTAAGAACACATAGCGGAGCCCCTGTGTACTGCTCGCATTATGCCGAGTCTTCATAACACGGAAGGGGTCTTGGGAAGTGCACACCAAGAACACAGCCAAACCGGTCTAAAGTCTAACTGCCGGCTTCTGTCGGTGTCACGACTAGCAAGCCCGTAGCTGCCACAAGTAATCCTCCAACCAGGATCTTTGCACCACAATGTGTAAACCATGCACATTCATGTAAATCCCATGCGCAACCTGTGCTATCAAGCACCAAAGGACTCACTGAAAGAGTCTTCTCACTTTTCACATCATGCCAGATCAATCGATGCTAACTAGCATCCAAGGACCCCAATGATCAGGCCTCCCAACATATCACCATAAGATATAACCATATCTTATAGACCACATCAAGCCAACGCTTCTACCCATACTGAGTTATCGTAACTCTCGTGCGGTGGTGTGCGCCAAAACATGGAAATAACTCTACCCGATCCTCCAGGACTACTTGTGGTCACGGTGTCATATTCATATCCTACTAATCAAGTAGGTTCGTATGTATCACAAATATCTAATCCTCATGCACGGATCACAATGCGCTATAACACAATCAAAGGTATCAACTTTATGGCAGGGTTATCACTCATCCCAACCATCCAGTGGATCTCATGTGATAAGAACATTAATTCACACCTATGCTTGTATGATTACACGTAAACTAACAATTTCTGATTGATCTGGGGAGACGTCTCGACAGAATAGATCTGGGATTATTATCTCCGGCCCACACTAGTATGTTCGGGATTCACACAACATCTCATCTCGATCGGCCATCACATTCGGCATTTATATCTCCCTCACGTTATCGAATGAAACGACAATATCTCCATTACTACTTATCCAATATTATGAAATCCAACAAGAGTGTACATATTTTTATCACAAGCCTAATCATCTGATAGACTATCAACCAGTGGGAGCATTTAGGTAACGAGTCCCCTGAATTCTTCATTCAATTGTGCATCAAAATGCCCCATATCAAGATCATAAAATTCATCTACACCTCACCCAATTGACATGGGATTCCAGGAACTCCTACCACACCAAAGAGGAGAAACCAAAAGTTCTCTGTTTGCTAGCGCCGGCGGTAGCGCTACCGCCAGACGCTAGCAATCCAGTCGACGCACCTTCCCGTCGACATTGAATGTTGACGGGAAGTTATGCCTTCCAGTCGACCCATTGACTTGCTAGTGTCGGTGATAGGGCTACCGCTGGGCGCTAGCTATTTATATCGCACCTCTTTCCCGTCGATCTTAAGGGTCGACGGAAAGTTATCCTTTCCCATCGTCCCGTCGACTCGCTTGAGCCGGCGGTAGGGCTACCGTCGGGCACTAGTTATTTCTATCAGACCCCTTCCCATCGAACTTAAGTGTCGATGGGAATTTCTCCCTTCCTGTCGACAAGTCGATCCGCTAGCGTCGGCGGTAGCACTACCGCCGAGCGCTAGTGATTCTATCCACTCGCATTCCCGTCGACCTTACGGGTCGATGGGAAGTTATCCCTTCCCGTCGGCCCATCGACATGCTAGCGTCGGCGGTAGCTCTACCGCCGGGCGCTAGCTACCAAAAAGAAGAACCTCGCCATCTTCCTTCCAAACTCCTTCCCTGGCAACCTAGCTCCAAGACACCTACCTTCTTCTCTCTTCCCAAATGGTTAGACATTCACGTCTATTCAAGTGAACATATCAACATGATTTAAGTCTACAATTACAATTAAAGACTCATCTTACCCGAAGCTACTCATCTTCTTCCCCAATTATGAAATTAGGGTTTTCATCATCTCTCCTCCAATACTCCCTCATATGACCATGGATTTTCACGAAATCAAATCCTATCTCTTCCTTTTGGAGAGAAGAAATGATTGAAGGAACTTTTGCTGCAATCGGTGCCCTAAGATTAAAGCTCCGGTTTGGTCTTTTCCTAAGGATCTCCATTAGCTCACAAGCCAAGCTCTTTTGAGCTCAACACCTCTCCTACTTTCTTCGACGATCTAGAACCAAGGGAGAGAGGTAGGAAGTCACCTTATTTTAGCCATGGTTGGAGCACATATTCATGGCAGCTTGGTGGTGGTCAGCCAAGCTCCAATTTCCACTTCAAGCTTGCTCCACGAACACTAAATTAACACCTTAAGGTGTGAGGAAGAGGAGGAAGAAAAAGAAGAAGAAGAAGAATGAGGAAGAAGATGAATAGTTTATCAGATTAAGGATTAAGCCCCTATATGCTTAAGAGAAAATGAAGAGAGAGAGAAAGAGAGAGAGCGAGAGAGAGAGCATTAAAGGGTATTAAATGCAATTTCAACTTCCACGGATAGCGCCAGGCGTTTAATGGCTCTTAAATCCCACATTTGACTTAGATTTAGGTAATTAGGCCACTCAACAAGTAAGATGTCATGGGTGCTGATTTGGCCGCTTCCGCCAGTGCTAGCGAAGACTACCGCCGGCGCTAGCTCCTTGCTATCAATTCCATGGCAATTTGCTTCTTAACTTCCAAGGGTGAGGGTCACACCCACCCCTGGGAATCAGGGCACATCCATGGCACCACTAGGGTCTCTAGACTCCTTCCTAGACCAAGCATCTACAAGTGACTCGTTTCACTCGAGGGGTCTAGCTCGAATTGGGATGTTACAAATCCATTAAACGAAGAAACAATTTCGTCCCCGAAATCTAGGTTGAGGCTATGGGGATCGAATGTCGGACTATGTAAATCCATTTTGGATTACATTTGACAAGGTTATTAATTTAGTAAATCCTGACTCCCACTTAACCCTTGTGCGTGGCCTTACTTACCCACATTGCATCGCGCATCACCCCAAATTTCTCCCAAGTGCACCTTTATAACTATCCACAAAATTCGTAATCAAAATTTGGTACGAGAAGACACTTGAACGTCTCTCATCGCGATGAAGGCCATCATTGTTTCATACGGGTAGGGACTCGTAACTCTACTCATCATAAACAAATTTGTATCTCCCTCAACAATGCATAAGCAGTTGGTCGATACAATCATTTACCATTCATACACGCACATGCAGTTCTCATGACCAAGTCGTGCTAACAAGCACTCAAGGACATCCACCGAGTCCTTGCACAATTCTTATTTTATAATTACACCAGGTGCTATTTAGCACCCAAGGACCTACCACTCGGGTATTTACCATATACTAAGGGATATCACCATCCTTCCACTTACATCAAACTGTCACCGTTAATAATAGCAAGCTGTCATAACTCTAACGCGCCAAAATGTATAAGTCATAGAATCAATCTCTATGATCACTTTTTGGTAGTTCCCTCCGTTCGAGTGTGTCTACTCAGGTACCTAGTTGAGGCAAATAGGGTAGTGGATTGATCTTGTCCACTTCCAGGCCAGTATGACACCTCCCAGCATAGACCTTGCATACGCCCCTAAGAACACACAGGGTATCTGCGTACTGCTTGATACATCAATGCCTCTATGTGCAACACTAAGCTCTTGGCTAGGAGGACTCGACCAGTCCTTCTTATATAACATAGGACCTACCTTTTGCAGGACAATCCCAGTCCTCCCAATATGATCTCAAGTCAAACCGCTCGCAGGACTAACCTAGTCCTTCCAATATAATACATGAGCTCACCGCTCGCAAGACTATCTCAGTCCTTCCTTATATCCCGATGCTATTAATCATGTGCATGTCACATTTATTCCACCCTACAAGTTGGGGATTTATATCATCCCACAATTTACACTGATTTGATGATTTCAACACAAGTTTTTGTTATTCGCACCTCAAGTATGTGCGACCTCTTTCCAGATCAAGCACTGAAGTGAATACCATTGCGCACTCCTTTTTCCAAACTCCACAATGTCTTAATCGCTGACCAAGCATAAACATCCTCGTCTCTAACATAGCATCTCCAAATAATATTTAAGGAAAACCCAAGTCGGTACATGACTAGTCCAATAAACGAAGCGATAAGCTCCCGTACATTTGGACTAGGTTTCTTACACCACCCATGTGATACATTCATCTCGTGTTTGGGCACAACCTCAGGGGCATATATCCCTCGACTTAGGGTTCTTACCCTATAAATCCCTGCACCGACGCACTTGTATATTAGCCGTGATGTTGAAAATCTGCTTTTTCAGAGGCAACCACGGTGCATCCCATAGTGAATAGAGCACGTACAAATAACATCCAATCAATAGGTACCTTTTATGTGTGTTGGGACTTTACATGAACCAAGGTACAAGGTTCGAGATGATTTCCCTTCGACGCGGGTTATATGGACACCAAAGGTAAGGCATAATTCCCAATATGATAAACCAATCCGATCAATTTCAAGCGCCCTACCATCTCCGCCAATGACCGTTCAGAACATGTCTATTTAAATAGCAACCCTTAATATCATACATTGTAGCACTAGCAATATCAACATTCTCGAGATAAGTACAGCCTTCTCATTCCTGATGAGAGTTCTCATTGCTTGTATAAGTAGTGACCCGTAAATTTTCCAGCATGATGAAATCCTTGATCTCCGCCAAGTACGCCTACGTAGTCCATCAAAATCATCCTTTCCAAAAGAAATTAACTTGCTATTACTTAAAGGTAAAATCTTCTACAAACGTAAGATTTGTCATGAGCCGATCTCGCCACGAGGGAGATCTCATTAACCCTTAACATTTATCATGTAAAATTAAGAAAAATATTCATGTTACTAAGAACTATTGTAGGCTCATGGCGAGGTGAATCCATGACTCTACACCTCACATAGGTCATAATCACCTCATTCCTTTCTAAGAACACGAGGCCCAAGTCAGGTGTTACTTTTATCTAATCCAAGTCTTACTTATACTTGCACCGAATTCAGAAATTGGTGCAAATTTCTCTTGCAATTTAGATCATTTCATTTAAGGGCTCTTCAACCATGAACATAAGCCTTATCCAACAGTTGGGTTACGATAAAGAGCCTCTAGAAAACTGCCTCGTCGAGGTAATACTGTTACACGTACTCCTACATGCACAAGTATTCTTCCCGAACTCTAAGGTCATCCCAAAATTTGACCCTTCGAAGGTAATTTTGCTCACACTCTTCGTGCATTTACAACTGCACCTTACAGAAGGGAGATCGCCATGCATTAACACGTCATGCATACTACTATGTATGTTTAGAATTTGGTTATGGCCAATACTCTTAATAATTTCAACGTCAATAAAAGTCAACCGTGGAATAGGAGATCAATTACTCAACTTTTTCGAGGACGATCAAGTCGCATCCAATCATCCTAAGAGCACAGAAAAACAATGATCATCCTTGAAATGTTCTATTCTCTAAATCCGAAAGCAAAATCTTCTCTCGATCAAAACTTGGTGTTAGCAGTCCCCCTTGCTCAGGGTGAACAAATTGTTCAAGGACTACGACCTTCTAATGTTGAAAAATTGTGAAGATTTTCCAACTCCCTGATAAATCTCAGACGATTGGTCACTAGCCCAATAAATGAAGAGATAAGCCCCTCGGGAATCCTGGGCTGAGTCACTTCAACAATCAACATGGTACATTCGTCCTATATCCACACACCATTGTGAGGGCATACCATCTTCGACTCGGAGTTTTATTCTACACTTACTCCCTATTAGGCCCTTAAGGTTACCCTTCACGACCCCCTTTTTCAAGGTCGACATGTGACCAAATCAAAAATTGGCCTATTCCGGATTCAAATTCTTATTCGACCTCTGGTATTCGTCGTAGTGATTGCTTTAATATGACAAAATGGGAAGTGTCGGGTTATCATCAACACAGTTAGGCTTATGAGTCTCTCACTGCTTCAATAATAGTTTTTTGGGCATCAACTTTTCCTCCAGATAACCTATTAGTCTGGGTAAGAGGTGGTAATATCTCTCAATAAGCCAAGCTGCGCATTATAGTGTAAGACCTGAACATCTACTCTCACACTAAACACTTTCCATATTCACTTTGTGTGTCCTTATGTCTCAACCGAATCCATACCTGAGGTCGACTTTTGACTAGGATACGCCAATAAACGTCTTGGTCACTTAGAATAAGGTGGTGTCCTAGCTAGGTTGGCACTAGTTCTAAGGATTATTGGACATACTTAATGTGAATCCTACATGGGCACACCACCACTCCCGCTGCATCAGTTTGTCCTCAAACTAATCTAGCTAGCATGGGTGGCCTAGTGGTTTAATGGACTTCTCTTATCTCAGGATCATTGCAAGCTGATATCATTTGTAAGACCCCCCTCCCAGAATACAAGACGCGGCCGAGGGGAGTCCTATGCCCAGGATAGCTGCTTTGAGGAAGTTCCAGCACATGGGCTAGCATCCTCCACAAGACGCCTATCCTACCGGCTATTTCCGCATATCATCATGCCAACCCATCAATAATAGAAAGGATTATAAGTCATTGATTCACAATTAAGTAATAATGTCCATACAATACAAAGTGACAAGAAGCTACACGAGCTCCTGCTAATCATCAGAGTATAAACTTGCCCCAAGGCTATATTCTAACCACTCCCTCACATCTGCCGCTGACGGTAGATAAGGTATCGTTGTCACCAGCCCTAGCACCCTGGCCTGGCTGGCCTCCTATGTTGAACGCTGCTGCTCCACCTGAGTGTGCTCCTAAAAATGGGGGTGTAACAACAGTTAGTCCTAAAGACTAAGTGGCTTCACATTCTCTCCCCCGACAACTCCAAGGCACCGCGCGGAAGGGAATGAAGAGTAGCTGCAAGAACGTCAGTAGTAGTAAAAGCAGGTGACAGGTAAAGACATAATCTCAACAGTGTATCAATGTATAAGAAGTACAACTAACAAGTAATATGTCAATGACAGAGTATAAGAAAGTAATGTAACGGTACAGAAATAAGCAGTTTCGATCGTACCATAACTTATATGAATGCCCATACAAACTTATAAGTTAAGGTTTCCAATTTGGGACCCATCATATGAAAGAGCCCATACTAATTTATATGATGGATTCGATGCGGTGCAATGACATGAACATGAAAGGATTAATGCAATGCAATTATTATGATATGATGAACTCACCCATGCATTTTTGCTATGCCGACATAGACCTGTAGTTCCCGCTTTTTGAGGGTAGCTAAGCACTCAGGCACCTCTCGTCGTGGCCAGACGGAGACTGTGGAACGGGCTCCTCCACAACTAGGCGGGTATGAACACTACCAGGCCTAGGAATATGTATGCCTCAACGCTAAGAACACACAGTGGAGCCCCTGCGTACTGCTCGCATCATGCTGAGTCTTCATAACACGGAAGGGGTATTAGGAAGTGCACACCAAGAACACAGCCCAACCGGTCTAGAGTCTAACTGTCAGCTTCTGTCGGTGTCACGACTAGCAACCCCGTAGACCTGCCACAAGTAATCCTCCAACCAAAATCTTTGCACCACAATGTGTAAACCATGCACATTCATGTAATTCACATGCGCAACCTTTGATATCAAGCACCAAAGGACTCACTGAAGGAGTCTTCTCACTTTTCACATCATGTCAGATCAATCGATGTTAACTAGCATCCAAGGCCCCCAATGACCGAGCCTCCAAACATATCACCATAAGATATAACCATACCTTATAGCCCACATCAAGCCAATGCTTCTACCCATATTGAGTTATCGTAACTCTCGTGCGGTGGCGTGCGCAAAAAACAGGGAAATTACTCTACCCGATCCTCCACGACTACTTGTGGTCACGGTGTCATATTCATATCCTACTAATCAAGTAGGTTCGCATGTATCACAAATATCCAATCCTCATGCACGGATCACAACGTGCTATAACATAATCAAAGGTATCAACCTTATGGAAGGGTTATCACTCATCCCAACCATCTAGCGGATCTCACGTGATAGGAACATTAATTCACACATATGCTTTTATGATTCCACGAAAACTAACAATAGCCGATTGATCTGGGGAGACGTCTCGACAGAATAGATCTGGGATTATTATCTTCGGCCCATACAAGTATGTTCACGATTCACACAACATCTCAGCACGATCGGCCTTCACATTCGGCATTTATATCTCCATCACATTATCGAATGAAACGTAAATATCTCCATTACTACTTATCCAAGATTATGAAATCCAACAAGAGTGTACAAATTGTTATCACAAGCCTAATCATCTGATAGACTATCAACCAGTGGGAGCATTTAGGTAACGAGTCCCTTGAATTCTTCATTCAATTGTGCATCGAAATGCCCCATATCAAGATCATAAAATTCATATACACCACACCCAATTGACATGGGATTCCAGGAACTCTTACCACACAAAGGAGGAGAAACCAAAAGTTCTCTGTTTGCTAGCACTGATGGTAGTGCTACAGCCAGATGCTAGCAATCCAGTCGATGGGAAGTTATGCCTTCCAGTTGACCCATCGACTTGCTAGTGTCGGCGGTATGGCAACAGCTGGGCGCTAGCTATTTCTATCGCACCTCTTTCCCGTCGATCTTAAGGGTCGATGGGCAGTTATCCTTTCCCATCGTCCCGTCGACTCGCTAGCGCCGGCGGTAGAGCTACCGTCGGGCACTAGTTATTTCTATCAGACCCCTTCCCGTCGAACTTAAGTGTCAACGGGAAGTTCTCCCTTCCCGTCGACAAGTCAATCCGCTAGCGCCGGCGGTAGCACTACCACCGGTCGCTAGTGATTCTATCCACATGCCTTCCCGTCGACCTTACGGGTCGACGGGAAGTTATCCCTTCCCGTCGGCCCATCGACACGCTAGCGCCGGCAGTAGTGCTACCGCCAGGCGCTAGCTACCAGCAAGCAGAACATCACCATCTTCCTTCCAAACTCCTTCCCTGGCAACCCATCCCCAAGACACCTACCATCTTCTCTCTTCCCAAATGGTTAGACATTCACGTCTATTCAAGTGAACATATCAACATGATTTAAGTCTACAATTACAATTAAAGACTCAACTTACCCTAAACTATTCATCATCTTTCCCAATTATGAAATTATAGTTTTCATCTTCTCTCCTCCAATACTCCCTCATATGACCATGGATTTTCACAAAATCAAATCCCATCTCTTCCTCTTCGAGAGAAGAAATGATTGAAGGAACTTTCGCGGCAATCGGTGCCCTAAGATGAAAGCTCCGGTTTGGTCTTTTCCTAAGGATCTCTATTAGCTCACAAGCCAAGCTCTTTTGAGCTCAACACCTCTCCTACTTTCTTCTACGATCTAGCACCAAGGGAGAGAGGTCGGAAATCGCCTTATTTTATCCATGGTTGGAGCTCATCTTGATGGAAGCATGGTGGTGGTCAGCCAAGCTCCAAATTCCTCTTCAAGCATGCTCCTTCACGAACCCTAAATTAACCCCTTAAGGTGTGCGGAAGAGGAGGAAGAAAAAGAATAAGAATGTGGAAGATGATGAATAGTTCATCTGATTAAGGATTCAGCCCCTTCATGCATAAGAGAAAATGGAGAGAGAGAGAGCATTAAAGGGTATTAAATGCAATTTCAACTTCCAAGGATAGCGCCAGCCATTTAATGGCTCTTAAATCCCGCATTTGACCTAAATTTAGGTAATTAGGCCACTCACCAAGTAAGATGTCACGGGTGCTGATTTGACTGCTACCGCCAGCGCTAGCAAAGGCTACCACCGGCGATAGCTCCTTGCTGCCAATTCCTTGGCCATTTGCTTCTTAACTTCCAAGGGTGAGGGTCACACCCACCCCTGGGAATCAGGGCACATCCATGGCACCACTAGGGTCTCACGACTCCTTCCTAGCCCAAGCATCTCCAAGTGACTCTTATCAATCGAGGGGTCTAGCTCGAATTGGGACGTTTCAAAAACTAAGAGGCGGGATTCAGCTTTCCGCAGACCATTTTAAGAATACTATAAATAGAACCCCATGGGCACCTTTATAGAGCATCTCTCACTTGTTTTCTCTCTCCTCTGGTTTGATTTGGTCGGTTAGAGAGATCTAGATTGCTGCTCATCGTAGTTTCCGGGTGGGTAGACAAGAGCTCTCTAACACTCTCCAAGGTGCCCAGCTCAGCAATTGGCTTGGGAGGGGAAGTTCTCTAAGATGTTCTGGGTTAGTGGCGGGACCTCCTCGCTGCAGCTCGTGGGTCTGTTCTTATTTTTCCACCCCTTTTTGAGAGAGGTTCTTTGATCTGAGTGCCTGACCTAGTGACTAAACTTAGGAGAAGTAAGAGCAAGCTACACCAGTCCAAATTCCACCCGAGCTGTGCTTTTCGTGCTCAGAGGTTGAGATGTGGTTTCCAGGTTCAACATTTTTGGTGCGGTGATCGTAGACTGTAGCCTGTTTGGAAAATCTTGAGTAAAATCCAATGACCAAAAGCGACGAGCAAGGAGGAGACCATGGGAGCTCAACCCTCTTTATGCGAGTTTGTTAGGAAGAGCGACTTCGACAAGTGCAGAAATTTGATTCAGGAGACCATGCGCATCACCCTCTAACCGTCGAGCGAGTGCTCAACTTCCGCGGTTCCAGTACTTGCACCCGGCAGGCGATCCGGGAAGGAGGTGCGGGCGTTGGAAGATGAACAAGCCCTTCATGTGCAGGTATTGTTTCCCATCTTGTCGAGTGCTCACTACCTAGGCGAGGCGACCGGGCGAGTGCCCCCGACTCGCCCAGTAGGATCAGGAGGTCCATTTTGCTAGCTGATTCTCTCAGTTCCCATTCCAGAGAGAATCACGGAGCCCGTCGTGCCCTACTACATAGGCATGTATGATCCCCTCCAGCATCTCCAATGGTTTGAGGATGTCATCTCCATCAGACAGATGACTAGCGCCTTCATGCGCAAGTTGTTCTCCATATGTTTTAAGGGAATGGAGAGGGACTGGTTCCATTAGCTCCTTTCCAGAACCATCTTCATTTTCGAAGACCTCCGCCGAAGTTTCCTGCTATGGTTTTCTACGTCAAAGAAGAGGATGGAGGGGTGGAGGCTCATTTTCTACTCCAGTAGAAGGCTGATGATTCATTAGGGAGCAACATGGATCGCTTCCATGAAGAGGTTCTCTTGGTCCATGAGGTGTCAGGGCATACCATGCAACTCGCCTTCAGCCTTGGATTGTGCAAGGGCTGTTCAGGATGAGACTTGCCCGAGATCCCCCTCTATCATATGAGGAATTGATCGAGCGGGCGTGGCAAGAGATCGAGAGGGAGGCCACCAAAAACACTTTCGTGGAAAAGTTGGCCAAAGTGGGCCAGACGAGAAAAGAAAGGGGGAAGAGGACCCCAGCAGCAGGAAGTGAGAAGAAGAGACGATCCGAGTAGGTAGTGGTGTCATGGGCCCCCCGGAGGACAGGAGCTGGGAGTAAGGTATCAACCACCCGTCAATCAGCTAGTATGGTGGCCACCTGGAGGATATACTCAAGTTCACGGAAGAGGATTTGCCCAGGGCGGGGTACTGATGCGCAAAACTATGCTTGCAAATGATAACGGCAAGTGTACCGTATCGAATGTAGTATAAGTTATAGAAACCAAGGTCGTATTAGACTCGGGGCGGTTGAGTACTCTTACTTTGGAAAATCTTTATTATTTTATCAAATAAAACTTGGGGTTGGTTGTCGCAAGAAAAAGAGATAACTTATTTTAAAGCTATGAGTTAAAAGACTAGTACTCAACCTTGAATCACCTCAGAAAATAAATATGGGAAATAAAACTTCTAATTCTCTTAAAGAAATTACTTGACCATGGAGGTTCCCGAATTATAAACGTATCTCTCTCGAGAATATGCTCAACTGAGTTTAGGTTGATCAATCAAACTTTCACTCTAGAATCAAAACCCCTAAAACTCGCTTTATCGTAGTGAACCCCTCTATTGGATTTGACTCCAATCCGGGAGAATTATGTCATCCTCTCTCGAGGAGTGCATTAAACTCTCTTTATCCTTGAAATGATCGATTCGAATTCAAAACCTCTCGGTTATTAGACTACGAAAACCAAAATGAGAATTATATATCGAAAATATAATCTCAATCCTATAAAGTTCAAGGATAAATCTAAAGCATTCTAAGGAAGAGAAAGAGAAGCCAAAAGTTAAATCATAAATTATATTTTCCTTGGATCATCTCGGCCGAGTACTAATAGAAATTTAGCTACTCATAGAGATGGAGGAATTAACGAAAATAAAGAGGTGCATGATTAAAAAAAGAGTAGAATAAGAGAAACAGAACTATTTTATTGAATTGCAAAAGAAGTTACAACTAAGGAAATGAAAGTTACAAGCTTGAAAGAAAGTACAAGTTAGGAAGAAAGAGGAGTACAAGAGCTTGAAAATAAGAAAACAGTGCAAGAACTAAAGCTAGATCTCCCAAAAAGTTGTCTTTAATCATCTGGAGAAGCACCCTTTTTATAGATGAAAATTTGTGTTACACGCCCTTTGTCACGCCCGTGACCAAGGGGCGTGTAAGGGGCGTGATCGAAGCAGCAGTGGAGAGGGCACCTTTTGGAGTAATTGCTGGTGTTACGTGCGTGTCACACCCTAGGTCACGCCCATTACCTGGGGGAGTGTAACTTTAAAACAGGCTGCTGGCGGGGAGCTTCGATGGGAAGTGGCGTGGGATGAGTCACGCCCATGTACTGGATTACACGCCCCCTGGTCACGGGCGTGACCTGCGGCGTGTAATTTTAATTTACGTGGCAGGCTGATCTGGATGCTTGTGGCGGGTCGCGACCATGACACTGGGTCACGCCCTTTGGTCACGCATGTGACCTAGGGGCGTGTACTTGGCGAATCTCCATGGAATGACCCCGGGGTGGTGGAAACAGGTCTGGAACACCTTGTAGGTTACACGCCCATGGGTCACGCCCGTGACAGTGGGCGTGTACTTGCACTTTTTGCTCAAAATGCCCGTTAACCTGAAAACATAAGATCAACCTAAGTTAGTTCATGGAATTGAGAAAGGAGTAATTTTCATGATGTAATTCATAAAATTTATGTAATTTCATCTTAAAATTATATTAAAACTATACTAAAGGATGAGTAAAAAACTACTCATCAGGTACCATTCCAAAGAGAAGGGGGCACATTCAAGGAGGGCAGGGATGGTTCAACAATCTGGAGTGGTGACCGGGCCAGAGACCCATCCATCCCCCACCTCAGCATGCCATGGCGAGAGGCCGAGGAGGATGAAGAGGAAGAAAGAATCGCCCATGAGGGGCAAAAAGGGGGAGGGTGGCTTCCACCAGGTGGAAGGTCACACAACGGCTAGGTGTCCCAAGTTCTTTGAAATAAGAGGAGGAAGAAGAGGCCCACCAGGGAAGCAACAACTTCAGGATGTCAGAAGAGGAGTAAAAGGAGTGGAGGTAGAGGACCATTGCGAGGATCGGGTCGACGTAGGAACCCGAGGAGTGATCGGGGTGATCCATGGAGGGGTAGGAATCGAGGCAACCCAAAAGGGAAGTCTCCATTCCATCTACTGACGTAGTATCACTTCGACCTCCTAGACTCCTCCCCCTAGGAGAAGATCAACTTCACCAACATAGACATACCCGAGCGTAAAGATCCGTTTTGTGATGCACTGGTAATCCAAATGGTGATCGTGAACTTCACAGACTCCAAAATCCTCGTTGATAATGGGAAGTCTCATCAACGCGATTTTCAAGAAAGCCTTCAGGTGAAGGTGGAAGTGTAGCGGGTACTCACCTTGGATGGCCCTCTCTTTTGATTCTCCAGAGAAAGGAAGGAAGTGGACAGAGGAGTCGAGCTCCTCATGAATCTGGGGGGAACATCCAAGAACTGCTGATGCGTTATCATGGATGCTCTAAGTAGCTATAATGCCATCTTCGGATGGACCCTCATCAGCGCATTCCTTTTCGTGCCCTACTTCTATCATCAATGCTTAAAGTACAGCATCAGGGGGTCCATATCCAAGTTAGGAGAGACCATAAGGTGGACAGGTAGTGATATGTCATGGCCGTCAATACCATCACCTGGAAAGAGGAGGAAGAGGAGGTTGACAGAGCCATGGATGGGCAAGCCAAGCTTGAGGCAGCAAAGGATGTTGGGATGAAGGAAGTCATCACCAAGGATGGGAGGTCGAAGAAAGTGCAGGTTAACAGGAAGCTGAGTGAGGAGGACCAAGAGAAGTTTAGTGAGTGCATCAAGCAAAACTTTGATGTATTCCTATGGAGTGACGCGGACATGCCAGGGATCGATGTTGATGTGGTGTGCCATCGCCTTAACCTCGACCAAAGCGTTAGTTCCATCTATAAAAAGAAAAGAGCTATAGCAACTGCTCTAGCCGAGCCCATCCAAGAAGAAATAGGAAAAATGCTGAAGGCATGTTTTGTATCGGAGATCCAGTACCCAGGCTGTGTCTCCAATGTTTTAATGGTGAAGAAAGGAGATTGAAGGTGGGTAATGTGTATCAACTTTTCTTTATAAAATAAAGCATGCCCCAAGGATTATTATCCTCTGCCTCAAATCGACACACTGTTAGACTCAGCTGTCGGTTTCCCTTGATGAGCTTTTTAGATGCCTTTTCAGGATACCATCAAATCTGAATGCACCCACTGGATGTCAAAGATGTTTCCTTCTTCACGATCGATGGATGCTATTGTTACAAGATGATGCCCTTCGGGTTGAGAAATGCAGGGGCCACATACCAAAGAATGATGGATCGAGTATTCAAGGAGTAGAAGGGGAGGAATTTAGAGGTCAACGTAGATGACCTGATGGTGAAGAGCAGGGATGTGGGATCTCACCTCCATTACCTAGCAGTGACCTTCGCCACCCTGCATAAATTCAAGATGAGACTCAATTATTGGCACAAAAATTGTACCTCCAAAGCTCACACTTAGAAGAGATGGGGAAGACTGCAGAGTGTCGGTTACTTGGGACAGAGGATGCCAGACAAGAGATCTCTAAGGGAAAATCTGCTTTGATTGATCTCAAAGAAAGTTACAGGAGGGGGGTCTAAGACAACTAAGGGTGAGAGGTAGAAAAGTGATAGAAATCGAGATCGCTTGCACAGGTTGCAAGCTGGAGGCTCGAAGCAAAAGTCTTTTTTCTGGTACCCCCTACCCCTCTATTTATAGACGCGAAAGTTGTAAGACCCCCTTTTTTTTGAAAACCCAGGTCTTAGGCCCAAAATCGCCGTTTTGCGGTGACACCCTCGCTTGGGAAGGTCGCCACTACAAAACTCCGATCCTGCCGGCGATATCGATCACAGAAGAAGAAAAGTTTACTTGAATAAATAAAGAAGCTCAAGTCCACATCACATGAAATATAAACCATAAGGGTAAATGTCCACAGATAATAACTGAATAAAAATAACAAAGGTACAATAATAAAGGGCTCATGCCCTGTACATCATGTCCTCACTACAAGATCACTCGCGAAAGCTAACTACTAATCACTCACTTATTCTGAATCATGTGCTCCTGTACTAGACTGGCCCGCCTCCGTCTACACCGGTCTCTGGTGTTGCCGCATCTCCTCGAACCCCTAAAATGATATGGTCCACCGAACGTCAGTCAAACTAGACTCAGCCAATTTCCCCACAGCTCCCCCAATGGCTCCAAGGCACCGAGCAGGAAGGATGAAGCGGAGGACAACAAGGGGTATAATCAAAAAGCAGATGATGGGGCATAATCTACAGGAAGAGTTCTACCACTACTCAAGTATATATATACATAATCGAAGCAGTTAATAAAGCATAGTAAGAGCAGGTAAAGAGTAAGCAAAGTGCAGTAAGTAAAGACAATAATAATTGAAAAGTAATCATTGATTTAAAGGAATGCCCATAGAAACCTATAGACCAAGGGGTCGTTTAGCATGGCCTATCGTATAAGAAGTCCCATAACTGACTTATACGATAGGGGTAGGGGTTGAAATGCAATGTTTATGCTATGACATCCAAGGTATGCAGTTTATGCTATTTTCATACAAGTGCAAATCACACACTTCGACTCTATGCGCACAAACATTTAGTTCCCCCTTTTTGGAGCTAGCTAGACTCCCAGGATACTCCCGTAGTGGCAAACGGAAGCGGTGGGTTGGGCCTCGCCCACCTCTAGGTTGGTATTCACACTACCTAACCTAGACCTATCGTACGCCTCAACGCAAAACCGTGGAGCATCTGCGTACTCTTACTGGCTGGACCACCAGACTTTTATGGCTAAGTGCAAATTCCACACTTGCCGAGTCAACGTATTGACGTCGGTGTGAACGACCATCCAATATCCCACCACCTTCGTGCACATGCAAACATGTTCTACAATATATCTCTGAGCCATAAGATCCCCGGGCTAACCCGCCTGTGACCAAAACCTTCCGAGCCACCGGCTCGCCGGACCAACCCGTCCGTACCAACAAACCTTACTGAGTCACAAGCTCACCAGACTAATTACTCTACTGCTACAACCACCGAGCCTACCGCTCATAAGACCAAACCGACTAATATTCCCGTGATAACGGGGTGTGGGTGAGAGTATTATTAAGTTAATCTTGTATAACAACTTCTTACTCCTACGACTTATGGTTAATCTTGGACTTCCTGAGGATTACCCTGTAAGGGGCTCGCTACGGTACTAGGAACTATAATGCGATGACACCCCAAAGTTCCCTTTCTCAAGACACTTAGTGTTGTTGTTATCTACCCATAAGAACACCCCTCTTATCATTTCACTTGAGTTAAACCTAAGTGCTTTATGACATGCTAGGGAAAAGACGATCCTTCGTCAATCCCAAGCACTACCTTACCCTTAACTCACCAAGCACTCTTAATATATAACTCCTTTTTGATGACCTTCACATCTTCTCTACTAGACTAGGCAAATCACTTACCTCCAATTACCACCTACTGATCCACAAGTTATCTCTATTCTACCATTTTACTATACGCAGACCGAATGAGTTATATGAGTTACAAAGCGAAAGAAATGGCTCACCAAAAATCAAGATAAATCTCTCATGCCAAAAATACAGTAGATATTGAATCTATCAATTTTACAATAAAGAAATGTCCTCTATAATTAATATTCAACTTTTATCCAAATTTGTAAATTTATGAAGGAACCACCAAAGATACTTACCCCAAAATTATGGGAAAAATTGCCAGACTTTTGAATTCATCAGAGAAGGCTACACACTAAATTGAAGAATTTATGGAAATCATTTTCTCACCTAAATGAATTCTTTAAGAAAACCCCAAATAAGATAAGTTGTGAAGTAGCCTACTGATTTATGTCTCCAAAAATTATCTGAAATTTACCAGAGGTCTAAAATATGATTAAACAGATACTACCAAAGTTTCATCATCATCCAAGACCATTTAAGCATGTAATCATCTCTAATAAGGAATTTCTCTAAAGGGATTATGACCTAATTCAAAGGGAATAATTGTTCCTAAAATTCTTATAAAATTAGCTAGTATTTACCCCTTATGAACTTATCCACCAAGTTTCATGATCATTTTATAGCTTTTGACCACATGTCCTTCACAAAGCTCTACATGCACCCCAAGGGGTAAATCTAGGATCCTAGGGAATATCCACCTCCACACCAGCACAACTCATACATGGGGGTGTTTTAGGTGATCCTTATCAAGTGGCCAAGGCTTCAACTCATGGTGATGAGTTCTGACCACAACATCCTAGAATAAACACCATACCCTAACTTTGACCCTATTTGTTCTAACTTAGGTTTACAAATTACTCAATCGAAACAGTCCCAATTGGACTGAGATTTTTACCAAGGTCACAACTTAACCCTAAGGAGCACCCACCAAAATTTGGAGGGCATTGGAGGTCATTTGACCCACTAATTAATTAATATATGATTTATGAAATTATTGCAAAAACCTTAGAAAAAGTTTCTCCTAAAAATCCCATCTTTGATTTTGTTGTGTGGATAGGTGTAACTAGCCTAGGTTTTAATCATCAAGGCCATGTCATATCCCAACCAAAATTTATTCAAGAAATGGTGGTTGTCCTACACTAGGGACCAGCCCCACTAAAATGGCTCTACATGGAGCTAGATTGCTCCTTTTGGGATGAAACAAATTTTAAATTAAAGTAGACTCTAAGGGCTACAACTTTGGTGTTGGACACTTTTTCATCAGAGGTGATCTAGTATTTTTAATAGTTAAAATGAAACACTGCGTAATGTGTGACAGAAGTTAAATAAAACAATTAATTAAATACAGAATATGTGTTCGACAAAATCTATACTGCGCTCGACGAACGCCATATTTCCGTTCGACAAAAACATCTCTCCAGCCTGTTCAGCTAGTTTCCTCTCCGTTCGATGAACTCCATCTCTGTTCGACGAACTCAAGATCCGTTCGACGAAAACAATTTCGTTCGACGAACTAACCTTCCGCTCGACGAATTGCGTTAGAACGGACGGCATTGGGTCGTCTTCTTCCTCCAGTCGACGGCTGGGATTATCCGTGCCTGGGCCACCTTGATCCCCATTTTCCCGGCCACCTAAGCGCCGCCCCGGCCGGCCAATGCCACCACCACCTTCGTTGAGGTGGTGGCCGGCGATTTGCAGTGGTTGGCCGGCTGGAGGTGGCTGGAACAGGGATTTTAGGTCGGGATTTAAAGCCCCAAAAATAGAGCTTTCGGCCTACCAGAATGGGGACCAATTGGCCCCATCCTTGCAGCCAACTTGATAAGATCTATCCACTGAGAGAGAGGAGAAGAATCGTACCTGTTGGCAGGGTTGATTCCTGCTCCTGGTGCTCGATTTCTTCGGGAAAGAGGGGGGTTTTGCTCCTCTCCGGCCACTGAAGGAGTTAAAGAAGTCAATTGAGGCTATAAGGGGGGTTTCACTTAGTGGCCATTAATAGACATTAATGGAGGATTTCGGTTACACTTGGGAAGGATGAATTGGGCATCAATGTGGCCGGGAGAAGGCTGGAAACTTCTCCTCTCCACAAGGGGAGATGAATGGTGCCATTAATTGGAGGTAATTGGGGGTTTCTTCTTCTCCTCCATTAACTCCCCCTTCTTTCTCTCTCTTCCAAAATGGGCTTTCTCTCTCCTGGCCGACTCTCTCCAAATTGAATGGCCACCTCATAAGCATTCAATCCCCATTAGGTGGTGGACCACCTTAATTGGGTCTAGCCCAAGTGGATTGGGTCCAATTAGGTTATTTGACCTAAATTATGGCAAATTTGACTTTGGTCAAATTGACCAATTGGGTTGACCCCAAATGGAGTCTTAGACTCCATTGGCTTCCCTTAAGTGTTAGGAAGGCCTATGTAGGGTCAATTTAGAAAAGTGAAGGTGAATTGCCCCTTTTTATGGCACTTTGACAAAATTAGGGCTTAGGGTAAATTGGTCAAATTGCAAGTCCCATGATGGGGCTTTTTGCTCCATTAGGTTCCTAGTATCCCTATTAGGGTAGGGGTAAGGTCAATTTGGTATGGTGGAGGCCAATTGACCCTAATTGAGTTAGTTTGACCAATTCAGGGTTAAGGTTGACTTTAGTCTAATTGGCCTCTTTATTTGACCCCCAAGGGTCCTTGGTGCTCTAAGGAGACCCCTAAAGGGTTAGATGTGCTATGGTGGGGTCAAAGGGTCAAGTTGAGGCCCTTAAGTCCAACCCTATGCTTGTTAACTGGAAATTGCTATTTGCAGACCACTATGGCTTCCTTCTTATTGGCTAAGGCCAAGTGGTCCCTTCAAGCTTCCTAGGGTTTTGTCATGACCTAGTCATGACAAAACGACTCTAAGGGTCTAGCTGTTTGGGGGATGTTACAAATCCCAATAAACAAAAAAATAATTTCATCCCCGAAATTCAGGTTAGGCTTGCGGGATTTTCATCGAGAGTGACTGAACGTAACATCCCCTAAGGATTGAAGTTATTCCTGGCTCGAAGAGCACCGACTATCTCTGCCACACCAGTTCTAGTGGCTCCCAGGTCTCCTCCGGTCCATAATTTTAACACATGACTTAACCTTCGGAACCTTCTTGCGCCGCAAGACTCGCACCGTCGACCGGGGTGACCTAGCTACCTTGGTCAATCTATCCTCGATGTTCCATATAAATATGTGCCCGGAGTGAGGATGTGGTAACATGTGTATGAAATCCATATTTATATCCTCGACTCCCAATCATTTTCTACGTGGAGTTTGATTCATAAGGTATACGAGGATAATCTTTTGAAACCCTAAGATTTTTCACAAGTCAATTTCATCAAGAAAATATCTTACGTTTATTTCAGCAAATTCCTATCACTTCCACATATGCTACTCTTGATGACTTTCGAATGGTCCAAGGTAAGATAAACTTAGATTTTTCTTATCATAGTCGACTCAAACACTAGATTCTAAATCCAATGGGTCATCGTCTAAGATCTCTGGTTATCCGTCATCATAGCTCCCAAGGTATAAGGGATATTATTGTAGCTAAAATTTTCTAGCAGAATAGGGCGTGATTTTTAACAAGTCATGAGTTAATCACTTCCGAATGCCCCAAGTCACAAGAACCTCAAATATAACTACAACTTGTATGACCTAGTTTCCGTCCATAACTTCTATACTAGGACATCGACATCCCTGAGTGATTAATCCTAGCGACTTTACATTTCCAATGATTCAACTAAGGGAAAGTTGTTGTTCGATCAATGATGTCTATCCATTGCCCTGGTAATACTATGGATCATTATTCTAAACATACTGTTACACCATCTCCTCTTTGCCCGAGTAACATCGAATATGATCAACCTCAAAATCATTATTGTTCACGACACAAAAATTTCTCTAACTTAGGTCTAAGGGAAATCCAAGTCTGTCATTAATTTGCCCAATAAACAAAAGGGTAAGCCCCAATAAACAAAAGATAAGCTCCAATAAACAAAAGATTAGCCCTAACAAAATAAAAGATAAGCCACTATCTATTTTGGGTTGAGTATCTTCAATATCACGGAGTTATATTCATCCCAAGTATGCAAACAATTCTTAGGGAACACAACCTTAGACTTGGGGTTCTATCTTGAAGCTCATTGGAATACTCAACACCTTAGACTCTTCTAGGTACCCTCTACTACAACCTTATCAGGATCAACATGTCACCCAATCCCAAACGGATCCCTTCTGAACTTCAATTCTTATCCGACCCTCGGTGTTTGTTGTGGTGGTTGTCTTAATGTAATCATGTCACTGATACGAGGGTTGAGTCTACGAGTACCCTACCATTCTACTTATGTGTGAATCTCCCTTACTCTAGCCTCGTTGGGGTATCCTCGTACCTTCACCAAAATTATACCTACGGTCTATTTCAGACTAGGTCATGGTATAAATTGTCAAGGTAAGTCATGTGTCCTAGTGGGGTTGAGTCTAAGTCGTTGACTAAAGGACTATCTAAAGAGATATTTGCAGCTGGAGGTATTCCATGCTGTGGGCAGGGTTCTCCACAGGCTACAAAAGAAAACTTGACACTTGTAAAGAGATTTGGCTAAAAAGATTCAGTTAAAAGTGGACTTTTTCATTTGATTTCCCCATATGGGCACACCACTGCTTCTGCTGCTAGTTTGTCCTCAAACTAAGCTCGTGCGGGGTGGCCCAGGGTTTGTGGACTTCTTTTCTTCGGATTGAGGTTTGCTCTCATACATATGTAAGACCCCCTTTTTTTTTAAAACCCGGGTCTTAGGCCCAGAACCGCCGTTTTGTAGTGACACCCTAGCTTGGGAAGGTCTCCACTACAAAACGCCGATCCTGCCGGCCATATCGATCACAGAAGAAGAAAAGTTTACTTGAATAAATAAAGAAGCTCAAGTCCACATCACATGAAATATAAACCATAAGGGTAAATGTCCACAGATAATAACTGAATAAAAATAACAAAGGTACAATAATAAAGGGCTCATGCCCTGTACATCATGTCCTCACTACAAGATCACTCGCGAAAGCTAACTACTAATCACTCACTTATTCTGAATCATGTGCTCCTGTACTAGACTGGCCCGCCTCCGTCTACACCGGTCTCTGGTGTTGCCGCATCTCCTCGAACCCCTAAAATGATATGGTCCACCGAACGTCAGTCAAACTAGACTCAGCCAATTTCCCCACAGCTCCCCCAATGGCTCCAAGGCACCGAGCAGGAAGGATGAAGCGGAGGACAACAAGGGGTATAATCAAAAAGCAGATGATGGGGCATAATCTACAGGAAGAGTTCTACCACTACTCAAGTATATATATACATAATCGAAGCAGTTAATAAAGCATAGTAAGAGCAGGTAAAGACTAATTAAAGTGCAGTAAGTAAAGACAATAATAATAGAAAAGTAATCATTGATTTATAGGAATGCCCATACAAACCTATAGACCAAGGGGTCGTTTAGCATGGCCTATCGTATAAGAAGTCCCATAACCGACTTATACGATAGGGGTAGGGGTTAAAATGCAATGTTTATTCTATGACATCCAAGGTATGCAGTTTATGCTATGTTCATACAAGTGCAACTCACACACTTCGACTCTGTGCGCACAGACCTTTAGTTCCCCCTTTTTGGAGCTAGCTAGACTCCCAGGATACTCTTGCAGTGGAAGCAGTGGGTTGGGCCTCACCCACCTCTAGGCTACCTAACCTAGACCTATCGTACGCCTCAACGCAAAACCGCGGAGCATCTGCGTACTCTTACTTCCTGGACCGCCAGACTTTTATGGCTAAGTGCAAATTCCACACTTGTCGAGTCAACGTATTGTCGTTGTTGTGAACGACCGTCCAATACCGAAGACCCACCACCTTCGTGCTCATGCAAACATGTTCTACTATCTATCTCTGAGCCATAAGCTCCCCGAGCTAACCCGCCCGTGACCATAACCATCCGAGCCACCGGCTCTCCAGACCAACCCGTCCATACCAACAAACCTTACTGAGTCACAAGCTCACCAGACTAATTAGTCTACTGCTACAACCACCGAGCCTACCGCTCATAAGACCAAACTGAATAATATTCTCGTGATAACAGGGTGTGGGTGAGAGTATTATTAAGTTAATCTTGTATAACAACTTCTTACTCCTACGATTTATGGTTAATCTTGGACTTCCCGAGGATTACCCTGTAAGGGGATCGCTACGGTACTAGGAACTGTAATGGGATGACAGCCCAAAGTTCCCTTTCTCAAGACACTTAGTGTTGTTGGTATCTACCCAAACGAACACCCCTCTTATCATTTCACTTGAGTTAAACCTAAGTGCTTTATGACACGCTAGGGAAAAGACGATCCTTCGTCAACCCCAAGCACTACCTTACCCTTAACTCACCAATCACTATTAATATATAAGACCTTTTGATGACCTTCACATCTTCTCTACTAGACTAGGTACATCACTTACCTCCCATTACCACCTACTGATCCACAAGTTATCTTTATTCTACCATTTTACTATACGCAGACCAAATGAGTTATATTAGTTACAAAGCGAAAGAAATGGCTCCCCAAAAATCAAGATAAATCTCTCATTCCAAAAATATAGTATATACTGAATATATCAATTTTACAATAAAGAAATGTCCTATATAATTAATATTCAACTTTTATCCAAATTTGTAAATTTATGAAGGAACCACCAAAGAAACTTACCCCAAAATTATGGGAAAATTACCAGACTTTTGAATTCATCAGAGAAGGCTACTGACTAAATTGAAGAATTTATGGAAATCATTTTCTCACCTAAATGAATTCTTTAAGAAAACCCCAAATAAGATAAGTTGTGAAGTAGCCTACTGATTTATGTCTCCAAAAATTATATGAAAATTACCAGAGGTCTAAACTATGATTAAACAGATACTACCAAAGTTTAATCATCATCCAAGACCATTTAAGCATGTAATCATCTCTTATAAGGAATTTCTCTAAAGGGATTATGACCTAATTCAAAGGAAATAATTGTTCCTAAAATTCTTATAAAATTACTTAGGGCCTTTTTACCCCTTATCAACTTATCCACCAAGTTTCATGACCATTCTATAGCTTTTGAGCACATGTCCTTCACAAAGCTCTACATGAACCCCAAGGGGTAAATCTTGGATCCTAGGGCATATCCACCTCCACACCACCCCAACTCACTCATGGGGGTGTTTTAGGTGATCCTAATCCAGTGGTCAAGGCTTCAACTCATGGTGATGAGTTCTGACCACAACATCCCAAAATAAACACCATACCCTAACTTTGACCCTATTTGTCCTAACTTGGGTTTACAAATTACTCAATCAAAACAGTCCCAATTGGGCTGAGATTTTTACCAAGGTCACAACATAACCCTAAGGAGCACCTACCAAAATTTTGAGGGCATTGGAGGTCATTTGACCCACTAATTAATTAATATATGATTTATGAAATTTTTGCAAAAACCTTAGATAAAGGTTCTCCTAAAAATCCCATCATTGGCTATGTTGTGTGGATAGGTGTAACTAGCCTAGGTTTTAATCATCAAGGCCATGTCATATCCCAACCAAAAGTTATTCAAGAAATGGTGGTTTTCCTACACTAGGGACCAGCCCCACCAAAATGGCTCTGCAGGGAGCTACAGTGCTCCTTTTGGGCTGAAGCAAATTTCAATTAAAGTAGACTCTATGGGCTACAACTTTGGTGTTGGACACTTTTTCATCAGAGGTGTCTAGTATTTTTAATAATTAAAATGAAACACTGCTTAATGTGTGACAGAAGTTAAATAAAACAATTAATTAAATACAGAATATGCATTCGATAAAATCTATACTGCGCTTGACGAAAGCTGAAAAAATCTTCGTTCGACGAAAACTATACTGCGCTCGACAAATGCCATATTTCCGTTCGACAAAAACATCTCTCCGGCCTGTTCAGCTAATTTCCTCTTCGTTCGACGAACTCCAACTCTGTTCGACGAACTCATGATCCGTTCGACGAAAACAATTTCGTTTGACGAACTCACCTTCCGCTCGACGAATTGCTGAAGAACTGATGGCATCAGGTCGTCTTCTTCCTCCAGTCGACGGCTGGGATTATCCGCGCCTGGGCCACCTTGATCCCCATTTTCCCGGCCACCTAAGCGCCGCCCTAGCCGGCCAATGCCACCACCACCTTCGTTGAGGTGGTGGCCGGCGATTTGCAGTGGTTGGCTAGCCGGAGGTGGCCGGAACAGGGATTTTAGGTCGGGATTTAAAGCTAAAAAAATAGAGCTTTTGGCCTACCCGATTGGGGACCAATTGGCCCCAATCCTTGCAGCCAACTTGATAAGATCTATCCACTGAGAAAGAGGATAAGAATCGGACTTGTTGGGAGGGTTGATTCCTGCTCCTGGTGCTCGATTTCTTCGGGAAAGACGGGGGTTTTGCTCCTCTCCGGCCTCTGAAGGAGTTAAAGAACTCAATTGAGGATATGAGGGGGGTTTCACTTAGTGGCCATTAATAGCCATTAATGGAGGATTTCGGTTATACTTGGGGAGGATGAATTGGGCATCAATGTGGCCGGGAGAAGGATGGAAACTTCTCCTCTCCCCAAGGGGAGATGAATGGTGCCATTAATTGGAGGTAATTGGGGGTTTCTTCTTCTCCTCCATTAACTCCCCCTTCTTTCTCTCTCTCTCTTCCAAAATGGGCTTTCTCTATCCTGGTTGACTCTCTCCAAATTGAATGGCCACCTCAGCAGCATTCAATCCCCATTAGGTGGTGGACCACCTTAATTGGGTCTAGCCTAAGTGGATTGGGTCCAATTAGGTTATTTGACCTAAATTATGGCAAATTTGACTTTGGTCAAATTGACCAATTGGGTTGACCCCAATGGGAGTCTTAGACTCCATTGGCTTTCCTTAAGGGTTAGGAAGGCCTATGTAGGGTCAATTTGGCAAAGTGAAGGTGAATTGCCCCTTTTTATGGCACTTTGACCAAACTAGGGCTTATGGTAAATTGGTCAAATTGCAAGTCCCATGATGGGGCTTTTTGGTCCATTAGGTTCCTAGTATCCCTATTAGGGTAGGGGTAAGGTCAATTTGGCATGGTGGAGGCCAATTGACCCTAACTGAGTTAGTTTGACTAATTCAGGGTTAAGGTTGACTTTAGTCTAATTGGCCTCTTTATTTGACCCCAATGGGTCTTTGGTGCTCTAAGGAGACCCCTATAAGGTTAGATGTGCTATGGTGGGGTCAAAGGGTCAAGGTGAGGCCCTTAAGTCCAACCCTATGCTTGTTAACTGGAAATTGATATTTGCAGACCACTATGGTTTCCTTCTTCTTGGCTAAGGCCAAGTGGTCCCTTCAAGATTCCTAGTGTTTTGTCATGACCTAGTCATGACAAAACCACTCAAGGGGTCTAGCTGTTTGGGGGATGTTACAAAAGTTTCCTAAATGGGTAGAGCTAACAACTACGGGCTTCCCGGGGTACATGAGAATCGGGGTAGAGATAAGGGGTACAAATAACCAAAAGAAGAAAAAAACTCAGACCGCACGGCCTGGCGATCTCTTTGGATATCGGCTTCATATGCCTTAGGATAATTGTCAGAGAGGGGATATGCGGTCTCTTAAAATTGAGACCACTGGAACTGACAATTCTGATCGAAAAAGAGCGGTCGCAGGTTTCGGGGCAAACATGATCCCCGCACATTTTCAAGTTTCGCTAGAAATTCAGAAATGTTCGCTTTAACCGCTGAGACTGCAACCGCCATAAATGCGGGAGAATCTATTAGTGCGACTTCAAGGCTTCAGAATCCATAACATTCTATAAGGAACTGAAGCTTGTACTATCAATGATCACTCTTTTTCAGACCGTGGCGATCTTTGAATGACATACATGATGTCTTTTCTGACTAAGAGGGAGCAGACCAGGGGGTTGCCGAAGATAGCTGTGAAATTTTCCATAGATCTAAGAGTGAGCAGGAATTGTATAACTAAATGTTCAAGCCAATCAACCAGAAGCACATGAAGCAAACGCAATCTTTATTGATAAGCAAAATTCTTCATTACAGGGCGAGGTATACATGGCGAGACATGATTTCGCCAGTACATAAAAAACAGAAGAGAAAACAGCTGAAAATGAAAACCAGTGGTCTGACTTCTCGAGACCGCCTAACCGCCCGACCTTACAGTCCGCCCGGCTAGAAAACCAGATCACCCGAACTGCCTGCCTGCGATTTGAACAACACCAACTGAGAACCATGCAAACTCCCAGACTCCACTGATCCTCCCAAACTCCAGCAACCTGCACTACAAGCCGCGAGACCGCCTGAACACCTTCAGAAGAGGAGGTGGCCGCTGCTACAAAATAAGTTCGATCAACTAGTCGGCTGGTCACAAAAAAGAGACTGCAAGAACAGGTCGCGAGCTCAGCTTACACTTGGTGCTATATTTTTGCTGCTATAGTAGCTCCTACTTATAGGCGTGAGACCTGATCCAGTCACCACCCTATTGTTGGATCGGTAGGCTCCCTTAGAGGGGGGGGGGGGTGAATAAGGGTTTTCAAAACTTTAGTGATATTTTAAAAACTTTGTAATAATGCAAGATTAAGACAACAGAAAGTCAAGTAAAACAATTGAAATAAAGTAGAGACATGCTTTATTAATATCAAATAAGGTTTTACAAAAGTTGACTTCTATGACGCTAAAAATCGGTGGTGATGAATAGTAAACTCTTTTTGTTTTCTATCCCGACTCACATCCCCACGAACCGGTGGCCCTAGCCTATCCTCCCCGGATTCGGCCTCAAGCCGCTCTAGCCAACCCCTCCCCGGATGTGGCCTCGAGCACCACCTAGACCTAGCCTAGATCTAGTCGCCAACACGAGGCGAGTTTCCCCCTAAGTCCTACCCAGACCTAGTCGCCAACACGAGGCGATTTCATTAACCGTTTACAAGAAAGATATGAAATGAAAAGAAAATAAAACCTCCCTCTTGATGAACTTTTGAAGTTGGAGACGAAGATCCGCTGTAGAGTAAGCGTTGGAGAAGCGGACTTCGTTTGGATCCGGCGTGATGAGATTCTCCTTCAGAAGTTTGCAGAACTTTGGTAGGACATCAACTTTCGGCCAAGATAGCCTCTGGAATTCCGGCACTCTATCTCTCTCTCTGATGTCTCTCTGATGTGTGTTTCAAACGAGAGAAGAGGGGTCCTTTTTATAGCCTCAGCTCTAGCGCCTGCACTAGCGGTACCACCGGCGCTATCCCATATTAGGACACATTCTGCGCGGCAGAATCTTCAATCCAAGGAAACAATTCTCCCTTGCCTACTGTGCTCCTCGCTACTGCCTGCGCTATCGAATATCGCCTGGCGCTATCTCCTTCTATAAGTTCTCCCGGCAATTGCGCTTAAGCAATCCATTTCATCGATCAAAATTTCATCGATCGGAGCAAAGAGTTCGTTGAGTGAATGTTTGTCGAACGCCATTATGAGCATTCGTTGAGCGCCGCTAACAGTTCGTCGAACACAGCTAGCGCCTGCGTTAGTACTACCGCCAGCGCTAGTGGGAGATTTGGATTTGATGGCTCAACTTTGGGGGCAACCTTCTTATGTAATCCTTGAGTCATGTGGACTTTGTTAACCTGCACACTTAAACACACAAGATCAAATACACATAGGATTTGTTATTCTCAAACCTAGGAGATGCGGAAGACCATGTTCCAACAAACTCCCCCTTTTGATAATAACAAATCCATTAATGATAAATCAGAGCATTAATATATAAGCATGAAGAAACATACTTGTGTGTGTGTGATAGTGATGACTTAGGGTAATTGTCGATTTTAGCATATAGAATTGCTCCCCCTAAATACATGCTCCCCCTAAGTGAATGCTCTCCTAATATGTATGCTATCATCTTAATTAAGCATTATATTTTGATAGCAGATATTATTTATCATGTTAGTTCTCCCCCTTTTGTTATTAGCAAAAGCGGGTAAGGAGACACCACTAAAAAGTTGATAATAAGATAGAGGCATGATCGAGCTTGTAGAGAAGGAAATGATAAGGATTTTTAGAATTCTTTTCATTGAAATAGATCAGAGTTTGTGTATCAAAATATTATTTTTATATATCAGAGTTTGTAGCATAAACAAATACAAGGTAAATGTAAAGTTGCGGAAGACTTAAAAAATACAAGCAAACATCTTTTGTAAGTCATGATGATTCAAAAAGGGTATATGAGATAAATTTCATATAGAAGATGTTTTTGTTCAAGTAAAATCGTTAAATCTAATAAGAAAGTAACCAAGCATGAAATAATGTTACCAAGAAGATAGTACTTCATTGTTATGTTATTCACAATTTCAAAACATACTAAACATTGTAGAAAGCATGCTAGGTTTTCTAGTGCATTTCATAAATAAAGAATAGTATAGAATATGCATTAGGATCCAATACTCATGAGAAGAAGTGTTATGGGAGATAATGAAGTGCACAAAAGTGTATTTTTGAGTAGAGTAAACACATGTTTTAATCAAAAATACAAGTAATATGTAAAGTAAGAGCACAATAAAACACTAATAATTTCACTTCCACACACTTTAATGCACAAACAAAAATGTACAACTACCAAGGTGCTTTGCACACACAATGCTCATTAAGACTTATCAGGGTGCAAAGTAGTGCTTGGGGGATCACATAATTTTATTTTTAATGTTGAGACTAGTGATCCGGTGTACTTAAGAGTAAGTGGTTTTTATTTTGAAAGAAAGATTTGATTTGCACATGATACTTTACTATTCTTTCCAAGGTGCTCAACCTCACAATGCTTATTAAGACTTATCAGGAGGTTCAAGTAGTGCTTGGTGGAGTTATCTTTGTCACTTTATTTTATGAATTTTGTTTTGTACAAAGTTCTCCGAATACACTTGTTTTGCAAATCAATATAATTTATGGAAAAACATAACCACTTTTAACTTTTAAAAGTGCAAATAAAGGAGTGTAGGAAAGATACTTGTGCAATTTTTATTCATTCTACTAATACAAAACATACACAAACATTCTTAGATTAAACACATATATAGACAATGCCAAAATAAGTGAGTGAATAAGAATCATTATCAAACATAAAACATTTACTCATACTTAGAGGCATGCTAAGCATAGTTCTACACAACTTTTAAACGATACTTGATGCACATATTAATAGATATATCAAAGCATGATGAAAACAATGTTCAAAGTAGTTTGAAAAGATAAATTGCAACATTATAGAAGTTCTAAATGATGGGTTAAATCATGCTTGATTTTCATAGGAAAATCCATACAGTTTTTTTTATAGTTTTAATGTTTTATATTTTTGTATTGGATTTTTTTTAAAAATAAAAAATAAACTTTAAACAAATGGCAAAAACAAAGCAAGGCAAAAACATAATTTTTTTTGTAATTTGGCTTTTGTATTTTTGTAGTTGATTTTCGCATAAAAAAGACTTTAAACAAAAAGGCAAAACAAATTTTTGTAATTTGTCTTTTGTATTTTTGTATTTGAATTTTCAAAAATAAAATAGAATCAGAAGTGCAAACATAAATAGTACCTATAGATTAATATCTTTTTAGGAATTTTTCAAAATTTTAAAAATACAGAAAAATGAATAAGTGCGCTAGCGCCGGCGTTAGCGCTAGCGCGGGAAACAGTACACGATTTTTTTGGATTTTGAAAATTTTGATTGTTGATCTTGATTAAGTGTCCCAATAGTAGTTTAATGCTGAAATTTTAGAATTTTAGGAGATGTTTTCGAAGGTTAAAAATTACAAAATTGCGTGTGTGAATGTGTTTTAACTTGAAATATCTAGGACACCTAACTCAAGTCGTAATAATCGAAATCTAGCATCGGGAAGAGGTTTTGTAAATATGTCAGCGAGTTGAGAGTCCGTGCCAATAAAGCTAACTTTTACATGCTCTTTCTTAATGTGATCCCTAATGAAATGATGACGAACATCGATGTGTTTGGATCTAGAATGATGTACGGGATTATATGTGAGGTCTATTGCACTTTTGTTGTCACATTTAAGATCAATATTTTTGAGATGAAATCCAAAATCCTCTAGTGTTTGACTCCTCCATAATGCTTGTGCGCAACAACTACCAAGTGCGATATATTTGGCCTCCGTGGTGGAGAGTGCAACAGAAGATTGTTTCCTATTAGACCAAGCTACTAAAGAGGGTCCTAAAAAGTGACAAGTACTGCTAGTGCTTTTTCGATCTAGTGAACAACCTGCGTAGTCTGAATCGTAATATCCGTGGAGTGTGAATGAATCATTGTGTGGGTACCATAATCCTAATTTAGATGACCTAATAGATAACGCAAAATATGTTTTACCGCTTTTAAATGAGATTCTTTTGGATTGGCTTTAAAGCGAGCACATAAACATAGGACAAACATTATATCTGGTCTAGATGCACTTAAGTAAAGAAGAGATCCTATCATTCCTCTATATAACGTTTGATCAATGGAAATTCCAGATTCATCTTTTACTAGTTTTAAAGAAGCACTCATAGGAGTAGAGGTTTGTTTAAGATTTTCAAATCCAAATCGTTTAAGCATATCGTGAACATATTTTGTTTGACAAACAAAGATACCATTAGTTTGTTGTGAGATTTGAAAACCAAGAAAATATGATAGTTCTCCTACAAGTCTCATTTCAAATTCATTTTTCATTACTAAGACTACTTCATTACACAACTCTTCATTAGTGGATCCAAAAATGATATCATCATCATATATTTGTAAAATAATTAGATCGTTATTATTATGCTTAATGAAGAGTGTATTGTCTGCACTTCCCATAACATAATTGTGCTTTAACAAAAATGATGTAAGTCGATCATACCATGCACGGGGCGCTTGTTTTAAACCATAAAGCGCTATTTCTAATTGGTAAACATGATTAGGGAATTTTTCATTTATGAAACCGGGGGGTTGTTCTACATAAACTTCTTCTTTTATAAACCCGTTTAAAAATGCACTTTTAACATCCATTTGAAATAATTTTATTCTTTTAAAACTCGCAAATGCTAAAAATATTCGTATAGATTCTAAGCGAGCAACGGGTGCAAAAGTTTCTTCAAAATCTACCCCCTCGATTTGAGAATAACGTTGAGCAACTAAGCGTGCTTTATTTCTTATAATCCTAGATTCACCATATAATTTATTTTTAAAGATCCATTTTATGCCGATAATTGGATGATTAGATGGTCTATCTATAAGTTTCCAAACTTTATTTCTTTCAAATTGTCCTAACTCTTCATTCATAGCCAAAAACCAAAATTCGTCATTTAAAGCGGTGGAAACATTTTTAGGTTCGATTTCGAAAACAAAGCAAATATTTGAAAACGTTTCATGAAGAGAGGATCGAGTTCTTACCCTAGTAGAAGGTTCCCCAATGACTAGCTCTTTTGGATGATTTTTTGAGAAGTTCAAAACGCTTGGAGGTACATATTCATCTTCCTTGGTATTTTCCTCCTCTTCTTTGGACAGTTCCTCTTCGTCTTGCTCCAAAGATGGCAAAGGTTCATCATTTGTACCTGTAGAAAGCTTCTCTGCACATGGAATAAATTCATCAAATTTAACATTAATTGATTCTTCAACCATACTTGATCTTTTGTTAAATATTCTATAGGCTTTACTGGTTGAAGAATATCCAAGAAATATTCCTTCATCACACTTCTCATCAAATTTTCCTAAAGAATCTTTTGTATTAAGAATAAAACATTTACATCCAAATACTTTAAAATACGATACGTTAGGTTTCTTTTGATAGTATAGTTCAAACGGTGTGAGATTTAGTGATGGGCGAAGCATGACTCTATTCATTACATAGCATGATGTGCTTACGACTTCGGCCCAAAAAGACTTAGGCAATTTATATTCAGATAACATGGTGCGTGCTAGTTCTTGGATTTTCCTATTTTTCCATTCTACAGCACTGTTTTGTTGAGGTGTGCGTGGAGCGGAGAACTCATGCTTATTCAGATTCCAGTTGGAATAGCTTTGCATCTTTCACCTGCGATGTACCTTCATGAGTAACTTCATATTGATTCCAAATATCATAAGCAGTTGTGCATGCAGAAATTCTATTAAACTCAGTCCTATTTAAAGCGCAATATAAAGTGTTCATTGCTTTAGCATTATTTTTACACCTTAATTTATCATTATCATCCCATTTATCTTTAGGTTTTAGTAATGTCGCCTCTCCCACTACAGTTGTAGGAGGAGAGTACCGAACTTATACCATGTTCCATACTTCTACATCCATGGTCATAAGAAAACACATCATTCGATTTTTCCAGTAGTTAAAATCAGACCCAGTAAAGAGAGGTGGTCGACTAATCCCTTGACCCTCCGGAAAAGCGAGATCATGAGACGCCATTAATCCCGGTTGATAAGCCGATTAGAATTAAGCCGCTCTGATACCACTTGTTGGATCGGTAGGCGCCCTTAGTGGGGGGGGGGGGTGAATAAGGGTTTTCAAAACTTTAGTGATATTTTAAAAACTTTGTAATAATGCAAGATTAAGACAATAGAAAGTCAAGTAAAACAATTGAAATAAAATAGAGACATGCTTTATTAATATCAAATAAGGTTTTACAAAAGTTGACTTCTATGACGCTAGAAATCGGTGGCGATGAATAGTAAACTCTTTTTGTTTTCCATCCCGACTCGCATCCCCACGAACCGGTGGCCCTAGCCTATCCTCCTCGGATTCGGCCTCAAGCCGCTCTAGCCAACCTCTCCCTGGATGTGGCCTCGAGCACCCCCTAGACCTAGCCTAGATCTAGTCTCCAACACGAGGCGAGTTTCCCCCTAAGTCCTACCCAGACCTAGTCGCCAACATGAGGCGATTTCATTAACCGTTTACAAGAAAGATATGAAATGAAAATAAAATAAAAACTCCCTCTTGATGAACTTCTGAAGTTGGAGACGAAGATCCGCTGTAGAGTAAGCGTTGGAGAAGCGGACTTCATTTGGATCCGGCGTGATGAGATTCTCCTTCAGAAGTTTGCAGAACTTTGGTAGGACATCAACTTTCGGCCAAGATAGCCTCTGGAATTCTGACACTCTATCTCTCTCTCTCTGATGTCTCTCTAATGTGTGTCTCAAACGAGAGAAGAGGGGTCCTTTTTATAGCCTCAGCGCTAGCGCCTGCGCTAGCGGTACCGCCGGCGCTATCCCATATTAGGACACATTCTGCGTGGCAGAATCTTCAATATGAGGAAACAATTCTCCCTTGCCTACTTTGCTCCTCGCTACCGCCTGCGCTATCGGATATTGCCTGGAGCTATCTACTTCTATAAGTTCTCCCGACAATTGCGCTTAAGCAATCCATTTCGTCGATCGAAATTTTGTCGAACGGAGCAAAGAGTTCGTCGAGCGAATTTTCGTCGAACGCCGTTATGAGCATTTCATCGAGCGCCGTTAACAGATCGTCGAACGCAGCTAGCGCCTGCGTTAGTACTACGGCCAGCGCTAGTGGGAGATTTGGATTTGATGGCTCAACTTTTGGGGCAACCTTCTTATGTAATCCTTGAGTCATGTGGACTTTGTTAACCTGCACACTTAAACACACAAGATCAAATACACATAAGATTTGTTATTCTCAAACCTAGGAGATGCGAAAGACCATGTTCCAACACCTATGAGATTGGATCACCACCCCTTGATCGCGCGACCAGACCGGTCAACCCGGGCGATCAGCAAAAGATCATCCTGCTTAGTGAGCTCGCCGACATCAACATAAGCCCCACGATCATGACAACTTTCCCTATCATGACGCTCACCACCTGTGTTCGCCACGCGACCTCCTCCAGAGACCGCGAACATACCAGACCGACTAGGGCAACAACCCGCCAAGTCGATCAACCACCTGTGACTGCATATGCTAGCTGATCGCCGAAGGACCAGCCATGCGAACACAACCCGGAGACCGCGCGACTAAAAAGACCTTAGTCCGCGCGCACCACAAAGAAACCGGACAGCCACCAGACCGGGCTGCCCGCACCATGTGGTCACAAGCACCAGAACGCGCGGTTACTCCAGCTCGCCACGCGGTCACATGACCAGACCGCGCGGCCTCACCTCGACACCCATGGAGAGAAGAACGGCGGTCACGCCGAGAACCCCGCTGCTAGACCAAAGAAGTCAGACCGACAGAGGAGACCGCAAGACCGAGCGGTTAGACCAGACCGCGCGGTCTCCCCCCCAGACAGACAACTTCACAAACTTCCACTTCAACATTTTCAACAGTAACTTCTCTGAAGGGAAAAGGAGAAAGGAAGGAGACCACTAGGTCTAAGAAGGAGCTGGCGGTCAAGGCCTCCAAGGCCCCGGCAAAAGCAGCTGCGTCGTAGGAGACCGTTAGCTCTCCTCTCGATGGACTGCAACCAGATTTGCTGAAGAAGGACTCAGTCTTGGTGGCCTCAAACATCATCGACATGTCGACCAATTCCTTAGGGCCTCCTGTGCTGAATCTCTCGGGTGTCTCTATCACCTTGGAGTACCAAAATTCAGAAGAAATTCTAATACAAGTCACTGTCCAAACCGGCGAGACCACTTCCACTGAGGGTATCAAAGCTCAAATGTAAGAGAAGAAGTCTACAACAGGAAAACCCAGGAAGTAGATCGCAGATAAATAAGAAACTGCACAATGGACAAAGAGGGAAGGTACAAATTCTTCTACACAGGCTGCCAAGAAAAAAGAAAGGTGGTGAAAAATAAAGAAGTGACCGCCAAGAAGGCAATCACACTCCCTGAAGATGATAGTCTGGGAAATCTTCCTACAAATGTCTCTAGGAAGGTAAGTGAGCAAATCAAACTCCTTCTACCTCTTGTGGTCACACTTTCTTCAAGAGGAGCAGACTCAGAGTTGATTTCTTATCTTGATGATAATTCTTCTAACGACCTTGTATGTTTGATCTCGCAGGTGCTCGACTCTCTTAAATCTGAGAGTGTTTGGGAGGTCTCCAAAAAGCAGGAGGTCTCTGAGAGGAAGAAGACCGCGGAAGAAGCAGACAGGGAAAAAAACAAAGACAAAGGAGAAAGAGAAGGAAGTGAAGGAGAAGAAAGAAATGGAGGAGAAGGCAGCACATACTGCTGCAAAGAAAGCGTGAAAAGAGAAGGTAGAGCAGGTGGTGCTGATCGCCGCTGAGAAGATGAAGGAGGATGAAGAGAGAGGAGTGCAGATCACTGCAGAAAAAGAGAAGAAAGAAAAGGAAGAGAAGGCAGTGCAAACCGCTGCTTAAAAATAAAGGGAGGAGATATCGTAGAAGGCAGCACTGATCACATCATAAGGAGATAAGAAGAAGGACATGAAGAAAAGTAGAAGCTGGCTGAGGAGGAGAAGAAGGAAGTGGAGAAAGAAGAAAGGGTTCGACAGGTCAAGAAAGAGTAGATTGCGTTATCCGCCTGTCTGAAGGATCTATCAGCTGCCCAGGAAGCCGAGTTGGATAAGGCAGTGACAGACCGCACGACAGCGGCTCTACCCTGCGAACTGGTAAGGCAAGACTAATCACGAGACCACCGAAATTTCTTCCTCTACCTGCTCTTCGGCCTAGATCTCCAAAAGAACGGCATGAGATTGTCATCATTAAAATAGATGACATCCTCGTTAGCAATGAAAAATTAAGAAGAAGAAGAAGAAGGAAAGAGGGAGTGTTGTCGCAGGAGAGGGAATTGGAAAGAATAGACCTTAAGCGCTTAAGGGGATCAGGTCGCCTTTTGCTGACTGTAGACCCTGCTGTTACGATCTCCTCCTTTTTGGGGTTAATTGATGGGAAGATTCTAGAGAAATCTGGAGTCTTGTACATAGGAAGGCGGTAGAACAATCTAGAGAATTCATGACTCTTGTATATACCGGAATTGTATAGAATACTCTAGAATAGTAGGGGTCTAGAATATTCTTTGGTTTGGAGGGAAACCACTTTGGGGCCTATAAAAGGGGAAGACCCCCCCCCCCCCCCCCCCCCCTCATTTGTAATCATCCAAGTTTGGAACAAGCATTTGAGTTCTCTTGCTTACTTCTTCTCTTGTGCACTTGTGCTCTTGTGTTCTTGTTCTCGTTCCCATTTCCACCACAGTTTTCTTAGAGCGAGGCTGACTTAGCTAGCCACGAGGGGTGGCAAGAGGAGCTAAGGCCGTGCGCGACATAGTCAGGGGGACTAGTCCGTGACAGTTGGTATCAGAGCTAGGTTCGTTGACCCAGGTTCACTCAAGTTCGTGTGGTGTTGTTATGGCGAATGAGGCAAACAACTCAAGCGTTGTTGACGAGCGCAGCAGGGAGGCCGTAGATCAACAAGGCAGGAAGAAGAGGGATCATAGCAAGACGCGTGAAGTAGCTCATTTGGATCAGGCCATCATGATGCTGGCCGACCGAGTGGAGAAGGTGGAAGGTAACTTCGAAACTCTGGAGGCCCATGTTCTTGGAGAATTCGAGTCCATCAAGGAGTCTACCCAGACTTGTCTTGATGCTCACCCGGTGTTGGAGGAACGCCTTGCTAGGATGGAAGATGCCATTCAAGCGATGCGGATTGGCTTCGAGGATATGAAGGAGGAACTCACCTTATGTCGTCGAGCCGTGGCTAATGGTGGAGGCAACATGGCAACGGGAAATCCAAGGATGGAGGTTCCTAAGCCCAAGCCATTTGCGGGCAAGCGAGATGCAAAGGAAGTAGAGAACTTCATTTGGCAGATGGAGCAATTCTTCGAGGGGTGTAACCTCGTCGATGAAGCTGCTAAGGTACGACAAGCATCTTATTATTTATCGGATGTAGCTTCTCTTTGGTGGCGAAGAAAGCAAACCGACATCGAGAAAGGCTTGTATCGTATTGATTCATGGGAGGAGTTCCGCCTTGAACTCAAACGACATTTCTATCCAGAGAATGTTGTTTATGAGGCTAAAAAGAAGCTTAGGGAGTTGAAGCACAAGGGAAGCATTGCGGAGTATGTCAAAGAATTTACCGCCTTGATGCTGCAAATTCCTAACATGTCGGATGAAGACTTGCTATTCTTCTTCGTGGATGGTCTTCAACACTGGTCTAAGCAGGAATTACAAAGGCGAGATGTCAAGACGTTGGATGAAGCTATTGCCACAGCGGAGTCCCTTATTGAGTACCAACGACACCCAGATGCAGCAAAGACAAAGAAAGACAAGGGTGATTACGGGAAAGGTGGGGGAGAGAAGCGGGATGGCAAGAAGCCCACCTTCCAATGGCATGATACTCGGAAGGAATATGAAGAGAAGAAGAAGGCCTTCATTCTGAAAGGAGGATGTTTCTTATGCAAGGGACCGCATGCAATGAGCAGTTGTCCAAAGATGGGATCGCTTTCTGCAATCATGGAAGGCAACGATGCGGGAAATTCTGGAGAAGGTACTTCTACTCAAATGGGTTCATTACAGTTACTTAATGCTTTGAATGTTAGACCTACTCCAGCCCCATCAGCAAAAGGATTGATGTTTGTGGAGGCAAAGACAAACGGGAAGGCCACCAAGGCCTTGCTCGATACGGGGGCAACGCACAACTTCATGACCGAACAGGAGGCTAAGAGACTTGGCCTGAATATCTCTAAAGGTGAAGGCTGGTTGAAGACGGTGAATGGGAAGGCGAGACCGCTGCAAGGAGTTTCACACGGAGTGGAGCTGCAGTTGGGAACTTGGAAGGGCCAAGTGGACTTCTCTATTGCGCCGATGGATGACTTTCAAGTTGTACTTGGCATGGATTTCTTTGAGAAGGTACGAGCTATCACTATGCCTTTTTGTAGATCCATGTGCATTATGTAGAAAGGGTCTCCATGCATGATCCCAGCGGTGGAAGGGCCACCAACGAAGGGAAAGCAGCTATCGGCTATGCAAATAGCCAAAGGCGTCAAGAAAGGAGAGGCGACTTACTTAGCCACCTTGAAGGAGGAAGTTGCGGCAAAGGATGAGGAGGTACATCCTTTCATTATGCAAGTCTTGGAGGAGAATCAAGACGTTATGCCAACTGAGCTTCCGAACAAGCTACCGCCTCGGAGGGAGGTGGACCATGAGATTGAGCTGGAACAAGGGGCGAAACCACCTGCGATGGCGGCATATCGCATGGCTCCGCCCGAATTGGAAGAACTTCGCAAGCAGCTAAAGGAGCTACTTGACACGGGGAAGATTCGTCCATCGAAGGCACCATATGGCGCACCGGTGCTCTTTCAAAAGAAGAAAGACGGATCTTTGTGGATGTGTGTAGACTATCGGGCACTCAACAAGGTAACGGTCAAGAATAAGTATCCTATTCCTTTGATCGCTGACTTGTTTGATAGGATGGGGAAAGCCAAGGTCTACACCAAGATGGACTTGCAGAAGGGCTATTATCAAGTCCGAATTGCTGAAGGAGACGAGCCAAAGACAACGTGCATCACTCGTTACGGGTCCTACGAGTGGTTGGTCATGCCATTTGGCTTGACTAATGCTCCGGCCACGTTCTGCACTTTGATGAATAGGATATTCCATCCCTACTTGGACCAATTTGTGGTGGTTTATCTCGATGACATCGTGATCTACAGCAATTCTATGAAGGAGCATGCGGAACATCTCCGCACTATCTTTCGAGTCTTGCGGGAGAACGAGTTATATGTGAAGAAGTCAAAATGTACGTTCGGCAGGGAGGAGGTCTCATTCCTTGGACATGTAATTGGACACGGCCAACTGAAGATGGATGGAGCCAAGATCCAAGCGATCATAGATTGGGAGCCACCTACAAAGTAACCGAGCTAAGATCTTTTCTTGGACTTGCAAATTACTATCGACGGTTTATCCAGGGCTATTCGAGGAGAGCAGCCCCATTGACGGATTTACTAAAGAAGGAGAGATCGTGGGCTTGGGATAAGGGATGCCAACAAGCCTTCGAAGATCTAAAGCAAGCAGTGAGCACCGAGCCCGTGTTATCATTGCCAGACTTTGGAAAGGAGTTCGAGGTCCAGACGGATGCTTCCGACTTTGCCATTGGTGGAGTCTTGATGCAGGATGGGCATCCCATCGCATATGAAAGCCGAAAGCTGAACGAGACGGAGCGGCGATACACCGTCCAAGAGAAGGAAATGTCTGCTATTATACATTGCTTACGGGTATGGAGGCACTACTTGCTCGGGGCGAAGTTTGTGGTCAAGACGGACAATGTGGCCACAAGTTACTTCCAGACGCAAAAGAAGTTGTCTTCCAAACAAGCGAGATGGCAGGACTTCCTAGCGGAGTTCCACTATTCCATGGAGTACAAGCCCGGGAAGGCGAATGTTGTTGCAGATGCCTTAAGCCGCAAGGCCGAACTTGCCGTAATGTCCACGGTGAAAGGGGAGTTGCTGACCAGGATCAAGGAGGGGTTGCAACAAGATCCGTTGGCAATCGAGCTAATGAAGGCGGCAAGGGAAGGGAAGACCAAACACTTTTGGGTAGAGGATGAACTCCTCTACACAAAGGGGAAGAGACTGTACATCCCAAAGGGGGACAACCTACGGAGGGAGTTGATCAAGGAGTGTCATGACACTCGATGGGCAGGTCATCCTGGCCAAAAGAGGACCATGACGCTAGTGGAGATCTTGTACTACTGGCCGAAGATGAAGGAAAACGTGGATTTGTATGTGAGGACATGTCTTGTGTGCCAACAAGACAAAGTGGAGAATCGGCAACCAGCGGGATTGCATGAGCCTCTTCCAGTTCCAGATCATCCATGGCACACCGTGACGTTGGACTTCATTAGCGCTCTCCCCAAATCAGAGGGATTTGGATCGATCATGGTGGTCGTAGACAGATTCTCGAAGTATGGGACATTCATCCCATGCGCAAAGGACTGCACAGCGGAGGAAGCGGCCCAAGCATTCTTCAAGCAAGTGGTAAAGCATTGGGGGCTTCCACAAAATATTGTGAGCGATCGGGATCCTCGCTTCACGGGGAAACTTTGGACGGAGTTGTTCAGAATGTTGGGATCACAACTAAACTTCTCCACAAGTTTCCACCCGCAGTCCGACGGGCAGACCGAGAGGGTAAATGGCTTATTGGAGTGTTACTTGCGGCACTTTGTGAGTGCTAACCAGCAGGATTGGGCAAAGATCTTGGATGTTGCTCAATTTTCCTACAACTTGCATAGGAGCGAGTCTACGGGAAGGAGTCCCTTCGAGCCGGCGACCGGGCGTCAACCACTCACACCGCACGCATTGGCCATCAATCCAGGAGAAGGAAAAAGCCCAGGAGCATTTCAAATGGCTAAGTCTTGGGAGGAGCAGAATGACTTGGCCAAAGTCTGCCTAAAGAAAGCAAGGAAGCGCATGAAGAAATGGGCGGACGTGAAGAGAAGGCCGCAGGAGTTTGGCCTAGGAGACAAAGTGATGGTAAAACTCCTACCCCAACAGTTCAAAGTAATGCGGAGCATGCATAAGGGGTTGATAAGGAGGTATGAAGGACCGTTCGAGGTGATCGGCAAGGTAGGAAAGGTGTCATATCGCCTTGATCTACCTAACTCGTTGAAGATTCATCCGGTCTTCCACGTAAGCATGTTGAAGCCTTATCATGAAGACCAGGAAGACCCAAGGCGAGGAGAATCACATAGAGCGCCTCCGATCATAACCAAATCATTCGAGAAGGAGATTGATCGGGTGCTATCCCAGAGGGTGGTACGGCGACGCGGAGTCCCGCCAAGTACTCAGTACTTAATCAGATGGAAGGGATTGCCAGAGTCTGATGCTACTTGGGAGACATTAGAAGACTTGTGGCAGTTCAAGGACTTCATTCAGCAGTATGAGGCGACGAGGACGACGCCAAGATAGGTGAGGGAGAATGTTACGATCTCCTCCTTTTTGGGGTTAATTGATGGGAAGATTCTAGAGAAATCTGGAGTCTTGTACATAGGAAGGCGGTAGAACAATCTAGAGAATTCATGACTCTTGTATATAACGGAATTGTATAGAATACTCTAGAATAGTAGGGGTCTAGAATATTCTTTGGTTTGGAGGGAAACCTCTTTGGGGCCTATAAAAGGGGAAGACCCCCCCTCATTTGTAATCATCCAAGTTTGGAACAAGCATTTGAGTTCTCTTGCTTACTTCTTCTCTTGTGCACTTGTGCTCTTGTGTTCTTGTTCTCGTTCCCATTTCCACCACAGTTTTCTTAGAGCGAGGCTGACTTAGCTAGCCGCGAGGGGTGGCAAGAGGAGCTAAGGCCGTGCGCGACATAGTCAGGGGGACTAGTCCGTGACACTGCGGTCACAAAAGATATTGAAAATGTCTTACGTGACTACAGTCTAGTTTTTTTCCAAGTATTCTCTTTGCGCGACTCTTCCATTTTTGAGTTGTTGTAGTTGGGCTAACTATTCTCTGGTTTTGATCGCAGATGTTGATGAGGTCGCGGAGACTCCTGAAGAAGGAGAGATTCCTTAAAAGCTGGTGATTCCCCCGCAGCTCGCTGATATCCTCAAAATGGTGTTTGAAGATGTCCACACATTGCGAACTCTGAGCAAACAACTTTGGGCTCAAGCTACTGACTTTGAAGAGAGGCTGCGCGCTATTGAGAGGGGAGTCTGCGACAAGTGCGAACTGAAGAATTCTGAACTGAGTAGGGCGCTCCTGAGGGATGAAAAAGATGCAGAATACTACAAGGTGAAATCTACTGATCTGGCCATTGAGGTCACCACACTCGGAGCTGGTTCCGCTCAAATGACGATGAAGCCATGAACTTCTAGAGGTATCCTAGAAGAGAGATCGACCTCAGAGATCGTTGTCATTTCCTTGGAGCAGGTGGACAATTAGATGACGAAGATTCATCGAGTTGTAATGACAGCTAATCATAATCTGGTGTCTATTATGACCGCCTTTAATGAGATGCAGGATAATGTATCTTTTGTTGGGTGGTAGCGTCCAACTAGGAGATAATCATTTAGTTGTTGGCTTTATGCGGTCTCAAAACATTTAAATCTGGATGATTTGAATTTGTTGTAATATATTGTGACAATCTATTTTCTTATGTTATGCGATCTCTTATATTTATTGTGATGCCGAACTCTTTTCATTGGCTTATTTCTTTGTTTCTGCTTGGAATGTTGCAGACTCATTTTATTGAGATCGACTATACTGCTTCTAATCTCTCTTAACTTATGCAGGTCCAGCGGTCTGCACAGTTTGCTGTGCGGTCTCCAAAAAAGTAATCATTATGAAATTATTCATCATCTTCTATAAATAGCTGGCTTCGCATCATTCATTCAACACTTTTTGAATGCGCCCAAAGCACAGGTCTCAGCGAACTCCAGAAAAGGTGACCGCTCCGCGTCCACTGTTAAAATTTTTCTTGAGACCGATCATAATCCATGTCGTCTTTCCAAAGAAGAGTACTTGAATTTTCTAGAGAGACACATGGTTCAAAATCAGGTCATCGTTAAGCTGCCCGCAGAAGAAGAAGGCATGAACTTTGGAGAAGAGAACAAGTTCATCATCCCAATCGATCACTTCGATTGAGGTTTGACATTCCCTCTCCTTAGGGAGGTCTTGGAGGTGATGGAATACTACGACATAGTGCTCATCAAGCTGCCGTTGAACTCGATCGGTCTCATGACCATCGTTATTAACTATTTGAGATCGGCGAGGATAAGATTTACAATAGATCTATTTCGCGCGACCTTCTCGGTGAAGTTGCTGAAGGAGGGGAAGAAGAAGGAGGATTTCAAAGTACTCCTCTACTTTTCTTGAAATGGGATCAAGGTGCTCAAACTCCTTAATAAGATCCCTTTCTAGATGATGCGATATTTCGGCAAGTGCACCGGTCGCGCAAGTAATAAAGTTTGGGAATAGGATCCCCGAGTGTCGGTCTCTTGAGGAATGCAGGTTGGGTAAACGAATCGTGTGTGTGACTATTGTTACACAAGCGTAAACAAACACACAAAAAAAGGGGTTTTGGTTGGGTTTTCCTACTCTTAACAACAATGAAGGAAATGCGGGTCGAAAGAACCGCTTCGCAAGGCGAGATGGATGCAACGGCCGCGATGCCGTGCTTCGTGAGGCGGATGGAGCGTGCTCTAGTGCGGGAAGGCGAGGGTCGCAAACACCTCTTCACAAACGTCGTTAGCTCTTGCTAATGCGGATCGAACACCTTGAGTGCGTGAGTGAGTGAGTGGATGAGTGGAGGCGAAGCGATTCACAAGCAAGTAATGATGAAAAGAGAAGAAACATTCATTTCATTTAAACCAAACATCATGATATTCAAGTTTAAAAGATTCAAAGATTACAACGAAGGAGAGAGGAAAGAGATAACTAATGGATGAAGACTAGCTGCCGTTCACGGCCGGAATGGTAGTTTGTCAAGCTACCTCCGGGCTCGGGCGGACTGTGCTTCCGGTGTAGAGAAACTGTCACGATCTCTCCACGTGGTTCCGTCGTCTTCTACCTCAGGATTCCTCTTCTTCTTACCGGACTGGAGTGGAAAAACAGCTGCTTGAGGGCTTGCGGATGGTGGAGAATGCTCCCGGACAATGGAGAAATGCTTGGAATGGTTGGAGAGGACTTCCCCTTGCATAGGAGATGAAGTGGAAGCGTCCAGGAATGGAAATCGCCAGCGTACGGACTGCAACTCACGCTCCCGGCGGCTTGATCCCGCCCTAAAATCGGAACAGGCATATATATAGGCGCTGCACTGAATACTGCGCACGGTCATTGGCGCACAACCAGTGGTCGTGCGCACTGGAATTCTGCGATCGTGCGCGCTGCCTGGGCGGAGCATGAAATGAAAGAAATTTATAAAATACATGTTCGCACGACCAGTGACGCACGACCAGTGGTCGTGCGCACTATCGTAAATGGTCGTGCGATAAGCCAGACAGAACTCATAAAATGGGCGTTAAGTGCGCACGATTAGTGGCGCACGACCAGTGGTCGTGCGCTATAGAGCCAGTGATCGTGCGGTGTTCCTGTACAGAATTGTACCGGGAACACCTGCACGACTCCTGTTCCAGCATACAACACCAGTCTAGCCACTGAAGGTGGCACTTAACACTGCATGAAAACTAGTAACGAAGATGAACAAGAAATAACACCAAAACGGGCCTAGAAGTGCACTTAGCATGGAGTATTAAATAGGAATGAAAACATGTCTAAAGTGAAGTGCGAAGACTAGAAAATCGGCATAGATGAGTCCAAAAATGTGTATATAATTGGGACTCATCACACCCCCAGACTTCCTATTTGCGCGTCCCGAGCAAACGAATTCGGCGGAGTGTGAAAATGGTAGTTAACAAAGAAAATTACACAAAGGAGTACAATGCGAAGTAACAAAAGCACGCAAATAGAAATTTAGTAAAAAGAGATTCTAACTATGCTAACTAATTTACGAAAGTATTAGATCGTAGGTAGAGATTTAGTTATACTCATTTGGTGAATTATGAAGAATTCGAACGATCATGCCCGGTGTGAAAGTAACAAGACACTAAGGCGGGTGTTGCACAAGGTCGGGGTTTAGGGATAACTCCGCTGAAATCCATCAACGTCGTGAGCCATACGCTCGCCCGGTCACACTCTCTCCACGACGTTAGCAAGCTCACAAGTCAAATCAATAGGGCTTTTAGGATTATATTGGGGCTTAGGTTGCGGTATGATATTCAAATTTAAACACGATGGCTACGCAACCCAAGTGAGCTAACGGAACGCTGCACCACACAAAACCAAAAACAATGCTCGTGTGACACACCCCCAGACTTATCATGAAAACTAGGTGTGCACACGACCTACTTCACACTTACCAACAGATTTTCTCTTTAGCTCGGAAGGATTTCTTTACGACATATTTCTTTTTCAGATTTTTTTCTTTTAACAACATACTTTTCTTCTTTCACTTATCCTCCGGTTGGTGCAAATTCAGCAAAATAAACGTGTTTTTCCTCATCACATCACAAAGATTCCAAAAATCACACCAAATCAAGAACATGAGTGCAGATAAACATCAATTTGGTTGCGAAAGTGGGCAAAGCTTCAGGCCTTGGTGAATGGAGGAGGAGCTGTAACAAGGAAGTGGTAGGCATAAATGTTGGCTTGCAAAGGTGAGCGAATAGGACACGGAAAGCTAAGGCTCAAACTAGCCAAAAGGTGGCCTATATCATATTTAACTCAAAGAGTCGCTCTCGCCCATGCTTCAAGAGTCGCTTGGGGCAAGTTCTTAGCCCACGAGAATGGTAAACCTTCCTCCCGACTCAAGCAACACACGACTAGTGCTCGTACACACACAACACCGGGTTATCGTCAATTTCGTTCACATTCACCATTCGAGTATAACAAATCTAAATTTACGCAAAAATACTAAACATAAATTAGATGCAAAGAGACAATCTGGTTCTACTCAAATTCTACCATAGCATGCGAAGTGAGTAGAACACTACACGAGTCAACATCGCACTCCAAATTGTAATTCCTAAGCTAACACCCCAATTCACATTCCTAACCAAAATAGTTTATCTGGAAACAACACAAATAGGAAAGCGCGCACTCATGTGGGTGAAGTGGTGCATGAAGCGTGGAATAATGACGATGACAATGAAAAATATAAGCAAACTTCTAGCATGCGGTGCAACTCGTACGCATAGTGGATAACACATGCTCTCCCCCAGACTTAATCTACACATTACCGGAAGATTGGCGTTAATTTCATGCACGATCCGCAGCATCCGCCACACGAAGTACAAAGCACACCTGCAAACGGTACAACTAAAAGCAGCAAAAATAGATAAAAACTGAATTGAAACAGGTTAGAAAAACAAAAACAGCAAATCTGGGTTGTCTCCCAGCAACACTTTTATTTTATGTCCTTAAGCTGGACCAAATACCTGTATTATAAATGTTTAAAGAGTGCAGAAATTAAATAAGAGTGCATAAGAGAAAGTTTCACAAAATAAGAGAAATACAGAACATCAGCTGTAAGCACTTTTATGGTGCTCGTCTCCTAATGTCACCAACTGACACTCCTTGTTTATAATTGTGCCATCGTATAACTTCAGTCGATGCCCATTGACCTTAAATTTGTCTCCCATATCCCCTGATATTTCGATGGCACCAAAGGGAGTGACGTCGGTCACTGAGAAAGGACCGCTCCACCTCGATTTTAACTTCCCTGGAAAGAGGCAGAGACGGGAGTTGTAAAGCAGCACTTGGTCCCCAATTTTGAACTCCTTAGGGATGATGTGTCGATCATGCCATTTTTTTTGTTTTCTCTTTGTAGATGCGAGCGTTTTCATAAGCGAAATGCCGGAGCTCTTCCAATTCGTTGAGTTGTGAACGATGCACCTTGGCCGCGGCTCCAATGTCCATGTTCAACAGTTTGGTTGCCCATAATGCTTTATGCTCCAGCTCCACAGGAAGGTGGCATGCCTTACCATAGACTAATTGAAACGGAGTCATGCCGATAGGTGTTTTGAAAGCTGTCCGGTAAGCCCACAATGCGTCGTCGACCTTTTTAGACCACTCCTTCCTATTTGAATGTATTGATTTCTCGATTATTCGCTTGAGCTCGCGGTTGGATACTTATACTTGTCCACATGTTTGGGGGTGGTACGCTAAGGAAATTTTATGATGGACCCCAAACTTTTTCATGAGCTGCACAAACTGCTTATTACAAAAATGACTACCGTCGTCGCTGATAATAGTTCTCGATGTCCCAAACCTGGAGAAGATATTCTTGTGGATAAAATGTAGCACCGTGCTGGCATCATTCGTGGCAACCGCCTCGGCCTCCACCCATTTTGAGACATAATCAACTGCCACAATGATATAATGCTTACCATGAGACATTGGGAAGGGACCCATAAAGTCTATCCCCCAGACATCAAATGGTTCGCAGACCAGCATGTTATTGAGAGGCATCTCGTTACGCCGGGAGATATTTCCGGTCCTTTGGCATTCGTCACACTTGGTGACATAAGCATGGGCGTCCCTGAAGAGGGTTGACCAAAATAATCCGCATTGCAAGATTTTTTGCGCTGTTCGAACGGCCCCGAAGTGCCCGCCAGCTTCTCTGTCATGGCAGTGCTGCAGTATAGACTGAAACTCGGCTTCAGGAACGCAGCGTCTGATAATTCCATCACTGCACGTATGGAATAAGAGCGGGTCTTCCCAAAAATAGTATTTTGAATCAGAGGCAAGCTTCCGTCTTTGCTGAGGGGACAAATTCGGAGAAAGGGTTTTACAAGCCAAGTAGTTAGCAATATCAGCGTACCATGGGGCTGTTGGATGAGGCGTAGTGATTGCGAATAACTTTTCATCCGGGAAATAATCGTTCATTTCCTCCACAAAGCTGTTGGGGATGTCGGCCGTCATATCGTACTCCAACTGCGAAAGATGATCAGCTATCACGTTCTCCACCCCTTTCTTGTCTTTGATTTCAAAATTGTATTCCTACAAAAGTAAGATCCAACGAATCAGACGCGATTTGGATTCTTTTTTGCTGAAAAGATACCTGAGTGCAGCGTGGTCCGTGTACACGATTACTTCGGAAAGTACCAAGTATGAGTGAAATTTTTCAAAGGCGAAGACCACGGCTAGCATTTCTTTCTCCGTGGTGGTATAGTTTGCTTGCGCGCTGTTGAGAGTTCTACTAGCATACGCAATGGTGTGAAAAGTCTTATCTTTCTTTTGACCGAGTACAGCACCTACGGCCACATCACTTGCGTCACACATGATAATAAAGGGTAAATTCCAGTCGGGTGCCACCAAAATTGGAGCCGAGATGAGTTGTCCCCGTAAAGTTTCAAAGGCCTGCATGCATGCATCGTCGAAGTGGAAGGGGACATCCTTAACGAGTAAGCGAGATAAAGGCTTCGAAATGGATGAAAAGTCCTTAATAAACCTTCGATAAAATCCCACATGACCAAGAAAATTCGGATACCTTTCACTGACGTAGGCGGAGGGAGGTTTCTAATAACACTTACCTTCGCTTGATCCACCTCGAGCCTTTGGCAGGAAACCTTATGCCCCAACACAATTACTTTGCGCACCATAAAATGGCATTTCTCCCAGTTCAAGATAAGATTGGTGTCCTCACACCGCTTCAAAGTCTTGGCCAAATTCACGAGGCAAGAATCGAAGCTGCTGCCAAAGAGAGTAAAGTCATCCATGAAAACTTCGAGGAAGTCTCCCACCATGTCAGCAAAAATAGCGAGCATACAACATTGGAAGGTTGCGGGGGCATTACACAGTCCAAATGGCATTCTTTTAAATGCAAAGGTACCTGAAGGACATGTAAATGTTGTTTTGTCTTGATCAGACGGGTCTATTAAGATTTGATTGAAACCTGAGTACCCATCCAAGAAACAGTAGTAGTCCTGCCCCGCTAACTTTTCTAACATCTGATCAATGAAGGGGAGTGGGAAGTGGTCCTTACGTGTAGCATCATTTAGCTTGTGCTAATCGATGCAGACTCTCCATCCGGTGATCATTCGGGCAGGTAGCAACTCATTCTTATCATTGGCAACAACGGTGATCCCTCCCTTTTTTAGTACCACCTGAACTGGGCTGACCCATTTTCTGTCGCTGATTGGGTAAATGATGCCAGCGTCTAAGAGCTTTATCACTTCTGCCTTCACTACCTCTTGCATTTTTGGGTTCAAACGCCTTTGGGGCTGTGCTGAGGGTTTGTACTGATCTTCAAGAAGGATCCTATGCATGCAAACCGTGGGGCTGATTCCCTTAATGTCTGCAAGAGAGCGTCCGAAGACTTTATGGTACTTTCTCAGCACACCCACTAATGCGGTTTCGTTGGCGGCGGAAAGAGCTGCGGAAATAATCACTGGATGCGTGGCATTTTCTCCAAGAAAAACGTACTTTAGAGAATCCGGTAGTTGTTTGACAGCCGGACAAATGTTTGGATCAGCAGAATCACTGGATGGCCCTCCGATTGAATGTGGACTATCGTGCTGGTTTGAATGAGCACCGTCATTGCCCAAGTCCTCGCGCCGTCAACACATCTCGCAGTCATCCAAATCCACATCGATCTGGTCATCGAATTCTTCAAGCAGCTCAGTCGGTTCGCATTCTGTGATTTGGAAGAGTTGCGACAGGTTGTGGACGTTAAAGGATATAGCGTCCTCCCCCAATCTGAGCGTGAGCTCCCCCTGCTCCACATTAATGACAGCATGAGCTGTAGCGAGAAAGGGCCGCCCCAAGATAATGGGCACCATAGTATCAACCTTCATGTCGAGGATGACTAAATCGGCTGGAAATGCGAGGCCGTTTACTACTATTGTGAGGTCCTCGACAATTCCAGATGGTTTTTTGATCGACCGATCAGCTAGCTGTAGCATTACCCGTGTCGGCTTCAAGGTCCCTGCACCTAGTTCACGAAAGATAGAGAGCGGCATCAAGTTGATTGATGCTCCCAAATCACAGAGCGCCTGGCTGAAACGGTGATGACCGATCCTGCACGGAATAGTGAAGCTGCCCGGATCTTTGCACTTTGTGGGCATATTGGAGATGATGGCGGAGCACTCCTCAGTGAGGTCGATAGTCTTGAGATCCTCCAACAGTCTCCGCTTCGAAATCAAGTATTTCAAGAACTTGGAGTAGCCCGGCATTTGAGAAATGGCTTCAATCAGAGGGATGCTCACTTGCACTCCTTTCATTATTTCCAGGAATTTGCGGAACTGCTTCTCGGATTTCTCGTTTCGCATCCTGTGGGGGAATGGGGGGTGAACAACACTTTCCGAGGGTCGTGCCTCGCTAACGAGGTCTGGCTCAACATGAATCTAAGTCTGCCTCTCGGCCATGTCTGAATTACACTTGTTAGTGGGCCTCACAAGTGGTTCCTGTCGAGGAGGATTGTCAACACCTCTACCGCTTCTCAATCGCATGGTATTCACAGACTCCGGATGCTGACTTGCAAGCCCAGAAACAACATTGGTAAGAATCCCTATAGTGGAGTGAAGCTGTTGAATTGCGGAAGATTGGTCATTCATTTTATCCAGCATCCCGACCACCAAAGCTGCTAACGGCTCCGTTTGCCCTGACGGTACGTGACCCGCTACTCCGTGGAATGTTACTGCATTTACTTCAGCAGTACTGGGGGAAAGAATGACATGACTCCAGTGCTGGCTGGTGTGAACAATATTCACGACCACTTCCCACGCGTCCTTCCCCGATTTATTAAACAGGGCCCCTCCGGCTTCCACATCGAATAACAGACGGAATTTGTCCAACACGCCGAAATAGAAAATCTGAATTAGAAAGACTTCTGATAAATCTTCACGGTAGCATCCCCGATGCAGGGATTGAAAACGCTCCCAAGCATCAACTAGCGTCTCCTCCTTTCCCTGACCGAAGGTTATGAGTTCCCTGTACTTATCCAACACTCGAGTACGGGGTTGAAACTCATGCAAAAATCTCCCCTCGAGCTGCTTCCATGAGGTCGCCTCTCTTTTCCGGAAGTCCCAGTACCAGCTTTTGGCTTTATTATGTAGGAAAAATGAAAATGCTAGGATCTTTTGCGGGTCGTTTTCAACTCCACTGAATATACATGTATAGTAAATTTCTAAGAAGTCCTGCACGTGTTGTACCGCATCTTCATGTTTATCCCCACTGAACTTGCAGTTCCCAGTCATATACTCAATGATGTCGGAGGAAATCCCGAAGTCGTGATCGTTCCTTTGTGCTAGAACCTTTAGATCATTTAAACTTCCTTGATAAATGTATTCCTGAATGGAGGTCATGCTAGGAATACTTAAAACCCAAAAGATTAGCGCACGATGGAAAGAACGAAGGTAAAGAAATGTTCGTATCAAAAATAAACAAAGACAACGGAGGTAAACAAAGAGAAATAATAAAAGAGAAAAGTTCCTCGTGCAACGATTTTTCACGCAGACGAATTCATCACATCTGCATTCCCCGGCAATGGCGCCAAGAACTTGATGCGATATTTCGGCAAGTGCATCGGTCGCGCAAGTAATAAAGTTTGGGAATAGGATCCCCGAGTGTCGGTCTCTTGAGGAATGCAGGTTGGGTAAACGAATCGTGTGTGTGACTATTGTTACACAAGCGTAAACAAACACACAAAAAAGGGGTTTTGGTTGGGTTTTCCTACTCTTAACAACAATGAAGGAAATGCGGGTCGAAAGCACCGCTTCGCAAGGCGAGATGGATGCAACGGCCGCGATGCCGTGCTTCGTGAGGCGGATGGAGCGTGCTCTAGTGTGGGAAGGCGAGGGTCGCAAACACCTCTTCACAAACGCCGTTAGCTCTTGCTAACGTGGATCGAACACCTTGAGTGCGTGAGTGAGTGAGTGGATGAGTGGAGGCGAAGCGATTCACAAGCAAGTAATGATGAAAAGAGAAGAAACATTCATTTCATTTAAACCAAACATCATGATATTCAAGTTTAAAAGATTCAAAGATTACAATGAAGGAGAGAGGAAAGAGATAACCAATGGATGAAGACTAGCGGCCGTTCACGGCCGGAATGGTAGTTTGTCAAGCTAACTCCGGGCTCGGGCGGACTATGCTTCCGGTGTAGAGAAACTGTCACGATCTCTCAACGTGGTTCCGTCGTCTTCTACATCAGGATTCCTCTTCTTCTTACCGGACTGGAGTGGAAAAACAGCTGCTTGAGGGCTTGCGGATGGTGGAGAATGCTCCCGGACAATGGAGAAATGCTTGGAATGGTTGGAGAGGACTTCCCCTTGCGTAGGAGATGAAGTGGAGGTGTCCAGGAATGGAAATTGCCGGCGTACGGACTGCCACTCGCGCTCCCGGCGGCTCGATCCCGCCCTAAAATCGGAACAGGCATATATATAGGCACTGGACTGAATACTGCGCACGGTCATTGGCACACGACCAGTGGTCGTGCGCACTGGAATTCTGCGATCGTGCGCGCTGCCTGGGCGGAGCCTGAAATGAAAGAAATTTATAAAATACATGTTCGCACGACCAGTGACGCACGACCAGTGGTCGTGCGCACTATCGTAAATGGTCGTGCGATAAGGCAGACAGAACTCATAAAATGGGCGTTAAGTGCGCACGATCAGTGGCGCACGACCAGTGGTCGTGCCCTATAGAGCCAATGATCGTGCGTAGTGTTCCTGTACAGAATTGTACCGGGAACACCTGCACGACTCCTGTTCCAGCATACAACACCAGTCTAGCCACTGAAGGTGGCACTTAACACTGCATGAACAAGAAATAACACCAAAATGGGCCTAGAAGTGCACTTAGCATGGAGTATTAAATAGGAATGAAAACATGTCTAAAGTGAAGTGCGAAGACTAGAAAATCGGCCCAGATGAGTCCAAAAATGTGTATATAATTGGGACTCATCACTAGACAGAAAGGTTTTTGGTGTTCAATGGCGACCTCGGTGGTCTCCAATCCATGTCGTCCCACCGAGATGAAGGGGTCTTTTGTGCTCCCAAAACCCACTTGGAAGAGGAAATCAAGCATCTATCCTTCCTAGCAGACAAGCGATTCGATCTCCTACACTACATGGGGATCTGGCCAGAGATCGCCGAGATTAGTCCTGAAGAAAGTAAGATGCTTCTAGCGGTCTCATGCGATCTTATAAATTTTACCTTTGACTTTTTCTGTAACACTTTTTCTTTGTTTCAACGACCTTTGTGTTCCCTGAAATTGACCCCGTGGCACCAGTTGAAAAGGTGCTTACTCAAAGAGAAATGAGGAAGAAGAGAGACCTCGAATAGGAGACCGCAAAGCCTGGCAGTTAGTAAGAGGCCGCCACCAAGCCCTATCCTCTGATCGGCCTTGGGAAAAGGCTGACGAACACTAAGGGGAAGCCACTACTCAAGTGGGGCTCTAAAGGCAAGAGTTTGAATGTGTCTACCAACCTCCCTTTGTGGAGTGGGAGGCTGACACGCGATGCCTTCGCGGCACCTCTGCGCTCTACGGCAAAAGCAATGTCAGGGAAGCATATGACTTTGAGACCGAAATGCTCCCAGACATCTGTGCACAGGTGACCGCCAGGAGCACGGTCCTGAACCACCATATGGGTCGAACTTTTCGGATGGACGTGAAAGATAATGGTCGCCTGCAGGAAGAAATTGATGTAGTATTATTTTACACGCGGTCTACCGGTTTCCTTTTTTATGACCGCGTGACCTGACAGTCTTCTTTTTGCAGCAATTAAAGAAAGCGACATATCATATAGAAAATCCAGACTTCCAAAATGCCATGATGCAACTCGTAAAGTATGCGTCGGAGTCAAAAATCATTGAACATCATGATCGTTGCGGCTTCACCGAAGAATTCAAGGAAGCTAAATTTGTCGACCTCTTTCCTGATGTGGCAAGAATGATAGACGAGCAGTCGATCACAACACTCGAGGTCCTGAAGAAGACGAAGATGTTGATATTGACGGAGGCACGGACGATGCAAGTTGAAGCCAGTATGTTGAAGGCGATGACACAAGTTCTGTTGTGGCCTTAAACTCTAGGTCAAGAATTCCAAATAAAAGCTCGGAGGACTCTTTCGAAGAGACTGACTTTTCATCATCAGGTGAGCGATCTCCGAAGAAATTGAAGAGCAATTAAAAGAACCAGAGTTTCTATACTGTTAATTATCTTTTGTTCTTTTCGAATTGAGATCGCGGGTATTGAGACCGTGCAAACTATGTATTTACACAAATGAAATGAAAACAAGTTTTTGCATACCTTTGCCTCTTTTGAGAATGAATTCTTCCCTTATTCTTTTATGCTTGTGTCGATCTTACCATTGGCAATCTCATCATAATCCTTAGTGAAGAAGAATCGAACACAATATATAATTTTACTTATATACGATATCATTTTCTAGAGGTAGAATTGACATTTGATCTCAATGCCTTTAGTATTGTCGAACTTGAAACAACAACTATATATAAGAATATCCCATACAATAATTTATACCAAGTACAACAACTCATAATGGCGATCTCTTTTTAATCAGACCGCCCTATAAGAAGATGAGGAATGTTAATCTTTAATCTCATTAGAGTGCCGTATTATGAGATTGTCAGATTTAGATGAGATTGCTTGTGAATAATGATCTCTAATAACTGAAAACCCTCTACCTAGATGTCGAATCATAACACTTCATAAATAATGATCCTGAACATTTAAAGTTACATAGAATAATACTTGAGCAAGAGATGAAGGGCGGTCTCCAATAATTCAGACCGCTCCTTCTGTAGATGATAACCCGTCTTTGAAGAACTTTGGAACTTCGAAGATATAACCAACACTCTCATCTTTTCAGACCGCTACTTGGTAGAAGTATCAGGGTGAGATCTCATTTAATCCAGATTCCTTAATGCTTGAAAAATCTTGAACCTTTGTTAAGGACAGATAGCTAGAGGTCTCACCTTTCCTAGACCATCACTTAGTAGAATGATAGAAAAGAGATCTCATGAATATCCTCATATACTTTTGAAAAGACAAGTAAAAGGAAGTACTTAGTCTGAGGTCACAATTTCTCGAGACCGCCCATAAAAATACATTTTAGAAAGGTTCTGCAGTTGATGATCTCAGATATCTTCGACTAATTCTTAACTCATGCATGCATAAAAAAACCCAAGCGGCGGTCTCAGATGCTCTAGACCGCCCTTTCATAGAATAGGACCAAAAAATTATTGATGGTGGTCTTACATGTTTTAGACCGCCTCTTATCATAATAAAATGCCAAGGAACTTAGGCGGAAGTCTCAGATATTCTAGACCGCTGCTGTATAACATCACGAGATGCCCCAAAACGGGCGATCTCAAAAACCTCAGACTGCCCATTCACAACAAAAAGAGAGACTTAAAGCTCGAGAGGTGTATAATCCGAAATGATCCAAAGGGCATGTGCTGTCATACTGCAAGGCTATTGATGCGCAAAAACTATATCCAAAAACGATAACGGCAAGTGTACCGTATCGAATGTAGTATAGGTTATAAAAACCAAGGTCGTATTAGACTCGGGTCGTTTGAGTACTCTTACTTCGGAAAAATCTCTATTATTTTATCGAATAAAACTTGTGGTTGGTTGGATGCGAGAAAGAGAAATAGCTTATTAAAATTGATGAGTTAAAGGTTAGTACTCAACCTTGAATCACCTTGGGAAAATAAAATATACAAAAAACAACTTCTAAATCTCTTAAGAAAATACTTGACCGTGGAGGTTCCCGATTTATGAACACACCTCTCTCGAGGATACGCTCAACTGAGTTTAGTTGATCAAACGAACTTTCGTTCTAAAATCAAAATCTAAAACTCGCCTTATCGTAGTGAACCCCTCTATTGGATTTGACTCCAATCCGGGAAAATTATGTCATCCTCGCTTGAGGAGTGCATTCAACTCTATTCTTGAAATGATCGATTCGAAATCAAAACCTCTCGGTTATCAGATTGCGAAAACAAAGATGAGAATTATATATCGATAATATAATCTCAATCCAATAAATGTTCAAGAATAAATCTAAGTGTTCTAAGGAAGAGAAAGAGAAGCTAGAATTTAAATCAAGAATTTTATTTCCCTTGGATTATCTCGGTCGAGTACTAATAAAATTTAGTTACTCATAAAGATGGAGGAAACGATGAAATGAAAGAAGTGCATAATGAAAATAAGAGGAAAAGTAAGAGAAAAAGAACTATTTTATTACTTAGCAAAAGAAATTACAACTAGAAAATTTAGAGTTAAAAGCTTTGGAAATAAAAGTGCAAGAAGAAAAGGACATACAAGATTAAAACTAGTGCAAGAAAATAAGCTAGAACTCCAAAACTTTTGTACCCAAACATCTGGAAAAGCTCCCTTTAAATAGGCAAAATTTTGGTGTTACACGCCCTTGGTCACGCCCGTGACCAAGGGGCGTGTGGGGGGCGTGATCGGTGCTGGCGGAGAAGGCGCCGTCTGGCTTCAATACACGCATTACGGATGTGTCACGCCCTAGGTAACCCCCGTGACCTGGGGCATGTAATCTTTAAAACTCACTGCTGGCGGGAAGCTTCGGCGGGAAATTGGCGCGGGAAGAATCACGCCCATGTACTGGATGTCACGCCTCAAATGTCACGCCCGTGACTTGATGTCATGCCCGTGACCGGGGGCGTGTAATTTTAATTGACGTGGCAGCTGGCTCTGGGTGCATGTGGCGGGTCGCGACCGTGATATTGGGTCACGCGCTTGGTCACGCCCATGACCTGGGGCGTGTACTTGGCGGATTCTTCACGGAACGACTCCGGGGTGGCAGAAACCTATCTGGAACACTTCGTAGGTTACACGCCCATGGGTCACGCCCGTGACCTGGGGCGTGTAATTTAACTTTTTGCTCAAAACAGCCCAGAAAACATGAAAACACAAAATAGACTCAAGTTAGCTTATGAAATAATAAATGGAAGGATTTATATGATAAAATTCCTATAAATAACATAATTTTATATTAAAAACAATATAAACCTAAACTAAAAGATGAGTAAATAAATTACTCATCAAACACCCCCATACTTGCTCATTGCTCATCCCGAGCAAACCATTCTTCATAAGGGTAGAAAACAAAATTAATGCTAGAAAGAGATATGAAAGCTAGAGAGTAAAATGCGAAGTTTTATGCTGACATGCGTAGATGTTTTAGTAAAAAGACGTTCTTGGCATAAATACTAATTTATGAAATATTTAAACTGCGTTATAATTATTTATTATCACTTTTAAAATGAGTCGATGGTCAATCAAAATGTTATGTAAAGGGAGAAAATAGCGTGATTGCTGAGATTTAAATTACTAGACTTGAATGCTCGGGGTGGCCTCCAAAGAAATCCATCAATGTCGACGGCCATAGGCTTTCCCGTTTACACCTTCTCCACTGCACATCACACTAAATCAACACTATGGATCTTTAGGACTTAAATAGGGTATATTTTAAGGCTTGGGTATAAGGGTGAGGAACACAATGATAAACATGAAGGCGCATTCCACTTAAACAAAAAATTTTGAGCTAAAATAATGACTACCACAAAATAAAGAAGCTTTACCCCCATACTCATATTTTTCTATGGTAAACACTCTCATTCTTTATATATATATATTTTTTTTTCTTTTATATCACGAATCTTCATAATTGGGATCATTCCAGGTATGCATATGCATACCTAGGCCGCATATCATTATGAGATTATTGCATTTTGATATAACCTTCATTTCTTTTGAATTGATACCCATAATTTTTTCTTCATTCAATCATACCCAAATAAATTTTTTTTTTCAAAAATTTAGCTCAAAATTTCAAGTGTTCATTTGGGTTTTGGGATTTTTAGCTTTGGTGCCGAAATGATGAGGGTGGTTCAAATAAAGGTGTAAGGAACAAATTTGTGTGAACAATGGTAGTAAAGTAGGCTGGGTGCAAAGGCTCAAACTATCCAAAGAAAGACCTAAATCACTTCTGTAAGGTTAATTTGTCTAAAGTGCACATGTTTCGAAAATAGCTTGGGGCAAGTTCTAGACATCGAGAAAGGACACCCTTCTATTTAAATCGAGTAATAGCTTTCTAACAATCTTCTACACACTCACCTAAACTACTTTTGGATAAGACCGGATTCGAATTAAAAGTAAAATAAATTATTACTACGCAAATTAATAAAACATAATTTTAGATCTATGCCATGAATTTAATTTTACACCAACACTACTCAAGGACATGCATATGACTAGGAGCACTACATGAGTCAACAATTTTACTCAAAAGTTTCAAAAACTATTCTAGCATAAAATTATTTTTAGTCCATATGAAAAACAGTCTACTTAGAAGTTACGATTTAGCAAGTGGGCGTTTTGATGAATAAAAAGAACATTTCCTAATAGATTTTTTTTAGTTCTTGGACTTCCCAAGGTCAACCCGGTGAAGGGCTCGCAAGGTACTAGAGGCTATGATGAGAATTCAAGCCCAAAGCGTCCTTTCCAAGAAATTTAATTTCAAAATTTTTTTAAATTTTTTTGTTTTTTCTTTCAAGTACAACTACAAAGAAAGCTATGCTACACACCCATACTTAAAATTAAATATTGTCCCCAATGTTTAAAACTAAGTATGAAAGATAAAACTAAAAAAAATAAAGAAAAATCAAGATAAATTACTAAAGTGTAAAGAGGGCTTCCCTGGATGGTAGTCGGGGTTGCCGGTCAAACACCTGCAGAGTTAAATTAGAAAAACAAAAAAGAAAAGAGAGAGAAAAATAAAGAGGTTAACATTTGGTTGCCTCCCAAGAGCGCTTTGTTTACCGTCACGTAGCTTGACTAAGTGGCATTTTCTTAAATATTCGTTAAGTGCATTGTTTTGATATTTCCGGTCGCTGGGTCACCGGGGTGGTATAATTTCAAACGTTGTTCGTTAACCTTAAATGATCCTTTTTCCGGGTGCTCTATAAGCACGGTCCCGTATGGACAAACTTCTTTTACTCTGAAGGGACCGGACCATCGGGTTTTTAATTTTCCCCGAAAAAGCCTAAGTCTAGAATTAAAAAGTAGGACAAAATCTCCCGGTGAAAAAGTTTTTGGGTGTTTAATTTTTTTATCATGATAGAATTTAGTTCGCTCCTTATAAAATTTATTATTTTCATAGGCGTTCGCGCGCCATTCGTCTAGTTCATTAAGTTGTAGTTTTCTTTGTTCGGAGGCTAAATCTAAATTCAAATTTAAAAATTTTAGCGCCCAAAAAGCGCGATGTTCTAATTCTACCGGCAAATGACAAGCTTTACCAAAGACTAACCGGTACGGCGTACATCCAATGGCAGTTTTGTACGCTGTCCGATAGGCCCAGAGTGCGTCGTCTAATTTTAAAGCCCAATCTTTTCTATTACCGGACACGGTTTTTTTCTAAAATTCTTTTAATTTCACGATTCACCACCTCCACTTGGCCATTTGCTTGTGGGTTGTAGGCGGTAGACAGCTTGTGTGTAACTCCATATTTTGCTAAAATTTTAGCAAGTTGGTTGTTACATAAATGTGTGCCCCGATCACTAATTAGTGCTCGGGGTGTGCCAAATCGTGAAAATAATTTTTTTAAAAATTGTACGAAGACTCTTGCGTCGTTGGTGGGAAAAGCTTGTGCTTCCGCCCACCTAGACATGTAATCGACCGCAACAAGAATATATTTATTATTGCAGGAAGAGCGTAGAAGACCTACGAAATCAATTCCCCACAAATCAAAAATTTCGCATTCTAAAAAAATATTTTGGGCAATTCATCCCGGTTAGAAATGTTACCTGACCGTTGGCACCGATCGCAATTTCCCACAAAATTGTGAGCGTCTTTGAATAAGGAGGGCCAATAGAAGCTCGCCTCTAGCACCTTCCTTACGGTCCGGTTCGCTTGATAGTGACCACCAGTTGGTCCTTCGTGGCAGTGACGCTAAATTTTGATGCCTTCCTCGCTCGCAATACACCTTCTTGCCACTTGGTCTGCGCAGACGCGAAATAAAAAGGGGTCCTCCCAAAAATAATTTTTCAAGTCCGAAAAGAATTTCTTCTTTTGTTGTCTTGAAAAATCTTTTGGTAGGACCCGGGCCATCAAATAGTTGGCCAAATCCGCGTACCATGGGGTGGAAGAAGTCGTTACCTTTATGATGGCGAGGAGGCGCTCTTCAAGGAATTTGTCGTCAATTTTGACTTCCACTAGTGCACCTGCCGCCGGATTCTCCAACCGTGAGAGGTGGTCGGCCGCAACATTCTCCGCTCCCCTTTTATCTTGGATCTCCAAATCGAATTCTTGTAGTAGGAGGATCCACCTTAGCAGTCGAGGCTTTGCATCTCCTTTTTGTAGTAAATACCGGAGAGCGGAGTGATCTGTAAAAACAATGACTTTTGAAAGCGTTAAATATGATCAAAATTTATCAAACGCAAAAATTATTGCCAAAAATTCTTTTTCCGTTAGTGTATAATTTGCTTGTGTGGATGTTAGCGTTTTGCTTGCGTAATAGATTGGGTGAAAATGTTTATTCACCCGTTGGCCTAAAACTGCACTTACAGCAAAATCGCTTGCATCGCACATGATTTCAAACGGAAGAGACCAATTTGGCGCATTTTAAAATAGGTGAATTTATATGTTCGTTTTTAATTTTATTAAACGCTTTTAAACATTCATCATCAAAATGAATTGCGGATTCTTTTTCTAAAAGATGAGTTAGTGGCTTTGTAATTTTTGAAAAATCTTTAATAAATCGCCTATAAAAGTCAGCATGTCCTAGAAAACTTCTAATAGATTTTATATTAGTAGGAGGGGGAAGTTTTTCTATGACCTCGATCTTGGCCCTATCGACCTCGATCCCCTTATTTGAGATTTTATGCCCAAGGACTAATCCCTCTTGGACCATAAAGTGGAACTTCTCCCAGTTGAGTGCCAAATTCGTGTCTTCACAGCATTGAAGAACACGATCAAGATTATTTAAACAATTTTTAAATGAATCACCAAAAACAAAAAAATCATCCATGAAAATTTCCATGACGTCTTCTACAAGTTCATTAAAAAATGCCAACATACATCGTTGAAAAGTAGTGGGCGCGTTGCAAAGACCAAACGACATTCTTCGATATGCGAAGGTGCCGAACGGACAGGTGAATGTGGTTTTCTCTTGGCCTTCGGGCGCAATTGGAATTTGAAAATATCCCGAAAAACCATCGAGAAAACAGTAGTGTGAGTGACCGGATAAGCGTTCTAACATTTGGTCAATAAATGGTAACGGAAAGTGATCCTTGCGGGTTGCATCATTTAATTTTCTGTAATCGATGCATACTCGCCAACCCGTAACAGTACGGGTCGGGATCAACTCATTATTTTCATTTGTGATTACTGTTATTCCACCCTTTTTAGGAACGACTTGCACTGGGCTAACCCAAGTGCTATCAGAAATTGGGTAAATAATTCCCGCATCTAATAATTTTATTATTTCGGCCTTAACGACGTCCTTCATATTTGGATTAAGCGGTCGTTGAGGCTGAATAGTACTGCAAGAATTATTTTCTAAATTAATTTTGTGCGTGCAAAATGTGGGGTTAATCCCCTTGATGTCAGAAATTTGCCATGCAATTGCATGGCGGTGATTATTTAATATTCTAATTAATTCGGAAATTTCCAAATCGTTAAGCGCGGAGGATATAATCACAGGCAATTTTGAATCTTTTTCTAAAAATATATATATTTTAAATGTTCCGTCAATTGTTTTAATTCCAAACTCGGTGGCTCCTCGTAAGATGTTTTTATTTTAGAAATATTTAATTTTACTTCTTCAAATTTGAGCGGCCGAGTTATTTCTTTTAGACAAAATAAATTTTCAATTTCCGGATTTTCAAATAACGGTGAAACTAATTCAGAAAATGACGTTATTTCCTCTTCAAAATTTGATCCTAAAGTAAAGCAAGAGTCGTCATTAGAAAAAGAATTTCTCATATAGTTGTTAATACTAAACGTTACTTCTTCATCCCCAACTCGTAGGAGAAGTTTGCCATTACTAACATCAATAATCGCCCGAGAGGTGGCGAGGAAGGGACGTCCGAGTATAATGGGGACTTCGGCGTCTTCCTCAATGTCTAGGATGACAAAGTCTACCGGGAAGATAAATTTGTCAACCTTGACAAGCACATCCTCAATGACCCCTATCAGGTATTTAATTGATCTGTCCGCTAGTTGGATGCTTATATTGGTTGGGCTTGGGGTGCCCAAACCAAGCTTTTTAAATAAAGAAAATGACATCAAATTTATACTAGCGCCCAAATCTGCCAAGACGTGTTTTATTAAGAAATTACCGAACAAGCACGGGATGGAAAACCGTCCCAGATCGTTTAATTTTTGCAGCAATTTATTTAGAACTATCGCCGAACATTCTGCGTTGAGAGAAACACGCGAAATATCTTCAAGTTTCTTTTTATTTGATAATAACTCGTTGAGATATTTTGCGTATTTAGGCATTTGAGAGAGTGCCTCGCAAAATGGTACGTTGATTTGTATTTATTTTAAAATATTTATAAATTTTTTATACTGCTCCTCATTGCGCTCATTTTGTAATTTAGAAGGATACGGAATAGAAGGCGTTTGAATAATGCGCGGAGCTAAATCAGAAGAATTTAAATGAGGAGTTGGAGTTGAAACGTTTACCTCAGGCTCGGCCAAATTTGAACTCTTTACCTCCTTTCCGCTGCGGAGGGTTATAGCGTTGGCGCTCTCCCGTGGATTGGGCTCAGTATTGCCCGGTAGAGCTCCCTGCTGGCGCTCGGAGAACATCTTGGCGAGTTGTCCAACCTGATTTTATAGACTTTTAATAGATCCGGAAAGGTTCCGGATATTGGCATCAGTAGAGGCGACGTATTTGGTGAAGACCTCTTCAAGTGAAGGGGCCTTTGGTGGTTGTGGTGGAGCGAATCTGGGAGGATTCGCTTGTGGGGGGCGTTGAGCATTATTGGGGTTGCTCCATGAAAAATTCGGGTTGTTCCTTTAACCCGGATTATAACTATTAGGAAGATTATTATTTGGGTTATAAGGAGGACGATAGGAGTTCCCCATGTAATCAACTTGTTCTTGATTATAATTATTATTATTATAATAATAATAATTATTATTATTATAATTATTAGCCCCGTTAATGGCGGAGGAAGCAAGCATCTCCACCATTTGCTTAGTGAGCCATTCAACTTGATGTGCTAAATTCGGGGTGGCCTCGACTTCAAAGAGTCCGGTCGGTTTGTTAGGACGTGACCGTGGCGCATTCCACTGATAAGCATTCATGGCCATCTCCTCAAAAATCTCTTGAGAGGCATCTGGGGTTTTGTTATTTAGAGTTCTCCCAGCTGCTGCATCAATCATTTGCCTCGTTTGGAGATTCAAACCATTGTAGAATGTTTGAACTTGTTGCCATAAAGGAAGGGCGTGGTGAGGACATCTCTGCAATAATTCCTTGAAGCGCTCCCATGTGTTATAGAGAGACTCTGAGTCTATTTGCGTAAACGAGAGAATGTCCGTACGTAATTTAGCGGACTTTGTCGGAGGAAAATATTTCGTTAAGAATTTCTCCGTCATCTTGGCACATGTAGTGATTGTTTGGCCTTAGTCCGCAAAGAAAATGGAAATAAACGCAAACAAATGGCGTCATCAGTGACGCGATTAATTTTGAATGTATCACAAATTTCCAAAAAATTTAATAAATGTAAATTTGGATCTTCATCTGGCAACCCGTCAAAGATGACGGTTTGCTGTACCATTTGAATGATACTCGTTTTAATTTCAAAATTATTATTCTCCACCGCCGGGCGAATAATACTAGATTATGTTCCCTCCCAATTTGGCCTCGCATAATAGGACATAGTCCATAGTGGGGCATCATTATGGTCGGGGTTATCCATTAAGCCTTCGTTAGTTTCTCCGATTGACTCTTCTAGAATTATTGGTAGATCACTAAATCGGAGACGACACCGCAAGGTGCGCTCGATTTCCGGATCAAAACAGAATTCAAGATTGGCCGAAGAGTCTCGTCGGGTCATAAAACAAAAATAAAAGAGGAAAAGATGCGAAAAAGATAAAGAAAATCAAATAACTTTTAGATAAATATTTTTATTATATTTTTTTTATAATAATTTTTTTATATAAATATTTTTTTATGAATATTTTTTTTATTAAATTAGGTGAATTAAAATTAGTCCTGGACTTCCCAAGATCTACCGGGTGAAGGGCTTGCAAGGTACTAGAGGCTATGATGGGAATTCAAACCCAAAGCGTCCTTTCCAGGAATTTAGTTGCACCTGAAAAATAAGAAAAGAAAAGATAAAATTAATAGATATTTCGTTTTTCAAAATATCATCCGTACTCCCCGGCAACGGCGCCAAAATCTTGATGGGCAAAAACTATATCCGCAAACGAAAACGACAAGTGTACCGTATCGAATGTAGTATAGGTTATAAAAACCAAGGTCGTATTAGACTCGGGACGGTTGAGTACTCTTACTTCGAAAAAATCTCTATTATTTTACCGAATAAAACTTGTGGTTGGTTGGTTGCGAGAAAGAGAAATAGCTTATTTAAATTGATGAGTTAAAGCTTAGTACTCAACCTTGAATCACTCTGGAAAATAAAATATACAAAGAACAACTTCTAAATCTCTTAAGAAAATACTTGACCGTGGAGGTTCCCGATTTATGAACACGCCTCTCTCGAGGATACGCTCAACTGAGTTTAGTTGATCAAATGAACTTTCGTTCTAGAATCAAAATCTAAAACTCGCCTTATCGTAGTGAACCCCTCTATTGGATTTGACTCCAATCCGGGAAAATTATGTCATCCTCGCTTGAGGAGTGCATTCAACTCTCTTTATTCTTGAAATGATCGATTCGAAATCAAAACCTCTCGGTTATTAGATTGCGAAAACAAAGATGAGAATTATATATCGATAATATAATCTCAATCCAATAAAAGTTCAAGAATAAATCTAAGTGTTCTAAGGAAGAGAAAGAGAAGCTAGAATTTAAATCAAGAATTATATTTCCCTTGGATCATCTCGGTCGAGTACTAATAGAATTTAGCTACTCATAGAGATGGAGGAAACGATGAAACGAAAGAAGTGCATAATGAAAATAAGAGGAAAAGTAAGAGAAAAAGAACTATTTTATTACTTAGCAAAAGAAATTACAACTAGAAAATTTAGAGTCACAAGCTTTAGAAATAAAAATGCAAGAAGAAAAGGACATACAAGATTAAAACTAGTGCAAGAAAATAAGCTAGAACTCCAAAACTTTCGTCCCCAAACATCTAGAGAAGCTCCCTTTAAATAGGCAAAATTTTGGTGTTACACGCCCTTGGTCACGCCCATGACCAAGGGGCGTGTAGGGGCGTGATCGGTGCTGGCGGAGAAGGCGCCGTCTGGCTTCAATACAGACGTTACAGACGTGTCACGCCCTAGGTCATGCTCAAGACCTGGGGCGTGTAATCTTTAAAACTCGCTGCTGGTGGGAAGCTTCGGTGGGAAATTGGCGCGGGAAGAGTCACGCCCGTGTACTAGATGTCACGCCTCAAATGTCATGCCCGTGACTTGATGTCACGCCCGTGACCAGGGGGGGGGGGGGCGTGTAATTTTAATTGATGTGGCAACTGGCTCTGGGTGCTTGTGGCGGGTCGCGGCCGTGATATTGGGTTACGCCTGTGAGCTGGGGCGTGTACTTGGAGGATTCTTCACGAAACGACTCCGGGGTGGCGGAAACCTGTCTGGAACACTTCGTAGGTTACACGCCCATGGGTCACGCCCGTGACCTGGGGCGTGTAATTTAACTTTTTGCTCGAAACAGCCCAGAAAACCTGAAAACACAAAATAGACTCAAGTTAGCTTATGAAATAATAAATGGAAGGATTTATATGATAAAATTCCTATAAATAACATAATATTATATTAAAAACAATATAAGCCTAAACTAAAAGATGAGTAAATAAATTACTCATCAGCTATACTGACATTGCTTTCCAAAAGAGATCATTACAATTATAACACTCAAAGAGGAAGAGACCTCGATGGTCAGAGGTATACAAACTAGAATGATCAGAAGGGTAGGTGCGGTCATGCTGTAGGGATACACCGGCATTGCTTTCCTTAAGAGATCGATAAGGTTGTAATACCCTAAGAAGAGAGGAAAGAAGAGAGGTGAACAACTCTAAATGATCAAAAAGGCAGGTGCGGTCATGCTGCAAGGCTACACCGACATTGCTTTTCCCAAGAGATCATTAAGGTTATAACACCCTAGCCACTGAAGGGCTCAGGCAATGGTCATAGATACTACTGACTGCCCCTTGTACATCGTTGCACCAATGAGTATTCGAGTGTCATAGAGCATGATGATCACTAGGGCAGGTGCTGTCCTACTGAGGAGTTTCACCAACATTGCTTTCCTCTAAGGATCATCAAGACTATAATGATGTCCTAAAATGCATGATAGAGTTGGACATTCATGTAGACCTCCCTTGATACAGAAGTGTGTCAAATGTCAGCAAGGACCTGATATCCTAAAGTTCCTCCACATGAGCTTGACGAGCAACTACTACACAGGTGCGAATTGTCCCTACTACCTATGGTCATGGTAGATTTACATCTCAAGCTTCAAGTCAATGGGGGCATCAAGTAGGATCCATCGATGTATCTATTGGTAGGATTTTAGCCTTTGATAACAATCTATCTCAATGCTTCTCTTTCGATATATGCAATGCAAGAGGTTACAACCATATCACCATAATGCTTGCAAACAAAAGGAAAGAAAGAAGTAAAAAATATCATCTTTCAAGAAAAGAAACCCTTGAGATCATCTCCACTCCATGTATGGGAGAGCTCCTCTCTTTCATTAGTTTGGAGATGGTAGTCTCCATTTTTGAGCACTTCTTTGATAATGAATGACCCTGCCCAATTTGGAATGAGCTTTCCAACTGAGCCAGATCTTGCTGATGCAAACACCTTCTTGAGGAAAAGATCACCAACATCAAACTCTTTGACTCTAACATTCTTGTCAAAATACTTGTCCATTCTTCTCTTTACCTCCTCTTCTCTAATTGCTGTTGTATCTCTTAGCTCTTCAATGAGGTCTAGGCTGCATTTTAGCTCTTCATCATTTCCTTCCATCCAACTATCTTGGATCTGCTGAAATAACAACACCCTTGGACTTTTTGCTTAAAACTCAACTGGAATAAGAGCTTCCGAGGCATGAGATAGTTTGAAAGGAGTTTCTCCAGTAGCTGAGGTTGCAGTTGTCCTCAAAGCCAATAATGCTGAAGGTAACTGAATTGCCTTATTTCCTCTGAGGTTCTGCATTTCTTCTTCAAGAGGTTGATTATCAGTTTGTTGGCGGCTTCTACCTGTCCATTACTTCTAGGATGATGTATGAAAGTAAAACCGTAGCTCGGTGCATATTTGATCACATAAGTTTATAAGACTGGAACTGTTGAATTGAGGACCATTATCTGTGATGATTGCCAAAGGAATTCCATGTCGGCATACTATCTCCTCTAGATAAAATTCCTTACAACCTGGGTAGTGGTTTTATACAATGCCTATGTCTTGATCCACTTGCTGAAATAATCTATCATCACCAAGATAAACCTGCGTTGTCCACTAGCCAAGGGAAAATGCCCAATCAAATCCATCCCCCAAACCGCAAATGGTTATGGAGTTGCTATTGACTTGAGTTGTTGAGCCGGTTGATGTTGAAGAGGAGCAAATTTTTGGCATTGAACACACATTTTTGCAAACTTCTCTGCATCCTTCCTCATTTGAGGCCAGAAATAACTTGCTTTCGAATCCTTTTTTCTAGAGTTCTGGCTCCTGAGTGACTGTCACATTCTCCTAAAAAAAATCTCTCGAAGAACGACCGAAATCTCTGCCTCAAAGACACACCTCGACAAAGGTGAGATAAATGCCTTCCTCCAAAGCACTCCTGCAACAAGATAGTAATAATCCTCTTTCAATTTAAACCTCTTCCCATCCTTTACCGTTGGATGGAACACTCCAGCTGAGAGGTAGAGGATGAAAGGATCCATCCAAGACGTTGATCCATCTGCATGATATTTCCCTATTCAATGGCTGGGTGAAACACTTCCGAAGTGGTTCCCTCTAAAAGGAGACCAAACATGGCCAACTCATCAGCTTCTGCATTTTCCTCTATAGGAATGTGCTGAATAGTGAAGCCCGTGAACTTGCCTATTTTGACCTTTACTAGAACTTGATGTTGCATTAAAATGTGATCTCTGGTCGCGAATATTCCATTCACTTGAGACGCCATTACTAGAGAATCATTCTTGACTTGGACATCTTCAATTACTAGCTCTCTTGCAAATTTAAGACCATCAAGCATGGCTTCATACTCCGCTTGATTGATTGTTGTTGGAAAGTAGAACATTCGGGCTTGATCTAATCAAACCCAATTTGGGTTAATCAGAACAACTCCATCTCCAGATGGATTTCTCCATGAAGCTCCATCGACGAACATCGTATAGGCTAAAGGTTTTCCGATCCCTTTTTATGAGCTAACTTCCTTTGCATCAATCATGAAATCTTCTAGCACCTGGGCTTTGATTGCCACTCTGGGAACATAAGAAATATCGAACTCACTGAGCTCTATTGCCCACTTTGCAAATCTACCTGAGTGTTCTAGATTTTCTAACACTCTCTTTAATGGGAGATCGGAGACCACCTGAATTGAATAAGCTTGTAAATAAGGTCTTAGCCTTCGTGTTGAAGTCACGAGCATTAATGCCAACTTCTCAAGGATCGGATATTGGGTTTCCGCATGCTTCAAGATTTTGCTCACATAATTAACTAGAAACTATCTTTTCTTTTCATCCCCGACTAGCACAAATCGGATGGCATCGGAGCCAACTCCAAGATAAAAGAAGAGATCTTCTCCCACTCTTGGGCTTTGGAGCAAAGGAGTTGACATAAGCTGCTTCTTGAGCTGATTGAAAGCATCATCACACTCTTTTGTCCACTCAAATTTAGCTCCTCCACAGAGAGTCTTGAAGAAAGGAGCACTTTTATCTCCTGAGCGAGAGATAAAATGACTCAAGCCTGACATCCTCCCTCCTACCTGCAAAACTTTATTGTAGGACTTGGGAGGTGACATTTCTAAGATAGCCTTCACCCTATCAGGATTCGGTTCTAATCCCACCGGAGTGAGGAGATGGCCAAGAAACATCCCTTTCCTAGCTCCGAAGACACATTTCAACGGGTTCAACCTCATTTTGAAGGTCTGGAGAGTTGCAAATGTTTCGATTAGATCATTAAGGCGAGCTGAGAAGGATTTGCTTTTTTATTAGAAGGCCAACAACATAGACCTATAAATTTCTTTATTTTTGAGTTTTAAAGATGGTGTCCATCATTTCCAGATAAGTAGCACCAACATTCTTTAGCCCGAAAAGCATTACGAGATAGCGAAAGCAACCATCATTTGTGATGAATGAGGTGTGAGGGACATCAGGATTATGCATTCTAATTTGGTTATAGCTAGAGATTGCATCTAAGAAGCTCGTGCATGAATACCCTACCACAAAATCAACGAAACAATCTATCTGAGGTAAGGGGTAACAATATTTCGGACATGCTTTATTAAGCTTTGTAAAATCCACACACATACGCCATTTCCCTCCGGCCTTTTTTACCATTACAATGGTCTACACCCAATCTAGGTATTAAATCTCTTGAATGAACTTGTCCTTGAGGAGGTTTTCCACCTCCTCCTGGATGGGCTGAGCTAAGGTCACCACCACCGCCCTCTTCTTTTGCTTGATGGGAGCAATGTTGGGATCGATATTGAGATGTTGACAAGCGACATCCGGATAAACTCCTGGCATGTCATCCGCTGACAAGGCAAAGACATCCAGGTTGATTAGAAGGAGGGAGAAGAGCAGACTCCTTTCAGCTTCAGGCATTTAAGCCTTGATTAAGAGCTTCCTGCTCTCATCTTCTTTGCTGATAGGCATGTCTTGAGTTGCTTGGGCAGGTACCAAGCAAACTCCATCTCTAGCTTCTTCTTCCGCGACCTCTTCCATAGCTTCAATAGAATTAGGGACTTGAGGTGCTGTGGAGATCTCAGCTACCTGAGGAGGAGAGGATTCGGTCATATTGACCGTCTTGACATCAGATTCTCTGGCTTTCTTCAGATCATTCCTAATCTTATACAGCTTGCCATTCAAGGAAAACTTCACTGCCAGGTGGTAGGTGGAAACTACCGCTTGATATTCATTTTGAATCGGCCTTCTGAAGATTGCGTTGTAGCTACTTAGAGCATCAATGAATATGAATTTGACAAACTTGGTTATTCCTCCAAGAGTCACTGAGAGGGTGACATTCCCATATACCTCCTTCTTCTCTCTAGAGAAGCCATAAGGAGGTCCTTCAATGGAAAGGATAATCTTTCCGGTCATTAGGGCTTCGGAGGCCGTCTTGAAGAGGAGGTTGACGGAGCTTCCAATATCGATCAAGATATTTTTCAATTGTATAGTTTTCGATCACCGCCTTAATGACAACTGCATTATTGAAGGGATTGGCGATTGGAGGAAGATCTTCTTGTCCAAAGGTAACTGTCCCTTGGACCGGAGCAGAGAATGAGGTTTTAGCGACCTCTGATCTATAGACTCAAGCGAGACTAGCTTTCTTTGAGGTTTGAGACCTGCTCCTCCATGGATGCAGAAGAGGTAGCCTAAAGATCCCTCATCATTAGCATCCATGCACTCGATGGGATAACTAACGTTGCCAAGGGGACCAACGTCATCAACTTCTTCACATTCCCAGTGAACCTCTACCATCTCCTTGCTCTTGGAGGTGGAAGCCTTGGAGGGATCACCTTTCTGCATCATCTCCTACAACTTCCCTTCTTTCACAAACTTCTCTACTAGCATTCAGAGAGCTCTGCAATTTTCAGTCAGATGACCTCTCTCCCTGTGATGCTCACAGTAGAGAGAAAGATTTATGGTCTTCGGGTCAAATTGCAAGGGAGCAGGCCTCTTGTAAAAAGGCTGCTTCTGGTGGACCTACCTCGCTCCTTAAGACATTGAGCTCGGTGAATGACTCTTGAAAGTCATTATAAGATGGCTGAGAAGAAGGCGGGAGAGGTGGATGGACAAAAAGAACTTGATAGACAGGAGTTGGAGGATAGACAAAATCCTCTTGGAAATTCATGACATGAGCTGGAGATCCCTGAGCTGCTGCCCAAAAGAAGGCTTGGCGAGCAGCGAACTCCTCTGTTGGGGTGCCAAAATTGCCCCCGGCGCTGCGGTGCTATTCAAAGCGGAAGGGTGTGTCCCCCATGGGTCTAACTGACTGCCCTGTGGATCCGCCCGAGGATAGCCGACTCTATAAAGGAGCGGTAGGCGCCTTGACCAAAAGGCTGGTGTTTTGGTGCAGTTGGTTGCGCCGTATCCCTACAAGTGGTATCAGAGGGGGTCGCGGGTTCGAAACCCCGGGGTTATTTCTAGGGGGGAGTGTTGGGGTGCCAGAATTGCCCCCGGCACTGCGGTGCTATTCGAAGAGGAAGGGTGTGTCCCCCGTGGGTCTAACTGAATGCCCCATGGATCTTCCCGAGGATAGCTGACTCTATAAAGGATCGGTAGGTGCCTTGACCAAAAGGTCGGTCTTTTGGTGCAGTTGGTTGCGTCGTATCCCTACATCCTCCCCTTGAGACCGAAGGGGAGCAGCGGGCTGATAATTCACGCAGTTAGGAGCGTCACCGCCGGCTAGAGGATCACGGGTTGGGACCTGATCGGTCTAAGGAATAAGACTCTGTGAACTCGATGAAAGGATCTAATTCATCGCTTCTAACTGCTGGGCGGTCTCCTGCAGAGCCTGAGCGGCCTCTCGGCGAGATTGCTCATGGAAAAGCTCACTACAAAGCTCAAGAGCTTCTAAGGAGGCCCTCCACCTGATGAAGGGAGACCACTGACAAAGTGACCAGGTTGAACATCGCGATCTGACTTTTTTACTGTCCGCTGACTTTGTCAAAACACTCTGATCTAAAGGTTGCGTGTCCATTCTGTTGGCACAAAAATTGTACCTCCAAAACTCACACTTATTTCAGATTCTGATTCGAGCTAATTTGTACAGAAGTCGGGGGAGCTTTAGGTCTTGGTGCTAGTGTATGTAGACGACATGATCGTTACGGGGAACAATGAAGAGGAGGTAGCTAGGCTCTGGGTTGAGATAGGTATTAGATTTGAGATGAAGAATCTAGGTGAGCTCTACCATTTCCTTGGACTTGAGGTGGAGAGGAAAGAGAGCGGTCTGCTCATTTCCCAGAAGGGCTATGCAGAATGGATTGTGAAGCGATTTGGCATGGGAGAGGGGAAGATCAGCTCTACTCCACTTGAGGTTGGGTTGAAGCTTCGACGAGATGAAAGAAGGGTTCTTTCAGATCTCTTTGGGTTCCGGGCTTTAGTTGGAAGTCTTATATATCTAATGATTACGAGGGAGGATATTGTTTATGATGTGGGCCCATAGAGTCGATATATGGTGGAGCCACGGAAACCTCATCTAGTGGCGGCAAGGAGTATTCTGAAATACGGGAAGTCCACCTTTCATATGGGTCTCTTTTATGGGAGGGAATTGAGATTCTTTCTGCATGGTTACACGGATCTTGATTATGAAGGAGATTCAGAGGATAGGAAGTCTACTTCTAGGTATGTATTTATGACTGGCTCTGCAGCTATCTCGTAGTGCAACAAGAAGCAGGATTCAATGTCTGTCTCCACTACGGAAGCAGAATGCAATACTTTGGCTTTGGCAGCTCAGGAAGCCATCTGTCTTAGGAGGCTAGTGGTGGACATTCAAGAGGAGGTGCGAGGTCTGACTCTTCTACGCGGTGATAATGAGAGTGCCATTAACTTGGTTAATAATCCAGTTTGTCATGCACGGACCAAGCACATCAAGATCGAGCATCATTTCATTCGGGAGAAGGTGCTTGAAGGATCTCTGATGGTTGAGTATGTGTGGAGCAAGGACAATGTTGCGGACATCTTCACAAAGCCGTTGTCGAAGGGACCATTTGGCCAGTTTCAATGTTTTGTGGGCTAACTTCCACTTCCCACTTCAAGGGAGAGTGTTGAATTTTTGAAGTGGAAGTAGAAGTGAACTAGACAATCAGGGAGGATGGACCGCAGAGATCACGCGGTCTGCGTGAGGTCTCTATGACGACTAGTCGAGGTAATAGCTAGTTTGGCTCTTGATGTCTTTTCTGATGGTGACTGCAAAATCTATTCTTCTATGCGGTCTGGTTGTCTGAGCAATCTTGTTAGGCGGTCTTTGTATCCTTCTAGGGCGGTGATGGCATCCATCTGTCTGCCTATAAATAGAGTTGCAGGTCCTGTCATTTCAGCAGTAAACAGCAATATGTATAAAAGAGAAATGTAAGAATTAATGTACAGGCAGTCTGAGATTTGCGGTCTGAGTCTATTCGCTCGGTCTCAGGTTCTGGCGATCTGTGCAGCTTTGGGTAGTTCTTCAGCTGTTCTCATCAAGCTCGATGGTCAGGCAACCTTTGCGGTTAGGCGACAAGGAGTTGCGGTTAAGAGACAACTTTGTTTAAAATAGTGCCCTCAATGTTCCCTTGATTTGAAGAGGCATCACACTCAATGCTAAGTACATATTGTTTTTGACATACCCTACATCATGTATATGCAGGGTTAGGTTATTTCAAACAATGGAATAGTTCTGTGGTTTTACTATCAAAACCGCTGAGACGATAACATGGTCTCAGCTGAACCGCTGAGATGCAGCCAGAGACGCTGAGAAGGAGTCTGCGTCAACTGAGCTGCATTTAGACAGAAACAAATGAGAAGACTAACTATCTCAGCATATCCGCTGAGATGAAGACAACTTAGCCACTGAGACTGAAGCCTGTCTCAGCCAAACCACTGAGACATATTCATATTTGAATAAATATATAACGGGATCTACTTTTGGAGCAAGTAGGTGGAAAGCAAAGATAACATTTTATAATTCTGTCCATGCTGTGTTAGGTCCCTCTTAAGAGCCATTGCAGTTTGGAGGGAGTATAAAAGAAGATGTTAGGGCATTATAGAAGGTGTGGAACATAATCCAAATAGCAAACAAATGTGCCTTTGATGGCTTCCACAGATATCTCTCAGCCTGCTTCCTGAAGCTACAAGCAAGCATCTGAGATAAGATAGCTCTTCCAAATTCAATCCAGAAGAGCAAGAATATCATTCTTCCTCAACTAAAGAAGAAGATCAGATTGAAGCAAGGACTGAAGCTTTTCATATTCAGCCCCGCTTCAAGATAGATCCGCCTGTGCATCAACAATAGAAGACCAGCACTGAAAGATTTATCATTATAAGTCCTCCTTATCAAAATATTTGTGGTTCAAGATCTCCTTATCGAAAGATCTTTGGTTCTAAGAGTCTCCTTATCAAAAGACTCATGCACAGGTTGTGCATCCCTACCAGGTGGTAGAAGAGGGGAGTACCCACATTTAGGGGAACCTCTATAAAAATCTGTGTGTCTTTGCTGTGATTTTCTGTGCTGTCCCACTTCCTTTTACAACATTTATTTCAGTAGTATTTATCTTATTTATTTTGCCTTTGGTTTTGTTTGTGTGCATAATACCTTAGTAAGTTTTATTGTTTGCACATTTTGAATAGAAAAACTTTAAATCTCTATTCACCGCCCCCTCTAGAGGATTCTCAGAGGCACACTGTGCACTTTCAATTGGTAGCAGAGGGTGGTTGATTATTAAAAGGTCAACATCTTGATCAAAAAGACCTCCTACTCTTATTTCTTCATTACAAATATATTTTATAAAAAAATGAGTAATAAGGATTATGCCTCAATAAGACCTCCAGTGTTTAACTTGAATTAGTTCACACTCTAGAAGGCAAGAATAAAACTTTATATGAACTCTGTTGATGAAGAAAATTTAAATGTCATCCTCACAGGTCCCCTAGTCACAATAAGGAAAGATACTAGTGGAAAGGTCATATAAACTTCAGTCCCAAGAGCAGAATGGACTGATGCTGAGAAGAAGGTCAAGGCATTTGATGCCAAGGCCATAAACATTCTGGTCTCAACCATGTCTGATTACATATTCCAAAAGGTTGCTGATTGCAACTTTTCCAAAGAGATCTGGGAATCTCTATCCAGACTAGTTGAAGGGAGCTTAGATGGAAGAAAAGGCAGAAAGTCACTTCTCATATCCTAATATGAGAACTTCAAGAAAAAGTTTGAAGAGAGCATAACAGAAATGTATGACAGATTCAGCCTCATCATAAATGAGCTGAGAGGGCTTGACAAAGAAATTTATCTGACAGAAATTAATGACAAGCTCCTCATGTGCTTTGCAAGCACATGGGACTCTAGAATTTGGGCTATTAGAGATTCTTGATTCCTCAGAGAAATTTCAACTGATGCTCTGTTGGGAAAGCTCAAGTTCTATGAGCTTCTACTAAAAAGCAGGACTGAGTCAGAAGCCCAGGAGAGAATATCAACTCCTATAGAAATGACTCTTGCATTAAAGACTACTAAAGCAGAGTCCTCTTTTAGGAAAATGACCCTCAATGTTCCCTTAATTTGAAGAAGCTTCACACTCAATGCTAAGTACAAGTTGTATTTGATAAACCCCATTTTATCTCATGAACATGCATGGTTAGGTCATACCAAGGTGTGATGTAAGTTCAGTAGGTTTGCTGTCAAAACTGCTGAGACAAGCTCTTAGTCTCAGCTGAACCACTGAGACAAGGCCAAGGGCCAGTGAGAAGGTGTCTAGGCCAGCTGAGCTGCAGATAGAAGAAAACCGCTGAGATAACTGTCTATCTCAGCGGATCCACTGGAACGGGACAGAAGAAGTCGCTGAGACTGGAAGCTGCCTTAGCCCGACCGCTGAGACAGATTCAAAAGGACTGGTGGGTTTTACTTTTGGTGCATGGTGCAAAAAAGCAAGATATGGTATTCCAATCTCGTTAATGTTGTGTCAGAGGACATCTGATAGCCGTTGAAGTTCAGTGGAGTATAATAAAAGAAATTAGGGCTTTGAAATAAAAACCCTTACTCTCTCACTCACAAAAGAACAAGATTACAGTTCCATTGTCGGTAGACAAGAAAGTTTTCACATCTTGTTTTCCTGAAGCTTCGAAGAGAGAATAGATTTCTCCTCTTGATCAACTCAAGATAGAGCAAGTTGAACCTCACTCTTTCTCTAAAGAAAAGGATCAAAAGAATCAAAGTTGAGGCCATTGGGCTCATCCCAGATTCAAGACTGCTACAACAGTTGCTCAACAACAGAAGAATAAATTTTTTCTATCTTCTATTATAATCATCTATTATTATTATTATTATAGGAACATAATAGTTCTTAGTTGTAGGGCATCTTTGACTGAGAAAGTAGGGCTAGTTGGCCTGAGTTGTAGAGCTAAGAGGTCAGCTTGAGTGTAGGATCTGTGTGTCATCTGAGGTAGGGCTGTTGAGCCTGAGGTAGGGCTGCTTAGCCTGAGGTAGGGCTGTTGAGCCTTAGGTAGGGTTTGAGAATACCTGAGAGATCTGTGTTGTAAGCTCTAGGAGCTGAGTTTGGAGGTGTTGGACTTATCTAACTCATTGTTAGAAAGGTGAAGGGGGAAAGAGGACTACTTAAGACACCCTGTCTTGAGGAACCTCTATAAACCATTGTGTGTTTTCTTGGTGCCTTATACATAACTAACCTAAAATCAATAAACTACTAGGTTGAAGCATAATATAACAAAAAACCTATTCACCCCCCCCCCTCTAGGTGACTAAGACTACATCCTAAATAAACAATCAAGTCTTATCAGAGCGAGGTTGGTCAATAAGGACATAACTGTCTGACCAGATCCTATAAAGGAGTACTCACTGTTGAAAATGTTGAAGTGAAGTGGAGGTCGGGTTGTCTATCTTGAGACCGCGTGGGTTGTCTACCCGCAGCAGGCTGGCGGTCTATCAGTCCGTCTTGTCTTTGGGCTTGGTCTGCTTCCACTCCTAGTTTTTTGGTTAACCGGTGCGGCTTGTCTTTAAGCCGCACGGTTTGTTTTCTACCCACTACCGAGTTGGGGCGGTTATCCTATCTCTATGGGCGGTTACCACACTCCACCTCGCGCCTATAAATAGGACCTCTCCCTCAGATCAAATACAGTGAACAGTAAGAGAGAGCTCGCAAGTCATTTTGTGCGGTTACACTTTTCTAGTCGTGTGGGTTGAGATTTGACTTTGTTGTGTTCACAGGTTGCACGACTTGTGTGTGATTCTGATTTGATCAGAGGAGACCGCAGCGGTTAGGTCGGTGGTAGTTAGCGGCAGGTAGCAGTAGGTGGTCGTGGTTTGCGGCAGCTTTTCTCTTCAGCTTGTGTTTCTGCTTTCAATAAGGTCAGACCGTGCGGTTAGGCGGCTTGCCTTGCCGGTCTGTTCTTTGTTCAGCTTGTCAGCAGCACTGTTCGCGGTTAGGAGTGGCTAAGTGACAGCGGTCAGGCGGCCTTTCTCAGGCAGATAGTGTCAGCATTGGAATAATGCGTAGTCCGCTTGTTGAGTTGTGGTTTGGCGTCTTGGCAGTTTGCGCGGACAGCCTTGTTAAGTCAGGTGGCTTGCTAGTTGGGCAGCTTGGGCAATTTCTGCTTTGTCTTGTTGTTATTCTTCTTCGATTGTATTGGTGAAGCATGTATCGCCATGTGTACGTCAAGTTGTAAAGAAGAGTTTTGAATACTAGTCCTCGTGTTCCATCATTGTTTCTGGCTTATTGTTCTCAGTTTGGTTGAGAGTGTTCCTGCGACCTAGTTCCCATTTTTCTGCGCGTCAGAACCTTAACTTAGTGTCTGATAGCAATTAACAAAAGAGATTTTTCACATGGTATCAGAGGGACAGAGGTTTGAGTAGTGATTCAGCCGTAGTTATCTTGCTTGGATTTTTGGAGCACAAGTAAATCAGTAGTACTGCAATGGAAGGTGGAATTGCAAGAGGTCTTGGTATTGAGCTCCTTACACAGACTAACTTTAAGAAGTGGAAGTCTTGTATGGAAAGCTATCTTCTTGGAGAGGATCTTTGGGAGGTTGTCGGAGGAGATGTGAGACAAGCAGTTGTCCCTGTTGAAGGGAATGCTGAACTCGTGAAAGCTTGGAAGAAAACAAATGTGAAAGCTGAGTTTACTCTCAAGCGGGCAATTTCATCGGAGCTATTTGATCACATCATAGGATGTCGATCTGCTGCTGAGATTTGGACTTCTCTTGACGGGCTGTTTAATAAGAAGAATGTAGCGCGGCTACAGTTCTTGGAAAATGAGTTGGCGAAGGCCACTCAAGGTGATCTTTCTATTTCTACTTTCTTTTTAAAGATGAAGAACCTCTGTGCAGAGATTTCTGCATTGGATCAGGATGAGCCCATTTCTGAGGCAAAGCTGAAGAGGCACATTATCTGCAGATTGCGGAGATAATATGTGGCCTTTGTCACTTCTGTCCAAGGCTGGGCCAATCAGCCGTCATTGCTTGAGCTGGAAAATTTGCTTGCTTCGCAGGAAAGTTTGGCAAAGCAGATGGCTGGGATGTTTATCTCTGGGGGAGATAATGAGGTGTTCTTCTCTAGGAAGAAGAAGAAGTGGGATAAGAAGCAAAAATCATCTGGAAGCGATGGTTCTTCTACTTCAGGTCAGCAGGAGAGGAGCCATGCTCCTAAGTCTGATGGAAAGAAAAAGGAAGGACTTCGGTGCTTCAAGTGTAACCAGCATGTTCACTTTAAGAAGCATTGTCGATTGAATCTTCAGGCATGGCATGCTGCTGGCAATGAGGAAGTTGAGGAGCCATGCTCCTAAGTCTGATGGAAAGAAAAAGGAAGGACTTCGGTGCTTCAAGTGTAACCAGCATGTTCACTTTAAGAAGCATTGTCGGTTTAATCTTCAGGCAGGGCATGCTGCTGGCAATGAGGAAGTTGAATGGGGAGGAGAGGGTGCCTTTACGACAAATCTGACGGCGGCATCCTTTGGTGTTCTTTCTTCTATCAACTACAAGGAGGACTGGAATGTTGACTCGGGGTGTGGTCATCACCTCACCGGAGATGGGTCAAAGCTTTCTCATGCGCAGCCCTATTCAGGTAATGATGCTATTATTACCGCTGATGATTTTGTTCACACAGTCAAGCAAGAGGGGGTGGTTTCTTTAGGCAGTGATAAGGGTCCACTCAAATTACGAAGTGTTTATCACGTGCCGGTTTTGATGAAAAATCTCTTCTCAGTGACTAAAGCTGTAGCCGTCGGATATCGCATTCTATTTGGTCCAACATAAGTGAGGTTTCTTAAGAATGTGTCATCGGTGCAAGCTGACACAGTTCATGTTGGGATAAGGGTAAAGGATTTGATTGTTTTATCAACAAGTTCCTATGTTGATAAGATGCAGACAAATGATAGCGCAGCCATCTGGCATGAAAGGCTAGGGCATGTTGGCATGGCGAAGCTGAAGATTATGGCGGCAAAAGGCCTTGTGAAAGGATTGCCTTGTTTATCATCCATGGGAGAGGGTCATGTCTGTGCAGGGTGTCAGTATGGCAAGTCTCATCGACTTCCAATTGACAAGTCACGGATCAGGTGCAAGAAGCCGTTGGAGTTGATTCACGGTGATCTTTTTGGCCCGACCAACACTGCTAGTCTTGGAGGCAACCAGTATATGCTAGTTTTGATTGATGATTACACAAGATATACCTTGGTGTATTTTATGAAAGAGAAGTCAGAGGCATTCAGAAAGTTTATGGAGTTCAAGGAACTTGTGGAGGGTCGTCTTAAACTGTAGATTAAAAAGCTGAGAATTGACAATGGAGGTGAGTTCACCTCAGGAGCGTTCTTTAGTTTTTGCAGGAAGCACAACATCTGGAGAGAGCTCTCTTGTGCGCATACTCCACAACAGAACAGAGTTGCTGAGCGGAAGATCCGTCATTTGATGGAGACCGTGAAGTGTTGGCTTCATGCCAGGAATATTCTGAAGTCCTTCTAGGCGGAGGGTATGTCTTGCGCTGCTTCTGTCATCAATCGAATGCCTCTTATTCCGATCAACATGAAGACTCCACATGAGATGATGTTTAAGGAGAAGCCCGGTGTGGAACACTTACGAGTGTTTGGTTCAACTTGCTATATGCACGTTCCTGATGCCCTTAGAACAAAACTAGACGCAAAGGCGAGGAAACAAGTGTTTGTTTGGTATGATGACCGAAAGAAGGGCTGGAAGTGCATGGATCCCCAGACGCGGAGATTTGTAGTATCTCGCAATGTGGTATTTGACGAGCTGACGTCATACCTAGGGAGTTCTGGTATAGAACTATTAGATAGCAAGGTTGAAAGGCAAAGAGAATCTGTAGAAGATCTTCTGGAGGAGTTGCCTGTATCACCAGGGGCTCCAGTTTCGTCAAGCTTTGGGGCAGATTCTTCAGGTTCTGGAATCAGGGGGAGCAATCCTCCAAGTACGCCTGGAATTAGAGTTGATTCTGAAGAAGCAGCGGAAGTGGTTAGTCGAGTACCGACCTTGAGAAGGTCAAAAAGGACTATAATTCCACCAGCTCGTTATACAGGAGGAAACATGGTGAGCTTTGTTTCATGTTTCTTTGCTGGCCCTCTGGACGAGCGAGAGCCTTCAAGATTTGAGGAAGCCACTGGAGTCAAGGAGTAGGAAGATTTCATGGATGAGGAGATGGCAGCCCTCAGGAAGAACGAAACCTGGGATCTTGTTCCCAAGGTTGGTGGCATAACTCTTATAACTTGCAAGTGGGTGTTCAAATTAATGAAGAAGGTGGATGGTAGTATCGAACGGTGCAAGGCTTTCCTTGTTGTTCGAGGGTTCTCACGACAGTATGGGGAGGCTTATGAGGATATGTTCAGTCCAATGGCCAAGATGACTTCGGTGTGGGTGGCGATTGCGTTGGCAGCTTGCCAAGGATGGAAGATTTGGCAACTTGACGTAAAGAATGCTTTCTAGTACGGCGAGATTGACAAGGAAATATTCATGGTTCAGCCACCTGGGTATGTATCGAAAGTTCATCCGGGACACGTCTGCAAGTTGAAGAAGGCACTGTATGGGTTGAAGCAAGCGCCTAGGGCGTGGTTTGGGAGGATCACAGAATATCTCCATTTCTGTGGATACTTTGCTTCAGACTCAGATTCTAGCTTGTTTATCAAGAATAAGGGAGAGCTTCAGGTCCTCATGTTGTTGTATGTGGATGACATGATTGTCACTGGGAACTCAGAGGAGGAGGTAGCAAGGCTAAGGGCTGAGCTTGCTATCAGATTTATGATGAAGGATCTAGGCGAGCTCCACCACTTCCTTGGACTCGAGGTTGAGAGGCAGAAGAATGGAGTGCACATTTCCCAGAAGGGCTATGCAGAGCGAATCGTTAAGAGATTCGGCATGCAGGAAGGGAAGAGTAGTTTGACTCCTCTTGAAGTTAGTCTAAAGCTTCGGGGGGTTGAGGGGCAGATTATTTCTGATCCGGTGGTATTCCGGGATCTTATTGGGAGTCTGATATATTTGACGATTACTAGGCCGAATATTGCATATGCAGTTGGCAGGGTGAGTCGATATATGGCGGAGCCACGGAAATCTCATCAGGTGGAGGCCAAGAGTATCCTGAAGTATGTGAAGTCGACCTCTAATTTGGGTCTCTGTTATAGGAGAGATACCTGCTTTAACCTGCATGGTTACATGGATGTTGATTATGGGGGAGATTCGGATGATCGAGAATCAACATCTGGATACGTATTTTTGGCGGGCCCTGCAGCTATATCATGGTGCAGCAAGAAGCAGGATTCAGTATCTGTTTTTACCACTGAATCAGAGTACAAGGCCTCGGCCTTGGCAGCTCAGGAAGCCATCTGGATGAGGAGGTTGGTAGAAGACATCCATAAGGAGGTGCAATGTCCTACTCTGCTACACGGTGACAATGAGAGTGCCCTCAAACTGGTTAATAATCTAGTTTGTCATGCGCGGACCAAGCACATCGAGATCAAACATCATTTAATTTGGGAAAAGGTGTTGAAGGGATCACTGATGGTTGAGGATGTGCGGAGCGAGGACAATGTCGCTGACATCTTCACGAAGCCGCTAGCGAAGGGACCATTCACTCGGTTACGAGGTTTACTCGGGTTGACTTCCACTTCTCACTTCAAGGGGGAGTGTTGAAAATGTTGAAGTGAAGTGGAGGTCGGGCGGTCTGTCTTGAGACCGCGCGGGTTGTCTACCCACAGCGGGCTGGCGGTCTGTCAGCCCGACTTGTCTTTGGGCTTGGTCAGCTTCTAGTCCTGAATTTCTGGTTAACCTGTGTGGCTTGTCTTTAAGCCGCACGGTTTGTTTTCTACCCACTGCCAAGTTGGGGCGGTTATTCTATCTCTATGGGCGGTTACCACACTCCACCTCGCGCCTAAAAATAGGACCTCTCCCTCAGATAAAATATAGTGAACAGTAAGCGAGAGCTCGCAGGTCATTTTGTGCGGTTAGACTTTTCTAATTGTGCGGGTTGAGATTTGACAATGTTGTGTTCGCAGGTTGCGCGGCTTGTGTGTGGTTCTAATTTGATCAGAGGAGACCGCAGCGGTTAAGTCGGTGGTTGTCAGCGGCGGGTAGCAGCAGGTGGTCGCGGTTTGCGGCAGCTTTACTCTTCGTCTTGTGTTTCTGCTTTCAATAAGGTCAGACTGTGCGGTTAGGTGGCTTGCCTTGCCGGTCTGTTCTTTGTTCATCTTGTCAGCAGCAGTGTTCGCGGTTAGGAGCGGCTAAGTGACAGCGGTCAGGCGGCCTTGCTCGGGCGGGCAGTGTCAGCATTGGAATAATGGGTAGTCCGCGTGTTGAGTTGCGGTTTGGCGGCTTGGCGGTTTGCACGGACAACCTTGTTAAGTCGGGCAGCTTGCTAGTCGGGCGGCTTGGGCAGTTTCTGCTTTGTCTTGTTGTTATTCTTCTTCGATTGTATTGGTGAAGCATGTCTCGCCATGTGTTCCTCAAGTTGTAAAGAAGAGTTTTGAATACTAGTCCTCGTGTTCCTTCAATGTTTCTGGCTTATTGTGCTCAGTTTGGTTGAGAGTGTTCCTGCGACCTAGTTCTCATTTTTCCTCTTGTCAGAACCTTAACTTGGTGTCTGATAGTAATTAACAAAAGAGATTTTTCACAGTCACATCTCAATCCAATGGCCTCCACTGGATTGCAGAAGGAGATGGGATCCATGAAGTTGCCCATATGCAACAAAGAAAACTTTGGCATATGGAAGCCAAGGGTTAGATTGTTTATGGAACCATCTGACCCAAGGATTTACATCACAGTATAACAAGGGCGTTTCACTTTTCAAACTGCCTCCACCATAGATCCAACCAGGAGAGTAGCCAAGGCTTTCAATGACTTAACCAAGGATGAACTTGCATTGTTCACTATGGATAAAAGAGCCCAAAACATAATTATTAATGCAATAGATGACTCAAGCTTTTAGAACTTGGTGCACTGCACAACTGCCAATGAAATATGGGATACACTGGTGGTGTATATGGAAGGGACAGCTGAGGTGAGGGATGACAAAAAATCACTCCTCAACCAATAATATGAAGCTTTCAGGCAGCTGAGCCAGGAAAGCATTTCCATTTGCTATGAAAGGTTCATTAGGATAGTCAATGAACTAAGAACCTATGAAAGAGGGTTTAGTGACTATGAGCTTAATGATAAGTTCCTTAGATCTATAACTAGAGACTGGACACAAAAATTTGTGCCATCAGGTAACTGGCCAAGCTTGGTGAGACTCTTACTCATACACATTTTGGAAAGCTGCTCTCTTATGAGATTCAGTTATCTGTAAGAATGGAAGAGGACACTTCAACAAGGGCTCATGCAAGGAAGATATCTGTGGCTCTCAAGGCTGACAGCTCCAAGAAGAGCAAGGCCAGAATGGTGTCTCCTCCAAGAAGGAGTGCTGAATCACATAAGTCTGAGAACAGCACTTCAGACAGCTCTTCATCTGATGAGGAGTTTGCTGCCTTCTCAAGGCAATTCTAGAAGATGAGGAGGAGGAAGTAGTGGAAGAACAAGCCCTCCTTCTCCTTACACTCCAAGAAAGACCACAGCAAATCTGAAAGGTATTATTCTAAATCTAGTAAACATGTTTCAAATAACATCATTTGATATTGCTGCGGCAAGCCTGGACATGTCATAGCTGACTGTCCAGTCAAAAGGAAGGAAAAGGGTGATAAGAAACATCACCACCATAAGGATAGGAAGTGGGAAAAATCCTTCCTAGCAAAGCAAGGAAAAACCTGGAGTGAATCTGATTCCTCATCCTCAGATTCAGATGCTGAAGAAGAAGCCTATATTGGGTTGTTTGCAGAAGAAAAAGATGATGATTGTCCTTCTGTGAGAATTGGAATCAGGGCCCCTCTATCACATTCAGACTGTGACATAGAGGAGGATGAAGAGGACAAAGTTCAGCTAGGCCTCATGGCCATCACTGATGAGGAGGACCGTCAGAACAACTCTGACAAAGTTCAGCTAGGCCTCATACCACCTTTCAGAAGGTGTTGCTTCCTTCTAACATGTATGATCATGAAATCATTTATAGTCACTGGAAGAATGGAAGCTCCTATAGGAAGGAAAACACTCCTTCCTATAGTGGAAGAAAGGGCATGGGAATGAGTGCAATGAAGGCTCCCCATGAAGAAATTCAAATGGCCCAACCTAGAGCATTTGTATTTGGTACTTCAGCCCCATCATTCAGGAGTATGGAAGCTAGTTCTTCCAAGCTCTGTCCAGCAAAGAACATGGCTGCTGCAAAACCTGTAGACAAGTCCTCTTGCTCAGTGTCTGATGCCATCCAATCTTGCATGTCCTCCAAGACAAAGCAAGCTGATGTCATTAAGACAAAGGGTGCCAATTCTGTACAGAGGTTAACATTCAGCCAAATCATTGCTGAAAGGAACATGAAAAATGTTGATATCTCCCCTCCTGAACATAAGCACAATGATGTTCTCTCCTCAAGAAATGTTCAGAAGAGGAGATACAATATTCATGAATGTTGGTGTTGTGGTAAAGTGGGACACTTTGCCATTGATTGTTGGTATAATCCCAATGTGCCAAGTGCAAAGAAAAGTCTTCCTGCAAAGAGTGCAGCTGGTGTGAGGTCATTCCATCATGCCAATAAGGACCTAGGACCCAAAATTATTTGGGCTCTTAAAGGTAACTAAACTCCTTCCTGCAGGTTAGTTCAAGTACCAGACTCAACCAAATATGGTACTTGGACAGTGGGTGCTCAAGGCACATGACAAGAACCAGAAATCTTCTACAGGACTACAAAGCTGTGAAGAATGGACCTAAAGTCATCTTTGGTGGATCTGAAAGAGGAATCGCCAAGGGATATGGTATGATATCCAATGGCATAGTTTCAATCATAAGGGTAGCTTATGTTGAAGGGTTGCAACACAACCTAGTGAGCATAAGACAACTATGTGATCTAGGCTATGTCATTGAAATCCACAATGACAAGTGCTTGATCAAAAAGTCTAATGACTTAGAGACAATTCTCTCAGGCACTAGGAGTGGAAATGTTTATTGCTTAGACTTTATATGCAGTAATTCTCTTTCATCTGTATGTCTAGTAGCTAATGAAAATGGGTCTCTTTGTGTTCAATGGCACAAGAGACTTGCCCACATTAACTACAAGACAATGTATAGACTATTATCTAAAAACCTTGTTAGGAATAATCCTAATTTAAAAAGTATTAAAAGTGGTCCCTATCATGCTTGCCAAATGGGTAAGCAAACAAGGGCCACTTTAAAAGTATTGCCTCCAAAGACACTGAAAGATGTCTATATCTGTTGCACATGGACTTGTTTGGTCCTTTGCCAATTCAGAGCCTAGGAGGGAAGTTGTATACTTTGGTGATTGTTGATTATCACTCAAAATATACATGGGTATTCCTCCTTAAGAAGAAATCAGATACATTGAATGTCTTTATAAATCAAGTCAATGCTATTCAGAATGACTTACAATGTGTTGTGGTCAAGACTAGGACTGACCATGGTATAGAATTTCAATCTGAAGCCAAAGGGGTGCACCAGAGAAAGATCAGTAGCTCTTAAGTCTGAGAGAATGAGGAGGTACAGGGACAAGACTCCTGCACACCAAGACAGATCTGAAAGCAAAGGAGCTTCTGATGCCTGCACATCAGAATCTAACAACACTTACTAAGATATGGCCCTCCTATCTATGTAGTTCAAAAAACTGATCTATAGAAGGAGAAGAGACAACTAAGGACCATCTTCTTCAAGATCCAAAAGATCTTGAAAGTGGAGGTTAGATCTTAGATTTACTCTAGAGGGGGGTGAATAGAGTATTAAAATTTTTCCCTTAATTTTATTGCGGAATTAAAATAGTGATATATATAAGTGTATAATAGAGTAATTTATAAAATCTAAATAAAGAAAACAAATCAGCACAACACAACAACACAGAAAATCACAAGCATAGAGACACAAGGATTTTATAATAGTTCCCCAATAAATCTGGGTACGTCTACTCTTCTACCACACTTGGTAGCATCCACTAGGTTTTTGATCAGGTGCCCTATCACCAAGGGGTTTTTGATCAAGTGTCCACACACCAGGTAAGCTTTTGATCAGGTGCTCTAACCAAACCACAGGTTTTGTTCAGGAGCCCTGCCACCAAGAGGTTAACTTTTGAAGGGAGTTAGAACCCTGTAAAAGATGGAATAAAGGGGTTAAGAAGTTCTTCTCTATCAATATTCTAAGAGAAGACTCTAGTGGATTGATGGTGTAAAGCTCCCCCTATCTTATTGAAATTCTTGACAGCTTGAGGATGGAGATTTCTCTTGAATGAAATATCTTCCTTGATAAGCTGATGAATATGAGAGACAGAAGTTTCTCAGATTATTGTTGCTCTATTGAAGATATGAACTTGCAATAGAAAACTGAGAGATTGATCTTGAAGACGTTGTTCTCAGAGAATGAGATGTGCTGCTTGAGGAAGATGTTCTTTCTTTTTCTTTTTGAATATTTTCTCTCTCGACTGATGTTCTGATATTTTCTTTCTGTTATAGATATCTTTTCTTCTAGTATCCTATTTCCTTATAGAGAATGATAACTAATTTGAAATTCAAATCTCTGAATAGGAATAGAATAATCTGCATTAATTATTTCCTTGGAACTTCAACTGATTCAGCAAATCTTAATTTCTTTCCTTTTTAATAAATGATATCCTTTTCCAATATAAGCCAACGACTATTTTCTTGGGAAGAGAATGGAAAGGGGAATAAACAAAGGAAGGATAAAACTTGTCTTATCTGGAAGAATAACTCCAAATGAAGAATAGAATTGAATCTGATAGTTGAACTGAGTTCAGAGAATTAAAATAACTGATCTGAATAGACTGAGAGAAAATTTGTCGAGTTGAGATAAGAATTCGTCGACTTGAAGGATAAGTTCGTCGAACTAAACATCTGATAAAGATTCGTCGAACACAGGCTAGAGTTTGTCGATCTCAAGTTAGAGTTTGTCGAACTGAAGATTCGTCGACCGCTGAGCCGCTGAGCCGGTGAGTATTGAAGATCATCGACTGCTGAAACTGAAGCAAGCTATTCGTCGAACGCAGTGTGTAATCCATTCGTCGAATGCAGAGAGCAATTCGTCAAACGCAGTATTGAGTTCGTCGAACGCAGAAACTTAGAGAAATTCTAAGTTCTAGCCATTTATCAGCCTAAAACAATGACCCTTAGACTATACATTGGGGGTCAACTTAATCCTAGTCAACACATAGTAATCCTAGCCCAAATCAGTAATAGGGTTGTTCGAACAATCTCCCCCTATTTGGGTTAGGTAACTATTTGACAAATTTCAAATAGAAAAATAACAGAAAAACAGTAGAGCATGTATATATATAGCTGACAGAATGTAAAACCATTTCAGCAGATAAAATAAGTATAGTGCTCTGAGTTTAACAATATTACAGTGAAACAGAATTATAACAAAAGCAAAAAGGTCTACACCTTTTACTTAAAAGGAGACCTGAATATAATCTGTCTGTTTGGATTTTCTGATTCTTTCTTGCTCATGTATAGATCCTGATCTCCCAGAATAGTTTGAGATTTGACTTGAGGAACTATTGCTTCTGGGTGCTTGTCTAAATAAACTTCATCATTAAACACATTCATTGATTTGTACTTTTCAAGTTCTTTTCTTCTGAACTCTGACATAGTTGAATATTTGGAGTAATCCTTGCCTTCAGCTTTTACCTTATTAATCTGAGCTGTTGCTACATATTCTCTGAATCTGGCCATATGAGATATCCTCTCCTCTTCTGGACTGGGAGAAGGAGGCCTGTACTCAACATCACTGTCTTGAACTGAAGAATTTGCTTGAGGATTTTTGTCTCTATGAGAGGAGCCATCAGAAATATGATATTTATATCCTGAAGGAATTGATCTGGAGGAACCTGAAGGAGGTCTAGATGACCTTGAGCTCTGAGAACCACTAGAACTAGCTGGTCTCTTAGGTTGCTGAGAATATCTTTGAGAGAATGAAGAGAACTTTGCTGAACCAGCTGCACCTGCTGCTGGAGGAGGAGGAGGAGGAGGATGGTTATACTTGACAGGCTTGTCAGAGTAGTAACCAGTCTTCTTCATCTTCTTCCTTCTATTGGCTTCATTTCATGAAATTCTCATCCAGGCAGGAAAATCCTTGGTGAGTGTGATATTATGCAAGATATAGTATGGAATATCATTGTTAGGATTTGGAGGCTTAGGAGAAGACTTTGACATATGCTTAGCCTTTCTTTTCTTTGATGATTTATCATCAGAGTCAACATCATCACTATCATCATCATCACTATCATCAGATGATTGAGGATTATCATAGAGATCATCAGTAAGTTTCAGGGTTTTAGAAATATTTCTCTCAATAACTAGAACTGGAACTGGGGCTGGACTTTCTGCAATAACTGTGACTGGAACTGGTACTTCAAAACTGTAAGAAGTTCTTTTAATATAGCTTTATTTATGGGAGCAGTATAAGAAACAATTGCTTTTGAATAAACTTGAAGCTCTGGAAAATTTGTGAAAACTGTATTGATCTGGGAAAGCAAATAAATAATATCTATAGATGGATGAATAGAAATATTATTTATTTCTTCTATAACAGGAATAACTGTATCTATCATCTCTGAATCACTAATTTCAACAGAATCTGCTTGAACTGAATCTGCACTGAAAACTGTGAGAACTGGAGTTTCTTCATTGGACATCTCCCCCTGCCTAGTTTCAGGAAAACCTGAAGCTAGGCCCCTTGAAGAAGGGTCAGAATAGGAGGGTGAAGGGAAGGAAGCTATTTTGGCAGATAGATCAGCTATGGCTTGAAGAACTGGTGCAAGTTTTGCATCCAGTAGATCATTCAGCTTCAGAGAAATGTGTTGATAGATCCGATCAGCAACAGATTTAAAATCAATATATACAAGATCTTGATTGGGGTGAGAAGATGATGGGATGGAGTATGGGAAAGAGATGTTGGTAGCATGTGCTATGGGTGGATGAATAGGACAATGAGGGTGGATAGGTGAGTGTGGATGAATAGGTGATTGAGGGATAATGGGTGACTGAGGTGGAGATATAGCTTGAGGGATGGGAGACTGGGGAAGGGTAGGTGATTGAGGTGGAGATGAGATGTTTAATGATGGAGAATGTTGGATGGGTGACAAAGGTTCAGATGAATGAGGTGGAATGTATGGGGGAAGAGTAATGTCATTTGGATTAAATGAAGATGGAATTTCTGAAGAGTCATTTACTAGAGGTGGTGGAGGAGAAGGCATGGAGGTAGGTGTGTCAGTGCGAGAGGTGGAAGGATGAACTTCTTCAAAGATGGTTGTCTGAAGAGGTGGAGGAAGGATTGGAGTTGAGGATTCAGAGAGGGGAACTTCTGGAGGGGTTGAGGGAGTGATTGTGTTAGTACTGGTGTCCTCAGAAGCTATATTTGATTGTTCTGCCCTTAGGGGTACTCTTTGGGATAACCCTATCCCACCTTCCAAAGAGAGCTGAAGTCAGCGTCTTGCTAGCATTGAAAAACACTGTTGGAGATACCAACAGTTCTGGGCACTTTGCCTGAAGAACTAATCCCAAAATTCTTCCATAACCGACACTTAACTTACTTTGCTTCTTCCTGATGGATTCAAATAGAATTAATCCCCAATTAACTTTCTTCTTTTCCACTAAGGCCACCATCAATAGAAATTTGTGCCTGGTTATATAGTCATGAGCAGAAGTTTTGCCTAGCAAAACTTTTCCAACAATATCCTCTAAGAATTTGTATTGAATAGTAAAATTCTTTTTCAGAAGATGATTAGGGTTTCCACTGGAATAACCCATTTTCTCCAAAGCAACATTAAAATCATCAGAGGTGATTTCCAAATCATCATCACCATTCCCTAAACCAAAAATTTCTGATAATATGTCAGGGGTAAGAAGAACCTGATTCCCTCAGATTTTTCCTAAGAGAGTTGTTGCATTCTCTGACTGAATAGTATGTACCCATTCTTTTATCTCTGCCACTGGAAGCTTTATGGTGGTGGTCATGAACTTCCTTAGTTGTTGGTCTTCAAAGATTTGAAGAATGTCTTGGAAGATTTGATCAGTGCGAGCAAATGATTCCATATCAATGTCCAAACCTGCGTCGAACTTCATCGAAGAGAGCACTGACTGAGAGATTGCCATTAGTACCTGCAAAGAAAAACGATCAAGTGCAGAAGGGGGACTAGAGGGAAAAGTAAGTTCCGTAGGTGCAAAAATGAAATAGGATGAAAGCTTTGATTATATAGAGAGATCGGAGAAGGGCGCACACTTTCATAGAATAGGGTTCGCCTAAACCTAATAGAATCAGAAGTCGAAAAGACTTAGGGCTTCGTCTGACTGGGTTTGATGAAAAAATAATTTTCGTCGTTCTCCATTCGACGATCGCGCATGTCTTTGTCGATCCTAACCTATTAAGTATCGTCGATCTCCGTTCGACGAACGATAGCATTTCGTCGTTCTCCGTTCGGCGAAATGAGGGGATAAATAGAAAATTAAATTTTTATCAGATTAAATCTCCATCTATCATTCCCAGCTGATTTATGAAGAAAATATGTTTCTTTTCATCCAAGGGTTTGGTGAAAATATCAGCTCTTTGCAAATTAGTAGAGATGAATTGTAGGCAAATTTATTTTTATCCACATTATCTCTGATAAAGTGGTGCCTAATTTCTATGTGTTTAGTCCTACTATGGAGAACTGGATTTTCTGCTATAGATATTGCACTAGTATTGTCACAAAATATAATTGAATTATTTAGATTGACACCAGAGTCTAGGAGCTAATTTTGTATCCACTATATCTGTGAGCAACAACTGCCTGCAGCTATATATTCAGCTGAAGCTGTTGATGTGGACACAGATGTTTGTTTCTTACAAAACCAAGACACAAGCCTATCACCAAGAAACTGGCAAGTTCCTGATGTGTTTTTCCTGTCTACTCTGCATCCAGCATAATCAGAATCTGAGAATCCAGTTAATTAAAATTCTGATGTTGTTGGATACCAGAGTCCTAGATTAGGACAACCCTTTATATATCTCAAAGTTCTTTTTAATTAAATTAGATGAGATTCTTTGGGGTTAACTTGAAACCTAGCACAAATATAGGTAGCAAACATTATATCAGGCCCACTTGCTGTTAAATAAAGTAATGAGCCAAAAATTTTCTATATACTTTCTGATCAACAGGTTTCCCTGATTCATCTGTACCAACAACAACATTTGAGGGCATGGGTGTTTTCATGGTGGAAGCATCAGACATACCAAACTTTTTCACTAATTCCTTAACATACTTGGATTGTGATATGAATATGCCATTAGGAGTTTGCTTCACTTGAAGACCAAGGAAGTATGATAATTCACCCATACTACTCATTTAAAATTTAGATTGCATCAGAGTTTGATTTTTGTGTATCCTGAAAAATACGGTTTTATCTACTATGCCTCTATAGAACTTGTTTTCCAAAAGAAAATTAGCTAAGGTTTCATACCATGCTCTGGGAGCTTGTCTGAGACCATAGAGTGCTTTATTAAGCTTAAATAAATAGGAGGAGTGAGTTGGAGAGATGAAACCTGGTGGTTGTTCCACATAGACTTCTTCTTTGATGTCTCCATTAAGAAATGCACTCTTCACATCCATTTGATATACCTTGAATTTCTTGTATGCAGCAAAGGCCAGAAAGATCCTGATAGCTTCAAGTCTTGCAATAGGAGAAAAGGTCTGATCATAGTCTATTCCTTCTTCCTGTGAATAACCTTGAGCTACCAATCTTGCTTTGTTTCTGACTATGTTGCCTTGATCATCAAGCTTGTTCCTGAAGACCCATTTAGTGCCAATGATTGGGTGGCCCTTTGGTCTTGGAACCAAATCCCAAACCTTGTTCCTTTCAAATTGGTTGAGCTCCTCTTGCATTGCAAGAATCCAGTTTGGATCTTGTTCTGCATCTTTTATGGTTTGAGGTTCAACTTGTGATAGGAAATAAGTGTGCATCTGATTTTGATGTAGTTGATGCCTTGTTTGAACACCTGCTGAAATATCACCAATGACTTGGGATATTGGATGATCTTTAACTGTGATGTGGTCAACAGTTGGAGTTGGTTCCACAATGATATCAACTTGGGGAATTTGTTCAGTTGTCACTTGATTTGAGTTGTCAGCAAGATCTGGATGATCTTCTTCTTCACTGTCTTCAAGATTTTGTGTTGATGGAAGTAAAGATTCTTCTTTTTATAGATCTAGTCCATTGAGCTCTTCACATAGAGCTGGTACCTGCATATTATGTTTGGTAGAGGTGGTGTTCCTCTCCTCAAGTAACATGTTAGTCTCATCAAAAGATACATGCATGGACTCTTCTATCTTATGAGTAGATTTGTTGTAAACTCTATATGCCTTACTAGAAAGAGAATATACAAGGAAAATGCCTTCAACAGCTTTTGCTACAAACTTCCTGAGATACTTCTTATCATTGTTGTGCACATAGCATTTACAGCCAAATATCTTAAAATAGTTAACCTTAGGCTTTTTATTCTTGAGTAATTCATAGGGAGTTTTACCCTTAAGTTTATGTATCAGGCTTCTATTCAACACATAATTTGCTGTGCTCACTGCCTCTGCCCAAAAAGAGAGTGGCAAATTTGCATCAGCAAGCAATGTAGTTGCTGATTCAATAAGGGTTCTATTTTTCCTTTCAGCTACCCAATTTTGTTGAGGAGTTCTAGGTGCAGAGAAACACTGCTTGATCCCTTCTTTTCCACAGAATTCTCTCATCATAAGAGACTCAAACTCAGTGCCATGATCACTTCTGATCAATGCAACTACAGTAGAGTACTCAATCTTAATGGACCTGAGAAAGTCTGTCAGAACACTGAAGGTGTCAGACTTGTTCCTAAGAATGAACACCCAAGTGAATCTTGAGAAGTCATCTACAATAACTAGAGAGTAATGCTTCACTCCTAGGCTTTGTATTACAGTAGGTCCAAAAAGGTCCAAATGCAGCAAATATAAAATCCTAGGTGAATCACTCTTGGATAAATAATTAAAACTACTTCTAGTTTGATTACCTAATTGACAAGCCCTGTAGAGTCCTTCCTTCTTGTATGAACCATAAGGCAGTCCTCTAACAAGATTGTCCTTAGAAAGCTTAGAGATAGTTCTAAGGTTAATCTGTCCAAGCCTTTTATGTCATAATTCATTTGTTTTACTTATAGAATTGAATAAGCAAATATCAGAATTGGCAGAGTCAAAATTGACTAAAGAAATATTTCCATGTCTAATACCAGATAATACAGTAATATTTTTATTATTGGTAATAAGACATAAGGAATGATTGAAAGTTACCTGATAACCTTCATCACATAACTAGCTTATGCTGATGAGGTTGTGCTTCAGACCCTTGACACACGCTACTTCCTTGAAGGTCACTACTCCAACTTTGATCTGTCCATAACCTTTGGTTTGTCCACAGTTGGAGTCTCCAAAGATCACCTTGGGTCCAAGCTTTGCATTGTAGTTGTTCAGGTTGGCCTTGTTTCCTGTCATGTGTTTTGAGCAGCCACTATCCAAATACCATTGTTCATTCTTGTTTGGATAGCTGTGTACCTGCAGAACAGAAAACTAAACTAGTTGTTTTTGACCCAGACTACCTTGGGTCTTTTTGTATTAACACAAAAATCTGAAATAAAAGACATTTCAGGTTGGTCCTTATAACCTTGTGGATGATATCTCCTTGGGGTATTAACCATTCAGTGAAAGGATTGATAGTATGTGAAGAACAAGAATTGTTCAGATTTTCTGTATAGTTTCTGTTCGACGAACTGGGCTGAGTTCGTCCATCGCCATTCGACGAATGGACATGCTTTCGTCGATCGCCGTTCGAATAATGACAATACAGGAAATCTGTCTTCAGAGTTTGTCGACCTCTGTTCGACGAAGTGAACTCATTTCGTCGAGCACCGTTCGACGAATTCGGTTGAATTCCTTTATTCTTAACAGCCTTACTTGAAATGTTTTTATTTACATATACAACCTCTTTGCTCTTAGCAGAAATGAATTTTATAGGTGTAGATAATATGGTTTTCTTAATTAGAGGTGGCTCACTTGATGATGCACCCAAGCCTAGTTTGCCACTTAATCTGGCATTTACTGTGCCTGTAATGTCCATCAGTTTGATGCTTCTCCCATTTCGGGATTCTTCAAATTTCTTAGCCTCAGAAAGTCTATTCTCAATGAGAATAATATGTTCTCTAGATGCAGCCAAATCATTCTTAAGATTAGCATTTTCTTCACTTAATTTGTTCATTTCAGCTAGCTTATTTCTGAGAGAGATTATTTCCCTCTTAGATTTTATTAAGTCTAAGCAAAGAACCTTGAATTCATCTTTGAATTCAAATAAATTGAAATCAAAATTAGAGATTACTTGATCAACATCATTTTCAGCTTCTGATTCTTCTTTATCTTAGTTATTTGTTGAGGCATTTATAACCATCATGCAGAAATTCTTTTCTACTTCATCATCTCCATCATTAGAAGAGCTGGATGAAGATGCACTTGCTGACTCACTGCTTGAGTCATAAATTGCCATCAGGCACTGTCCTTCTCCTTTGATTCTTCATCATCATCAGATGAGCTGGATGATGATTCCGATTCAGTGTCACTCCAAGTTTCTGCTACAAATCCTCTTCCCTTCTTTTTGTGTTTGTGGGAGGAAGACTAGCTGGAGTGTCTTCTTTCTTCTTTTTCTTTCTCTTTTCCTTCTTGTCCTTCTTGTTTTGATTCTCTAGACTGTCGGGTACAATGTGTCCTGGTTTCCTGCAACCAAAATATATAACTTCTTTAGAATTGGATTTATCATACCTTGGCTTTTCTATGGATCTGGAGTCCTTCTTTCTAAAGTCCTTCTTAGTCATCTTATAGAACCTTTTGGCTAAAAGGCTCATGAACTCCATATCTCCTGGAGCCTTTTCTTCTTCTTCAGTAGCTTGGAAAGCTATATTCTTCTCCTTCTTGGATGCTGAAGATAAAGTTGATTGTTCAGCTTCTCAAGATTTGATAAGCTGCTCATAGGATTTGAGTTTGCCTAATCTCAATTGAGATCTCATTAAGGCTTCTGGATTCCTTGATTGGCCAGATCCTAGAGTCCCATGTGCTGGGTAAGCACATAATGATCTTATCATTTATCTCAGTGATAGAGATCACTTTGTCCAAAGATTTCAGCTCATTAATTATGAGGCTGAGCCTGTTATACATATCAACAACTATCTCAGATTCTCCTTTTTTGTAATTCTCATATTGAGAAATAAGGTGGGATCTTCTATCCTTTCTTTCATCAGCTGATCCTTCAACCATATTTTTGAGAGAGATCCAGATTTCTCTTGCAGAGGTGCATTCCACTACTTTCTGAAAAATGTCATCAGACATTGTTTGTGCCAATATGTTCATAGCTTTGGCATCTGCACTTCTTTGCTTTTTCTAGGCTTCAGTCCACTCAGGTGGTGGAACAGCATTGTTGTTTACTGGTGCTTCAGCACTTGTTGTTGTTGTTGGTGTAGGAGGCCCTGTCAAAATAACATTAAAGATTTCCTCATCAATAGAATTCATGCACAACCTAATCCTTGCCTTCCATAGTGCAAATTTACTGAGATTGCACATAGGAGGTCTTGTGCTAGAATATTCTTTGTTCTGAGCCATGAGTTTTTAGAAACAGAAACTCTAAAATAAATTAAGATCTAATTGATCTTTATGATTCAGGTGTTAGCCTGTAAAGAATCAACTACCCTCTGATACCAATTGAAAGTGGAGGTTAGATCTTAGATTTACTCTAGAGGGGGGTGAATAGAGTATTAAAACTTTTCCCTTAATTTTATTGGGGAATTAAAATAGTGATATATATATATATAAGTGTATAGCAAAGTGATTTATAAAAACTAAATAAAGAAAACAAATCAGCACAACACAACAACACAGAAAATCACAAGCACAGAGACACAAGGATTTTATAGTAGTTCCCCAATAAATCTGGGTACGTATACTCTTCTACCACACTTGGTAGGATCCACTAGATTTTTGATCAGGTGCCCTATCACTAAGGGGTTTTTGATCAGGTGTCCACACACCAGGTGAGCTTTCGATCAGGTGCTCTAACCAAACCACAGGTTTTTGTTCAGGTGCCCTGCCACCAAGAGGTTAACTTTTGAAGGGTGTTAGAAGCCTGTACAAGATGGAATAAAGGGGTTAAGAAGTTCTTCTTTGTCAACAATATGAGAGAAGACTCTAGTGGATTGATTGTGTAAAGCTCCCATGTCTGATTGAAATTCTTGACAGCTTGAGGATGGAGCTTTCTCTTGAATGAAATATCTTCCTTGATAAGATGATGAATCTGAGAGACAGAAGTTCCTCAGATTATTGTTGCTCTATTGAAGATTTGAACTTGTAGCAGAAAACTGAGAGATTGATCTTGAAGACGTTGAATTCAGAGAATGAGATGTGCTGCTTGAGGAAGATGATCTTTCTTTTTCTTTCTGAATATTTTCTCGCTCGACTGATGTTCTGATATTTTCTTTCGGTTACAGATAACTTTTCTTCTAGTATCCTATTTCCTTAGAGAGAATGATAACTTATTTGAAATTCAAATCTCTGAATAGGAATATAATAATCTGCATTAATTATTTCCTTGGAACTTCAACTGATTCAGCAAATCTTAATACCTTTCCTTTTTAATAAATATATCCGTTTCCAATATAAGCCAACGACTATTTTCTCGGGAAGAGAATGGAAAGGGGAAAAACAAAGGAAGGATAAAACTTGTCTTATCTGGAAGAATAACTCCAAATGAAGAATAGAATTGAATCTGATAGTTGAACTGAGTTCAGAGAATTAGAATAACTGATCTGAATAGACTGAGAGAAAATTCATCGACCTGAAGGATGAGTTCGTCGAACAGAACATCAAATAAAGATTCGTCGAACACAGGCTGGAGTTCGTCGAACTGAAGATTCGTCGACCGCTGAGCTGCTGAGTATTGAAGATCGTAAACCGCAGAGACTGAAGCAAGTCGTTTGTCAAACGCAGAGTGTATGTAGTTCGTCGAACGCAGAGAGCAATTCGTCAAACGCAGTATTGAGTTCGTCGAACGCAGAAACTTAGAGAAATTATAAGTTCTAGCTATCTTATCAGCCTAAAACTATGACACTTAGACTATACATTGGGGCTCAACTTAATCCTAGTCATCACATAGTAATCCTAGCCCAAATCAGTAATAGGGTTGTTCCAACAGATCTGGTCAATATGACAGATCTAAATCCTCAAGTGAGGGCATGTACAAATTAAAACCTAGTCAATTTGATTTAACTAACATTGTTTGTTATTCATGCAATAATGCATGTCACATGATTGTGGATTGCCCTACCAAGAAGAGGGAATCAAATAACCATGAAGACAATAGAATGTCAAGGGATAAGAAGAAACCTGACAAAGGGTTTATAGCAAAGAAGAACAGAAACCTGAGTGATTCTGATTCAAGCTCTTCAGAAACTGGAGAGGAAGCACTCATTGGCCTTAAGGCCATAAATGAAGAAATCCATGATGACAATGTCTCTCTTGGGAAGGTATTAATCAGAGCCCCTCTATCTGCTTCTGATTCTGAATCAGAGGCAGATTCTTTACATGATGATGAGGGTGAGTCTGCTGCCAACAACACAACCTCAACATCCTCCTATGAGTTTGAATCTGAGATGATACAACAATATGAAACTTTGTGGAAGGCTTTCAAGAAAAACAAGAAACTCCTTAAAGTTCCGACTAAGGAGTTGGATTCCTTGAGAACTACACACTCTGAGCTCCAGGAGACAACTTAGAAGCTGGCTGCTATGAGGAAGGAAGTGGACAGATTCAAGGAAGCCACAAATCTCAAAAATGCTGAACTGGCTCAGAAGAACAAGGTCATTAAGGTCCTTGAGGAAATGTTGCTGGCTGAAAAGAAGATTGTTGCCAGCTTTTCAAAACCTAAGACTGTCATTCCCATTATTGACAGCTTTTCTGCACCATTCAGAGCTGGTGTAGGATTCAGTAGTGAGACAGTCAAGGTTAAAGCCTTTGAAGAGCAACCCTCTTTTAAGAAGGCGTTGTAGGCATCAAACCCCTTTGACCAGGAATCTTCATATGGTCATCTGACCAATTCTTGCTCAGCAAGTGGCAGTATTCCCTCTATTCCAAATAGAAGAGCAGGCTTTGGGCTAAGTGCTTTTAAAGCACCCCATAAGGAGATTTAGATGAAAATTTTGGGTGTCTTTGTAAATGGACATAGAGCCACAACACTCAAAAGAAAGTGAAAGGCTGCTCCTACCAAGCCTGTTCCCAAGAAGGTGAACCAAAAGGTGGTGAGACCATCTCCACTTTATACTCACACCTGTGAGCCCAAGACCTGTTAGGCCTGGTGTTTTCACTCCTGCCCACCAACATTGCCATCCTACTTAGATGGTGAGGCAGAAGAGAAGATACAAAAGGTATGTGTTGGATCGGTAGGCGCCCTTAGAGGGGGGTGAATAAGGGTTTTAAAACTTTTATTATATTTTGTAATACTTGAAAAGCTAAGAGATTAAAATTGTGATTTTGAATAAATATCTAAATTGATTTATAATGAAAGAGAAGATAATAAACAATTTAGAGAAATGAAGAACAAATCAATTTTATTACACAAAGAAAGACATGATTACAATTAATAAAATTATTACAATAAAAAATTTCAATAACGCTAGAAATCGAAGGTGAATAGTAAAAGGACTTTTTTGTTTTCTATCCCAACTCGTATCCCCACGAACCAGTGGCTTTAGCATATCCTTCCCCGGATATGGCCTCAAGCCGCTCTAGCCAATCCTCCCTCGTATACGGCCTCGAGCACCCCCTAGATCTACACCCTAGACCTAGTCACCAACACAAGGCGAATTTCTGCCCTAAGTCCTACCCAGGCCTAATCCCAAAGATGAGTCAAGTTTACTACGTAATGACAATAAATTATATGTGAAATATGCAACTATATGAAAAACTCCCTATATGTGGATCTCTTGGAGAAGTAGACGAAGACCCGTAGAGTATGATCGTAATCGATGCGTTCTTTCATCACGATGATGACGCGTGTTGAAATCTTCTCCATGGATCTCCTTAAGCCTTCATGGATTTGTGGGAGTATCTCTCTAAACCATCCTCTATATGATGTGGCATGAAGCTCTGGAATTTAGGGGTGTGAGGTGATGAAAAATACGGAGCCAATGGGTCCTTTTTATAGCCTTGGAGCTAGTGCTTGCGCTAGCGCTACCGTCAGTGCTATCCTGGATTAGGAAATATTTTGCGTGTGCGTATCTTCATGCCAAGGAAACCTTTTTAAAATTCCCATATTGCCGCCAGCGTTTACCGCTATCGCCTCGAGATATCGCATTTTAAAATGGCTCCCGAAATTGCTCTAATCAGAGCTAGCGCCTGCGGACATGTTGGAATTCTGGCTTCAAATTTGGATGTAACCATCATATGTTATCCTTGCATCATATGGCTTTGTTTCCTCCACACTTAGACACACAAGATCAAATACAAACATTATTTGTTATTCTCAAACCTAGGAGATGTGGAAGACCATGTTTCAACAAACTCCTCTTTTGATAATAACAAATCCATTAAGGATAAATCAGATTATTAATATATAAGCATTATGAAACCTACTTGTGTGTGTGTGAGAGTGATGACTTAGGATAATTGTCATTTTTAGTATTTAGAATTGCTCCCCCAAAATACATGCTCCCCTATGTGAATGCTCCCCTTATATGTAAGTTATCATCTTAAACTTTAATCATGTTAGTTTTCCAATTTTATTGCATTTATTATTTATAAAGTTAGTTCTCCCCCTTTTGTCATTAGCAAAAGTGGGAAAGGTAGCAAGATACTTAAAAAGGGGATTTTTGATAAAAAGATATGGCATGATCGAGCTTTTTAGAGGAAATGAAATGATAAAGAGTTTTTAGCATAAGAATTTTTATAGAAATAAATCAGAGTTTTTAGCATACAAAAATAATATTCATGTTTAGAATAACCAATATAAATTTTACCAAGCAAGTCTATCACTTGTTGAAGGAAAGGAATTTTAAGATTCAAGTGAAGATGCACACAAAAAGAACACTTTAAATAAGCATGAAAGCGCAAGGTAAAAATATATGGTAATGATGCGGAAGACTTATAGAAATATGAGAAACATCTTTTTGTAATCATGATGATTCATAAAAAGAAAATATTAGTTTAAGTTCCAAAAAGCAATATGTTTTTGTAAATCATTATTCATTTAAAATCTTTAAGTTTGATAATAACGTAACCAAGCATGAAAGATGGATATCAAAAAGAAACTACTACAATGTTATTTCAATACACAAATTCAAGCCATACCAAACATTGTAGAGAGCATGCTAGGTCATATAGTGCATTTAATATATAAAGAGAGTACAAAATTAGCAATTGGATCCAATACTAATGAGAAGAAGTGTTATGGAAGATAATGTTGTGCACATAAGTGTATTTTGAAGAGAGTAAACAAATGATTTAATCAAAAATACAAGACATATGTAGAGTAAAGTGCATAATAAAACACAAATAATTTTACTTCCACACACTTCAATGCACATAGAAAAATGTACAACTACCAAGGTGCTATGTACACCTAATGTTCATTAAGACTTATCAGCGTGCAAAGTAGTGCTTGGGGATCACACACTTTATTTTTCAATATCAATATTTTTGTGATCCGGTGTACTTAAGAATAAGTGGTGTACAAAAAGAGCTTATGGTTTGCACAAGAGACTTTACTATTCTTTCCAAGGTACTCAACCTCACAATGCTCATTAAGACTTATCAGGAGATTCAAGTAGTGCTTGGTGGAGCTATCTTTGTTAGTTTATTTCATGATTTTTATTTTGTACAAAGTTCTCCGAATGCACTTGTTTTGCAAACTAATTGAATTTTGAAAACACAACCACTTTTCTTACTATTAAGAGTGCAAATAAAAGTACTGTAGGTAAGATACTTGTGCAAATTTAATTCATTGTACAATTGCAATACATAAGTAAGCATTCTTAGATTAAAAGCATATATACACCTTGCCAAAATATGAGTGAAGAAATATCATTATCAATCATAAAACATTTACTCACATTTAGAGGCATGCTAAGCTTGGTTCTACACAACACTCTTTCAATATAATTGATGCACATGTGCTTAGATATATCGAAGCATGATAAAAAAATGTTCAAAGTAGTTTGAAAAGATAAATTTCAACATTGTAGAAGGTATAAATGATAGATTAAACCATGCTTTATATTAACAATATTCGCTTTTGCAATTTTGTATTTCAATTTTTCAAAAATCAATTAAAGACAGAAATCCAAGCATAAGTAGTACATATAAAAGAACATATTTTCAGTGATTTTTCAAAATTTTCAAAAACACAAAAAATTTGGACACTCGAGCTAGAGCCGGCGCTAGTGCTAGCACGGGCGACGATGAGCAAAATATTGAGATTTAGAAAATTTTGATTATTCACCTTGATTAAGTTTCCCAAGAGTTGTTTCATGCAGAAATTTCTGAATTTCTGGAGATATCTAGATAGTGCAAAAATGCATGAAACGTTATCGATTTCTTATATGACTAAACATCGCATGAGATATATTTTCTCAAATCTTTATTTTGATTTTTCTAAGACTTGTGTTTATCAAAATAATGTAAACTGAAAAGATAATAATAGTAAACACAAGATATCATGTTTGAATAAGCTAAATAAGCATGACATAAGTGATTATAGTAAGAAATGATGTTCATGCAAAGAATAAAATAGATATACCCTAGATAAAAATACCCAGACTATATGTCTACACCGTAGCCCCGTACTAAGTGACGGATGGGAATGAGGAGTTGCACACATGCCATAGGTTGGGGTGTTACTCTCATATGCATACACTAGAGAATGCTCAACCTAGCACTCTTTCCCCCCAGTGCCTCGCAAGGCCCCACTAGAACCCTCCCCGGTTAAGGACAAGACATGACTTAGAGGTTAGTTCTCTAATGCATCCAATCCAACGCCCCCGCTATTGTGAGACATACAATATCGGTATATGATCATGGACATACAAAACATTCTAAGTTTAAGAATGATTAATAAACTATGAGTTTGTTTGAATTTTAGAAAGAGAAAATAAAACCTCATAAATATCATGAATTCTATGTTCCAAATTTTCTATTTTTACATTAAACATATTATAACTAAGATTGCATGAGATTAGCACGATAACTAATAATATTCATTAAGATTCAATGTTAGTATGATAATACATTTGTTCTTTTATGATTTTTTTTAATCACGAATTATGAATATATATATATATATTTTTCTAAAAAATAATGATAGTTTTCTTTTTCGATTATTGTATGAGTCTATAATTAATTTGATCTTTGCTAGACTTTTAGTTGGACTTAGAAATTTAAAGTGGATCTTGGACTTCCTGAGGTCTACCATGTGAGGGGTTCACACCGGTACTAGGAGATATGATGGGGTGACATCGCAAATCTCTCTTTCTCAAGTTATTTAAGTATTATTGGTTGCTACCCAAACTAAATATTTAAAATTTATAGACTCAAAATTTTTCGAAAGAGAAAAAAAGTTCATTATTTTATTAATTTAGAAAAATATCTCATAAAAAATTTAGAGTTTGATTTATGTGGATAATATAAGATATTTATTGGCAATGAATATAGCACAGATAGATAGGTCATCATGATAAAATATGACTTTGATTTTTGATTAATTTGATTTCTAAACTTATTAAGCTTAAAGAGATAAAATCATATTTCCAATAATATATAAGATGACCATCATAAGATAGCTTAAAAAGAAAACAAAAAGAAAAATAAAGAGTCATTAAAGCATATCATGAAGTAGAAATTTGAAAATTTCATTTTGAAAAGATTCTACTTCATGCATTTGTTGATATCTAATGAATAAGAGATTTAGGTATCCAAAGGGGACCAAGTGTGGTGGTTCCTTTGGGTACCCAAATATAACATGAAGGTTTGTGGGTAGATAGTGATGAATGGATCCTATCATGTGAAGTTAATGTTTCATTTTTAATTTTAGGTCTCCATTCAAACCACGGTTTAATGTTATTCTTATGCATCAAATTTCCATTTTGATTAACTTGAATATTTGGATAAAAATGATTTTTGATTTTATTACTTAAAGTAAATTTGTTTGCATTTAATTTTATGTTGGAGGAACAATTATGTTGTAAATGATAATGATGATAGGGATTTGGAATTTCATTTACAAGCTTTTGTTATTTTTTATTTCCTATATTATGCTTAGATAGATTATGAAAATTAATATTTAACTTTCCTTTGGAATTGGCTTTATATTTTGAATTTATGTGATGGGAATTTTTCTTTATATTTTCCTTAAGCAAGTTAACTTTATTTTCCAATTCATAATTTTTAACTTTGACATTATGTCTAGCTTTATTATAAGCAATTGTGCTATTCTTAAGAGTGGAAACAATAGAGTCAATATGATTTTGATAGTTATTTCTAAATTCCTCAAATGTTACATCCATCTCCTTGATTTCAATTTTATAATTTTGGCATCTAGCACAATCACTTTTCAAAGTTGAATTTTCTAAAGACAATTTTTTATTATGTTCTTTTACAAAAAGAAGTTCCTTTTCAAGTTCCTTGTAATTTTCTTTTAAATCATTCAATTCTATAAAAGGTGTAATATTTTCTTTTAAAGAGACATGGGTAAAACTAGATGAATTAGAATATGATTCTATATTAATTTTAGCTTTTAAACTTTTATTTTCAAAGCGAAATTTCTCATTAGCGATTACTATTAATAAAATTGATTACAAAAATAGATTTCAATAACGCTAGAAATCGAAGGCGAATAGTAAAAGGACTTTTTAGTTTTCTATCTCGACTCGTATCCCCACGAACCTGTGGCTTTAGCCTATCCTCCACCAGATACAGCCTCGAGTCACTTTAGCCAATCCTCCCTTGGATATGGCCTCGAACACCCCCTAGATCTACACCATAGACCTAGTCACCAACACGAGGCGAATTTTTGCCCTTAGTCTTACCCAGACCTAGTCACCAACACGAGGCGAATTTACTACGTGATTACAATAATAAGGATGTGAAATATGCAACAATATGAAAAACTCCCATTTTGTTGATCTCTTGGAGAAGTAGATAAAGTCCCGCAGAGTATGGTCATAGTTGATGTGGTCTTTCGTCACGAAGATGACGCCTGTTGAAATCTTCTCCACAGATCTCCTTAAGCCTTCATTGATTTGTGGGAGTATCTCTCTAAACCTTCCTCTATATGATGTGGCATGAAGCTCTGGAATTTAGGGGTGTGAGGTGAAGAAAAATACGGAGCCAAGGGGTACTTTTATAGCCTTGGATCTAGCACCTGCGCTAGCGCTACCGCCGGCGCTATCCTAGATTAGGAAATATTATGCATGTGCATATCTACATTCCAAGGAAACCTCTCTAAAAATTTTGCGCCACCATCAGCGCTATCTGCTACCGTCTGGCGCTATCGTCTTCTATAATAGCTCCCGAAATTGCTCTAATCAGAGCTAGCGCCAGCGCTAAGTGCTACCGCCGGCGCTAGTGGACATGTTGGAATTCTGGCTTCAAATTTGGTAGCAACCTTCATATGTTATCCTTGAGTCATATGGATTTGTTTCCTGCACACTTAGAAACACAAGATCAAATACAAATAGGATTTGTTATTCTCAAACCTAGGAGATGCGGAAGACCATATTCCAACAATATGACTGATGGTGTTGTGGGAAAGTGGGTCACTTTGCCTTGGACTGTTGGTTCAACCCAATAGGGCCTAATGCAAAGGCAGTGCAGACCACTCAGTGGTGTGGTGTCTCAGTTTATCCCCCTAACAGAACCAAGGACCTAAATCAAATTGGGTGCCTAAGGGTAAGTGTTACCGATGCGCATGCGGAGGAACCTGCTTGGCAAGTTTACTCGAGGAGGCCGCGCACGGGAAGAGAGGGGCGTGAACCGGAGGAGGAAACTGGGCGGGTGGAACCCGGCTCAGCATAGTCGACCCCCCCCCCCCCCTGGCCAATTTTATCTGCTATATTTTATATGTTGCCTTATGTTTAATCCCGAACTCTATATAAGGGATTCTCTACCTTGTATTGTTTTATCTATGGATCATCTATTTTGAATTGGTAAGGGTTGCTCCCTTATTTTTCTTCTCTCCCAAACCCTAACTCTTCTATCAACTCTCCTCCTCCTCCCTTCTTCTCACTAAACGCCGGCCCCATTACCGTAAGGGTAATATTTGGTCCGACCTGCCCCTCCTCCGCCCGCACCTCATGCCGCCGGTCTCGCTATTTCCGTTCCCCGGCGTTACTTTCGTCCCCTACCGCCAGCCCTATCGGCGATTCGATACCAGCAGTGTCCCCGTCGACCCAGCCGCCCGATTCCATGATGCCATCGAAGCCTTCCGCAACTGACGACCTCGCCGACCGCGTGACCGCCCAAGGGAGCCAGTTATCCTCCCTCCAAGCGCTGGTCGAGTCCTTGGCCACCGGACAGGCGGCCCTAACCGCTGGCCAGGCGGAAATCCTGGCTCGGGTTTCCGCCTGGACCGCGAGCAGCTGCCGATTCCGCCCCAGCCCCCGGGCCTGCTGCCGCCAGCCTCCCGCGTCGCCGATCCCGCAACCTCCTTCACCGGTCCCGCCTTCTCAGGGGATGCCACCTCCATCCTTGGATCTCCACCGCCCCCTCCACCTCCTGCCGGCCGATCGGCCCTAGCTTTGGACATTCTGTCCTTTTCCGGGATGGATCCCCTCGGGTGGATTGCCCGCGCGGAGAAATTTTTCGAACTCAATGGGACGTCAACGGCGGATAAAGTAAGCACCGCCGTGGTTGGCCTTGAAGGCTCGACACTTCATTGGGCGCGATGGTTACGCCAAATCCAACCCGCCATTTTGTGGACCGAGTTCAAACAAGAGATGATGACCCGTTATGACTCCCGCCACACCGGTTCCGCGATTGAGCGTCTTTGCACGACACGCCAATCATCCACCGTGAACGCCAACATCGACGAATTTGTCGCCCTTGTCACGCAAGTTCTGGGCCTTCCGCCCGATCACTACTTAGGGTTCTTCCTCCAAGGCCTCTGTCCCAACATCCGCTCTCGCCTGCGTACTCATCATCCCCGCACCATCTCGGAAGCGCTCGACCTCGCAAGGGCCGTCGAAGCGGACCTCGGTCCACGACTAGCTGCACCACCCCCATTCCGGCCAATGCTGGCCCCGACCGCCGGCCCGCGGCCGCAGCCGTCGGGTCAGGGCCGCCCACCATGCCCGGACGGTCCACAACGCGTCGACTACCACGACCTTTGACACCGCAGTTTATGTTTCCATTGCCGCCAACCTTACTCCCCGCAGCACGTGTGCCCGGTAAAGGAGTTTCATGCTCTCTTTGTCGATGGCGACGAGGACACCTTGGTCGAGGAGGGCCCTCTTTCGGAGGCGGTACTTGATCAGCCACCCCAGGATTCCGAGTGGGCGCCTCTCAAAGTGTTGGAGCTACCCTTCTATTCCGTTGGCGGTTTGACGGGGCACCGCACGACGAAGCTGGCGGGCTTGATCCAGAATCGGCCCGTGATCTGGATGATTGACAGTGGTGCTAGCCACAACTTCCTGTCGGCATAGCTAGCGCAGGAATTGGCGTTGCCTTACGATCCCTCCCCCGATTTCTCCGTCTGCCTGGGGGATGGTCGTCGCCGCCCCACTTTGGGCCAGTGTGAGGGGGTTACCATAACCTTGGGACCGTGCACAGTCACGGCCTATTTTTACATGTTCGAGCTTGGGGGACTCGATGCCATTCTCGGGATGGCGTGGTTGCAGACGTTGGGTGACGTGCGTGTGAATTGGGCCTCCATGAGCATGTCCTTCCTTCACCAGGGCCGGCCTTGCCATTTGGTCGGTGACTCCACTCTCCTCCGCTCACCGGTCTCCTTCCGGGCGATGACCCGCATCACCGACATCAACTTCTCCACCTGGTTGTGGACACTCCAGTCCACCCCCACCTCGCCGATGTCCCCGCTGCCGGCCGATATGCACGCAGTGCTTGCCGATTTTCCAGAGATTTTCACCACCCCTCCCGGCCTTCCACCGCCGCGGCCGACCGACCACGCCATCATTCTACAGTCGGGCTCCGCGGCAGTCTCCGTGTGGCCCTACCATTATGGCCATACTCAAAAGGATGAGATCGAGAAGCTCGTGCGCGAGATGCTTTTGGGCGGCCTATTCCGGCCAAGCGCGAGCCCCTTTTCCAGTCCGGTCCTTTTGGTACGCATGAAGGACGACAGTTGGAGGTTCTGCGTGGATTCCGGGAGCTGAACAAGGCAACGGTCCCCAAAAAATACCCCCTTCCGATCATTCAGGAGCTGTTGGATGAGCTGCATGGGGCGGCTTTCTTTACGAAAATTGACCTTCGGGCCGGTTACCACCAGATCCGGGTACGGCTGGAGGTTGTGCCGAAAACGGCTTTCCGCATGCATGACGGCCACTTTGAGTTCCTGGTGATGCCGTATGGTCTCACCAACGCCCCGGCCACCTTTCAGGCGACAATGAATGATATCCTCCGCCCAGTCCTCCGTAAGCATGTGCTTGTTTTCTTTGATGACATTCTTGTCTTTAGTCCCTCTTGGCAGGAACACCTCCTTCACGTGCGGGACACGTGTGCTACTCTCCCACGCCACCACCTCACCGCCAACCAGAAGAAGTGCGAGTTTAGTGCGATGACTGTGAGCTATTTGGGGAACACCATCTCCGCTCACGGCGTGGCTATGGATCAGGACAAGATCGAAGCAGTGATGCACTGGCCCACTCCGACTTCGGTCCGAGACGTCTGAGCCTTCCTCGGCTTGACAGGATACTACCGACGCTTCATCTGAGATTACGGTGGGTTGGCCCTTCCTCTAACCTAGCTGTTGAAGGCGTCCGAGGATGGACCGTTCTCCTGGCCGCCGGCCGCCATGGCGTCTTTTGCCGCGCTTCAGTCCGCCCTTATTCAGGGGCCAGTTCTGGCCATGCCCGACTTCCAGCAGACATTCATCGTGGAGTGCGATGCGTCTGGCTTCGGTGTGGGTGCAGTCTTGATGCAGGCCGGACGACCCGTAGCCTATTTCAGCCGGGCATTTTCTCCGGCGGTACGCAGTCGATCGGCCTACGAGACGGAGCTCCTGGCCTTGGTGTTGGAGGTCCAGCACTGGAGGTCGTATTTACTTGGACGGCCATTCATGATCCGCACCGACCACCACAGCCTCTGTTACCTGCTACAGCAGAAGTCGCCACCCCCAATCAGCAGCTTTGGGTCGCCAAGCTTCTCGGATACAACTTCACCATCGAGTTTCGGTCTGGCAAGACCAATCAGGCGGCCGATGCTCCCTCCCGCCATCCCCAAGCCCCGGAGTTAGCCGCCATCTCACGGCCGGTGTGGGAGGATGCTACCAATATCCAACAGGAGGCTGAGGCCGACCCCCATTTGCTCGCCATTCGCACTGCTTTGCTCGCTGATCCCGCAGCCCGCCCACTATACTCCCTCGTTGGAGGTCGACTCTTTCATCGCGGCCGCTTCGTCCTTTCAGCCTCGTCTTCCCGCATTCCACAGCTTCTTGCAGAGTTTCACGCCACACCTTCCGGGGGCCACGCGGGGGCTTTCCATACGTACAGGCGGATAGCTGCTTCCCTTTACTGGCCGCACATGCTACGACAGGTGAAGGCCTATATGGCAGCCTGCCTGCCATGTCAGAAGGCAAAGTACGAGGCCATGTTTCCTAGCGGACTGCTACAGCCTCTCCCGATCCCCGAGCGCATTTGGGAGGACATCGCCATGGACTTCATCACCCGCCTTCCGCGTTCCAGCGTATTTTACTGTATTCTGGTGCTCGTCGACCGCCAGACGAAGTGCCCACTTCGTTCCACTCCGACACCCTTATACATCCTCGACCGTGGAGGACAGCTTCATCTCGGAGATTGTGCGTCTCCATGGGTTTCCCCGTTCGATTGTGAGTGACCGGGACCCGTTGTTTCTTAGCAGCTTCTGGACCTCCTTGTTTCGCCTCCAGGGCACACGCCTCCGGTTGAGTACAGCGTACCACCCCCATTCGAACGGACAGTCAGAGGTATTGAACCGCTGCCTCGAGACATACTTGAGGTGCTTCATTGGTGAGTGACCCGGCTCCTGGGCGAAGTGGCTATGCTGGGCCGAGTACTCCTACAACACCGCATACCATCATGCCGCCAACACTTCCCCCTTTGAGACCGTCTATGGGCGGCCTCCCCCATCCATTCTACGACACCTTCTGGGCGAATGCACCGTGGCCAGTTTGGCCGACCACCTCTATGACAGAGATGTTATCTTGGATAGCTTGAAACACCATCTTCGGCGCGCTCAAGCCAAGATGACTTCCTTCGCCAACCGGAAGCGCCGCGACCTCTCATTTCAGGTGGGCGAGCGCGTATTCATCAAGCTCCACCCTTACCGCCAGCTCACGGTGGCACTCCGCACCTGCCCCAAGTTGGCTCCTCATTTCTACGGCCCTTTTGAGATTATCAACCGCATCGGCGCCGTCGCCTACAGCCTTCGCCTCCCGGATACTAGACGCATCTATCCGGTGTTCCATGTCTCTCAGCTCCGAAGGGTGATCGGCGACCATCCAGTCACCGACCACATTCCAGCCGACGTGGCCCACTCTGACTCTACGCCATTGTACCCGGCATCCATTGTGGATATCCGTGACCATACTTCCAGAGATACCACTCCAAAGGAGATCCGTGTCGCCTGGCGCGACCGGCCGCTCACCGCCGCCACTTGGATGCTGCGTGATGACTTTCGCCGGCAGTTTCCAGATTATTGCCTTGAGGACAAGGCAAATTTCCCCGACGGAGGTCTTGTTACCGATGCACATGCGGAGGAACCGGCTTGGAAAGTTTACTCGAGGAGGACGCGCACGGGAAGAGAGGGGCGTGAACCGGAGGAGGAAACCGGGCGGGTGGAACCCAGCTCAGCATAGCCGACCGGCCACCCCTTGGCCAATTTTATCTGCTTTCTTTTATATGTTGCTTTATGTTTAATCCCGAACTCTATATAAGGGATTCTCTACCTTGTATTGTTTTATCTTTGGATCATCTATTTTGAATTGGTAAGGGCTGCTCCCTTATTTATCTTCTCTCCCAAACCCTAACTCTTCTCTCAACTCCCCTCCTCCTCCCTTCTTCTCACTAAACGTCGGCCCCATTATCGTAAGGGTAATAGTAAGTAATTTTTCTTGCTGGTATGTCCAAATGCCAATAAATCTCCTATTTGGTATTTGGACAGTGGAAGCTCCAGACACATGACTAGAGTAAGGAGCTATCTATGAAACGTCACCCCTATGGAGAATGGACCAATAATCATATTTGGAGGTTCAGAAAAAGGGGTGAACAAAGACAATGGTAACATTTCTAATGTCTTAGTCACCATCACAAAGGTAGCTTACGTGGAGGGATTGAATCATAATCTAATAAGTATAAGTCAACTTTATGATCTAGGTTATGTTATTATTTTCCACAAAGATAAGTGCTTATTTAAGAAGTCCTTAGACTCTGAGGCTACCTTAACTGGAACTAGGAGTGGAGATGTATATTGTTTAAATTTCTTTCACTTAAATTCTTCCATGCTTGTGTTAAAATTTTCTATCTCTGATACCTAGTGATAAATTTTAGCTCAGATAAAAAGAAGAAATATAGAAGCGGGATTTAGGCGCAGGAACACTACAACCATACCAAGCTAAGTAACTAGCAACAATAGAAGAGCAAAACGATCTTGAATATAAACAATCTCTTTACAATGCGATGTATACATGGCGAGACTTGATTCATCAGAATACAGGGAGAAACAATAGAGACAAACAATAACTAGCAATCCTAATAACTCATACTGCCAGAGACCACCGAAAAGGTCATACCGCATGAAAACACTGAGGTCACATGAACAGCACAGGTTGCCAACATGCTACCTGCCAGACCGCCAATTCAAACCGCACGAGATGCTGACTTATTGGACTGCTGGGAAAACAACCTGTCCGTGCTTCTTGATCACCTGACCGCACAATCGCATAATCACAGAGGCTACCCGCGAATAGAGAATTGAACTGCAAAATCTGTCGCCTGACTGCAACTCAGTTTGCCAGACTGTTAGGTCGCCTGATCGCTGAGCTTGCTGCGGACAACCTAAGAACTAAACTCAGATCACCCAGAGGAGACCATTGGCGAACTGGTTATTCAAAGCTAGGAAAGTAAGAAGATTGTTGAATGCTGACCGCTAACCTGTGAACACAATAAATGGTCAACACAACTTCCAGACCGCACAGCCTCAAAAGTGAGACCAGCACAAACAACCCAAGCTATATTTCTTATAGTTCTCGATTGTGAATGATGGGCACTGCACCTCAATTAATAGGCAAACAGACAGATGACGTCACCTACCAAATGAGGTGCAATAACCGTCCATCCAGATCGCATGCGGTCTCAGCAAAGTAGACCGCCCGACCACCGTAACTTGGACAACTCGCCGTCCAAAACAAAAGTGCCAAAGATCCCACGCAGACTGTGTGGTCTATGCAATATGACTCCTTCAGACCGCCCAAGATAATAAAGACAGAGAGCCCGCACGGTCTTTACAGTCTTCCTCCGTGAGATCGCCCAACCCACTTCTGTTGGATCGATAGGTGCCCTTAGAGGGGGGGGGGGGGGGGTGAATAAGGGAATAAAATTCTTTTGATAAGATTAAGCAATTTACTAAATTGTTTTAAAGTAAACGAGAGTGAAATAACAATTTAGCTAAAGGAAGAAAATAATGTAATTTGCAATTTTAGAATTTTAGCCAAATGATGGAAATCAAGTAAACACAAATAGAGATATGGTTGTATTAGATAAAAAAGTGTTTACATACATTTGATTTCAATATCGCTAGAAATCAGAGGCGTACAAATACAATTACTTTTTCTTTTCTATACCGACTCGTATCCCCACGAACCGGTGGCTTTATCCTATACTTCCCTGGATATGGCCTCAAGCCGCTCTAGTCAATCCTTCTCTGGATATGACCTCAAGCACCCCCTATATCTAATCACCTAAACCTAGTATCCAACACATGCAGCGAATTCACCCTAAGCCGCGCAAGGACCTAGTCGCCAACACAAGGCAATTTCTCTATACAATTACAAAATGGATGGAATGAAAATAATGATAACAATAATAAAAACTCCATATATGAGATCTTCTGAAGTCGGAGCTGAAGGATCGTTGTAGTATGAGCGAGGTCAAAGCAATCGTCCTTTGGATGTAGCGTGGCGTAGTCCTCCTCCAAAAACCTTCTTTAGCTTTGAGTGGGAGATCAACTTTCAGCAGAGTAACAGCTCCAGAAAGTTGGCACTGGTATTCTCTCTCGGATGTGTTGCCAAAATGAGAGAGAAAGCTCCATTTTATAGAGCTTGGAGTTAGCGCATGTGGTAGCACCTAGGGCCTGCGGTAGAGGTCGTGTAGAAGTGGTTATGAAACTATCGCTGTGTGGCGATGTGGCACGAGCTCGTGCTAGCGTCAGGCGGTAGCGCTACCGCCTGCTGTAGCGCTAACGCCTGTTGTATCCCTAGCGTCGGTGGAAGTGCTCCATTCAGAGAATTTGATTCCAAGATGCTTTTTACCTATGGAGTATTGCACCTATAGTTCCTACACACTATAAACAGACGACAAGCATGATCAAATTAAATAAGGGATTTGTTATTCTCAAACAAAGGGATGTGACACACATGTCCAACAACTTCCTCTTACACTTCAAAAATTCAACACTCCCCCTTGAAGTGGGAAGTGGAAGTCAGCCCAAGCCAACTTCGTAACCTATCAAAAGGTCCCTTCGACAGCTGCTTTGTGAAGATGTCTGTGACATTGTGCTCGCTCCGCACATATTCAACCATCAAAGATCCCTCCAGCACCTTCTCCTGAATGAAGTGATGCTCGATCTCCATGTGCTTGGTTCGTGCGTGACAAACTGGATTATTGACTAGTTTAAGGGCACTCTCATTGTCACCGCAAAGCAGAGTAGGACCTCACATTTCCTCATGCATGTCACCCACTAGCCTTCTAAGCCATATGGCTTCCTGAGCTGCCAAAGCCGATGCCTTGAATTCTGCTTCCGTAGTGGAGACAGACACTTTATCCTTCCTCTTGCTGCACCACGAGATAGTCGTGGAGCTGGTCATAAAGACATAACCAGAAGTTGACTTCTGATCATCTAAATCTCCTCCATAATCACCATCCGTGTAACCATGCAGATTGACCCTTGAGTCCCTCCCATAAAGGAGACCCACATCCCTCCCATAAAGGAGACCCATATCAGAGGTGGACTTCACATACTTCAGAATGCTCCTTGCCGCCACTAGATGAGATTTTCGTGGCTCTGCCATATATCGACCTACTCAGCCCACAAAATAAGCAATATTCGGCCTCGTAAATATCAGATAAATCAGGCTTCCAACCAAAGCCCAGAAACCAGAGGATCCAAAAGAACCCTTCCCTCATCACGTTGATGTTTCAAACCAACTTCTAGTGGAGTAGAGCTACTTTTCCTCTCTTCCATGGCGAACCGTTTCACGATCCGTTCCGCATAGCCCTTCTGGGAAATGAGCACACCGCTCTCTTTCCTGTCCACCTCAACACCAAGGAATTGGTGGAGCTCACCCAAATCCTTCATCTCAAATTTGATAGCTAGTTCAGCCTGGAGCCTAGCTATCTCATTCTTAGAGTTCCCTGTGATGATCATGTCATCTACGTACAACAGTACCAAAACTTGCAGCTCCCCCATCTTCTTTACAAACAGGCTTGAATTAGAATCTAAAGCAAAGTATCCGCAGAATTTGAGGTATTCTGCGATCTTTCCATACCACAGCCGAGGCTCTTGCTTCAAGCCATAAAGAGCCTTCTTGAGCTTGCATACATGTCCTGGATGAGCTACAGAAACATAGCAAGGGCTTGCACCATAAAGGTATCCTTGTCAATCTCGTCAGAAGGAAAAGCATTCTTCACGTCGAGTTGTCAAATCTTCCAACCTTGGCAAGCTTCCAACGCAATTACAACCCGAATTGAAGTCATCTTGGCAACAGGACTAAATGTCTCTTCATAGTCTTCACTGTACTGTTGAGAGAACCCTCGAGCTACAAGGCGAGCCTTGTACCTCTTAATACTGCCATCAGCCTTGTTCTTCATCTTGTAAACCCACTTGCATGTCACAGGAGTAATGCCAACAACCTTCGGTACAAGATCTCAAGTATCATTCTCCTTGAGGGCATGCCTCTACTCATCCATATCTTCCCCACTCCATGACTCTAGTGGCATTTTCAAAACATGAAGGCTCTCGCTCATCTAGGGGACAACAAAGAAACATGAGACAAAGCTCTCTATATCCCCCTCCCCCCCCCCTGTATACAGATATGGTAGAATGATGGTCCTCTTGGTCCTCCGCAGGGCTTTACCCTGAACAACCTCTTCTGCTGCAACTTCTGGACTTGCTCTCCTTCCGAACATACTTGGAGCATCTCTCCCCCTGCTTCCAGAAACGGAAGCACATGTCCCAGAGCTAGAAGTAATTAGAGCACCTGGTGAAATAGGAAACTCCACCAGAACTTCCTTTACAGCTTCTCCTTGCCCCCATTCTGACATTCTCTCCTGTTGATCCATAGATGATCTACCCTGGTATGACGTTAGTTCGCCAAATACAACATCCCTTGAGACCATATATCTCTGTGTCTCAGGATCCATGCATCTCCCACCCTCTTTCGGTCATCATAACCGATGAAGATTAACTTCCTTGCTTTCGCATCTACTTTCATTCTAAGAGCATCAAGAACATGCATATAGTAGGTAGATCTGAACACTCGAAAGTGTTTCACGCTTGGTTTCTCCTTGAACATCAACTCATGTTGAGTATTAATGTTGATAGGAATGAGAGGAATCTGATTGATAGCATAAGCAGCACAAGAAATTCCCTCTGCCCACAAGGACTTAGGAATGCTTTTGGCATGATGCCAACATTTGCAAGTCTCCGTCAGATAACGGATCTGCCGATCAGCAAATCTGTTATGTTGCGGAGTATGTGCACAAGAGAGCTCTCTCCGGATGTCATGCTTCCTGCATAAGTTGAAGAACTAATTTGAGGTGAACTCCCCTCCATTATCTGTTCTGAACTTCTATATTCGCAGATTAAGCCGACCTTCCATAAGCTCCTTGAACCCCACAAACATCCCGAACGTTTTGTACTTCTCCTTCATGAAGTATACCCAAGTATACCTAGTGAGGTCATCAATCAAGATCAATATGAATCTTCTACCTCCAAGACTGGAACTTGCGGTTGGTCCAAACAGATCACCATGGATACACTTCAGTGGTGCTTTGCATCTGATTTGTGATTTGTCAAATGGAAGGCGATGAGCCTTACCAAACTGACATCCAGAACAAACGTGGCCATCTCCGAAGGATGAAAGACTAGGCAAGCCATTCACCAGGCCTGTTCCCTCCATAGCCTTCAACTTATCCATTGCAACATGCCCAAGTATCTCATGCTAGATAGCAGCGCTGTCTTTAGATCTCATCTTATCAACATAGGAGCTTGTTGATAACACAAACAAGTCCTTCACTCTCCTTCCAACATGAGTGACATCACCTTTCACGCTTGACACATTTCGGAGAAACTTCACTTCTGTTGGGCCAAACAGAACGTGATACCCAGCATCTACAACATTGGTCATAGAGAAGAGGTTCTTCTTCATACCCAGCACATAATATACACGCCTTAAGGTGAGTGGACCTCTATCACTACCTAAAGAAATGACACCTACTTCTCGACCGAATAAATAGTATCATCAACTGTAATAATTGCATCATTACCTGAGTATGTATGCAAAGAAGAGAACTTGGACTCATCCCCTATGAGGTGATGACCACACCCTGAATCCACTATCCAATCATCCTAATAGTTGATGGAAGTCATAGCCCGAACACAAGTTCCCATCATGAAAGCACCTCCACCACCCTAGCTACCTTCTGCATTGGAACCAGCCTCCTTCTTTCCTGCAGCATGACCCGGCTGAAGATTAACTCTGCAATATCTCTTAAAGTGACCAGGCTTATTGCAGCTGAAGCACCTTAGCCCTTCCTTCTTCTTCCCATCATGCTTTGTAGCATAGCTCCTCTCCTACTGATATGAAGTAGATGGACTATCACCTCCAGGTTTCTTCATCTTCTTGTCCCATCTCTTTTTCTTAGTTGAATACAGAACCTCACTATCTCCCCCGGAGACAGACATCCCTGCCATCTTCTTAGCTAAACTCTCCTACGAAGCAAGCAAGTTTTCCTGCTCCAGTAATGATGGATGATTAGCCCAACGTTGCACAGAGGTGACAAAGGCCACATAGCCCCTCTGCTACCCATAGATTATATGCCTCTTCAATCTTGCCTCTGAGATAGGCTCTTCCGGGTCCAACGCTGATATCTCAGCACAAAGGTTCTTCATCTTCAGGAAGAAAGATGAGATAGATAAGTATCCTGGAGTTGCATTTGCCAACTTATTCTCAAGAAACTATAGCTGAGATACATTCTTCTTATTGAACAAGCCATCCAAGACTATCCAAATTTCAGCAGTAGATATACATCCAATGATGTGGTCAAAGAGCTTGATGAGTCCCAATTATATACACTTTTATGGACTCATCTGGGCTTGTTTTCACGCACATGCACTTCACTTTCTGCACATTATTGCCTATATTTCACTTGAACACATTTCTTCACGAAGTGCTCATTTTGGCCCATTGTGGTGTGCAATTGCGCACTATTTTGTTGGGGGCAAGCACACTGTGCTCCCCATTGTATTTCTAGTTTCATGTTGGAGCTGGAACGGTATTCCCAGCTGTGTTGTGGCTGATGCAGGTGGACGGTTCATCCAGTTCTATCCAGAATTCATGACTGCGCATATCGCACAGTTGTGCGGTTTCCTTGACGCGCGGTCATAAGTGATCGCGCGTTCTCTTCTGGGGAAGAATACAATGTTCTATCGTTGATCATGCGTCTATACGCACGGGCAGTGCCCGTGTGTGAAGGAATCGCATGATCGACCTATTTAGTCTTGCTTTTTGGCTTTTCTGAATTTACCCGTGCGATTTTGCGCACGGACGGCTTCGAACGTGCTTGAGTAAAACGCACGGGCACTCTGGGTCATCTTCCTTCTTCTACTCACAATTAATATCGCACGGGCAACGCACAGGCGTGCGTTCGACCGTGTGTGACCAAATTTCTGTTCTTTTTTCTATAAAAGCTGCAGTTTTCAACCTAAAAAGGAGAGACCGTACACGCCGTAGAGTTGCGCCATTTTCGCCACTTCCACTGAGGTTTCGCCCCTTTGGGCCTCCCCCATCATCCTCAAGCTCCAAGGAGAGGGATTCAACCCTACATCCACCAAGATCCAAGGATAGGGAAGCTAGGTCGTTTCCGGATCGTGACACGAAGAAGACGGGCCATTGGAGGGTAGTGACAGCCTTCTCTACCCCGGACGCAGTTGAGGACCGAGCTTGGATGCGGATTGACAACCCAACAAATCCAACCATGAATCTTCAACAAGACTTCAAATTCGGTCGATTCCTTGCTCTCTCTATCTTTGTATTGGTAGTTGTAGTTAGTAGATCTCTTGTATTTTGATGATGATCACTATAAACCTTGTTATTTAGAGAATTTCATGTCTATGTGAAATTATCTTTTATTTATATGTGTGTATGAGGTGCGCCGCCATCCATTTTCCATTCCACAGTCATGTTCATGTGCCACACTAGCAATTGCTAGTGGTGTGCTTGTCGACGAGGTGCTTTCGACCCTCATTCCTTTTGCCTACTCGTCCATCCCCATAGCGAAGTAGCGCATTCAAGGCCAACGTAGTCTCCATCCCGCCTAGCAAAGTATTGCATAGCGGCATTGCATAGGAGTAGATATAGTATTTTCTCTTTATTTTTACCAACCAAAACCCCCCGTTTCCGCAACCAATCCGACTTAAGGACTTCAATCTCAAGTCCTTCCTCAAAAGTAAACTCCACCTTACTGTGTTCCTTCGAGATCGAAACTTGGGGATTCACTCCCACATTTTATATTACTTGAACGACCGGTACACTGCCGTGTCGTGTCGCAGTCTTGCTACCGCCTATAGTGGTGTTCGAGATTTGCGCATCAAAGCTCAGGAATGATAGCTCGCTTGAGAGTGAACTCAGCTTTCACATTTGCTCTCTTCTAAGCCTTCACCTGCTCAGCATTCCCTTCAGCAGCTACAACTTGTTGTCTCTCTTCTCCACCGACTACCTCCCATAAATCCTCACCAAGAAGAGAGCTCTCCATGCAAGACTTCCACTTCTTTAAGTTAGTCTACATAAGGAGCTCAATACCAAGACCTCTTGCATAACCTCCTTCCATTGCTATTCAGCTGGTTAACTTGAAGTTTTTGAAATCTTAAGCAAGATACTGAGGTTGATCGCTGCTCAATCCTTCTATCCCTCTGATACCATGTTAAATTTTTCTAGCTCTGATATCTAGTGATGAATTTTAGCTTAGATACCAACAAGAAACATAGAAGCGGGAACCAGACGCAGGAACTCTACAACCATACCAAGCTAAATAACTAGCAATAATAGAAGAGCAAAATGATCTTGAATATAAACTATCTCCTTACAATGGGAGGTATACATGGCGAGACATGATTCATCAGAATACCGAGAGAAACAAGAGAGACAAACAACAATTGCCGATCAGAATAACTGAGACTGCCAGAGACCACTGAAAAGGTCAAACTTCATGCAAACATTGAGGTCGCAAGACCACAACAGGTCGCCAATCTGTTACCTACCAGACCACCAACTCAAACCCCACAAGATGCTTACTTATTGGGCTGCTGGAAAAACGACCTGTCCGCGCTTATTGATCGCCTGACCATATTGTTGCATAATCACAGAGTCTACCCGCGAACTGAGAATAGAAATGCAAATGTTGTCGCTTGACCGCAACTCGGATTGCCTGACCGCTAGGTCACTTATTCACTGAGCTTGTTGCAAACAGCCCAATAACTAAACTCAGATCGCCCAAAGGAGACCACTGGCAAACTAGTTATTCAAAGCTTGGAAAGGAAGAAGACTGCTAACTGCTGGCCGCTAACCTGCGAACACAACAAATGGTCAACACAACTTCCAGACTGCACGACCTCAAAGGTGAGACCGGCACAAACAACCCAAACATACAACCCAAGCTCGAATTCTTACAGTTCTCGATTGTGAATAATGAGCCCTGCACCTCTATTTATAGGCAAACAGATGGATGCCATCATCGCCCAAAAGAGGTGCAATAACCATCAATCCAGATCATGTGTGGTCTCAGCAAAGTAGACCGCCCGACCACCATAACTTGGATAACTCGCCATCCAAAACAAAAGGGCCAGAGAACCCGCGTAGACTGTGCGGTCTCTGCGATCTGACTCCATCAAACCGCACAAGATAATAAAGCCAGAGAGCCTGCACAGACCACGCAGACTACGCGGTCTCTGTGGTCTAACTCCTTCTGATTGCCCATCACACTTCCTCTTCCACTTCAAAAATTCAACAGCCTGTGTGTTTTGTGGCTAATGAGAAAGAGGCTCTATGTGTTCAATGGCACAAGAGACTTGCATGCATTAATTACAATTCCACAAGTAAGCTTCTCTCTCTAGACCTTGCTAGAAATGGACCCAACATTAAGTGCATTAAGGAAGGTCCTTGTCAGGCATGCCAACTTGGCAATTAAACTCGGACCAGCCTAAAGAGCATCTCTAACAAAGATTCCTCAAGGTGCCTATTTCTGTTGCACATAGATTTGTTTGGTCCTATGTTAGTTCTCAGCTTAGGAGGGAAGACTTATACCCTTGTTGTAGTTGATGACTATTCAAGGTTCACTTGGGTGTTCTTCCTTAAAAAGATGTTAGATACCATAGATATCTTAAAGAACTTTGTCAGGAAAATCCAAAATGAGATGAGCTGCACTGTGGTCAAATTCAGCAGTGACCATGGTACAGAAATTTAGTCAGGGGACATGATAGAATTCTGCCAAGAGCTGGGAATCTCCCAAAAATTTTCCTCAACTAGAAGTCATCAATAGAATGGAGTTGCAGAGAGGAAAAATAGAACCTTAATAGAGGCTAGTAGGATAATGCTGAGTGACTCCTCTCTACCAGAATACTTCAGGGCAGAGGCTGACAATACAACTTGTCATGTGATAAATAGTGCCTCTATCATCAAAGACCACAAGAAAACTCCCTATGAGCTGATGAAAGCAAGAAATGTTGGGTTTTCTATACCCCTAACGGGATGACATATCGAATATGCGCAACGGAAATAATAACAAGAACAACCCAAAAGAGGCAAACGGATCTTGCGGTTTTCATTATTCGAGAGAATAATCAAATCGAAATACAAAGTACCTTTGCGGGATTGAGTCAACACTCAACCAAGGTGCTCCAAAGAGAAATCCAAAAATCTGCCTTTGAGTTCTTCAAGAATCGAAATGGATCGATCCCTCGATAGAAGTACAGACAAGCAAAAGGAGAACCCTAGCTTCTTGTCGTACAAGAACTAGGTCGTAGAAGGAAGCTCTCAACGTCCCCATGGACTACCAGGTCCGATCCAGGGGAGGCTGCGATAGATGGCGGCGAACGGGAAGATCGAGATGCCCTCCCGCGGAACAGTTCCGGTCGGCTGTTCTCGTCTAAATTGCGAAAAGATTATGTCTTCTTTAAACCTAAAATCGCATGCCCTTTTATACTAAAATGCATAAATCAGGGTATCCGCAGACCCAGGGAAAAAGAACAGTTCGGTCAAGGTTTACACATTAGCCGAATCGACTAATCAGATTAACCGAATCGACTAAACAATATAACCGAATTCGATTCAGATTCGGCGAAACCATTTCGACAAATTCGTCTATATAAATTTGGCTATATAAATTCGGCTATATGATTTCAACGAAACAATTTCGTCTATTTAAATTCGGCGAAACCCTTTAACCGAATTTGTCATTTATTCAACTAAACACTTTAGCTGAATTTGACTTAGCCGAATTCATCTAAACCCTTTAGCCGAATTCGTCTAAACCCTTTAGCCGAATTCGTCTAAACCCTTTAGCCGAATTCATCTAAACCATTTAGCCGAATTATCTAGTATAAATCCATTCGTTTAAACCCTTTAAACGATTTCCCGTTGAGAGACTCTCAACTTAATTCCAAGCAGTCACAGGATTGGTCCTCCACTCATATCGAATATGAGTAAGGCCAACACAATCCTTTCTCCAATTTCTCCAAACGCTTTTATGTGCGACCCTATAGGCTCATATTGCGTTGGCAGTAAGACTAACTGCTTGATTGCTTTGAGATCACCTAGGAAACTCCAACAGTCTCCCACTTGATCACAAAGTATCAACAAAAGTCTCACAAATAATGAGCGACATCTAGCAATACATCATCGCTACCCAAGCAATAAGAGTTCATAACTCAATAAGCCTGTCTTAACCAATGTATCAGTGTTGTCATGTCCCTTTGTCCTTTACATCCGGATAGAACTAGAGGCATGGACCGTGTCACCCTCATAATTGATCAATCCCAATTTCTTGATCTAGAATAGACTGTCTGAAATTGGTGAGCTCAATATCATATATTGACTCAACCAAGCATGGCCATGCATTTCTCAGTCTCATTCCATCAAGGGGCCCATGGATGTAACTCCTGTCATACAAGAGGAAAAATCCCATTTCTGCTCACACACAAACATCCAAATGATTCATAACATACCCAACAAGCACCCTTATCGTCAACCTTTCTCAAGAGAAGACTTTAGATGGCATCAATGTATGCTCTTCCTCACATGATGAATGCTATGACTTCAGGTCAAAGGACCACAAACACCATTGTCACTTGAGACCTACTTGTGACATGTTCATATAACAATCCACAATGTAGTCTCATGGGGGGTCTATCCAGTACAACTTGTTCTTAACAAGTACCCATGTGATGACTTGATATTACAATATCATGACCTATGAGAACCAGTCATCAGTCAACGCACATGATGGTCTTATGGTCTCATCCTCGCCCTTAATTTCTAGGATGATACCTCGACCAGGGACCATTTAAGAATGAAGCTTCATTTAAACATAGACCCTCACATTCAAGTCATGTACTTGAATTCCTATGGAAGCAAACTTTCTAGGGGCATTCATTATGTTAATTAGTCTATCAAATAGAAATGGTTGACATAATAAAAGAACTTGCCACAAATGTAAAATGAAACATACAGTATACATTACAATTCATCGAATGAATAAACAACCGACAAACATACAATCCACAAGGCTCCCACTAAAGACGATCATTCAAGTATCTAATACCCATTGATCTAACATGACCATCATGCTTCTTTTGCGCAAGAGGCTTTCTCAGTGGATCCGCTGTGTTTTCTTCAGTCGGTACTCTGCAAATGTTCACATCTCCTCGATCGACAATATCTCGAATAAGATGGAACCTCCGAAGTATTTTCTTGGAGAGCTGATGAGATCTAGGTTCCTTAGCTTGGGCAATTGCACCGTTGTTGTCACAGTAGAGAACTACGGGACCAACAATGCTAGGAACTACATCAAGCTCGCTGATGAATTTCCTAATCCACACAGCCTCCTTTGCCGCATTTGCGGCAGTAATATACTCGGCTTCTGTCGGAGAATCGACAACTGTCTCTTACTTGGAACTCTTCCAACTTACAGCTCCTCCATTGAGGCAAAATACAAAACCTGATTGAGACTTTGAATCGTCCCTATCAGTTTGGAAGCTAGCATCCGTGTAACCATTTACAACGAGCTCTTCCTCTCCACCATACACCAAGAACATATCCTTAGTCCTTCTCTCAAGTACTTTAGGATATTCTTGACAGCTATCCAGTGACCATCACCAGGATCAGACTGATAATTGCTCGTCATGCATAAATCATAAGAGACATAAAGTCGAGTGCATAACATTGCGTACATGATTGATCCAATTGCCGAAGCATATGGAATCAACTTCATGCGGTCCTTATCTTCCAAAGATTTTGTACACTGGTCCTTAGAGAGACTCACACCATGTGACATGGGTAAGAATCCTTTCTTGGACTCAAGCATGTTGAACCATTTCAACACCTTGTCAATGTATGTACTCTGGGTCAAACCCAGCAACTTCTTCGATCTATCTCTATAGATCTTAATACCAAGTGTGTAAGTCCCTTCACCCAAGTCTTTCATAGAAAAGCAGTTCCCTAGGTTGTTCTTAACAACTTGCAAGGTCGGAATGTCATTCTCGATCAGCAGTATGTCATCTACATACAATATCAGGAAGACAACAATGCTCCCACTAATCTTCTTGTAAACACAAGGCTCATCCTCTTTCTTGATGAAACCAAACTCTTTGATTTTCTCATCAAAACGCAGATTCCAACTTCGAGAAGCTTGTTTCAATCCATAAATGGATCGATTCAACTTGCATATTTTAGTGGCTTGACTTGGAGATTCAAAACCCTCGGGTTGTGTCATGTACACTTCCTCAAGGAGGTTTCCATTAAGGAAAGTCATTTTGACATCCATTTGCCAGATCTCGTAGTCATACTACGCAGCAATAACAAGTAGAATTCTGATGGACTTGACCATGGCCACAAGGGAAAAGGTCTCATCATAGTCAATACCATGAATTTGCCTGAAACCTTTAGCAACCAGTCGGCCTTTGAATGTCTGTACATTCACATCCATGTCGGTCTTCTTCTTGAATACGCACTTCCACCCTATGGGTCGTACCCCTTCAGGTGGTTCCACCAAGGTCCAAACTTGGTTTGTGTACATAGAGTCCATTTCAGATTTCATGGCCTCAAGCCACTTCTCGGAGTCTGGTCCATTCATAGCCTCTTGGTAGGTTGCAGGCTCATCATCATGATCCATAAGCAACACATTACCTATTTGATTCATGAGAAATCTATATCTCTCAGGCTCAAATCTTGGTCTACCAGATCTACATAGGACTTGTGTTTCTTGAGCAGGTTCTCCAGCTACAACTTCTTGTAGTCCTTGCTTAGGTTCCAATTCCGGTTCGTTCATTGTTTGTGTCTCTTGAACTTCTTCAAGTTCTACCTTTGCAGTCTTTCTGGATAAGAACTCTTTCTGCAAAAAGACACCAGTCCTTGCGACAAACACTTTGCCATCAGACGGTAAGTAGAAGTAGTATCTTTTGGTTTCCCTTGGATACCCCATGAGAAAACATTTATCTGATTTGGGTTCCAGCTTGTCAGGCATTTGACGTCGCACGTATGCCTCACAGCCCCAAATCTTGATGAGCGACATACGAGGAGGCTTCCCAGTCCATATCTCATATGGTGTCTTTAGAACCGTTTTCGTTGGAACTCGATTTAGTGTGAAAGCAGCAGTCTCTAAAGCAAAACCCCAAAAGGAAACGGGCAAATCTGCATGACTCATCATCGATTGCACCATTTCTAACAAGGTACGATTCCTCCTCTCAGAAACACCATTATGTTGAGGTGTTCCGGGCGGAGTGAGCTGTGATACAATACCACACTCTTTCAGATGATCACGAAACTCATGACTCGGATATTCTCCACCTCGATCAGATCGGAGTGCTTTTATCCTTTTTCCCAGTTGGTTTTCTACTTCATTCTTAAACACTTTGAACTTTTCAAAGGTCTCGGATTTGTTCTTCATAAGAAACACGTATCCATATCTACTGAAATTATCAGTAAATGTAACGAAGTAGTAGAACCCACCTCTAGCCACAGAACTCATGGGTCCGCATACATCACTATGTATTATACCCAAGAGATCATTAGCCCTCTCATTACAACCAGTGAAAGGAGCTTTCGTCATCTTGCCTAATAAACACGACTCGCATCTCTCAAATGATTCATAATCAAATGAGTCCAGTACTCCATCTTTATGGAGCTTGGATATACGTTTCTCGTTTATATGGCCTAAACGACAATGCCAAAGGTACGTAGGATTCAAATCAATTGTTTTTAGTCTTTTAATATTTTCTACATTATAGATCGGATGGTCTAAGTTCAAAACATATAAACCATTAAACAATTGGGCTACACCATAACAAACATCATTCATAAAAATTGAACAACAATTGTTCTTAATTATAAACGAAAAACCTGAAAGTGCACAGTTAACCTTACTAGAATTCTCTAGAGGGGGGTGAATAGAGATTTAAAATATTTTGTGCAATTATATATATTTATATGTGGTGATCACAGATTAAGGCTTCCCACACACCAACAAGAATTAAATAAGTAAAGAAAGTAAATGCAAGAAAAGAAATCACAGCACAACACAAGGAAATATAGTGGTTCCCCAAACTTTGGGTAGTCCACTCTTCTACCCCCTTGGTAGGAAATTCACTATCTTGCACTGAGTCTTTTGATAAGGAGACTCTTAGAACCACCCTGTGTCTTTTGATAAGGAGACTCTTAGAACCAACTGAGTCTTTTGAAAAGGAGACTCTTAGAACCAGTACAACTGAATTTTTTGAAGAGAGATTCTAAAAACTCTTTTACAATATGTGAAAGTGAAAATAAGAAAAAGGAGAAGAAGTATTTAAGACAAGAAAGAATCTTCTTCCTACCAAGAAGATTGGAAGCACAAGAAGTAGTGAATGAAATCTCTCTTCTATAGTGAGAAGGAGATTGTAGGCCTTTTCTCTCTTTTGTGAGAGCTATCAGAGTTTGCAGCAGTATGGCTTCAAAGTGCGAAGGAGAAGGAAGCTTGATCTTTGCTGCAGCACTATTTCTCAATTTTCCCTTTTCACTTGGGAGCTCTTCCTCTTTTTCAAATGTAAAAAATGGTGGATCACTTCTTTCTTATGTTCTCTGCCGACCTCCTTGTTATTTTATAGCACTGTCCATTCAAATAATACTATAGGAGGATAATTGATTAGCAGACAGAGAAATAGAAAGATAGAAATATTTCCATAATAATTATATCAATAGAAGGAAAGAATTCATTCTGATTTCAAATAATGTCCATAATGGATTTAATCAATTTAGCCAAGAATCTATTAGAGGGAAAGAATAATTCAGAACGGCTATAAAGAATAATTTGATTCATATAAATCAGATCTATGAAATAAGGAAAGAGATCTGGCGATTTTTGAATTAATCATAGAAATCGACGTGCGTCGATTACTATTCGACGTAAGCGTCGAATTCGTCCTGGCTGGACGTCAAGAGGAGAATAAGGAAGGTGCATCGACTAAGGTGCATCGACTTCTCAAGATGCGTCGACTAGAAGTCAGAGCTACTTCGACATAGGATACGTCGAATTCTTCTTAAAGGTACTTCGACTCATTCTGAAAGAAACGTCGATACTACTTCGACGTTGCGTCGAATACTATTCGACGCATATTTACTTAACCTTGATTTTCCTTTCTTAGAATTCATATTCAACTCATTTTCAGGGGTTAAGAGAAATCATTTTCCTAACAATCTCCCCGTATTTGTCTTAACCCTATTTAGAGGGAAATCACAGCATTTGTAGAGAAAAGAAATATGTCAATCAAGTAGAAAAGAAATTGGAAAGAGAGATCATATAAACAAATTTTCCAGAATTATATAAACAGACTTCATGTTCATACCAATTAGTATTTAACTATAGGGTAAAGTATATCAGTATTATTTTCAAACATTACTCAGGAGGGGTAGGAGGAGTCTTTCTCTTTCTCTTGAATACTACTGTTTTAGGAGAGGGGGGTTTCTCCTTCTCAGTTGCAGGAAGTTCACCTAGCTCCCCCTGAGCAGATTGCTCCCCCTGGGATGGAACTTCCTTTGATCCTTTTACTTCTTCAATTTCTTTATCATCTTCAGCTCCAGTTGTATCTGGCTTCTTAGCTCCTACTTCAGCCAACACAGCATCTGGCTGTCCTTTTTCATTTTCAGCTTCATTCATAACAGTATCCAGCTCACCCTGAGATTCAGTTTCTTTATTTTTCTTACCATCTGCCACATTTTCTTTTTCAGCTTCATTGTCTGCTCTGCTTACCTCCCCTTGTAATAGTACCACTTGATTTGCAGCCTCTCTTGCTATATTAAGTACCTCTATTGTTTGTTCTTCAGAGTGTAGCTCAGGTACAACTTCATTTCCAATTATCTTGATAAGTGCAAGACTATCATCTTTTGAGGAAGGAGGGGACTTGTGAGAGAGATATTTAGGATTGGAGAGCTGCTCTTCATCTAGATTCTCCCCCTTCTTGACCTTCCTGGCCAGGGAGGTTAAGAAAGACCTGGTTACTCTAGAGGAAGAGAGAGAGGTCTTCAGATTTTGCACAGAGGCACTGACCCCATCTATTTGGGTGTGCATGTGAAGGATGGAGGAATGAATCTGGGAGCAGTGCTCATCCAGCATTGCTTGGAATGTTTGAGCTGCTGATGCAATGCACTGAGTAAGGAGGGCTTCAGTGGATGCAGATGGTTCATGTTGTGGTTGGTGATGAGGAGAGAGTGGTGGAGGTGGTGATGAGGGTGGAGAAAGGTTAGTTGATGTATGAGTTATTGGTGATAATGGAGGTGAAGAGGATGAGAAAGTATGAGGAGGAGGAGATGGAGAAACTGCTGTTTGAGGAGCAAGTGTTTGAGGAGAGGTAGGTAGAGTAGGAGTTGTGAGGGTGGTAGAGACTATTGTAGAGAAGGATTGTCTCTTTGAGGAGGAGGAGGAGGAGGAGATGGATGAACAGGAGAGTTAGGAGGAGAGGGAGTCCTTTTAGGAATGGAACCTTGCTTAGGGATTTGCCTGGTCCACTTGGAGAATAGAGCTATTGACATTCTTTTCCCTGGAGGAATGGGGATTCCTTTTGACCTACAGAGGTCAGGGAAGGAGTGGAAGAGTACTTGACTCATAATCATCATATATGCATTTTCTTTATGTGAGTATTTGGAGCCTATCATCTTGAGCAAGCATGTGGCCCAGTCCACCTTCTTCTTCAGCACAAGGGCCCCCATGATGTTCAGTTGCTGCTTGGGTACTGCATCTTGGGCTGAAATTTTGCATAGTAGTATCTTTCCTACTATATCTGCTAGCAGTTTGTACTCCTCAGAAAAGTCTATTTTCTTTAGATGGAATGGTTTATCCTTTGAAAACTTCATGGTGGTTAGCAGATGCTTGATTTCATCAGGTGTGAGGTCTATAGATTCATCACCTAATAAGGGAATGATGAAGACTTATGAGGTTACTCTTTAGAAATTGATTTCCTTTCCCTATTTTATTTGAACAAAGATAATATTAGGATATACCTGATGGAAGATCAAAGGTGGTCTTAATATGTTCTGTAGAGATTGAGACTGGTGTCTCATAGATTGTTCCCTGGATTTCTCCTTGTTCAGATATCTGAACATGAGTCATCAGCTCTGTGAGCTCTGTTTCCAGGAGCTTGCGTCTTGTGGAGATGAGTTTGTCCAATCCAGCTTCAGTGAAGAGAGCTATGATGTTCTTATAATTTTCTGCAGCAGCTTGGAAGGAGTCGAGGTCAATGTCGAAACCAGAGTTTATCTTGGGAGCCATTTTAGGTCAGTGGAAGAGAGGAGGAAATGGCTGGACTAAGGAGCAAGAAGGATGAAGGATGCAGAGTAGTGATGGTTTCTAACTGAAGAGTCTTTTTAAGTTAGGTGAAGCATCGAAACGGGACTCAATTCGAGGCTTATTCGGTACTTCAGTGGATGTGACCGAAAATATTTTAGTATTGCCGCTCGTTTTTATGAAGTCGACGTTATGATGAGTGGAGTTTGACATGAGCGTCGATATAATTTGATTTGGGATGATAGGGTTTCCTATCGACGTATGCGTCGATTGGAGTCGACGTATGCGTCGATGTCACTTATTGAGTTGAGTCATCGACGGTGCGTCGATTAGAAGTCGACGTGACTTTTGATTTTCCTAAAGAATTTTAGGTGTTTATTTCTTTTTATCTCTTCCTAGTTCTAAGTCAGTCTTGGACTAATTTTTACAGATAGTTTGATTGGTTGTGCCAACATTGTTTAGCAAGGTGGCCAGTTTTGTTACATATATGGCACTTGATTATCTTATTCTTATGATAATTTGAGTTTAGAGAAGGATAGAAGGGTTGATTAGGATAGAAAGTTTGATTAGGATGGGATTTTTGGTTACCAGGTTTAGGGTAGAAATTTTGGTCAGGATAGAGGTGTTGATTAGGATGGAAATCATGGTTAGGATGAATGGATCCTGAATGGGAATTATAGAAGGTTTTTGGAGGATAGGCATTTAAGTTGCTCTGAATTTTTGTGCGTCGATATCTATTCGACGCATGTTGATAGTTGCTTCGATTTATATTCGGCGCTTTCTCCCGATAGCGTTGATCTGATATCGACGCATGGAAAAAGTTGCATCGATTGGAAGTCGACGTACTTTTATTCAAGCGTTGAGTAGAGGTCGAGGCATCTGAGAGGTTGCGTTGAGTAAAAATCGACGCACTATCATTCATGCGTCGATATAAAGTCGACGCAACTGTATCTTCATACATTTTCTTTTTCCCTTTTTCTGATTTTGTTCTTTTATGTATTGTTTCTTTTGGCTTAGTTGCTTCTTCAGATGAAGTTTGAGAGTCATCAGCTGAATAATATGATGTTTCATCAAATTATTTTATTTCCTTGATGGAGTCTTCTTCCTTATTTAGTGAGTCTTTTTCTTGGTTTGATTTGATGGGTTTTGTGAATTTTACAGGGATCATCCAAGCAGGTTTGTTGGATGGAACTTGGCTGGTTGAGGGATCAGCCCCTAGACCAAGATTTTTATGTCTCCTTATTTGTTGTTCAGTGATTTCCTTGAGAGTTTGGCTTCTCATTTTTATTGATTCTTCAAAAGCTTTTGCCTGGGATACCTTATCCTTAAGGAGCTGGTTTTCTATTCTAGCCCTTTCTACCTCCTTTTCTATGATGTTAGCCCTTAATTCATAATTTTTAGAGCATTTAACTTCTCTATTTCTCTGGTTTTTAGCCACATTGATTTGTTCTTTTAGATCTTTAATTTCTTGTGTAGCTTTTAGTTGATCTAGACACATTCCCATAAAATCATTTCTGAAATTATCACTTTGAAAATCTATTTCATCAAAAATGCTTACCTCATCCTTATCCTCAGATTCCTCTATGAGAATAAGGCTATCTTCTTTTTCATCTTCAGAAGATATGCTTTCTTCTGATCCTGTCTCACTCCATGATTTAGCACCATCATCATTCTTTGAGCCTTCAAGGGCCATTAAGCATAGATCTTCTTGCTTAGGCTCTTCATTGTCACTCTTAGAAGAGGAGCTGTCCTCAGAGTCTGTATAACTCTAGGCTTCTGCTATAAAGCCTCTTTCTTTCTTCTTCCCCTTTTTTCTTGAGATCTTTCTTTTTTAGATCTTTCTTTGTCTCAGCATTTTCTGGACATTCTGGGGTAATATGTCCAGGTTTCCTGCAGGAGTAACAAATAATTTCTTTAGTAGGAGTTTTGTCATACCTTGGTTTTGACTCTCTCCTTCTTGATCCATCTGTCCTGACACATTTCTTGAATTTTCTGGCCAGGAAACTGAATAGTTCTTCTTCAGTGACAGAGCTTCTTTCTTCTGTTGCTTTTAATGCAATGTTCCTGTCTTTTGAAGAAGTTGGGGTGTTTTCTCTTCTCTTCTTCTCTTCTCTGGTTTTCAGCAGTTGCTCATAGGATCTGAGTTTTCCTAAGAGAGCATCAGTTGAAATTTCCCTTTGTCCTCTTGTGTCTCTTATTGCCCATATCCTTGAGTCCCATGAACTTGGGAGACTCATCAACAATTTGTCATTGATCTCTGTGAGAGAGATTTCTCTATCTAACTCCCTAAGTTGATTGATGATCAGACTGAATCTGTCATACATCTCAGAGATGCTTTCTTCATTCTTCTTTTGGAAGTTCTCATATTGAGAGATCAATAGAGCCTTCCTATCTTTTCTTTCATCAGCACTTCCTTCTACCATCTTTATGAGAGCCTCCCAAATTTCTTTGGCTGATTAACAATCAACAACCCTTTGAAAGATTTCATCAGAGAGGGTTGAGACCAGAATATTTACAGCTTTTGCATCACATGTTCCTGCCTTTTTCTCTTCAACTGTCCACTCAGCCTTTGGGACAAGTGTTTCAGTCACTTCACCACTTGAGTCTTTTCTATAAGGCTTGGGAGGACCTGTCAAGATAACATTAAATAAATCTTCATCAATAGAATTCATATAAATCCTAATTCTTGTTTTCCAAACTGCAAACTTTTCAAGATTGCACATTGGTGGTCTGGTGGAAGCATAATCTTTGATTTGTGCCATGTGAAAAATAATTGTTAGAAAAATATATATATATATATATATATAAATAAGAGGTAGGATCTTTTTGATCAAGGAGTTAACCTTTTTAGATCAATCTCCCTCTGATACCAATTGAAAGTGCACAGTTAACCTCACTAGAATTCTCTAGAGGGGGGTGAATAGAGATTTAAAATATTTTGTGCAATTATATATATTTATATGTGGTGATCACAGATTAAGGCTTCCCACACACCGATGAGTCCCAATTATATACACTTTTATGGACTCATCTGGGCCGATTATTTAGTCTATGCACTACACTTTAGGCATGTTTTCGTTCATATTTGATGTTCCATGCTAGGTGCACTTTTAGGCCTGTTTTTGGTGTTATTTCGTATTATTCTCCTTTAGTTGTTGCTATGCATTGTTAAGTACCACTTTCAGTGGCTGGATTCGTGGTTGTGCTGGAACAGGTGTCGTGCAGGGGTTTTCCGGTACAATTCTGTACAGGAACACAGCGCACGATCACTGATTCTAATGCGCACGACCACTAGTCGTGCGCAACTGATCGTGTGCACTTACCCCCTGAAATCTGAGTTCTGTCTTCCTTATCGCACGACCACTTACGATAGCGCGCACGACCACTGGTCGTGCGCCAATGGTCGTGCGAACATTGTATTTTATAATTTTCTTACCTTTCAGGCTCCGTCCAGTCAGGCGGACGATCACAGGATGCTAGTGCGCACGACCACTGGTCGTGCGCCAATGACCATGCGCGCTGTTCATTCCAGCGCCTATATATAGTCTTGTTCGCGAATTAGGGATGATGGGGCTTCCGAGAGAGGGTTTTCCAGTCCGTACGCCGCCGATTTCCATCTCCAGACACCTCCCCTTCATCTTCTCCACAAGGGGAAGTCATCTCCGGTCATTCTAGACGTTCCTCCATCATCCGGAAGCATTCTCCACCGTCCGCAAGCACTCAAGCAAGCCGTCTCCATTTCTGTTCGGTGAGGAGAATAGCAATCCTGAGGTAGAAGACGACGGAAGCACGTGGAGAGATCGTGACAGTCTCTCGAAGCTGGAAGCACAGTCCGCCCGAGTCCGGAGGTAGCTTGACAAACTGCCATTCCGGCCGTGAACGGCCGCTAGTCTTCGTCCATTGGTTGTCCTCTTCTTCTCCCATTTGTTGTATTTTTGCGAATCATTTTAAACTTGAATATCATGATGTTTGGTTTAAATGCAATGGTTATTTCTTCTTTGTCCTCCAATGAATGTTTGTGATTTGCTTCACCTCCACGCGCTCACTCACTCATGCACGCATACATCGTGTTCGATTCGCGTTAGCAAGAGCTAGCGGCGAGTTGTGAAGAGGTGTTTGCGACCCTAACTTTCCGCACTAGAGACCACTTCATTCGCATACGCACCATCCATCCGCCTCACGAACCTCGGCATTGCGGCCATTGCACCCATCTCGCCTTGCGAAGCGGTGATTTCGACCCGCATTTCTTCTATTGCTGTTAACAGTAGGAAACCCAAATCAAAACTTCACTTTTTGTGTTTGTTCCCGCTTGTGTAACAATTGTCACACAACGCATTTCGTTCACCCAACCTGCATTCCTCAAGAGACCGACACTCGGGGATTCTATTCCCAACATTTATTACTTGCGCGACCGGTGCACTTGCCGAAATTATCGCATCAAGTTTTTGGCGCCGTTGCCGGGGACTGCAGACGTGATGAATTCGTCTGCGTGAAGAATCGTTGCACGAGGAACTTTTCTCTTTTATTATTTCTCTTTGTTTACCTCTGTTGTCTTTGCTTATTTTTGATACGCACATCTCTTTACCTTCGTTCTTTCCATCGTGCGCTAATCTTTTGGGTTTCAAGTATTCCTAGCATGACCTCCATTCAGGAATAAATCTATCAAGAAAGTTTAAATGATCTAAAGGTTCAAGCACAAAGGAACGATCATGACTTCGGGATTTCCTCCGACATAATTGAGTATATGACTGGGAACTACAAGTTCAGTGGGGATAAACATGAAGATGCGGTACAACACGTGCAGGACTTCTTAGAAATTTACTATACATGTATATTCAGTGGAGTTGAAAACGACCCGCAAAAGATCCTAGCATTTTCATTTTCCCTACATAATAAAGCCAAAAGCTGGTACTGGGATTTCCAGAAAAGAGAGGCGACCTCATGGAAGCAGCTCGAGGGGAGATTTTTGCATGAGTTTCAACACCGTACCCGAGTGTTGGACAAGTATAGGGAACTCATAACCTTCGATCAGGGAAAGGAGGAGACGCTAGTTGATGCTTGGGAGCGTTTTCAATCCCTGCATCGAGGATGCTACCGTGAAGATCTATCAGAAGTCTTTCTAATTCAGATTTTCTATTTCGGCGTGCTGGACAAATTCCGTCTGTTATTCGATGTGGCAGCCGGAGGGGCCCTGTTTAATAAATCGGGGAAGGACGCTTGGGAAGTGGTCGTGAATATTGTTCACACCAGCCAGCAGTGGAGTCATGTCATTCTTCCCCCCAGTACTACTGAAGTGAATGCAGTAACATTCCACGGAGCAGCGGGTCACGTGCCATCAGGGCAAACGGAGCCGTTAGCAGCTTTGGTGGTCGGGATGCTGGATAAAATGAATGACCAATCTTCCGCAATTCAACAGCTCCACTCCACTATAGGGACTCTTACCAATGTTGTTTTTGGGCTTGCAAGTCAGCATCCGGAGTCTGTGAATACCATGCGATTGAGAAGCGGTAGAGGTGTTGACAATCCTCCTCGACAGGAACCACTTGTGAGGCCCACTGACAAGTGTAATTCAGACATGGCCGAGAAGCAGACTCAGATTCATGTTGAGCCAGACCTCGTGAGTGAGGCACAACCCTCGGGATGTGTTGTTCACCCCCCATTCCCCCACAGGTTGCGAAACGAGAAATCCGAGAAGCAGTTCCGCAAATTCCTGGAAATAATGAAAGGAGTGCAAGTGAGCATCCCTCTGATTGAAGCCATTTCTCAAATGCTGGGTTACTCCAAGTTCTTGAAAGACTTGATTTCGAAGCGGAGACTGTTGGAGGATCTCAAGACTATCGACCTCACTGAGGAGTGCTCCGCCATCATCTCCAATATGCCCACAAAGTGCAAAGATCCGGGCAGCTTCACTATTCCATGCAGGATCGGTCATCACCATTTCAGCCAGGCGCTCTGTGATTTGGGAGCATCAATCAACTTGATGCCGCTCTCTATCTTTCGTGAACTAGGTGCAGGGACCTTGAAGCCGACACAGGTAATGCTACAGCTAGCTGATCGGTCGATCAAAAAACCGTCTGGAATTGTCGAGGACCTCACAATAGTAGTAAACGGCCTCGCATTTCCAGCCGATTTTGTCATCCTCGACATGAAGGTTGATACTATGGTGCCCATTATCTTGGGGCGGCCCTTTCTCGCTACAGCTCGTGCTATCATTAATGTGGAGCAGGGGGAGCTCACGCTCAGATTGGGGGAGGACGCTATATCCTATAACGTCCACAACCCGTCGCAACTCTTCCAAATCACGAAATGCGAACCGACTGAGCTGCTTGAAGAATTTGATGACCAGATCGATGTGGGTTTGGATGACTGCGAGATGTGTTGGCGGCGCGAGGACTTGGGCAATGACGGTGCTCATTCGAACCAGCCCGATAGTCCACATTCAATCGGAAGGCCATCCAGCGATTCTGCTGATCCAAACAATTATCCGGCTCTCAAACAACTACCGGATTCTCTAAAGTACGTTTTTCTTGGAGAAAATGCCACGCATCCAGTGATTATTTCCGCAGCTCTTTCCGCCGCCAACGAAACCGCAGTAGTGGGTGTGCTGAGAAAGTACCATAAAGTCTTCGGACGCTCTCTTGCAGACATTAAGGGAATCAACCCCATGGTCTGCATGCATAAGATCCTCCTTGAAGATCAGTACAAACCCTCAGCACAGCCCCAAAGGCGTTTGAACCCGAAAATGCAAGAGGTAGTGAAGGCAGAAGTGATAAAGCTCTTAGACGCTGACATCATTTACCCAATCAACGACAGCAAATGGGTCAGCCCAGTTCAGGTGGTACCGAAAAAGGGAGGGATCACCGTTGTTGCCAATGAAAAGAATGAGTTGCTACCTGCCTGAATGATCACCGGGTGGAGAGTCTGCATCGATTACCGCAAGCTAAATGATGCTACACGTAAGGACCATTTATCCACTCCCCTTCATTGATCAGATGTTAGAAAAGCTAGCGGGGCAGGACTACTACTGTTTCTTGGATGGGTACTCAGGTTACAATCAAATCTTAATAGACCCGTCTGATCAAGACAAAACAACATTTACATGTCCCTCAGGTACCTTTGCATTTAAAAGAATGCCATTCGGACTGTGTAATGCCCCGCAACCTTCCAACGTTGTATGCTCGCTATTTTCGCTGACATGGTGGGAGACTTCCTCGAAGTTTTCATGGATGACTTTACTCTCTTTGGCAGCAGCTTCGATTCTTGCCTTGCGAATTTGGCCAAGACTTTGAAGCGGTGTGAGGACACAAATCTTGTCTTGAACTGGGAGAAATGCCATTTTATGGTGCGCGAAGGAATTGTGTTGGGGCATAAGGTTTCCTGCCAAGGGCTCGAGGTGGATCAAGCGAAGGTAAGTGTTATTAGAAACCTCCCTCCGCCTACGTCAGTGAAAGGTATCCGAAGTTTTCTTGGTCATGTGGGATTCTATCGAAGGTTTATTAAGGACTTTTCATCCATTTTGAAGCCTTTATCTCGCTTACTCGTTAAGGATGTCCCCTTCCACTTCGACGATGCATGCATGCAGGCCTTTGAAACTTTACGGGGACAACTCATCTCGGCTCCAATTTTGGTGGCACCCGACTGGAATCTACCGTTTATTATCATGTGTAACGCAAGTGATGTGGCCGTAGGTGCTGTACTCGGTCAAAAGAAAGATAATACTTTTCACACCATTGCGTATGCCAGTCGAACTCTCAACAGCGCGCAAGCAAACTATACCACCACGGAGAAAGAAATGCTAGCCGTGGTATTCGCCTTTGAAAAATTTCACTCATACTTGGTACTTTCCGAAGTAATCGTGTACACGGACCACGCTGCACTCAGGTATCTTTTCAGCAAAAAAGAATCCAAATCGCGTCTGATTCGTTGGATTTTACTTCTGCAGGAATACAATTTTGAAATCAAAGACAAGAAAGGGGTGGAGAACGTGATAGCTGATCATCTTTCGCGGTTGGAGTACGACATGACGGCCGACATCCCCAACAGCTTTTTGGAGGAAACGAATGATTATTTCCCGGATGAAAAGTTATTCGCAATCAATACGCCTCATCCAACAGCCCCATGGTACGCTGATATTGCTAACTACTTGGCTTGTAAAACCCTCTCCCCGAATCTGTCCCCTCAGCAAAGACGGAAGCTTGCCTCTGATTCAAAATACTATTTTTGGGAAGACCCGCTCTTATTCCATACGTGCAGTGATGGAATTATCATACGCTGCGTTCCTGAAGTCGAGTTTCAGTCTATACTGCAGCACTGCCATGACAGAGAAGCTGGCGGGCACTTCGGGGCCGTTCGAGCAGCGCGAAAAATCTTGCAATGCGGATTATTTTGGCCAACCCTCTTCAGAGACGCCCATGCTTATGTCACCAAGTGTGACGAATGCCAAAGGACCGGAAATATCTCCCGGCGTGATGAGATGCCCCTCAATAACATGCTGGTCTGCGAACCATTTGATGTCTGGGGGATAGACTTTATGGGTCCCTTCCCAATGTCTCATGGTAAGCATTATATCATTGTGGCAGTTGATTATGTCTCAAAATGGGTGGAGGCCGAGGCGGTTGCCACGAATGATGCCAGCACGGTGCTACATTTTATCCACAAGAATATCTTCTCCAGGTTTGGGACGCCGAGAACTATTATCAGCGACGGTGGTAGTCATTTTTGTAATAAGCAGTTTGTGCAGCTCATGAAAAAGTTTGGGGTCCATCATAAAATTTCCTTAGCGTACCACCCCCAAACATGTGGACAAGTAGAAGTATCCAACCGCGAGCTCAAGCGAATAATCGAGAAATCAATATATTCAAATAGGAAGGAGTGGTCTAAAAAGGTCGACGACGCATTATGGGCTTACCGGACCTCTTTCAAAGCACCTATCGGCATGACTCCGTTTCAATTAGTCTATGGAAAGGCATGCCACCTTCCTGTGGAGCTGGAGCATAAAGCATTATGGGCAACCAAACTGTTGAACATGGACATTAGAGCCGCGGCCAAGGTGCGTCGTTCACAACTCAACGAATTGGAAGAGCTCCGGCATTTCGCTTATGAAAACGCTCGCATCTACAAAGAGAAAACAAAAAAATGGCATGATCGACACATCATCCCTAAGGAGTTCAAAATTGGGGACCAAGTGCTGCTTTACAACTCCCGTCTCCGCCTCTTTCCAGGGAAGTTAAAATCGAGGTGGAGCGGTCCTTTCTCAGTGACCGATGTCACTCCCTTTGGTGCCATCGAAATATCAGGGGATAAGGGAGACAAATTTAAGGTCAATGGGCATCGACTGAAGTTATACGATGGAACAATTATAAACAAGGAGTGTCAGTTGGTGACATTGGGAGACGAGCACCATAAAAGCGCTTACAGTTGATGTTCTGTTTATCTCATATTCTGTGAAACTTTCTCTTATGCACTCTTTTTTAATTTCTGCACTCTTAAAACAATTATAATACAGGTATTTGGTCCAGCTTAAGGACATAAAACAAAAGCGCTGCTGGGAGACAACCCATGTTTTTGTTTTTAACTTGTTTCAATTCAGTTTTTCTCTATTTTTGCTTCTTTTAGTTGTACCGTTTGCAGGTGTGCTTTGTACTTCGTGTTGGCGGATGCTGCGGATTGTGCACGAAATTAACGCCAATCTTCCGGTATGCTCAATTCTGAGCATTGGGTAACACTTCTCCCTCCTAGCTTTCAGTTTTGTGATTGTAATGTTATATTATTTCCACGCATAATATGTCATAAGTCTGGGGGAGAGTGTAACGAACTTTATTACCCACATGCCCGTGCACCACTTCATTTGCATACCAAAAGCAAATTTCGTTTTAACTTTTCAAAATTCAATAATTTTCAGCTTTTTCCATGCACATCACTACACCCACTTGAGCGCGTACTCACTAGTTTTGAGCGTCTTGGGTCAAACCTAATCTTTCATGTTCGATTGGAAAGTTCTTTTTTGTGCTGGCATAGGATTGAGTTGTGAAGTAACATGTCGACTTTTGTAGTGCTCCTAGTCGAGTGCTCGTTTTACGTGTAGAATTCGTGTAGAATTAGCTTTTTCTCGTGCATTTAGTTTTATAATTTTCTAATTGCGTGACTACTGTTTATTCTACTCGTAATTTATGAATCCAGTAGAATCCGATGGTAGTGTAGGTGAGTGTGTATGCGATCACTAGTGAAGTATTGCTCGAGTCAGGAGGAAGGATATTCTTTCTCGGTGGCTAAGAACTTGCCCCTAGCGACTCTTGAAGCATGGGTATAGGTTAGTTCATTTGTGCTAGTGTGATATAGGCCATTCATTGGCCCGGTTGAGCCTTTGCACCATTCCTACTCGCTCTATCCTTGCTTAGCCATTTTGTTCCTAACCGCCACCTCTTGATTCAGCTCCACCTTCAATTCGCCAAAGCCAAGATGACTATCCTAATCGCACACCAAATTATGAGCTCAAGCAATTTTTTGCATTTAAAAAAGGTTGGGTGTTGATGCGGTGTATATTTGTGATTGTGGTGGAAATGCGTTATTGAAGATATAGTTGTCTTTGTTATTAATTGTGCAAAGTTATAAAGTTGAAAAGAAAAAAAATGTGAAAAGAAATGAAAGTAAAAAAAAATGTGCAAAGAGATGTAAATAGGCGGTGTACACCCACCATAAGTTCATGTTTAAGTCTGGGTGTGTGGTGTACACATTTTTATTATTGCTGGGATAGTGTTTTTATTGCGAGGTCATTTGGGTTATGTGTGCTAAGCCCCCACATTTATCATTGTTTTCCACACCGTAGCCTAAGCCTAAATCATAACCTAAAGTCCTATTGATTTGCACTTTGAACGTAACCAGTGTCGTGGAGAGAGTGTGAACGGGCAAGCTTATGGCCATCGTCATTGATGGATTTCTTTGGAGGTTGTCTTGATCTTCGATCTTTAGTAATATTCCACTTAGTGATCAAGCTACTTTCCACCTATGCGTGACCAAAGGATTCACCGCGATTCAAATTACGAGTAATAATAATAAGTAGATACGCAATTTAGAAAATGTTAATCTACTTTGCATGTTTAAAAGATTTTTCTGCTAAAATTTCTACAAGTGCGAGTGAGCGACTTCGCATGGTACTACGCATATTCAATTACTACGCCAGCTTTTGTTTTTTCTAGTCCACATGGGAGATATTTTGCTCGGGACGCGCAAACAGGTAAGTCTGGGGGTGTGATGAGTCCCAATTATATACACTTTTATGGACTCATCTGGGCCGATTATTTAGTCTATGCACTACACTTTAGGCATGTTTTCGTTCATATTTGATGTTCCATGCTAGGTGCACTTTTAGGCCCGTTTTTGGTGTTATTTCATATTATTCTCCTTTAGTAGTTGCTATGCATTGTTAAGTGCCACTTTCAGTGGCTGGATTCGTGGTTGTGCTGGAACAGGTGTCGTGCAGGGGTTTTCCGGTACAATTCTGTACAGGAACACATCGCACGATCACTGATTCTAATGCGCACGACCACTGGTCGTGCGCCACTGATCGTGTGCATTTACCCCCTGAAATCTGAGTTCTGTCTTCCTTATCGTACGACCACTTACGATAGCGCGCACGACCACTGGTCGTGCACCACTGGTCGTGCGAACATTGTATTTTATAATTTTCTTACCTTTCAGGCTCCGTCCATTCAGGCGCACGATCACAGGATGCTAGTGCGCACGACCACTGGTCGTGCGCCAATGACCGTGCGCGCTGTTCATTCCAGCGCCTATATATAGTCCTGTTCGCGAATTAGGGATGATGGGGCTTCCGGCAGCGGGTTTTCCAGTCCGTACGCCGCCGATTTCCATCTCCAGACACCTCCCCTTCATCTTCTCCGCAAGGGGAAGTCATCTCCGGTCATTCTAGTCGTTCCTCCATCATACGGAAGCATTCTCCACCGTCCGCAAGCACTCAAGCAAGCCGTCTCCATTTCTGTTCGGTGAGGAGAATAGCAATCCTGAGGTAGAAGACGACGGAAGCACGTGGAGAGATCGTGACAGTCTCTCGACGCCGGAAGCACAGTCCGCCCGAGTCCGGAGGTAACTTGACAAACTGCCATTCCGGCCGTGAACGGCCGCTAGTCTTCGTCCATTGGTTGTCCTCTTCTTCTCCCATTTGTTGTATTTTTGCGAATCATTTTAAACTTGAATATCATGATGTTTGGTTTAAATGCAATGGTTATTTCTTCTCTGTCCTCCAATGAATGTTTGTGATTTGCTTCACCTCCACGCGCTCACTCACTCACACACGCATACATCGTGTTCTATTCGCGTTAGCAAGAGCTAGCGGTGAGTTGTGAAGAGGTGTTTGCGACCCTCACTTTCCGCACTAGAGACCACTTCATTCGCATACGCACCGTCCATCCGCCTCACGAACCTCGGCATTGCGGCCGTTGCACCCATCTCGCCTTGCGAAGCGGTGATTTCGACCCGCATTTCTTCTATTACTGTTAACAGTAGGAAACCCAAATCAAAACTCCACTTTTCGTGTTTGTTCCCGCTTGTGTAACAATTGTCACACAACGCATTTCGTTCACCCAACCTGCATTCCTCAAGAGACCGACACTCGGGGATTCTATTCCCAACATTTATTACTTGCGCAACCGGTGCACTTGCCGAAATTATCGCATCACACACCAACAAGAATTAAATAAGTAAAGAAAGTAAATGCAAGAAAAGAAATCACATCACAACACAAGGAAATATAGTGGTTCCCCAAACTTTGGGTAGTCCACTCTTCTACCCCCTTGGTAGGAAATTCACTATCTTGCACTGAGTCTTTTGATAAGGAGACTCTTAGAACCACCCTGAGTCTTTTGATAAGGAGACACTTAGAACCAACTGAGTCTTTTGAAAAGGAGACTCTTAGAACCAGTACAACTGAATTTTTTGAAGAGAGATTCTAAAAACTCTTTTACAATATGTGAAAGTGAAAATTAGAAAAAAAGAGAAGAAGTATTTAAGACAAGAAAGAATCTTCTTCCTAGCAAGAAGATTGGAAGTACAAGAAGTAGTGAATGAAATCTCTCTTCTATAGTGAGAAGGAGATTGTAGGCCTTTTCTCTCTTTTGTGAGAGCTATCAGAGTTTGCAGCAGTATGACTTCAAAGTGAGAAGGAGAAGGAAGCTTGATCTTTGCTGCAGCACTATTTCTCAAATTTTTCTTTTCACTTGGGAGCTCTTCCTCTTTTTCAAATGTAAAAAATGTTGGATCACTTCTTTCTTATGTTCTTTGCCGACCTCCTTGTTATTTTATAGCACTTTCCATTCAAATAATACTATAGGAGGATAATTGATTAGCAGACAGAGAAATAGAAAGATAGAAATATTTCCATAATAATTATATCAATAGAAGGAAAGAATTCATTCTGATTTCAAATAATGTCCATAATGGATTTAATCAATTTAGCCAAGAATCTATTAGAGGGAAAGAATAATTCAGAACGGCTATAAAGAATAATTTGATTCCATATAAATCAGATCTTTGAAAGAAGGAAACAGATCTGGCAATTTTTGAATTAATCATAGAAATCGACGTGCATCGATTACTATTTGACGTAAGCATCGAATTCGTCCTTGCTGGACGTCGAGAGGAGAATAAGGAAGGTGCGTCGACTTCTCAAGATGCGTCGACTAGAAGTCAGAGCTACTTCGACATAGGATACGTCGAATTCTTCTTAAAGGTACTTCGACTCATTCTGAAAGAAACGTCGATACTACTTTGACGTTGCGTTGAATACTATTCGACGCATATTTACTTAACCTTGATTTTCCTTTCTTAGAATTCATATTCAACTCATTTTCAGGGGTTAAGTGAATTCATTTTCCCAACAAAACCCTTCATGTCAAGACATGAAATGGATATAATGTTTCTTGTTATGGCTGGAATATAATAACAATTATCTAGTTCTATTACAAGCCCAGTGGGCAAAGAAAGACAGTAGACACCAACGGCGACGGCAGCAACTCTTGCTCCATTCCCGACGCGCAGGTCTACCTCCCCTTTACCCAGCATTCTTCTCCTTCTCAGTTCCTGCACATTTGTACAAATGTGAGAACCACATCCGGTATCCAATACCCAAGATGAAGGAGCAGAAAGGTTTATCTCTATAACGTAAATACCTGAAGTGGAAGTCATACTTCCTTTCTTCTTTTGGAGATCCTCAATATAGAGGGGACAGTTCCGCCTCCAATACCCTGCCTTACCGCAGTGGTGGCACTTTCCTTCTTTCGCCAGACCTTTCCTTTTCAGTGCAGAAGACTTGGGATCAAGAGGAGACTTAGATCCAATCATCGTCTTCTTGGATCCCTTGGCCTTGCCCTTGCTCTTATGCACCATCAGTATGCGGTTGGCAGGCTTGGCCTTCTTCATATTATTTTCAGCAGTTTGCAACATACCTAGGAGCTCGGGCAGTGTCTTGTCTATTTCATTCATGTTATAGTTCAAGACGAATTGCTCATAACTGTCCGGCAACGATTGCGGGATCAGATCTGTGGCCAACTCTTGACCCAAGGGAAAACCCAATCTTTCAAGGTTCTCGATATACCCAATCATCTTGAGTACGTGAGTCCCTACTGAGTCTCGAGCTCCCATTTTGCACTGGAATAATGCCTTGGATATGTCAAACCTCTCTTGTCGGGCTTGCCCCTCGAACATTTTCTTGAGGTGCCCGATTATCTCATAACCACACATGCTCTCTTGTTGCTTCTAAAGCTCAGAGGACATGGTAACAAGCATGAGGCATTCCACATACAAGGTATCATCCTGATAATTCTTGTAAGCATCTCTATCTGCACTCGAATTATTTCCGGTCGGCTCTGTGGGGGCTTCACCTTCCAAGACATAGAGCTTGCGCTCTTGCCTGAGAACAATTCTCAGGTTCCTATACCAGTCGAGGAAGTTCGTCCCGTTGAGCGTGTCCTTCTCAAGAATAGCTCTCAGGGACAGGGTGGAGTGAGATCCACTTGCCATGGAAATTCTACAATAAATTTGCAAAAGATTTAGTACTTTATTTCAAAATACATTTTATATTAATAAGGACTTTTATTAAAGAGCTCCCACAATTTTAATCAAATCAGTAACCCTTGATATCGATTCAGAGAGTTTATGTGAGCTACTCTTTTAGTGGACAAGATCCGTATTTCACCAACACCACGAGTCCGCTTTGGCGTTCCTCTCATAATGCGGTTATTTAGGTAGACAACACATGTCAATTGCATCATTATGCAACTCTTGTATGGTTGGTGAATAACTATTTATTCGCATCCATCTTATGGTGCATACCAACCCTATGCCTCTAGGGACTCAACCTTTGAGGTCACCTAGTTAAGTTTGACCCGATGTCGACAGTGGGATATCACAATTAACCGCTCGCACCCTTACAAAGATAGATTAATGCACCTTGCTTTGGCAAGCCCACACTTCATCGATCGAGGCAGGAAGAGTGTCATCCATCGGAAGGCATCCGTATACTTAATATTGGATAAGGGATTTTATTTTTCGATAGATGAACATTTCATCGTGATTAACATTTAATCACCATGCACATACACAAAACAAATGCATCCCCTATGTGCACAAAAAAGGATTATCAACATTTTGATAAAAGGGGGTTAAATCTGAATACTTAGAACACTTCTAAATCTTCAGATTTACATGCATTGAACAACAACTCCACTTGTGCAGTAGACAAGCTTGTCTCTTATGTCAGATTTAATAATCTAAACATTTGGTTTTACAAACCATTTTGAGGGACGGTTACAGCAGAGGAGAAACAACCTCTGAAACATGAAAATCGCAACGCAATCACATGCATTCCTGGCGGGGTTCCAAGGGGCCGCGCCCCAGGCGGGGTCTTAGGGGCAGAGCCCTTGCGGGGGGACGGAGCAGAGCCCCGTACAAAATTTTGAAATCCCACCACCAGAAACCACACAAAATCACATCAAATGTGATATTCCAAGAAGAAATTAGGGCATTTAGAATGCTTCTAAATGTCCCAATTTACACGCACTTGACCGCAACCTGGCTCTGATATCACTGTTGGGTTTTCTATACCCCTAACGGGATGACATATCCAATATGCGCAACAGAAATAATAACAAGAACAACCTAAAAGAGGCTAATGGATCTTGCGGTTTTCATGATTCAAGAGAATAATCAAATCGAAATACAAAGTACCTTTGCGGGATTTAGTCAACACTCAACCAAGGTGCTCCAAAGAGAAATCCAAAAATCTGCCTTTGAGTTCTTCAAGAATCAAAATGGATTGATCCCTCTATAGAAGTCCACACAAGCAAAAGGAGAACCCTAGCTTCTTGTCGTATAAGAACTAGGTCGGAGAAGGAAGCTCTCAATGTCCCCACGGACTGCTAGGTCCGATCCAGGGGAGGCGGCGATCGATGGCGGCGAACGAGAAGATCGAGATGCCCTCGCGCGGAACAGTTTCGGTCGGCTGTTCTCGTCTAAATCGCGAAAAGTTTAAGTCTTCTTTAAACCTAAAATAGCATGCCCTTTTATACTAAAACGCATAAATCAGGCTATCCGCAGACCCAGGGAAAAAGAACAGTTCTGTCAAGGTTTACATATTATCTTAATCGACTAATCAGATTAACCAAATCGACTAAACAATATAACCGAATTCGATTCAGATTCGGCGAAACCATTTCGACGAATTCGTCTATATAAATTCGGCTATATGATTTCAACAAAAAAATTTCGTCTATTTAAATTCGGCGAAACCCTTTAGCCGAATTTATCATTTATTCAACTAAACACTTTAGCCGAATTTGACTTAGCCGAATTCGTCTAAACCCTTTAGCCGAATTTGTCTAAACCCTTTAACTGAATTCGTCTAAACCCTTTAGCCAGATTATCTAGTGTAAATCCATTCATTTAAGCCCTTTAAATGATTTCCCGTTGAGACACTCTCAACTTAATTCCAAGCAGTGACAGGATTGGTCCTCCACTCTTATCCAATATGAGTAAGGCCAACACAATCCTTTCTCCAATTTCTCCAAACGCTTTTATGTGCGACCATATAGGCTCATATTGCGATGGCAGTAAGACTAACTGCTTGATTGCTTTGAGATCACCTAGGAAACTCCAACAAGAAAACCTACATTATCCTACTTCAGAATCTTTGGGATCAAATGCTATGTGCTTAACAATGGGAAATCCAAACTGACTAAGTTTGCTGAGAAAAGAAGTGATGGTATTTTTGTTGACTACAACTCCTATAGAAAAGCATATAGGGTGTCAACATCAATACCCAAGTATTAGAAAAATCTATACATGTTGTATTTGATGAGACTAGCCTCATTCATAGAGGATGGTCTAGTTCTTTAGAGGATGCATACACAGTAGACAGAATGGAAAAGCTATCCATTGAAGACATGGCTGAATATTTAAGAAGAGACAAAGACCATTCAATAATAGTTGATTGGAAGAAGATGTTGTAGAAGGATTAGAAATAGCTGAAGAGGTCCAACCTGAAGAACCTGCCATAGAAGAAATCCCTAGAAGACTGCCTGCTGCACTTAGATAAATCATACATCATCCTCATGAACAAATTATAGGAGATGTCAGTCAAGGAGTGCTGACAAGGAGCAGAGCCTTAAATGAAGCATTATACCTGAGTTTTCATTCTCAAATTGATCCCAGGAAATTTGAGGAATCAAATCAGGATCTCTGGATTGCTGCAATGCAAGAGGAACTAAACCAATTTAAGAGGTGCAAAGTGTGGAAGTTAGTTCCCACACCGCATGGACACAACATTATTGGAACCAAGTGGGTCTATAGAAACAAATTGGATTAGAATGAGGCATTACAAAGAATAAGGCAAGGTTAGTATCGAAGGGCTATAGATAAGAAGAGGGCATTGATTTTGATCAGAACTTTGCCCCTGTTGCAAGATTGGAAGCCATCAGATTGTTCCTGGCCTATACAGCTCATAAATGATTCAATGTTTACGAGATGGATGTGAAGTTAGTCTTTCTGAATGGTGACCTCACGAAAGAAGTGTATGTAGAACAACCTTCAGGTTTTAATGATTCTACTCACCCTGACTTTGTTTACTTTCTTAGAAAGGTCGTGATAGATTATTAGGATGTAGTCTTTATCACCTAGAGGGGGGGGGGGTGAATAGGTTTCTTTTATTTTAAGCTTATGCCTAGCTGTTTTCAGAGATTATGTAGGTTTAAATCAAGCACTAGAAAAGAAACAAGCACTTATAATAGAGGTTCCTCAAGACAGTGTGTCTTGAGTAGTCCTCTTTCCCCCTTCACCTTTCTAACAATGAGTTAGACAAGGCCAACTCCTCCAATCTCAGCTCCAAGAGCTTACAACTAAGATCCCTCAGGATCTCTCAGGTTTTCTCCAAACCCTACCTCATGCTCAACAACCGTACCACAGGCACATCAGCCCTACAAGCTCAGACCTACCAAGAAGTCCTACCTCAGATCTCCACTGAGATCTTACACTCAAGCGGAACTCTCAGCTCTACACTCATGCCCAACAGCCGTACTCCCTCAGGAAAAATGCCCTACAATGTCAGAACAATTATGTTCCTACAAAAGTTATATTGGATGCTTACAATAGAAGATAGAATAGTAACTCTTTCAAGCCTTGGTCTTCTGTTGCAGACTTGAAGCAGGGAAGAGAACAATAGCTTCAATCCAGCTTATCTCTCTAATCCTTCTCTTCTGTAAGGATCATCTTGCTCTTCTTGATTCAAACAGGAAGAACAATCTTTCTCTCCTTGCAGCTTCAGGAAGCAGGAGGAGAGATCTTCTTGACAGACGTCAATGTAACAGTAGTTGAAAGTTGTTAATCAAAAGCCCATTTCTTTAATGCCCTAATTAGTTATTTTATACTCCTTCAGACTTCAACGGCTATCAGATGGACTCTGACACAATATGGAGTTGATCGGAACACCTTATCTTGCTTTACTGCAGCTTGCATCAAAAGCAAAATGCGCCAGCACATTTGAATCTGTCTCAGCGGTTGGGCTGAGATAGCTTCCAGTCTCAGCGGCTACTTCTATTTTCGTCTCAGTGGATCCACTGAGACAGAACAGTTGTCTCAGAAGTTTTTCTCTATCTGCAGCTCAACAGGCCCAGACACCTTCTTAGTGGCTCCTAGCCTTGTCTCAGCGAATCAGTTGGACTGACAGCTCGCCTCAACGGTTTTTAGCATTAAGCCACTTATCTTATTCCACACCTTGGAATAACTTAACACTGCATAGTCATCAGGTAAAATAGGTTTTATCGAATACAACTTGTACTTAGCATTGAGTGTGATGCTTCTTCAAATCAAGGGAACATTGAGGGTAATATTTCCAACAATCTCCCCCTATTTGAAGAAGACAGAACACTCCCAATGCTAAGATACATAACAACTGAATACTTATCATGTAACATCACTACATAGCATTCATCAAAACATAATCATGTTAACATTATTATTGCATTTCAGATAATGTCATAACAGATAATCTTCATGACAAGCATAATACCACATAGTTTATCAACCCAATAATTTGATTAAGTAATTATGTCAATGCATCACAGATTATCTCAAGAAATAACACAGAAAAATATTAAGATATGACCGAGATTAGCTTACCACATAAAGTAATAGATTTAGCAACTCATTCATTTTCATTTCAGATAAAGTGTTGAAACATTGTTCAAATTACATTTAGATATTCATAAAACTTAGATACATTCATTTAAGTTTTTCTCTTTTTAGAAGAAGTTGAGCATTCAGCAATGTCAGCAACAATTTCTTTCCCTTTTTCTGAGGCCTCTTTTTCAGCATTTGCTACTTCTATATCAGCTATCTTCTTCATGTTTCTTGCCTTCTGAAGTACAGATATGGCTTTGGAATGTACCTTGATGGCATCTTTCTTGGATTAACATTTCTCACTAGATTTTCTTTAAATATTTTATCCCTTTTTGAGTTTCTTTCTAGATTTTTTATCCATTCTTTAGAGGGATAGATTTTATCAATGTCTTTGCATACTTGTCCATGGCTTATCCGTGCATTTAGAATTATGCTCTTGGAATCTTCACTCCAGTACTCAAAATCTGGATCTTTGGTCTGTTCATCACTCTACTTAGCCATAAACTCTTCAGCAAGTATTGTGTGTTCTCTCTCTCTTTTCTTTGTCAGTCTTGCATTCTTTTCAATTTCTTCATATTTATAGAATTCCCAATCCTCTGCTCTTTGCCTATCCAGGAGGGGAAGGTTTAAGGCAAGCCTTATTCTATGCAGAACCTTGAGGGCTAGCTCAGAGTTAGTGATAGCATTGTTATCCTCCCCCTTTCTGGATTCTTCAAATATCTTTTGATTTATGTCCTATTGAGCAGCAGTGATTGAGCCAGAAATTGTTTGGAAAACATTTTCAATATCAACCTTCAGCTTATCCTTGTTCCTGTTAGCCTCACCATTCAGCTGCATAGAAGTGGAATACACATATTCTTGTATATGATTTGAATCTTTTTCTATTACCTCATCTGTCTTGCTAACACAGTTCTTGACATATGTCATATCCTGCTCAGACAGTTAGAGGTGTTTGTCTATTGATCTTAGAATTGTATTCTAAGATACCACTGTCTTCTCTGCCAGATCAAACCACTTTGTCATATTTCTATTAAGGATTGTAGTGTCTTCCTTAATTTCCTTGACATTAGACATCATTGCAGATTTCATAGTGAGGATAGACTTATCTATATATTCTTTTACTGTAGAAGGAGACCTGTCTACATAATCCTATATTGAAATTAGATGAGTATCTAACATTATTTATATGTCACTGAGAATGCTCTCATTGGATTGTGATAAGGTGGAGGTTGAAGCTTGCTTTTCAATGACTAAAGGATCCTGAATAGCAATAGCTGGAAGCTCACCCTCAGCTGAATGATCCTTTTCTTCAGCAAGTATTGATATTTGATCAATGTGCTCAGGATAGACTCCATCATCATCAGCAGCAACATCATCCACATCATCATCAGCATCAGCATCAACAACATCATCTTTACCAATTGAAGGAGCATCAGGTTGTTTGTGACCTGGTGAATTGCAGAGAGCTGGTTCATTACCAGAATAAGATGAATTCTTCTTTCAAGATTTAAGATGATTGTGTCAATCTTACATTGCATGCCCTCAGAAGAAGGCACTTTGTCCTCATCAATCCTATGAGAGACAGCTTCACCATCATTATTGTTATTAGCAACATCCATGGAATATGGTTCTTGTTGTTTCTCCCCCTCAGATAAGGCATCCACCTGGCCTTGAGGATCTAAAGGTCATACTATTGAAGAGTTATTAGTGATTAACTAGTAGATTGGTTAAGATTATCTAACATTATTAGTAGTGTGAAGGTGAAGGATTAATTACCAGGGGTGCTATCTATCTCTAAGACATTTGGATGGATAGGCTCAGTAAGAGTCTTGTCATCCATATGAGCATCCTTTTCAGGACTACTGTGAGATCCAAGATCAGCACCAGCATCCTCATTCTTATCAGATTAGTCTGACTCAGAACTTGAAATAACCATTCTTGGCTTCTTGGTTGCTTTGAATTTCTTTTCTCCTTCTCCTTTGCCTTAGAGGGCTGGCCCATGGGGAGCACCCTTGTGAACCTATCTAGGGTCTTTATATCCATCCTCTTCAGGTAATGGATATTTGATCCTTTTAAGCCTTTATACTTCTCAGGATAAGTTTGGATTAAATAGAGGGATATAATTCTACCCATATTAGGTGCTTGCAGACATTCCTTTAGTCTTTGACATATAACTTCTCCCATGGAATTTTTCTTTGTCAGAATGATTCTTGTCATAAGGTCAAACATATATTGGGAGATTGTGTCATGAGACACAGGCTTGCATAGAATTACTTTTCCCACAATGTCTGATAGAAGTTTGCCTCTTTGATTGAAGAATTTCCATTTCAACGATCCAATCTTGGTATCACAGTATTCAGCTCACTTCAGAGCCTTTTTCTTATCCTTGTCAGAAATTTCTTCCTCCTCGTCCTGACAGCATGAGGGAATTTGTAAGGTTTTCTCTATTTTTGCTGAGGAGATTTTCACTCTTCCTCCTCCCATCTTAGAATTTAAGGAGGACTTGGAAGAGGACAACTTTGCATTATTGAACCATTCCAGAACATCAGTTCTGAGAATGACAGTTGGTTCAGAAAGAAGATACTCCAGACCTTGGGCTTCTGGGAGTTGAATCACTCCTTTTATCTCTTCTGGAGCATGGGCAAACCCATTCCTGACAATGTCATAGCCCTCTAGAAGATCCTTTGAACTTTTTGGCGCCAATTTGGTTTTAGAAGAAGACACTGGGACGGAAGAGAATACGATTCGTCTCGACGGCTAGGAAGGAAGGGTTGTGTATCTTTCTTTCATTAAGAATTGTCTATTTATATAGCCTTGATTTATGTTTTGATTACCCCTAATAATTAAGGTTTAGTGAACTTATTATTTTAATGGAATTTAGATCATTTGGGGTTGCATTTAGACAAACTGTAATAGGACCTTCCCATCTCAGCGGAACTGCTAAGATGACGGCCTAATCCCCTATGATAGAGCACTGTCAACCGCTGAGACAATTTAGCTGTCTCAGCGATTCAGCTGAGATTTTTCCCAGCTGTCTCAGCGGCTCAGCTGAAACAATTTCTTCTATTTTACTGTACTTACTACCTAATCATTAATCAATTTGAGATTTGATTGTTTTATGACCTAACCATGTCATTAAGAGTATTGATGTGACAATATTTTAAATCATAACATAACATGCATAATATCATAGATGACTGATAGAAGGAAACATTTGTCACTACTCAATATTTAACATACCTAGTTCAATCTTGAAATCATTAAATTTAGCCTCATCCAATGGCTTTGTAAAGATATCAGCAACTTGATTGTCAGTGGGTACAAATTCAAGGCAGATATCTTTACATTCAACATGTTCTCTAATAAAATGATATCTTATCTATATGTGCTTAGTCCTGCTATGAGAGACAGGATTCTTAGCAATAGAGATATCACTGAATGAGTTACAATATAGAGGAGACTCACTTACCTTGAGGTTGTAGTCCTCTAACTGATGTTATATCGACAAAAGTTGTGCACAACAGCTACCTACAGCAATATATTCAGACTCAGTAGTGGATATTGCCACACTGGTCTGCTTTTTGTTGCTCCATGATATCAACCTCCTTCCTAGGAACTGACAAGTACCACTTGTGCTTTACTTGTCTTCTTTGCATCCTGTAAAATCTGCATCTGAAAATCCGGTCAGTTCAAAATCATTGTTCTTAGGGTACCAAAGGCAAGATGTAGGCTACCTTTAAGGTATCTCAAAATCCTCTTTACAGCTGAGTAGTGAGATTCCTTAGGGCATACCTGGTACCTAGCACAATCATATGTAGCATACATAATGTCTGGTCTACTAGCAGTTAAATACAATAAGGATCCAATAATGCACGTGTACATGGATTCATCAAAGGCCTTGCACTTCTCATCCTTATCCAGGGAAATGTTGGACCCCATGGGAGTTTTCATGGTGGAAGCTGATTCCATCCCAAACTTCTTGATAAGCTCCCTAGGGTACTTAGTCTGAGAGATGAATATCCCCTCATCAGACTGTTTCACTTGGAGGTCTAAAAAATTGTTGAGCTCTCCCAAACTGCTCATCTCAAAATCCCCTTGCATAAGGTTGGCAAAACCTTTTGCAGAGGTTGTCATCAGTAGACCCAAATATTATGTCATCAACATATATTTGGATTAGAAGACACTTGCCCTTTGTTTCCCTAAGAAACAATATGCTATCTATCATTCCCCTCAAGAACTTATTCTTGATGAGAAAGCTAGACAAGGTATCATACCAAGACATATGGGCTTGCTTTAGACCATATAGAGCTTTCCTAAGTAAATACACAAGAGAATAGAGGGTTGGATGTACAAAACCTGATGGTTGTTCAACATATACCTCTTCCTTCAAGTCATCATTGAGGAAGGCTGATTTGACATCCATCTGATATACTTTGAACCCCTTGTGGGCAGCATAGGCAAGGAATAGCCTAATTGCTTCTAACCTTGCAATTGGGGCAAAGGTTTGATCAAAGTCTATACCCTCTTCTTGTTTATAGCCCTTGGCCACTAATCTAGCCTTGTGTTTTGATGATGATTCTATTTTCATCCAACTTGTTTCTATATATCCATTTGGTGTCAATGATGTTGTGCCCATGAGGTTTTGGCACCAACTTCCATACCTTGCATCTTTTGAATTGAAGAAGTTCTTCTTGCATGGCTTGAATCCATAATGTATCTTGGTTGGCTTCCTCAAACTTCTTGGGCTCCATTCGTGATAGGAAGCTCAGGAATAAGGCTTCATTGTGAGCCCTGCTTCTTGTTAGTACACCTTGGTTCTGTTCTCCAATGATTTGTTATCTTGGCTGATCCATTAAGTATCTTGTTACTGCAAGCAACCTGTCCTCTATTTATTGTATCTCATCTACTGGTTCAGCAGTATCTTTAGCAGCCTGCACCTCTTCATCTTCAGGAATTGCAGCATCTGTATAGACTTTGCTACTGCTGGGTATGTCTTGCACAGACATCTTTTCCATTGCCTTTTCACTTCCTGTCAAAACAGAAGAACTAGACCAGCCCTTATAGATTAAGCTGGTCTCATCAAATACCACATGCATAGACTCTTCTATAACATTAGTATTCTTGTTATAAACTTTATAAGCTCTGCTATGTCAGCTATAGCCAACAAGAACCCCCACATTGCATTTCTCTACAAACTTTGTTAATTGAAATTTTCCATTGTTTAAAATGTAGTATTTTGAACCAAAGATTCTAAAGTATGAGATTGTTGGTTGTTTTCCTTTCAGAATCTCATAGGGGGTAATTCCATGATCCTTATTGATGGAAGCTCTATTGAGAACATAACATGCAGTATTGACTGCCTCAGCCAAGAAATATTCTGGGAGTTAGAAGTCACTAAGCAATGTTCTCACAGCTTCTATCAAGGTCCTATTCCTCCTCTCATCCACACCATTTTGTTGTGGATTCCTTGGGGAGGAGAACTCTTAGGTGCTACCAAATTCTTAATAAAAGCTTGTCTTGGCTTCAGATTGAAATTATGTGCCATGGTTAGTCCTAGTCCTGAACACAGGACATTGTAAGTCATTCTGAATTTCCTTGACATGGTTTATAAAGACATTTAAAGTATCTGATTTCTTCTTAAGTAAGAATACCAATGTATATTTTGAGTGATCATCAACAATCACCAAAGTATACAACTTCCCACCTAGGCTCTGAATTAACAAAGGACCAAAAAAGTCCATGTGCAATAGATATTGGCATCTTTCAGTGTCTTTGGAGACAATACTTTTAAATGTGGACCTTGTTTTCTTACCTATTTGGCAAGCGTGACAGATACCACTTTTAATACATTTCAAGTTTGGACTATTCCTTACAAGGTTTATAGAGAATAGTTTATACATTGTCTTGTAGTTAATGTGGGCAAGTCTCTTGTGCCATTGAACACACAGAGACTCATTTTCATTAGCTACAAGACATATAAGTAATAAAGAATTATTGCATATAAAATCTAAGCAATAAACATTCCCACTCCTAGTGCCTGAGAGAATGGTCTCTAAGTCATTAGACTTTTTAATCAAGCACTTGTCATTGTGGAATTCAATGACATAGCCTAAATCACATAGTTGACTTATGCTTACTAGGTTGTGCTGCAACCCTTCAACATAAGATACCCTTGTGATTTAAACTATGCCATTGGAGAACATACTGTATCCTTTGGTGATTCCCTTTTTAGATCCACCAAAGATGACTTTAGGCCCATTCTCCACAACTGTGTAGTCATGTAGAAGACTTTTGGTTCTTGTCATGTGCCTTGAGCACCCACTGTCCAAGTACCATATTTGTTTAAGATTGGTACTTAAACTAACCTGCAAGATGGAATTTAGTTATCCTTGGAGCCCAAATAATTTTGGGTCCTAGGTTCTTGTTAGCATGATAAGATGAAGTCACACCTGCTGCACCCTTTGCAGGAAGGCTCTTCTTTGCACTTGGCACATTGGGATTATGCCAACAGTCTATGGCAACGTGTCCCACCTTACCACAGTACCAACATTCATGAATGTTGTATCTCCTCTGCTGAACAAATCTTGAGGAAAGAGCATGAATATGCTTGTGCTCGGGAGGGGAGAAAGAAGTATTTTTCTTGTTCCTCTCAGCAATGATTTGGCTGAATGTTAATCTGTGGACAGTCTTAGCAGCCATTGTCTTAATGGCATCAGCTTGCTTTGTCTTGGGAGCTAGGCAAGATTGGATGGAATCAGACACTGAGCAGCAAGGCTTGTCCACAGGTTTCATAGCAGTCATATTCTTTGCTGGAATTAACTTGGAAGAGCTAGCTTCCTTACTCTTGAATGATGGAACTGATGTACCAAATACAAATTGTCCTGGTTGGGCCATTTGAATTTCTTCATGGGTATCCTTCATGGTACTCATTCACATGCCCTTTCTTCCAATATGGGAAGGAGTGTTTTCCTTCCTATAGGAGCTTCCATTCTTCTAGTGTACATACTGTCATGGTCTACCTGTTAGAGGGAAACAATACCTTTTCAAAGGTGGTATGATGCTTTGCCTTATTCTTGCTCTTTTCTCCACTCCCTTCTCCTACTTCCATTTTATTGAACCCTAATCCTCTTCTGTTGGTTTGAAAGGAAAAGGTGTAAATAATGGGAAGCACGGATTTGGGCGTGGAGAATTGAGTCACTAGGCTCTTTTCTTTGAGAAGCTTCTCCTTAAGGTCCTTGATGACCTTGTTCTTTTGGGGTATGGTCCTCAATTGAACAATTGTTATCCCATTTTGATGGCTTATCTCTCTACACATCTGAGCCACCATGGTAGGTGACTTAGTGCACTCTTTCTCAGCCAACTTAAGGGAAGCAATTTCATGGGCTTGCCTCTTGACCAACTTCTTACTCTTTTTCAGAGCTTCCAAGAGAGAACCATACATGTCAATCAATTGAATGACATCTTCCTCATATTCTGAATCATTTCCACCATTAGATGAAGGTGCTTCAGATTCTGGGCTTGTCTCATATTCAGAAGAAGTGTAGGAATGAATCAGTACCTGTTCACTGTCATAGTTGTTCTGACTTTCTTCTTCATCAGTTATGGACATCAGGCCTAGCTGATCTTTGTCCTTTTCATCCTCCTCAATGTCACTGTCCGAATATGATAGAGGGGCCCTGATTCCAATCATGGCAGCAGAAAAATCTTCATCCTCTTCTGCTACAAACAGCCCAATGTAGGCTTCCTCTTCTTCATCAGAATCTGAAGTTGAGGATTTAGATTCACTCCAGCATTTCCCTTTCTTTGCTAGGAAGGATTTTTCACCTTTCCTTTCCTTTTGGTGATAACGTTTCTTATCACCCTTGTCCTTCCTCTTGACTGGACAGTCAGCAATGACATGTCTAAGCTTGCTGCAACAATAACATATGATATTATTTGAAACATGTTTACCAGGTTTAGATTCATACCTGTCACTCTTTGAGTGATGTCTTTCAGATCTTTTGTGGTCCTTCTTGGAATGTGAGGAAGAGGAGGGCTTGTTCTTCCACTACTTCCTCCTCATCATCTTCTTGAACTATCTTGAGAAGGAAGCAAACTCCTTATCTGATGAAGAGCTATCTGAGGTGCTGCTCTCAGACTTCTCAGATTCAGTAATCCTTCTTGGAGGAGACAGCAATCTGGCTTTGCTCTTCTTGGAGCTGTCAGCTTTGAGAGCAACCTCTCTCTCCCTTGCATGAGCCTTGGTGTAACTGTCCTCTTCCTTGCTTGCAGACAATTCCATCTCATAAGAGAGCGGCTTCCCAAATAATGTATGAGTAGGAGTTTCAACCAGCTTGGCCACTTCCCTGATGGCACATATCTTTATGTCCCAGTCTCTAGTTGGAGATCTTAGGAACTTGTCATTTAGCTCATAGTCCCTGAATACCCTTTCATAGGTCCTTAGTTCATTAACTATCCTGAAGAACCTTTCATAACAGATAGAAATGCTTTCCTGGCTCAGCTGCCTAAAAGCCTCATATTCTTGATTGAGGAGTGATTTTCTATCCTACCTCACCTCAGTTGTCCCTTCCATTTACACCACAAGTGTATCCCACATCTCCTTGGTTGTTGTGCAGTGCACCAAGTTTTGAAAGGTGGAGTCATCAATTGCATTTACAATGATATTCTGGGCTCTTTTGTCCATTGAGAATAATGCAAGTTCATCCTTGGTTAAGTCATTAAAAGCCTTGGCCACTCTCTTAGTTGGATCTATGGTGGAGGCTATTTGATAAGTGAAAGGGCCCTGCTTCACAGTGTTGTAGATTCTAGGGTCTAATGCTTCCATGAACAATCTTACCATTTGCTTCCATATGCCAAGTTTTCTTTGTTGCACATGGACAACTTCATTGACCCCATCTCCTTCTGTAATCCAGTGGAATCCATTGGATTCAGATATGACTACTCCTTTGTAGGATCTGGTTAGACAGTTATGTCCTTTTTGAACAACCTCCCTATGATACCACTTGATAGTTTATTAGGATGTAGTCTTGATCACCTAGAGGGGGTGGGGGTGAATATGTTTCTTTTATTTTAAGCTTATGCCTAGCTATTTTTAGAGATTATGTAGGTTTAAATCATGCACACAGAAAAGACACAAGCACTTATAGAGGTTCCTCAAGACAGGGTGTCTTGAGTAGTCCTCATTCCCCCTTCACCTTTGTAACAATGAGTTAGACAAGTCCAACTCCACCAATCTCAGCTTCAAGAGCTTACAACTCAGATCCCTCAGGATCTCTCAGGTTTTCTCCAAACCCTACCTCAGTCTCAACAACCCTAACTCAGGCACAGCAACCCTACCAGCTCAGTCATATCAAGAAGTTCTACCTCAGATCTCCACTGAGATCCTACACTCAAGTTGAACTCCCAGCTCTACCCTCAGGCCTAGCATCCCTACTCACTCACGCAAAAATTCCCTACAAACTCAGAACAAATATGTTCCTAAAAAAGTTATAAAGGATGCTTAAAATAGAAGATAGAATAGTAACTCTTTCAAGCCTTGGTCTTCTGTTGCAGGCTTGAAGAAGGGAAGAGAACAATAGCTTCAATCCTACCTCTGTCTCTAATCCTTCTCTTCAGTAAGGATAAACTTGCACTTCTTGATTCACACAAGAAGAACAATCTTTCTCTCCTTGTAGCTTCAGGAAGCAGGAGGAAAGATCTTCTTGACATCCGTTAATGTAACAGTAGTTGAAAGTTGTTAATCAAAAGCCCCTTTCTTCAAAGACCTAATTAGTAATTTTTTACTCCTTCAGACTTCAATGCCTATCAGATGGCCTCTAACACTATATGAAGGTGATTGGAACACCTTATCTTGCTTTACTAAATCTTGCGCCAAAAGCAAAATCCGCCAGCACATTTGTATCTGCCTCAGCGGTTGGGCTGAGACAGCTTCCAGTCTCAGCGGCTACTTCTATCTCCGTCTCAGCGGATCCGCTGAGATAGACAGTTGTCTCAGCATTTTTCCTTTATCTGCAGCTCAACAGGCCCAGACACCTTCTCAGCGGCTCCTGGCCTTGTCTTAGCGGTTCAGATGGACTGAGAGTTCGTCTCAGCGGTTTTTAGCAGTAAGCCACTTATCTTATTCCACACCTTGGAATAACCTAACCTTGCATAGTCATGAGGTAAAATAGGGGTTATCAAATACAACTTGTACTTAGTATTGAGTGTGATGCTTTTTTAAATCAAGGGAATGTTGAGGGTAATATTCCCAACTGGCCCTATATGGCTTGAAGTAGGCTCCTGGAGGCTTGTATGAGACCCTGTCAAGCTTTCTCATTGAGAATAAGTTTTCCTGGGGTAAGATTGATAAGACATTGTTCCTAAGGGAAGTGAAGGGCAAGATCTTGCTAGTGCAGATCTATGTGGATAACATTATCTTTGGCTCTACTGATGACAATCTCTGCAAGAAATTTGCTAATTTAATGTAAGGAAAGTTTGAAATGAGCAGTGTGGGAGTGCTCAAATACTTCCCAGGTTTTCAAGTGAAACAAACTGAAGATGGTATATGCATCTCACAGTCCAAATTCACTAAAGAGATAGTCAAGAAATTTGGATTGCAGAGTGCTTCTTCTAAGAAGAATCCCATGGGATCCAATGTCTCTCTGGACAAGGATGAAAAAGGAACACCCTTGGATGAAACCAAGTACAGATGCATGATTGGTTCTTTGCTTTACCTCACTGCCAGTAGGCCTGAAATAATGTTTTCCACATGTGTCTGTGCTAGATATCAGGTGAACCCCAAGGAATCTCATCACACCTCTGTCAAGAGGATCTTAAGATACCTGAAGGGTACACCTAATCTTGGCATATGGTTCCCTAGGAACAATGAGTGTGAACTAACTGGGTATTAAGATGCAGACTTCAGGGACTTGCCAATTCCTTGGAGGAAGATTGATCTCATGTAGCAGTAAGAAGCAGACAAGTGTAGCAATATCCACAGCAGAATCATAATACATATCTGCTGGGAGTTGATGTGCTCAGCGGCTATGGATCCATCATCACGTTGAAGATTACAATATAAAGATGACCAAAATACCCCTGTTGCGTGATTCTTCAAGTGCCATCTCAATTGCTAAGAACCCTATCTCACACAACAAGACAAAGCGTATTGATATCAGGTATCACTTCATTAAGGATCATGTGGAGAATGAAGATATCACTCTTGAGTTTGTCCCCTCGGACAAACAAGTGGTTGATATATTCACAAAGCCCTTAGATGAAGCTAAGTTTAACTTCTTCAAATTCCATTTGGGGATGCTAAACTTAGAGTAATTTCAACTCACTTTAAATTTTATCACTAATCATTTGTTGCTTTGGAGAAGGCCAGGATAAATGTTGAAGGAGCCTCTCATGACAAGATGAACATTATCTAAAGCTAACGGGCAAAACTATGCCTGCAAACGATAACGACAAGTGTGCTGTATCGAATATAGTATAGGTTATAGAAACCAAGGTCGTATTAGACTCGGGGAGGTTGAGTACTCTTACTTTGGAAAATCTTTATTATCTTATCAAATAAAACTTGGGGTTGGTTGTCGCAAGAAAAGGAGATAACTTATTTTAAAGCTATGAGTTAAAAGACTAGTACTCAACCTTGAATCACCTCGGAAAATAAATATGGGAAATAAAACTTCTAATTCTCTTAAAGAAATTACTTGACCGTGGAGGTTCCCGAATTTTAAACGCATCTCTCTCGAGAATACGCTCAACTGAGTTTAGGTTGATCAATCGAACTTTCGCTCTAGAATCAAAACCCCTAAAACTCGCTTTATCATAGTGAACCCCTCTATTGGATTTGACTCCAATCCGGGAGAATTATGTCATCCTCTCTCGAGGAGTGCATTCAACTCTCTTTATCCATGAAATGATCGATTCGAATTCAAAACCTCTCGGTTATTAGACTATGAAAACAAGAATGAGAATTATATATCGAAAATATAATCTTAATCCAATAAAGTTCAAGGATAAATCTAAAGAATTCTAAGGAAGAGAAAGAGAAGCTAAAAATTAAATCATAAATTATATTTTCCTTGGATCATCTTGGCCGAGTACTAATAAAAATTTATCTACTCATAGAGATGGAGGAATTAACAAAAATAAAGAGGTGCATGATTAAAAAGAGAGTAGAATAAGAGAAAAAGAACTATTTTATTGAATTGCAAAAGAAGTTACAACTAATGAATTGTAAGTTACAAGCTTGAAAAGAAAGTACAAGTTAAGAAGAAAGAGGAGTACAAGAGCTTGAGAATAAGAAAACAATGCAAAAACTAAAGCTAGAACTCAAAAATTCATCCTTGATCATCTGGAGAAGCTCCCTTTAAATAACTGAAAATTTGGTGTTACACGCCCTTGGTCACGTCCGTGTACTGGATGGCACGCCCCCTGGTCATGCCCTTGACCAGGGGAATGTAACTTTAATTGACGTGGCAGGCTGATCTGGATGCTGGTAGCGGGTCGCGACCGTGTAACTAGGTCACGCCCGTGACCTGGGGCGTGTACTTGGCGAATCTCCACAGAATGACCCCGTGGTGGCGGAAACAGGTTTGGAACAACTTATAAGTTACACGCCCCCTAGTCACCCCCGTGACCTTGTGGCGTTTACTTGACATTTTTGCTCAGATATCCCCAGAAAAAACCTAAAAACACAGAATCAGCTTAAGTTAGCCCATAAAAATAAAAATAAGAACATAAAACGAGGAATTACAAGAATATTAAAACATTATTAAACTTACAATTAAAGATGAGTACAAAAAGTACTCATCAAACACCCCCATACTTGAGCTTTTGTTATTCCAGAGCAAAATAATGAGGAAAGAATTACAAGAATTCGATATTATTTCTAATTAACCAAAAGTTCATTAAACCAAGAATAAGTTAAAAGCAAATTCTAGTAATTCAAGAATTAAGTCATAAGTTATGGTAGTAATTTAAAAAGAGAAAAATTTTAGCTAAGTACTTGTCAGGATAACTATTTAGCAACGAAATTATAGAAATTTTCAAATAAGAATAGATTGAAATTATAGACACTCTAATATAAAAGAAACATAAAGGAGAAGACACCTACCAAAATATTGCTCTCTAAATAATTTTTTTATTTAGGACTAGAATCAATAGAGATGGCTAAGGATTGGTTTTAACGAAATGGCAAAATGAAGAGATACTAAAATAAAGGTGATGAATTTTATCCTCTCACCTTATTTGAATACGAAAATGTATATATTTAGGAAAATAATGAATTTTATCCTCTTATTTTCCATGCCATATAATCTTTTTAAACTTTCTCTTCAAACAAAAACCCAAAATGTATATGTTTTAGATGTAATGAATTTTATCCTCTTAAATCATGACATATAATCTTTTAAATGATTTTGGGTGCATATGTTTAGGAAATATTCAATTTTATCCTCTTATTTCCATGACATATAATCTTTTTTCTACATTATTTTTATTTTGCCAACAAAGGGTAGGGGAAAAAGAAATATTTCTAGTTAATAAATTAAACAATTTTGAGAGCAATTTTTTTAGTGGAATGAAATTTCCTAAGATCTTAACGTTAAAAGAAAATATAATAACACTCTAGAGATGTTTAACCAATTTACCACAAAGTGAAGCTATTTAAAATTAAAATGAGAAGTAGTGCTAAATAAATTCTCTAATTGAATTAAAAACATAAATTGTTTCTTAAAACTAAATTACTTCAAATTTAAGTTTAACAAATTCTGGTAAAACAAAATATAAGCTAAATTAAAAATCTAAGAATACTTATAATCAACCCTCAAACTAGATTTCTAGAAAGATAAAACACAAGGCTAGGCATATTTATTATTATTACTATTATATAATAATTTTTTTTATTAGTTCTTGGACTTCCCGAGGTCAACCCGGTGAACGGCTCGCAAGGTACTAGATGCTGTGATGAGAATTCAAGCCCAAAGCGTCCTTTCCATGAAATAAGATTTTTATTATAAAATATTATATTAAAAAAAATTTCAAATGGAAAACAATGAATGCTAAGCTACACCCCCATAAAATAAAACATTGTCCCCAATGTTTAAAGCTAAGTATGAAGATAACAACAAGAATTACATTTTTTCATTTTTTTTGAAACACTAAGTTTATTGAAATAAAATACACAATTAGGAGGATCTAAAGAATTGAAGTGATTAAAAGGGTTAAGAGAGCTTCCCTGGTTGGTAGACAGGTTTGCTAGACAAAAACCTGCAAAAATAAATGAAACAACAAAGAAAACAACAAGGATAACGTTGGGGTGCCTCCCACAAGCGCTTTGTTTACCATCTCAAAGCTTGACTAATCAAAGTGAGGGGTTAATCCCCTAAATATTTGTATCTTTTTCATGCAATTGCATGGCAGTGATTATTAAATTTTTTATAAATATGGAAATTTCTGAATCAAAAATAATCGCAGGTAATATTGAACTTTCTCCTAAAAAATTTATAATTTATATGATCCGGAAGTTGTTTTGATTTTAAATTTGGTGGCTCTTCAAAAGATATTTTAATTTGTTGATTATTTAAATTTAAGTGTTCAAAATTTGGCGGCCGAGTTATTTTAAAAAAATGAGTATTTAACTTCGTATCTTCGAAAGAAGGAGAAATTTTCTTAGAAAAAGGGAACGACTCTCTTTCAAAATTTGTTTCTAAAATATAACATGAGTCGTTATTAAGAAAAGAGTTTTTTATTGGGGAGTCGATACTAAAAGTAGCTTCTTCATCCCCCACTCGTAGGAGAAGCTTCCCGTTACTTACGTCTATTATAGCCCTAGAGGTGGCAAGGAAGGGACGACCGAGTATAAAGGGTACTTCGACGTCTTCCTCACTGTCTAGAATGGTAAAGTCTACCGGGAAGATAAACTTATCAATTTAAACTAATACATCCTCAACAACTCCCATCGGGTACTTTATTGGCCCGTCTGCCAGTTGGATGCTCACCTTAGTTGGAGTTGGGGTGCCCAACCCAAGCTTTTTAAATAGAGAAAATGGCATCAAATTTATACTAGCCCATAAATCGGCTAAGGCATGCACAATTAGATAATTTCCGAAAAGACACGGGATCGAGAATCATCCCGGATCGTTTAATTTTTCTAGCAGTTTGTTTAAAACATCTTCCGAACTTTCTGCGCATAAAATATTTTCAAGCTTCTTTTTATTGGTTATCAAATCTTTTAAAAATTTTGCGTACCTAGGCATTTGAGAAAGCGCCTTGCAAAAAGGGATATTAATTTTGATTTGTTTTAAAATATTAATGAATTTTTTATACTGCTCCTCGTTGCACTCATCTTTAAATCTCGAAGGAAAAGGATGAGAATGATTTTTAAATATGCGCGGAGCTAAAGTAGAATCAACTTGCGGAGGAGAAGATGAAACGTTTACCACGAGCTCGACCAAATTTGTGGAAGTTACCTCCTTTCCGCTAAGGAGGGTTATTGTGTTGACGCTCTCCCGTGGATTGGGCTCGGTATTACCCGAAAGAGCTCCTTGGTGGCATTCGGAGAACATCTTGGCGAGTTGTCCAATCTAATTTTCTAAGCTTTTAGTAGATCCGGATAGATTTTGGATGTTGGACTCATTGGAGGCAACGTATTTGGTGAAGGCCTCTTCAAGTGAAGAGTGCTTGTGTGGTGGTAAAGAGATTCCAGGAGGATTCACTTGTGGTGGTCGCTGAGCATTATTGGGGTGGCTCCATGAAAAATTAGGGTGGTTCCTTAAACCCGGATGATAAGAATTATTAAATGGAATGTTATTATTCGGGTTATAAGGAGGACGATAAAAGTTCCCCATATAATCTACTTGCTCTTGAATGAAATTATTATTATTTTCATTATTATTAGCCCAATTGGTGGCGGAGGAAGCAGATATCTCCGCCACTTGCTTAGTTAATCTCTCTACTTGTAACGCTAAATTAGTAGCTGCATCAACTTCATAGAGTCCGGCCGGCTTGTTAGGACGCGTCCGTGGCGCATTCCTCTGATATGCGTTCATGGCCATCTCTTCAAAAAGCTCTTGAGCTGCCTCGGGGGTTTTGTTATTGAGGGTCCCCCCTCCCTCCCCCCCCACCCCCCCCCCCCCCCCCCCCCCCACCCCCCCCCCCCCCCCCCCCCGCGGCCACATCAATCATCTGCCTTGTTTGGAGATTCAAACTATTGTAGAAAGTTTGAACCTGTTGCCATAAAGGAAGGGCATGGTGAGGACATCTCCGCAATAATTCCTTGAAGCGCTCCCATGTGTCGTAGAGAGACTCCGAGTCTATTTGCGTAAAAGAGAGAATGTCCGTACGTAATTTAGCGGACTTTGCCAGAGGAAACATTTTGTTAGGAATTTCTCCGTCATTTCGACCCATGTAGTGATGGAACCTCTAGGAAGAGATCCCAACCACTGCTTGGCCTTAGTCCGCAAGGAAAAGGAAATAAACGCAAATGAATGGCGTCATTGGTGACGCCATTTATCTTGAATGTATCACAAGTTTCCAAAAAATTTAATAAATGTAAATTAGGATCTTCATCTTGTAAGCCGTCGAAAACGACGGTTTGTTGTACCATCTGAATGATACACGTTTTAATTTCAAAATTATTATTCGCCACCGCCGGGCGAATAATGCTAGATTGTGTTCCCTCCTAATTCGGCCTCGCATAATAGTACATAGTCCGTAGTGGAGCCTCATTATGGTCGGGGTCGTCCATAATATCTTCGTTAGTCTCTCTGATTGACTCTTCGCGAATTATTGGTAGATCACTAAATCGGAGACGTCGCCGCAAGGTGCGCACGATTTCCGGATCAAAATAAAATTCAAGATTAATTGAAGAGTTTCCTCGGGTCATAAACCAAGAGAAAAGAAAAAAGTAAAATAAAATTTTAGATAAATATAATTATTATATTTTATTAAATTTTTATTTTTATTTATATATTTTTTTATGTAGATTTGTTTTTATTTTTTTATTAGGTGATTCAATATCAGTCCTATACTTCCCAAGGTCAACCCAGTGAAGGGCTCGCAAGGTACTAGAGGTTGTGATGAGAATTAAAGCCCAATGCGTCCTTTCCAAGAATTTAGTTACACCTTAATAAGGAAAAAAAGAAAAGAAAACATAAAATTAATAGATATTTCTTTTTTCGAAATATCAACCAAAGTCCCCGGCAACGGCGCCAAAAACTTGATGCGCAAAACTATGCCTGCAAATGATAACGGCAAGTGTACCGTATCGAATGTAGTATAGGTTATAGAAATCAAGGTCGTATTAGACTCGGGGCGGTTGAGTACTCTTACTTTGGAAAATCACTATTATCTTATCAAATAAAACTTGGGGTTGGTTGTCGCAAGAAAAGGAGATAACTTATTTTAAAGCTATGAGTTAAAAGACTAGTACTCAACCTTGAATCACCTCGAAAAATAAATATGGGAAATAAAACTTCTAATTCTCTTAAAGAAATTACTTGACCGTGGAGGTTCCCGAATTATAAACGTATCTCTCTTGAGAATACGCTCAACTGAGTTTAGGTTGATCAATTGAACTTTCGCTCTAGAATCAAAACCCCTAAAACTCGCTTTATCGTAGTGAACCCCTCTATTGGATTTGACTCCAATCCGGGAGAATTATGTCATCCTCTCTCGAGGAGTGCATTCAACTCTCTTTATCCTTGAAATGATCGATTCGAATTAAAAACCTCTCGGTTATTAGACTACGAAAACAAGAATGAGAATTATATATCGAAAATACAATCTCAATCCAATAAAGTTCAAGGATAAATCTAAAGCATTCTACGGAAGAGAAAGAGAAGTTAAAAATTAAATCATAAATTATATTTTCCTTGGATCATCTCGGCCGAGTACAAATAAAAATTTATCTACTCATAGAGATGGAGGAATTATCGAAAATAAAGAGGTGCATGATTAATAGAGAGTAGAATAAGAGAAAAAGAACTATTTTATTGAATTGCAAAAGAAGTTACAACTAAGGAATTGAAAGTTACAAGCTTGAAAAGAAAGTACAAGTTAAGAAGAAAGAGGAGTACAAGAGCTTGAGAATAAGAAAACAGTGCAAAAACTAAAGATAGAACTCCAAAAAGCCATCCTTGATCATCTGGAGAAGCTCCCTTTAATTAACTAAAAATTTGGTGTTACACGCCCAGGTACTTAACGACACGCCCCTGGTCACGCCCGTGACCTTGGGCGTGTAACTTTAATTGACGTGGCAGGCTGATCTGGATGCTGGTGGCGGGTCGCGGCCGTGTCACTGGGTCACGCCCATGGGTCACGCCCGTGAACTGGGGGCGTGTACTTGGCTGATCTCCATGGAATGACCCCGGGATGGCGGAAACGGGTCTGGAACACCTCGTAGGTTACACGCCCCCTTGTTACGCCCATGACCTTAGGGCGTGTACTTGACATTTTTGCTAAGATATCCCCAGAAAACCTAAAAACACAGAATCTGCTTAAGTTGGCCCATAGAAATAAAAATAAGTACATAAAATGAGGAATTTCACCAAACTTATATGGATTCATATTAAAATATTTTTAAAATTACAATAAAAGATGAGTACAAAAAGTTCTCATCAAAAGCCAAACAAGTTGTCTCGACGACACAACAAATTGTCTTGAAGACACGCAATGCATCTCGACGACAAATGAACCGAGTTGGAAAGAAGCATAACGATGACATATTTCGACGACATACCGGAGTATTGTCGAAACAGGATTGGGCTACTACACCAGAAACTGGATCGACAAATCAGAGTTGTCCGATGAAATATTAAGATATTAGATTTAGGGGTAGATGTCTCTGCATCATGATGTCCCAGAGAAGGAAGCTGAACCTGGTAACACAGTGCTTGTTGAATAGAGGAGAACTCCAATTCTGGATAGTGATCCAGTTGAGGGGGAGTTCCAACCTGGGAACTCAGCCCAATATACGGCAATGGTTGAGGGGGAGACCCATCTGTAGTGCTCTACCCTAGAAGCTCATGAAAATCTTCTCCAGCTGGAATTCATCACAGAAGAAAGAAATTAAAGGTTGATCTCATTGCAAGAAACCCTGGATGATCGATTAATTGAAGAAGTCCTAAAGGGGGGGGGGGGGAGAAGGCAATTATAAATGCAGGCTCACATCAAGCAATGTGGACAGTCATCAAGTCAAGCAAGCTTTGCAGAATCCCCCCTCAGTATATGAATTTTGATTCTTTCTATGTGTGGCATTTATCATTGAGGTGAGTTATAACTTCTTCAAATAAAGGGAAATTATTGGGAACAGTGCCCAGCAATGTTCCAGATTTGAAGATGTGCTCAGGTCAATGATAAACGCACTATGTATTTGATTGTTTGCTTAGTTGACATTTATAGAGATTAAATCATATATCCAGTTCTTCTCAAATCTCACTATGTCGAAAATCGTCAAGAAGGACTTGACATATCGTCGAATAAGCACGCATACATCGTTGAGATTACTCGTAGAGTTATGCAGAAGGTTCATGTCAGTTATCTTCGAGATAACATGAATAATTCGATGATATCATTGTAACATCAAAGTACACACGACGATATCGTCGCAAGTTCAAGAAGAATCAATCAAAGATCAGTATCATCGTGTCAACCAAAATCACACGACAATATCGATGTAAAGTCTAAGAAGACTTATCCCAAAGTACTCGGCAATGTCGATGACATCATCGTAAATAGATCTTGTCATCAAGACGAGAAAGGAAGCTCTCTGAAGACCTAAGTAAAAGTGCTTGGGAGTGTCGACGATATCGTTGTAAAGAAGCCTAGTCATCGAGAAGGCTAAGGGAGTTCTCGTGAAGACATCTTATGGAATAAGTATCACTTGTCATCAAGATGATCAAGACGATATCGTCGATAAGACATTACGGTCTCAACGATATCATCTATAAGACAAAATGGTCTCAACGACATCGTCGAGAAGACTAAATGGTTTCATCAATATTGTCGAGAAGACCGCAAGTTGATAACAAGATTACGATTACATCTTTATATCATCATAAGTGCAAGTGCAGCTGTGATATATATGTGGAATCGTCGAGATACCATTCTCCAAAGAAGATTGAAGATGACTTGAAGATTTGTCCAAGTCTATGATGGATCGGCATAACGGCAAGTTCTTTCATTGAGACGTTGCAAATATCATCGAGACAGATCAAGACATTTCAAATTTAGCTATCTGCATTTAATGTCGTCGCATGATGGCCCAATCAGCAGGTGCCATTAAGGAATGGGTATCTAACACTTAAAGGACATCATAGGAGATCGTTAATCAGCTCCTCAGTCTTATAAAAGGGATAAGTTTCTCCCCTAAATTGAAACATCAAGCAGAATGCAGATAAATCGAACAAATCAATAGAACAGTAACAACCTGCGTGAAGATGGAATAAGAACTTGAGAACAACAACCCCCATCTCCTGTCATCAAGTCCAGTTTGAGATTTTCCTTCACCGACTACGGTCCACGCTCACCGCACCAAAATGTTGAAATTGACTACCGGTCTCTTGAGTTAGGACCCACAGGGGGGTGTAGCCGATGCTTACTTCTCCCTCACTAAACTCTCCGAACAGTGGATGAGAAATCTGGAACAGACCCAAGGATGTAGCGAGGAGGTCCCGCCACACACCCGGAAGATCTTAGAGAGCTTCCCCTCCTGAACCAATGCTTAGTCGGGCACCTTGGAGGGCACTAGCAGCCAACCAAAACTATCCAGGAGGAGAGGATTCTCGAAAATCGGACTTCCTCCAAGGTGCCCTTAAGGGTCTATTTATAGATTTTCTGATCTGGACTGCAAATAGCATAAATCCGCCTTTTGGTTTTACTAACCGCACCCCAAATTGGTCGGCTAACAGCCTGACTCCGCTGTTCTGAATGGCTATTGGCAGCCCACAAGGGACATCTAGGTCATTTCCCCCCTTAAGCCATCGGCGCGAGTGGTCAGTGAGGGCTCCACTCGCCTGACTTCCTTCTCGCTATACTCGGCTGGGCGAGCGACTGCGTGCGAGGGCGAGGGCACCACTCGCCAGACTGCCCAGTGTTCGCCGAATGCTTCATCTCATTGTCACTCGCTTGAAGGAAATACTAGCGCTCATCGAACGTCGTCTAGCGTTCGTTGAATGCTGTCCAGCGTTCGTCGAATGCCTTCGAGATCTGGGCGAGTGGTCCATAAAGGCACCACTCGCCAGACCTTTCGCCTGTCACGCTCTACTAAGCGGGAAGTCCATAAAGGCTCCACTCGCCAGTCAATCGGTCATGCTGGGCGGATGAAGTCCTACTTGACCTCGTTCGCCTGCATTCTTCACTACCTCGCGAGTATTTTGCGAGTGGGGCCTCATTCGCCCAGGGGCTCTCTGGTCCTCCTCTAGCTCGAGCGAGTGATCTACCTAACACGTGGATCTCCCCTTTTCCTGGGGGGGCCCACTTGGCGAAATATGGGGGGTGTACAGAATTAATGTCTTGCGTGCAGTTCCAAGGAAATATTAAATGAAGAATTATTTTATTCCTTATTCTGCTGATTCGAATTTCAAATCCGAGATATATTATAAAAATAAAAAGGAAGAATATTATTATTACAGTACAGCAAAATAGAAAAGAAGAACATCAGATAGAGAAGAACATGATTCCTCAGAAAAGTTATTGGAAGAAAAAGAAGAACAACAGTTTTACAGATCTTCATCTTCTTCCTCTAGCAGCACTCATTCACTGAGAACATCATCAACTCTACTCTCTAAGTCATCTGCATCAAGATCAAATCGTCAAAAGAGCAACAAAAATATGAAGAACTTACTCCTCAGATTCATCAGCTACAGGAAGATTTGTTTATACAAGAGAAAAATCCAGCCATCTACTGTGAAACATTTCATATCAGACAGAGGAGCTTTTCTACATCATCATCCACTAGAGTCTTCTCTCAGAATATTGACAGAGAAGAACTTCATAACCCTTCTTTACCTCATCTTGTAAAGGGTTATAACTCCCTTCAAAAGTTAACCCTTTGGTGGCAGGGCACCTGAACAAAAACCTGTGGTTCGGTTAGAGCACCTGATCAAAAGCTCACTTGGTGTGTGGACACCTGATCAAAAACCCCTTGGTGATAGGGCACCTGATAAAAAACTAGTGGATCCTACCAAGTGTGGTAGAAGAGTAGACATACCCAGGTTTATTGGGGAACTACTATAAAAATCCTTGTGTCCTCTGTGTGTGATTTTCTGTGTGTTGTGTTGTGCTGATTTGTTTTCTTTATTTAGCTTTTATAAATCACTCTGCAATACACATATATATATCATTATTTTAATTACGCAATAAAATTAAGTAAAAAGTTTTTAATACTCTATTCACCCCCCCCCCTCTAGAGTAAATCTAAAATCTAACCTCACTTTCAATTGGTATCAGAGGGTAGTTGATTATTTATAGGCTAACACCTGAATCATAAAGATCAATTAGATCTTAATTTATTTTAGAGTTCTGTTTTTCTAAAAACTCATGGCACAGAATAAAGAATATTCTAGCACAAGACCTCCTATGTGCAATCTCAGTAAGTTTGCACTATGGAAGGCAAGGATTAGATTGTACATGAATTCTATTAATGAGAAAATTTTTAATGTTATTTTGACGGGGCCTCCAACACCTACAACAACAACAAGTACTGAAGCACCAACCAACAACATTGCTGTTCCACCACCTGAGTGGACTGAAGCCCAGAAAAAGCAAAGAAATGCATATGCCAAGGCAATGAACATTCTGGCACAAACAATGTCTGATGACATTTTCCAGAAGGTGGTGGAATGCACTTCAGCAAGAGAAATTTGGATCTCACTCAACAATATGGTTGAAGGATCAGCTGATGAAAGAAAGGACAGAAGATCCCACCTTATTTCTCAGTATGAGAATTTCAAAAAGGGAGAATCTGAGACAGTAGCTGATATGTATAATAGGCTCAGCCTCATAATCAATGAGCTGAAGACCTTGGACAAAGTGATCTCCATCACTGAGATCAATGATAAGATCCTAATGTGCTTCCCCAGCACATGGGACTCTAGGATCTGGCCAATCAAGGAAGCCATAAGATTTAATGAGATCTCCACTGAGAGCTTATTAGGCAAACTTAAATCCTATGAGCAGCTTATCAAATCCAGGGAAGCTGAGCAATCTACGTCATCTCTAGCATCCAAGAAGGAGAGAAGTATAGCTTTCCAAGCTACTGAAGAAGAAGAAAAGGCTCCAAGAGATGAGGATTTCATGAGCCTTCTAGCCAAAAGGTTCTACAAGATGGCTAAGAAGGACTTCAGAAAGAAGGACTCCAGATCAAGGGAAAAGCCAAGGTATGACAAGTCAAATTCTAAAGAAATTATTTGTTATGTCTGCAGGAAACCTGGACACATTCTGCCAGACTGTCCAGAAAATTAGAAGAAGGAGAAGGAAATGAAAAGGAAGACAAAAGACACTCCAACAAGTCTTCCTCCCACAAACACAAGCATCAGGGAAGAGGATTTGTAGCAGAAACATGGAGTGGAAATGAGTCAGAGTCTTCATCCAGCTCATTTGATGATGAAGAAGAATCAAAGGAGAATGACTAATGCCTGATGGCCATTTATCACTCAAGCAGTGAGTCAGTAAGTGCATCTTCATCCAGCTCTTCTGATGATGAAGATGATGAAGAAGAGAAGAACTTCTGCATGATGGCTATCACTGCCTCAGCAAACAACTCAGATAAAGAAGAATCAGAATCAGAAGCTGACAATGATGCTGATCAGGTAATCTCAAATTTTGATTTTACTTTAATTGAATTCAAAGATGAATTCAAAGTTCTTTGCTTAGACTTAATTAAATCTGAGAAGGAAATAATCTCTCTCAGAAATAAGCTAGCTGAAATGAACAGATTAAGTGAAGAAAATGCTAATCTTAAGAAAGATTTGGCTGCCTCCAGAGAAAATATCATTCTCATTGAGAATAAACTTTCTGAGGCTAAGAAATTTGAAGAATCCCTAAATGGGAGAAGCATCAAACTGATGGACATTACAAGCACAGTAAATTCCAGATTAAGTGGCAAACTAGGCTTGGGTGCATCATCAAGTGAGCCACCTCTGATTAAGAAGAACATCTTATCTACACCTATAAAATTCATTTCTACTAAGAGCAAAGAGGTTGTAGATGCAAATAAAAACATTTCAAGTAAGGCTGTCAAGAATAAAGGAATTCAGCAGAATTAGTCGAACGGAGCTCGACGAAATGAATTCACTTCGTCGAACAGAGCTCGACGAACTCTGAAGACAGATTTTAAGTATGGTCATTATTCGAATGGAAATTATACAAAGAATCTGATGAATTCTTATTCTTCACACACTAACAATCCTTTCACTGAATGGATAATACCTCCAAGGAGATATCATCCATAAGGTTATAAGGATCAACCTGAAATGTCTATTATTTCAGATTTTTGTGGTAATACAAAAAGACCCAAGGTAGTCTGGGTCAAAAACAACTAGTTTATTTTTCTGTTTTGCAGGTACAGAGTTATCCAAACAAGAATGAACAATGGTATTTGGATAGTGGTTGTTCAAAGCACATGACAGGAAACAAGGCCAACCTGAACAACTATAAGGCAAAGCTTGGACCCAAGGTGATCTTTGGAGACTCCAACTGTGGACAAACCAAAGGCTTTGGACAAATCAAAGTTGGAGCATTGACCTTCAAGGAAGTAGCCTATGTCAAGGGTCTGAAGCACAACCTCATCAGCATAAGACAGTTATGTGATGAAGGTTATCAGGTAACTTTCAATCATTCCTTATGTCTTATTACCATTAATAAAAATATTATAGTATTATCTGGTATTAGACATGGAAATATTTATTTAGTCATCTTTGACTCTGCCAATTCTGATATTTGCTTATTCAATTCTATAAGTAAAACAAATGAATTATGGCATAAAAGGCTTGGACATATTAACCTTAGAACTATCTCTAAGCTTTCAAAGGAAAATCTTGTTAGAGGATTACCTTCTGGTTCATACAAGAAGGAAGGACTCTGCAGGGCTTGTCAATTAGGTAAGCAAACTAGAAGTAGTTTTAAATCTTTATCCATGAATGATTCACCTAGGATTTTATATTTGCTGCATTTGGACCTTTTTGGACCTACTGCAATACAAAGCCTAGGAGGGAAGCATTACTCTCTAGTGATTGTAGATGACTTCTCAAGATTCACTTGGGTGTTCTTTCTTAAGAACAAGTCTGACACCTTCAGTGTTCTGACAGACATTCTCAGGTCCATCAAGATTGAGTACTCTACTGTAGTTGCATTGATCAGAAGTGATCATGGCACTGAGTTTGAGTCTCTTCTGATGAGAGAATTCTGTGGAAAAGAAGGGATCTGACAATGTTTCTCTGCTCTTAGAACTCCTCAACAAAATGGGGTAGCTGAAAGGAATAATAGAACCCTAATTGAATCAACAACTACATTACTTGCTGATGCAAACATGCCACTCTCTTTTTCGGCAGAGGCAGTGAACACAACTAATTATGTGTTGAATAGAAGCATGATACATAAACTTAAGGGCAAAACTACCTATGAATTACTTAAGAATAAAAAGCCTAAGGTGAACTATTTTAAGATATTTGGCTGTAAATGCTATGTGCACAACAATGATAAGAAGTATCTCAGGAAGTTTGAAGCAAAAGCTACTGAAGGCATTTTCCTTGGATATTCTCTTTCTAGTAAGGCATATAGAGTTTACAACAAATCTACTCTTAAGATAGAAGAGTCCATGCATGTATATTTTGATGAGACTAACATGTTAATTGAGGAGAGGAATACCACCTCTACCAAAAAGACTTTGTAGGTACCAGCTCTATGTGAAGAGCTCAATGGACTAGATCTACAGAAAGAAGAATCACTACTTCTGTCAACACAAAATCTTGAAGACAGTGAAGAAGAAGAGAATCCAGATCTTGCTGACAGTTCAAATCAGATGACAGCTGAACAAATTCCCCAAGTGGATATCATTGCTGAACCAACTCCAATTGTTGACCACATCACAGTTATAGATCATCCAATATCCCAAGTCATTGGTGATATTTCAGCAGGTGTTCAAATGAGGCATCAACTACATCAAAATCAGATGCACACTTGTTTCCTATCACAAGTTGAACCTCAAACCATAAAAGATGCATAACAAGATCCAAACTGTATTCTTGCAATGCAAGAGGAACTCAACCAATTTGAAAGGAACAAGGTTTGGGATTTGGTTCCAAGACCAAAAGACCATCCAGTTATTGGCACCAAGTGCGTCTTCAGGAACAAGCTTGATGATCAAGGCAACATAATAAAAAACAAAGCAAGATAGGTAGATCAAGGATATTCATAGAAAGAAGGAATTGACTATGATCAGACCTTTGCCCATGTTGCAAGAGTTGAAGGTATCAGGATTTTCCTTGCCTTTGTTGCATTCAATAAATTCAAGGTATATCAGATGGATGTGAAGAGTGCATTTCTTAATGGAGACATCAAAGAAGAAGTCTAAGTGGAACAACCACCAGGTTTCATCTCTCCAACTCACTCCTCTTATGTATTTAAGCTTAATAAAGCTCTATATGGTCTCAAACAAGCTCCCAGAGCATGGTATGAGACCATAGCTAGTTTTCTTTTAGAGAACAATTTCTGTAGAGGTATAGTAGATAAAACCTTATTTTTCAGGATACATAAAAATCAAACTCTACTAGTTCAAATATATGCAGATGATATTATCTTTGGCTCTATTGATTCAAATTTATGCAAAAGATTTTCTAATCTAATGCAATCTAATTTTGAAATGAGTAGTATGGGTGAACTATCATACTTCCTTGGTCTTCAAGTGAAGCAAACTCCAAATGGCATCTTCATATCACAATCCAAGTATGCCAAGGAATTAGTGAAAAGGTTTGGTATGTCTGATTCTTCCACCATGAAAACACCCATGCCCTCAAATGCTGTTGTTGATAATGATGAAACAGGGAAACCAGTTGATCAGAAAGTATATATAGCAATTGTTAGCTCTTTACTTTATTTAACAGCAAGTAGGCCTGATATAATGTTTGCTACCTGTATTTGTGCTAGGTTCCAAGTTAACCCCAAAGAATCTCACCTAATTTTACTAAAAAGGATTTTGAGATATATAAAGGGTTGTCCTAATCTAGGACGATGGTATCCAACAACATCAGAATTTGAATTAACTGGATTCTCAGATTCTGATTATGCTGGATGCAGAGTAGACAGGAAAAGCACATCAGGAACTTGCCAGTTTCTTGGTGATAGGCTTGTGTCTTGGTTTTGTAAGAAACAAACATCTGTGTCTACATCAATAGCTGAAGCTGAATACATAGCTGCAGGCAGTTGCTGCTCACAGATATTGTGGATACAAAATCAGCTCCTAGACTATGGTGTCAATCTAAATAATTTAATTATATTTTGTGACAATACTAGTGCAATATATATACCACGAAATCCATTTCTCCATAGTAGGACTAAACACATAGAAGTTAGGCACCCCTTTATCAGAGATAATATGGATAAAAATAAAATTTGCCTACAATTCATTTCTACTGATTTGCAAAGAGGTGACATTTTCACCAAGCCCTTGGATGAAAAGAAACACATTTTCTTTATAAATCAGCTAGGTATGATAGATGGAGATTCAATCTGTTAAATTTTAAGTTTTCTACTTATCCCATCTCTTCATCTAACTGAGATCGAAGAAATCCAGTTTTTTTTTTCGTCGAACGGAGATCGACGAAGTCATCAAGATCGTTGAACCGAGATCGATGAAAACACATTTTTCTTCGAACCCAGTTATGCTGATGCTTTTCATTTCTGAACCTGTCATCATAATCAAATCTTTTTATTTTAGCTGAATGCCTACAGAAATTGCTTCTCTTTCCAGTTCCTTTGCACTTGATCTCTATTTTATTTTGCAGGAATAGTAGCAATATAAAGTTTGCATCCTTCCCTACCTCCTCAAAAGTACCTTCTTCTAGGGGCCTAGCTCCAGGTCTTACTGAAACTAGGCAGGTGGAGATGTATTGAAGAAGCTCCTTGTTGTCAGGGGGAGATACTTTCCTTTTTGACAGGGGGAGTTATTTTCTGAAGATGCTTAAGCTTCAAGAGGAAATGCTGATGAAGAAGAATGTTTTCAGTTCTATGAACAAGCTTCATTTGATGCAGTTTTTTCTCAGGGGGAGATGTTCTATGAACTAGGCAAGGGGAGAAAGCTGAAGAAGCTCCAGTCTCAGGGGAAGATGCTCTCAGGCTAACATATTTTATGAAAGAGATAAATGATGCATGTAGAAGCAACAGATTCAATTAGATTCAGATACAACTTTTTCAAATACAGATTTAGATTCATATTATGACAGATTTAGGAAGATGTTATAGCAGATTAAGAAATAATTCCAGTTAGAGCAGATATCAACTTCAGATTATAAAGATTCAGTTCAGTTCAACAATTCAAAAAGCTGAAATATAGCAGATACAGTTCAGAATTCAGAAAAATCAGTTCAGACAATATCAGATTTCAGAATTCAGAAAGCATATTTCAAAAAGTCAAGAGGTTTTTTTATTTATTTCTGCTTTCATTGAAATGTTTCAGAACTTAGAGTATTATTTATTTTATATCTGATGAAATATTTAAAATATATCAGATATATATGCTCTGTTGTTTTGTTGTTTCTGTTTGTTTTAAGTTTATTTTTGTCAAATAAAGTCCTAACCCAAATAGGGGGAGATTGTTGGAACAACCCGATTACTGATTTGGGCTAGGATCACTATCTGCTGACTAGGATCAAGTTGACCCCAATGTATAGTCTATGGGTCAAGGTTTTGGGTTGGTAGAACTCAAGAAAACAATCAGATTCTGCATTCAACGAACTCCACACTATGTTCGACGAACTACTCTCTGCGTTCGACGAATGGCTTACTCTCTGCATTCGAGGAACGACTTGCTTCAAGCTCGTCTCAGCGGTCGACGATCTTCAATCTCAGCGTCTCAGCGGCTCAGCGGTCAATGAAATTTTCTCAGTTCAGCGGTCGACGAATTCCTCTGTTCGACAAACTTAGCTCTGCGTTCGAAGAATTAGTATCAGATGTTCAGTTCGATGAAAATTCTTCTCAGCTCAACTAATTTAATTCTTCCAGCCAGATTCAGTTGAGGTCGACGAACTCAACATTGTGTTCGACGAAATTTGTTGAGATCGACAAAAATTTCTCTATAGCAGATTTATTTCAGATCAGTTATATTATCCTCTTCAGTTCGACGAACCACATTCCGCGTTCGACAAACTCAGCTCTACACTCAACTTAATTTGTTATTTCAGTTCAGAACTTCAGACAGATTATATTATTCATTCTCTGAACTCAGATCATCTACAGCAACGGATCTATTATTCCAGATAAGACAAGATTTCTGCCTTAATTATTATATTCCTTTCCATTCTCTTCCCGAGATTATAGCCGTTTGGCAGAAAAGGATATCATTAATTAAAAAGGAAAAGGAATTAAAGTCTTGCGTGCAGTTCCAAGGAAATATTAAATGCAGAATTATTTTATTCCTTATTCTGCTGATTCGAATTTCAAATCAGAGATATATTGTAAAAAGAAAAAGGAAGAATATTATTATTACAGTACAGCAAAATAGAAAAGAAGAACAACAGACAGAGAAGAACACGATTCTTCAGAAAAGTTACAGGAATAAAAAGAAGAACAATAGTTTTACAGATCTTCATCTTCTTCCTCTAGCAGCACTCATTCACTGAGAACATCATCAACTCTACTCTCTCAGTCATCTGCTACAAGATCAGATCTTCAAAAGAGCAACAAAAATCTGAAGAACTTACTCCTTCAGATTCATCAGATACAGGAAGATCTGTTTATACAAGAGAAAGCTCCAGCCATCTACTATCAAACATTTCATATCAGACAGAGGAGTTTTTCTACATCATCAACCACTAGAGTTTTCTCTCAGAATATTGACAGAGAAGAACTTCTTAACCCTTATTTACCTCATCTTGTACAGGGTTATAACTCCCTTCAAAAGTTAACCCCTATGGTGGTAGGGCACCTGAACAAAAACCTGTGGTTTGGTTAGAGCACCTGATCAAAAGCTCACTTGGTGTGTGGACACATGATCAAAAACCCCTTGGTGATAGGGCACCTGATCAAAAACCTAGTGGATCCTACCAAGTGTTGTAGAAGAGTAGACGTACCCAGGTTTATTGGGGAACTACTATAAAAATCCTTGTGTCCTCTGTGTGTGATTTTCTTTGTGCTGTGTTGTGTTGATTTATTTTCTTTATTTAGCTTTTATAAATCACTCTGCAATACACATATATATATCACTATTTTAATTCCAAAATAAAACTAAGTAAAAAGTTTTTAATACTCTATTCAACCCCCCTCTTGAGTAAATCTAAGATCTAACCTCAGTTTCACTGAGATTGTAGGGCTTGCGGGCTTGAGTATTTGGCAAATTTTGCTTACCCTAGCACACTGCTAGAAAGGCGTAGAGGGACAGTGGACTACTCAAGACACCCTATCTTGAGGAACCACTATATATCTGGTGTTCTTGTGTGGTGTGTTTGTGTGGTTTGTTGCTATGCTATGATATAGTTATTTTGTTCTTGTGCATAAATTTCAAAAACACCCAAATCACCTATTCCCCCCCCCCCCCCAACCCTCCCCCTCTAGGTGATAGTTTCATAACTAACATATTCTGTCACATATTTTACAGTAGATGGTTTTAATTATTAAAAATAATTTGTGGAATTTTAGGTTAAAGTATTCAATATGAGATATGTTTTCCTTGGGGCCTAGTTTAATTTAAAATTTGTTTCATTCAATTTGGCCCAAGGATCTCCCTCAGTACCCTTTTTGGTGCAAGGTGTCCCTAGGGCTAACCAGAAATATATTTGAGTACCCTCATTGATCCACTCAGTCAAATAAGCTAAAAATTTGACCACTAGTCTAGACATGACTCATACCTTATCCAAAAATCAGAATTTTTGGAAATGATTTTTTATTGTTTTTTTAATAATTTAATAATTCATACATGGCTTAAATATAGGGTCTATGAACCTCCAAATTCCCCAAATCTCTGGTGAATGGTTTGTGGGTACATTATAGGGTCATGTTAAAAATCTCAGCCCATTTGAGTTTGGTTAGACTTGGTAATCTGGTATCCAATCATGGCCCTTGGGGGCAAGTTAACCCTAGTCTACCAAAAAGTGCACCTTGTGGATTTGAGTGGCCAACCCTTAACCAAATGTGTAGAAACTCAGTACACCCCTTTGTTATCACATAAACATCCCCACAAGTAATTCTATAAGGTTTAGGGGTGGAATACCAAGAAAACCTAGGTCAACCCTTAGGGTTGCATATTGGGGTTAATGAATGGAATGGAGTCATATCTCCATGGATGGGATTGAAATATTATAGATGGTTTCATTGGGTGAATAAACACACTGGATAATTTTGTTGGAGTTTTTAGAGTCATTATCACCAACTTAACCTTTAATATTTAATTTGGTAACTTTCATTTCAAGTGCAAAATATATGGTCATATGGTTTGGGAAAGTTATGAAACTTGGACAGTGAACTTTTCATGATGCAATGAGTCTCAGGAAATTTTGTAATAATTTTTGGATAAGATAATTTGGTAGCTCCTTCACAATGTGCCAAAAGTCAGTTGCCATGAGTTAAATTATTTATTTGGTACTTGATTATAGGAAAATGTGAAATTTGTTCAGAGAGACTCTATGGTTATTTTAATGCACGACAATTTTTGTTATGATTATTAGATGAGGATTTATAGTGCCACCTTCACAAATTCATTATATTCAATTCTCTTGAAATAGTTAATTATATGACCAAATGATTTATGAAAATTATGTTACTTGGCCAATAACCCTTTTAGGTGATCACGATGCTCTACAAATTTTGTTATAAGTATTGGATGAGACTCTGTAGTAGTTCCTTGATAATTAGATTTAAACCTAGTTCCTTTGCAATAATTAATTATGTGGCTAAATGGAAGTAGAAAAATATAACAATTGACCAGTGGGCTTCTCTGGACAATGTGGAGCTCTGTTACTTTTGTCACAATATTTGGAAGGACATTTACTGTACTTTGTTCATTCATTTGATAAAAGTAGCTTTTGTGATTTACTCAAATTATATGGGTTCATGATCCTGTAAAATAGCCAATCTCTGGTAGAGGACCTTTTAGAATTTTTAGTGTTGGATCTTTAGGCGCCCTTAGAGGGGGAGGGGGTGAATAAGGGTGTATGAATTCATTATGATTTTAAAACAATGTTTCTGATATTTTATGTGAAAAAAAAGTAAAGTGCAAGATATCAATTTTATTCAATATGAAAAGACACGATTATCATTTATAAAATTGATTACAAAATTGGATTTCTATGATGCTAGAAATCAAGGGCGAATATAAAAGGCTTGTTGGTTTTCTGTACCGAGTCTTCTCACTAAGAATCGGTTGGCTTTAGCCTATCTATCCCCAAATTTGGCCTCAAGCCGCTTTAGCCCTTCTATCCCAAAAAAGGCCTCGAGCACCTCCTAGATCTAACTCCTAGACCTAGTCGCCTGTTTACCCAGAAATCAGCGATCATCTCAAATTAGCTGTCCGAGCCCTGGCGGTCCCCCATCGCCCGAGTAAAGGTCGAGCTTCGCGCCCCGCACGACTTTTCCCCCGGAGGGTCGCCCCCTTGGGCGATCTCCCCTGTGAGGAGGTCGCCCCCTTGGGTGACCTCGCCTCCCCGAGGAGGAGATCGCCCCTTGGGAGATCTCCCCTGTGAGGAGGTCGCCCCCTTGGGTTACCTCGCCTCCGCGAGGAGGAGATCGCCCCTTGGGCGATCTCCCCTGTGAGGAGGTCGCCCCCTTGGGTGACCTCGCCTCTGCGAGGAGGAGATCTCCCCTTGGGCGATCTCCCCCCGTGAGATCACCCCTTGGGCGATCTCCCCCCGTGAGATCGCCCCTTGGGCGATCTCCCCTGTGAGGAGGTCGCCCCCTTGGGTGACCTCGCCTCTGCGAGGAGGAGATCGCCCCTTGGGCGATCTCCCCCCGTGAGATCGCCCCTTGGGCAATCTCCCCTGTGAGGAGGTCGCCCCCTTGGGTGACCTCGCCTCCGCGAGGAGAAGATTGCCCCTTGGGCGATCTCCCCCCGTGAGATCGCCCCTTGGGTGATCTCCCTTGAGAGGAGGTCGCCCCCTTGGGCGACCTCGCCTCTGCGAGGAGGAGATCGCCCCTTGGGCGATCTCCCCTCGTGAGATCGCCCCTTGAACGATCTCGCCCCGTGAGATCGCCCCTTGGGCGATCTCCCCTGTGAGGTCTCCCGTCTGAAATCTCTGTTTGTGTGATCTGTTCAGGTGCAGCAGGTCCAGACAATCTCAGCGGTCTCAGCTGACGATCTTAGGAGGTCCAGACGATCTCAGCAGATCCAGACGATCTCAGCGGTCTCAGCTGACGATCTCAGCAGGTCTTGGCGATCTCAGCGGTCTCAATAGCGGTCTCAGGCGATCTCAGCAGTTCCGGGCAGCCCGTTACCTTCCAGATCTGCCCGTTCGGGCAGGCCCCTGCGTCTATAAATAGAGGGGTAGGGGTACCAGTTGAAGGACTTTTGGATAGCTTCCAGTCCCAGCCAGTGGTTTGAGCGGTCTCAACTTTGAGTGACCGCTGAGACCTCTCCGTTCTCCCTTCAGGCCCATTTTTCTTCATGTTTTATGCTGTTTCTTTCATACTTTTCTATTGTAACCTCAGCTGTAACTCAAGCTTTTTATCAATAAAATAGCATTTCCTTCAGCTCAAAGTAACCAGCCACCCAACAGTCTTACCCCCCATCCCTCAGTTTCAGCGATCGTGGAGTTGGTACATTTTTTGGTGCCAACATCGCCAACAATCGCGGTGAATTCCCCCTAAGCCGCGCATGGACCCAGTCTCCAACAACCACGGCGAATTCACTAAACAATCATAGAAAATAAGGGTACAACCAAATATTAAAGACAAATTAAAAACTCCCTATGAAGAATTCTGGAGATGGAGAAGAGCCGCCGAATATCGTCAAAGTCGAATCATGCATTCTTCGTGTTGATCAGATCCTCCTTCGAATTCTTCTCTTGAATTTATGTGGGAGATGGTGGTCTAGAATTACGGCCCTCACAGAACTTCTGAAGTGCTGAAATAGGGCTCACTTGCATGTGTATTTGAAGAGAACGCATACCACATATTTAAAGGACATCAAGCTAACGTCGACGTTAAGGCTAACTCCAGGCGTTGACTCTGTATAGAAATATCTTGATGGTTCAAATCTTCAAAATATGAAGGATATTCTGCATCTTTGGAAACATTTAATTTATGCAACCTTAACGCTGGCGTTGAGGCTAACGTCGAGCGTTATGTCATATTATTCCTAAAATGCTCCTGCAATCACGACATCTTCCCTCCATAACATTTTCATCTTGGTGGGATTGAAAGTCAACTCCAATATTAAGTCATAATGCCTAGCATTGACCAAATCATTCTATTTAGATTGTGAGTAATCCCGGACCAATAAACCAGCATCTTAATGTCATTTTTGTTCAATCCTGCATGCTAAAAACACAATGGCAAACCTGATCAAATACAAGTATGATTTGTTATTCTCAAACCAAAGGGATGCGGAAAATGGTGTTCCAATAATCTCCCCCTTTTTATAGTAAGAAATCCAATTATGATAATTCAGAGTTAAGGTATAAAAATGTGTTTTTATTAAAAAGGATATGACATTATGCTACAAAGAGATTTTTAATATCAAGATGTATTTAGAGATGTGTGCTCCCCCTATTTAAGTGCTCCCCTTTAGTGTATGCTCCCATAGATTTGATTTATGTTCCTCCTTAATCTAGTGAATCCTACTCCTTAATCATTAAGATTTATCATTTTATTCTCCCCCTTTGTTATTAGCAAAAGTGGGTGGAGTGAAACAAAACTAGGCTAAAGAGGAGAAAGTTGGGACAACTAAGAGAGGATTAAGAGTTTGGTTGAAAAAATAAAGACATGATCGAGCTAAGAGAGAGTTGCACATCGGAAAAGAATATGATAAGCGTGAGTAATAACATCTCATGTACTTTACCAAGTAATTCTACCACTTGTTCGAAAATAATGAACAAAAGATTTTGAAGAGAATACTTGATGAAAAAAGTGAAAAAGAGTTTATAAGACACAAGTGAACAAGAGACCTTAAAAATAAGCATGATATAGCATGGAAAAAGACATCAACAAATGAATAATGCAGAAAAGCAAGGTAACCAAGATAAGCATTAAAAAAATAGTTTTGGTATTGATAATTCCAACAATATTTCTAGACTTTCACATATGATGAGCATTATACTTGAAATTTTCACAACTAATAGGCAAGCATGATTTAACATATTCAAAAAGATAAGAGCTATAATGTAACTAATTCATATTTCAAGTAAAGATAACATTATAGAAATCATGCATTGCAATCTAGTGCTTTTACTTATGTTTTTTGAGAATCATGTAAATATGCATTAGGAAACAGTTCTCATGAGTAGAAGCTTTATGAAAAACAACGATGTGTGCAAATTGTGTTTTGATAAGAGTATACAAGTGATATAATCAAAACACATGACATATGTAAGGGAATAGTAACAACAATATTAAGATTGTAATCTTAGAATTACTTTAACACATCGATTCTAGAATAAAATTTTAAAGCACAATAAAATGTAAAACTACTGATGAGTCCCTTTTGTATACACATTTTTGGACTCATCTGGGCCAGTTTTATAGTCAATGCACTACATATTAGATCCATAATCACTCAAATTTGTTCTTTATAATTCATTCCATGCTAAGTGCACTTTTAGGCCCGTTTTGGTGTGCATTTGCGCTCCATGTTGTTTAGGGTAAGCACATGATGCTCCCTAACCATTTTTCTGTATTTGGATGTTGTTGGAGGTGTATTCCTAGCTGATTATTGTGCTGTGAAGGTGGGCAGGTCTCCATTTTGCCCAAATTACATTTCTGCACGAATCGCACGATCGTGCGTTTTCTTGACGCACGATCGCTCCGACTGTGCGTGCTTATCTGATGGCAAAAATGGTGATCTGGATTCGCCCGTGTGTTTTTACGCACGATCGTTTTCGACCGTGCGTGAGTAAAATGCACGAGCCCCTCCGTTGGCCTACTTTAATGTATTTGGAATTTGCCCGTGCTTTTTTACGCACGAACGACTTCAACAGTGCGTGAGTAAGACGCACGAGCACTGTTGCTTCTTCCGCAAGGCACTGCTACTTCGTTAATATTGCACGGTCTACGCACGGTCGTGCGTTCGACCATGCGTGACTTAATTTCTACTATTTTTGTTTATAAGCTAGGAAATCTGTCTGTTGTTGGACTTTTTCCATTCCGCGATTTTAAGCTCCGCCCAGCATCATTTTTGCCCCTCCTCCATCTCCGTGTTGGATCTTGTGGTGCACTTAGAGGGGGGGGGGTGAATAAGGGCAATTTAAACCTTTGATAATTTTTATAAAAACGAAACAATATATGAATATAGAGACAAATAATTGAATTTAAAAACAAGATTTTATTTCATCAAAGATAATGAGTAGAAATGTTTCCAATAAAGCTTGGAATAAAAGGCTTACAATTAATAAAATCTCTTATCTCTTTTCACCGGTCCTTCTCCTAAGGACCGGTTGGCTATAGCCTATATCTCCCAGATATAGACACTAGCCTCCCCCTAAATCAAATCTTGATCTAGACGCAGCACACACGGCGGAGATTCTCTCCCAAGCCACACAAGGACTTGACACCGCACACAAGACGATGATTTACCCTAGACCACACAAGGATCTAACACCACACACAAGGTGATGATTTCCCCTAAGCCTCACACGGACTTAGACGTCGCACGCAAGACGACGATTTCTACAACGATTACAAGATGAATGTAAATATAAATGAAATACAAAATAAAAACCCCCTTTAGAATTTCTGGACCAAATCAGCGAATAATCCTTGAGAAAGTCTCCTTGGAATGTGTATACAATCTTTGGCTTCGCTCTCTCTTTTCTTCTTCAAGGATGGTGATTTTCGTTCTCTGGAGCTCTCTGGACGATAACACACAGGAAGAAGGCTTGAAGGTCTGAATGCTTGAAAATCCACGAAGTTATGAACCCTTTTAATAAAAGAGAGCTGTCGGCGTCCGTTAGCTAGGTATCGCCCGAATCCGATATCTCCAGAGGCTGCCACGTGTCCCACTAATTCTAAGTTTCTGCGTGAAGTGGAGGTCGTGATTGAGACGTGGGCTGTCGGATATCCGATAGTACTATCGGATATCCGTTAGCTTGCATAACTGTTGCACGTCTTGGAGTTACGGGAAGATCGTGCACTATCGGAAATCCGTTACTGCTGTCGGAAATCCGATAGCTCTAAACCGCTGAGTAGAGATCGAAGAACGGAAGAAATCGTGCGCTGTCGGAAATCTGTTAGCTAGATGTCGGAAATCCGATAGCTCCAATTTCTGGAAAATCGGTATTTTGCTCCAATTGCAAACATGTTATTCTTGCACCTATTATCTGCACACCATTAATCAAAAATATGATCAAATACATTCAGGATTTGTTATTCTCAAACCGGACGAGTGCGGAATGCATGCTCCAACAATCTCCCCCTTTTGATAATAACAAATCCTTATAAAAAGAAATCGAATAAATCCTATAGAGATATTGAAAAGTATATCATGTGTGTACAAGTGTGAACTTTTGATCTCCATGATCTCCCCCTTAATATGATATGATTTCCCCAAAATATTCTCCCCCGACATATAAACTCCCCCTACATATAAACTCCCCCTACATGAATGCTCACTTAATTAATTAAGTATTTTAAGTGATTTAAGTGATTTAAGTGATTACTTATGATTTCTTATTATCTCGTCCCCCTTTGATATTATCAAAAGTAATGAATAGAGACGAGGAAATAGTATCATAGAGATATGGAAGAAAAATAAGAAAGAGTATAGGGATAGTTGGAGTACACTAGCGGAAGCTTTGTAAGTGATATGATATCGTGATAGGAAACCTTAGAGATTAGGCTAAGCATTCTAGTAATGTGTTATAATGTATAGAAGCAAATATACTTAACCATTAGGAGATTCAATTTCAATTATCAGAGAAAGACACAGGAGAATATAGAATATTGAATTATTTTGGTCCAATTCTCATAAGAAGAAATTTTATAAATAACAATGAAGTGTAGTAGTGATACTTTGAGAAAGAATACATATGAATATATTTAAAATATACATGATCATGGAATTGTTAAACATAACATAAATATACATAAAGCCAAACGTATGAACTTATAGAAACTTTGCAAGTATATAAAAGGACCATTTTGTTTTTGCATAACAAGACACTTTACAATTCTTTCCAAGGTGCTTAACCTCACAATGCTCATTAAGACTTATCAAGAGGCTAAGTAGTGCTTGGTGGAGAATCCTTTTTATTTTTTTTATTTCTTGCAAATTTTTTTTGGCAAAATGTATGTTTTGCATTTGAATTTGCCTCCCTTTTTTTTGAATATTCATATATGTAAAGGATCTCCGAATTCACTTGCATGCAAAAAACTGGTATAATTTGAATAAGTGCAAAGTAGCAAAGTTGGAGGTAGCATTTATGAAATGTATTTTGTTATGTTCGAGCAATCATGATGTATGTATAAAATAAATTTTATTAATATGTAATTGCAAAGTAAGTGTTTGTGATTGCTCATTGTCATAGATAAAAGATTTCTTATACTTAGAGGCATGCGAAAACAATTCGTAATTCCTATATGAAAGTGTCATTACAATGATAACTTAATATTGAACATCATAATTAAGTGTTAAGCTATTTGTATGAAAGATAACACATGAAGAATCATTTATGTAAGATTAAAAAGAAATTTCTATATGATCATTTATAGAAACAGGTAATGAAAAAGTTAATGAAGAATGGAAATTTAATTTTTGGGAGCTGTCGGAAATCCGACACCTGGATATCGCCATCCGGTACCTCCAAACAGATAAAAAGACGCGTTTCGTCTTTCCACCGACACCTCACTTCAGTTTTAGGAAAAATTTCGAGATCTAGAGCTCTGGGTCGCCGAAAAACTTCAGATCTAAGGTGAGAAATTTGGATTTTTTAAGTTTTGTTTAGAATTTCTCAAATAGTTTTGTGATTTTGATATTCCTCTTGGTTTTCATAGAGTTTTCTGAAGGAAAAAAATGTAGATCTAGACATTTTAGATCTTGGTTTTCATGGAGTTTTTTGTGGAGAGAAAAAAAATGTAGATTTTGATATTCCTCTTTGTGTTCATTGAGTTTTTGTGAAGAATCGTTGTAAGAGATCTAGACATTTTAGATCTTGGTTTTCATGAGAGGGTTTAGATCTTGTGATGGTGATATATAGAAAAAAAAAAAGAACTTTGAATTTTGTTTGTATAGGAAGAAGATGATGAATAGTGTTTTCACCAAAGTTTTGATTTGTCAACATTATATAGATGTTGGATCTTGTGATGTCTGTTTGTGATGAAAAATATGTGAATTTGTGATAGTAAGAATATTTGTGAGATGAAATTCCGAAAGTATGATTTTGAGCTATCGGATATCTGACAGAGGGGTATCGGATATCCGACAGGTCCTCTTTTTTTTGTTTAAAATTTTCTTATCTCTCATGCAGATATGTCTTCCAGTTGGAGATCGCGAAGGAGTGAGTCAGGAGACGCTCACTCGTCTTATCAAAGTTATCCGGGCATAGAGAAAGCCCAAATTGGAATTTCAAAAGTTGTGGAATTTGATCTCCCCCAACATGAACGTGTCTATTATATGCTTGCTGAGGCAGGTATACTTTCAATCATTATCCAAGATATCTTCTCCTCCTTTTTAGCACGAGAATTTTATAATCATCTTGAGGACCCTTCATATACGGATTTGAATGGAGGAGTTAGATCCAAAATTCAAGGCCAATATGTGGAGATTACTCCCATTGATTTAAGAAGTGAATTTGGAATAATGGAAAGTAAGAATGTTTTGGACATAGTGGAGAATTATAGACTAGAAAGAGATTGGACCCTAATGAACATGTCTTTGTATGGAAATTCTACAAAGAACCTTATAACCACTATGACGACATTGACAGACGATGCTCATCTTGTTCAAGATATACTAAGGCACGCGATTATGTTGAAGTCCGGTGATACTCATAGTATTACAGCTCAACTTAGACTTGTGACTTATTATATAGTGGAGAACGAATTATTTGATGTGGCCGATCTTCTTTTGTCAATGATTCGTTATACATTCCGCCTCAAAAATTCTTAGTGGAAAAAGGCGCACACCCTCCTGTTGGGTGCGATTATCCAGCATATTCTATTCAAGAAATACACATGGATAGATCAAACCTTTTATGTTGGAGATTGTGTCCCGGATATATATATCAAACGGCGGGTATAAAGAGTAAGAAAAATCAACGGAAGCCGCCTACTACGGAAATGAGAGAGCCTCCTATTGCACATGGAGGGTCTATGCGGGAGGAACTCGACTCTTTCCAAACAAAGTTGGATAGACATATAGATGATTTTCAAGAGCATAGATGGTCTTTTGAGGAACACAAAATGGAGGTGAAAAAGGACCGGACACGGATGCAGAAGTTTATGAAATTCCTTGTTAAGGGATTAAAATTAAAACCAACGCCTGCTGAAGCCGCGAAATGGGAAGTGCCTACGGAGGAGGAGCCGCGTCGCCAATCGGTTAGTCAGGCTCGACGGAAGAAGACAGTGGTAAGGAGATCAGAGTATGATCTTCCAGAAAACAGTGGAGCAGGGAGTCGAAATGAGGAGGATTCATATTGAAAAAGACTTTTGGGAGCTATCGCCATCCGACATCCAACTGTCGCCAACCGATAGCTTCCCAGCCCAGATCTCTCCTTAATTTTGTGAACTTCTTTTCTGAGACATTTTAAGTACTCTTTTGTTAAAATTCTGTAATAACTTTTAATATTTGAACATGATTTATGTTGGTGAATGTGTATATTTTGATCATTTAAGATTTAGTTTTTCTTCCTCTTTTTTTTTTTAAAAATGTATAGCTATTGTGATGGTTTTTTTTTAAAATTTTATAGGTTATAAATAGTGATATAATCATTGTGAAATGTCTAGGATTCCTAATTCTAGCCTAAGCATAGAAAATGGGAATTCGGTAACGGTTTAGTGAATATATCCGCTATTTGATTATCCATGCCTATAAAGTTGATTTTTACATTACCCTTCTTAATATGATCCCTTATAAAATGATGTCGGACATCTATATGCTTAGATCTAGAGTGTAATACGGGATTATTAGTTAAGTCTATAGCACTTTTATTATCACACTTTAATTCTACACTACTTTGTTGCATGCCAAAGTCTTCTAATATTTGTGACATCCAAAGAGCTTGGGCACAACAACTACCTAGTGCAATATATTCGGCCTCGGTAGTAGAGAGGGCTACAGAATTCTGTTTCCTACTCGACCAAGAAATAAGTGAAGGGCTGATAAAATGACAAGTGCCACTAGTGCTTTTTCTATCTAAAGAACTTCCTGCATAATCTGAATCCGAAAAGCCATGTAAAATAAAGGAATCATTATGAGGATACCATAATCCTAATTTAGATGTTCCTATAAGATATCGAAAGATGCGTTTCACTGCTTTTAAATGTGACTCTTTAGGATTAGCCTGAAATCTAGCACATAAACAAACGGAAAACATAATGGCAGTTCTAGATGCGGTTAAATATAATAAAGATCCTATCATGCTTCTATAAATGGTTTGGTCAATTGAAACTCCACTTTCATCTTTTCCTAATTTTAGTGAAGCACTCATAGGAGTGTTTGCATGCTTAAGATTTTCAAATCCAAATCTTTTTAACATATAATGAATATATTTGGATTGACATATAAAAATACCATCATGTTTTTGTGTAATTTGTAAACCTAGAAAATATGAAAGTTCTCCTACCATGCTCATTTCAAATTCATTTTTCATAATTTGAACTACTTCATTACACAATTCTTCATTAGTGGCTCCAAAAATAATATCATCAACATAAATTTGCAAAATAACTAAATCATGATCAATTTGCTTAATGAAGAGTGTAGAATCGGCACTTACTATTTTATAATCGTGCTTTAACAAATATTGAGTTAATCGATCATACCAAGCACGAGGCGCTTGTTTTAATCCATAAAGCGCTTTATCTAATTTATAAACATAATTTGGATATTTCTCATTTATAAAGCCATGGGGTTGTTCTACATAAACCTCTTCTTTTATATACCCATTTAAAAATGCGGTTTTTACATCCATTTGATATAATTTAAATCTTTTAAAACAAGCAAATGCAAGAAATATCCTAACCTCTTCTAATCTTGCTACAGGTGCAAAAGTTTCATCAAAATCTACACCTTCAATTTGTGCATAACCTTTTGCAGCTAATCTGGCTTTATTTCTAATAATTCTAGATTCATTATCCAATTTATTTTTAAAAATCCACTAAACTCCAACTACAGGACGATTTTTGGGTCGTTCTACAAGATTCCAAACCTTATTACGTTCAAATTGATTAAGTTCTTCATTCATAGCTAAAAACCAAAATTCATCATCTAAAGCGGTGGAAACATCTTTTGGTTCTATTTCAGAGACAAAGCAAAGGTTTGAAAATTAAACATGTAACGATGAACGAGTACTAACCCCTTTTTGCAGATCTCCAATGATAAGCTCCTTTGGATGATCCTTTGAAAATCTCAATTCACTTGGAGGCACATATTCTTCTCTTTCTTCTCCTTCTCTCTGGATTTTTCATAAATTTCCTAAACTTTCTAACAAATAAACTTTCCTCATCTTCTTCTTCCTCCTCAAAATCACTACTTTCCTCCTTCTTAGATCTTAGAGCCAATCCATTCTTCTTTGGCTCCATATACTCTTGTTGTTGAATTTTCAATTCAACTTCATGAGTTTCAAGTTCCCAATCAGGCTTTCAATATTAAGAGCTTTAAGATCATGAGATTCAGAAATAGCCGTCACTTTGGGATTGAATTTAGGGGGAGAGATCTAAGAAGTTTTCTTACCAAATCACCATTTGAGAAATTTTTTCCTAAAACTTTTGTGTCATTTACTTTCTTAGTGAATCTTCTGTACATGGTATCCACATCCTCATCTACCTCCATCCTGAACTTTTCGAATTCTGACTCCAATTGGAAAAGATTTGAGTCCTTCACCTGCGAGGTACCTTCATGAGTAATTTCCAATTAATTCCAAATTTCATATGCAGTTTGACATGCGCAGGTTCTATTAAATTCAGTTTTATCAAAAGCACAAAATAATGAGTTCATTGCTTTTGCATTATTTTTGCAATTTAATTTGTCCTGGTCATCCCATTTATCTTTGGGTTTCTCCATGACAATATCACCAATTGTAAAAGTAGGATGAGTATAATTTGTTTCAACCATATTCCATACTTCAATATCTAATGATATTAAAAAACACCTCATCCTAGTTTTCCAATAATTATAATCAGAACCCGTAAATAATGGTGGTCTAGTTATTCCTTGCCCCTCGGAAAATGCATGATCATGGTGCGCCATAATTCCAGGTGGTTAAACCTTATAAGGAATTAACCTGGCTCTGATTCCACTTGTTGGATCTTGTGGCGCACTTAGAGGGGGGGGGGGGGGGAAGGGGGGTGAATAAGGGCAATTTAAACCTTTGATAATTTTTATAAAAATGAAACAATATATGAATATAGAGACAAATAATTGAATTTAAAAACAAGATTTTATTTCATCAAAGATAATGAGTAGAAATGATTCCAATAAAGCTTGGAATCGAAGGCTTACAATTAATAAAATCTCTTGTCTCTTTTCACCAGTCCTTCTCCTAAGGACCGGTTGGCTATAGCCTATATCTCCCAGATATAGACACTAGCCTCCCCCTAAATCAAATCTTGATCTAGACGCAGCACACACGACGGCGATTTTCTCCCAAGCCACACAAGGACTTGACACCGCACACAAGACGATGATTTACCCTAGACCACACAAGGATCTAACACCACACACAAGGTGATGATTTCCCCTAAGCCTCACACGGACTTAGACGTCGCACGCAAGACGACGATTTCTACGACGATTACAAGATGAATGTAAATATAAATGAAATACAAAATAAAAACCCTCTTTAGAATTTTTGGACCAAAGCAGCGAAGAATCCTTGAGAAAGTCTCCTTGGAACGCATGTACAATCTTCGGCTTCGCAGTCTCTTTTCTTCTTCAAGGATGGGAATTTTCGTTCTCTGGAGCTCTCTGGACGATAACACACAGGAAGAAGGCTTGAAGGTCTGAATGCTTGAAAATCCACGATGTTCTGAACCCTTTTAATAAAAGATAGTTGTCGCCGTCCGTTAGCTAGGTATCGCACAAATCCGATATCTCCAGAGGCTGCCACGTGTCCCACTAATTCAAAGTTTCTGCGCGAAGTGGAGGTCGTGGTTGAGACATGGGCTGTCGAATATCCAATAGTATTATCGGATATCCGTTAGCTTGCATAACTGCTGCACGTCTTGGAGTTACGGGAAGATCGTGCACTGTCAGAAATCAGTTACTGCTGTCGAAAATCCGATAGCTCTAAACCGCTGAGTAGAGATCGGAGAACGGAAGAAATTGTGCGCTGTCGGAAATCCGTTAGCTAGATCTCCAATTTCTGGAAAATCGGTATTTTGCTCCAATTGCAAACATGTTATTCTTGCACCTGTTATCTGCACACCATTAATCAAAAATAGGATCAAATACATTCGGGATTTGTTATTCTCAACCGGACGAGTGCGGAACGCATGCTCCAACACTCCACTCATCTCCTTCATCTGGGAACCATTCTACGGTGAAACCCTAGCGAATTCCAAGAGTTTGGAAGCACTCCCGGCCATCAACAATACCATTGCCGAGTTGTGCAACCTCAGCTTGGAAGAAGAAGAAGAAGAAAACCTGATGAACGAAGACGATGGGGCAAGATCGGAGATAGTGATAGTCTCTCAGTCCCGTAAGCATACTTCGACCGAGCCCGGAAGTGGTTTGATAACCCATTATTCCATCCGAGATCGACGGCTAGTCTTCTCTATTGGTTTACTCTTCCCCTTTCCAATTGTTGTTATTAGTTTGTAAAGAAATGAAAACTCTCATTTGTCTATGAATAAAGGTGTTTATTGCTTTTCTTTGTGTGTTATGTTGCGCTTCATCGCCACTCACCCGCATCCACTCCATTCACTCACTTGAGACTCATGTTAGCAAAGGCTAACGACGATTAGCGAAGAGTTGATTGCGACCCTCACATTCCACACTTGCTTTCCATCCACTATGAAAGGCCTCTGATATCAGTTGAAAGTAATCTCTGATATCAAAGGAAAGGGAGGTTAGATCTTAGATTTACTCTAGAGGGGGGGGGGGGTGAATAGAGTATTACAAAGTTTTTCACTTATTTTTATAGCGGAATTAAAATAGTGATATATATATATGTGTACTGAGTGATTTATAAAAACAAATAATGAAAATAGCACAGCACAGTACAGAAAAATAAACACAATCACAGAGGACACAAGGATCTATAGTAGTTCCCCAATAAACCTGGGTACATCTACTCTTCTACCACCCTTGGTAGGAATCCACTAGGTTTTTGATCAGGTGCCCTATCACCAATGGGTTTTTGATCAGGTGACCAAACACCACTGAGCTTTTGATCTGGTGCTCAAACCAAACTATAGGATTTTGTTCAGGTGCCCTGCCACCAAGGGGTTAACTTTTGAAGGGAGTTAGAACCCTGTACAAGATGGGATAAAGAGGGTTACGAAGTTCTTCTCTGTCAATAATCTGAGAGAAAACTAGTGGATTTGTGTTGTTGTAAAGCTCCACCTGTCAGATAGAAAATTGTTGACAGTTGAGGATGGAGCTTTCTCTTGAACGTAGATCTTGCTTTGATAGCTGATGAATCTGAGAGACAAAGGTTTCTCAAATTGTTTGTTGCTCTTAAAGATTTAAAACTTTGCAGCAGAATCACTGAGATAAGATCTGTGTTATTGTTCTTAGAGATTGAGAGGTGCTGCTTGAGGAAGATGAAGATCTGTAAACTTTTTCTTTCTGTATATCTTTTTCTTCTTCCTCTCGACTGTATTCTTCTTCTCTATTTCCTGTTGATGAGTACTTTTTGTACTCATCTTTTAGTATAATTTTAATATAGTTTTAATATGAATTTATATAATTTATTTGTATTTTCTTATTTAATCTGTTCCCTTTTAATTTTATAAACTAACTTGTAGTATAGTGGTGAGTATTCTTGCCTGTAACGCGGGTGACCCGGGTTCGTTCCCCGGCAACAGCGCCAAAACTTGATGCGCAAAACTATATCCACAAACGATGACGACAAGTGTACCGTATCGAATGTAGTATAGGTTGTAAAAATGAAGATCATATTAGACTCGGGGTGGTTGAGTACTCTTACTTCGGAAAATCTCCATTATCTTATCAAATAAGACTTTGGGTTGGTTGTTTGCAAAAAGAAAATTAAAATAAGATTAAAATGATAAGTAAAAAGGCTAGCACTCGATCTTGAATCACCTTGGAAAATAAATATAATTAGAACAACTTCTAATTCTCTTAAGAAATTACTTGACCGTGGAGGTTCTCGAATTATGAACGTACCTCTCTCAAGGATACGCTCAACTAAGTTTAGGTTGATCAATCGAACTTTCGCTCTAGAATCAAAATCCCTAAAACCCGCTTTATCTTAGTGAACCCCTCTATTGGATTTGACTCCAATCCAGGAGAATTATGTCATCCTCTCTTGAGGATTGCATTCAACTCTCTTTATCCTTGAAGTGATCGATTTGAAATCAAAACCTCTCGGTTATTATACTACGAAAACAAGAATGAGAATTATATATTGACAATATAAACTCAAACCAATAATGTTCAAGGATAAATCTTAAGTATTCTAAGGAAGAGAAAGAGAAACTAAAAATTAAATCATGAATTATATTTTCCTTGGATACTCTAAGTCGATTACTAATAGAAATTTAGCTACTCATAGAGATGGAGGAATTAAAAGAAATAAAAGAATACATGAAGAAGGAAGAATAGAATGAGAAAACTTAACTATTTTATCAATTGAGTCAAAAGAAATTACAAACTATGAATTGAAACTTACAACTACTGAATCGAAAACTACAAGTACAAGATTAAAGAGACATGAAATAAACTACTTAAAATAGTAAAATAATACAAGAAATGAAGAGTCTAAGTCCTAAAATTTGTCCCAAAAATTCCCCCTAAAACATCTGCTGGAGCTGCATTATTATAGCTACAAAATTGAGGTTACACGCCCTTGGTCACGCACTTGACCAAGGGCGTGTAAGGGGCGTGATCGATTCTGGTGCGGAGAGGGCACGTTCTGGCTTCAATGCAGACATTTCAGACGCATCACGCCCTAGGTCACGCCTGTGACCTGGAGCGTGTAATCTTCAAAAGTGGCTGCTAGCGGGAAACTTCGGCGGGAAGGAGCGCGGGATTTGTCATGCCCATGACTGGATGTCACGCCATCAGTCACGTCCGTGACCGAGGGCGTGTAATTTTAAATGACTTGGCAGGCGTGCAGGCAGCAGGTGGCGGGTCACGCCCATGACTGGATGTCACGCCCCCTAGTCACGCCCGTGACCTTGGGCATGTACTTGGCGAATCTTCACGGAGTGGGCCCGAAGTGGCGGCACCAGGTCTGGAACACATCTTTATCTGTCAAGCCCTTGGTCACGCCCGTGACCTTGGGCGTGTACTTGATATTTTTGCTCAAAGTGCCCAAAAACCTGAAAAACACAGAAAAAGCTTAAGTTAGTTTATAAAATTAAAAGGGAACAGATTAAATAAGAAAATACAAATAAATTATATAAATTCATATTAAAATTGTACTAAAAGATGAGTACAAAAAGTACTCATCAATGTAACAGACATGTTGCTTTCATTGATCAGATATACATACAAGTTGCGGCATCCTTCTCGTCAGAGATACAACAACTTTCTGCTCGGTGGCATAATATAGAGGGTTATTCTTCATAGGTACCCTTCTATTAAGATTGGTTTTTTACTTGATAGATTGCTTTCCTCCTATATATAGTACCTCACACCAACGAGCTACATCCCTCCCGGATGAGCCATCAACATCTGCTCGACCACCACTCCGACGAGGAGAGTCATCCCGAGGGGCTCGAGATGATTCATTTGAATCTTTTCAAGAAGAAATGGGAGAGCGGATGACAAGAGTGGAGAAAGATGTTTCCGGTATAAAGAAGATGATGAAGTTCATGATCAAGGCATTAAAGCTAAACCCATCTGCACGTGAGCGACGGGAGTGGGATAGCCTAGTACAGGATCGACCAAGACATTCTATTCGGTGAACACGCAGAGGATGGTCACCAAGTCCAAGTGTGGAAGAGGTAGATGAGGAAGAGTAGTGAAATAAGAAGGACCTGAAGGGAACTAAGTTAATAGTTTTGTAATAATACAGGAATTTGAACACATGTTCTTGGTTACTATCTGCTAGCACCGGCGCTATCAGCTAGCACTAGCGCTATCTGCAATGTTTAATTTTTTTGTTTTTGGATGTTTGGCTGTTTTTATCTAGTCCTTCTTTGGTAGTTTTTGAGGGTTTTGTTTTACGTTTTATTTATAAATTTGAGGTCATATGAGGTGGAGAAGTTTAAGCAAATTTAAAATCCTATTAAGTAGTATATGTTTGAAATCATATCACATAGAAAAATTTTGAATTCAATTTATATTGTTGATATATGATATATAAATATATAATGAGTTTAGGAAGAATAAATTGGTCTTTAGAAATAAAGGGCATGACTTTACAATTTGCTATTTTGATTTATAAATCTTTAAGTGACAAAGTCTTGTATCTATATGATGACCATACCATGATAACAAAAAGAGATAAGAAAATAAAAACAAAAATAAAAAGACAATAAAGCATATCACGAAGTAGAAAACTTGTATATTTCATTTTTGAAAATATTCTACTTCATGCATTTGGTGATACCTAATGAATAAGAGATTTCGGTATCCAAAGGGGACCAAGTGTGGTGGTTCCTTTGGGTACCCAAATATAACGTGTAGGTTTGTGGGTAGATATTGATGAATGGGTCCTTTCATGTGAAGTTAATGTTTCAGTTTTAATTTTGGGCCTCCATTCAAATCTTGGTTTATTGTTATTCTTATGCATCAAATTTCTATTGTAAATATCTTTATATTTAAGATTATGATTGTAATGATTATTGAAGGTATTGTTTATTGGAAATTTTTGCAATTTTAATTTTGAGTTGGGAGAAACATGATTTTGTAAATAACGATGGATTTGATTTTGATTTACAAACATTTTGTGTTTCTTACTCCCATTATTTGGCTTATTTGAGATATTCATCCTCATATTCAACTTGTTTTTAGATATAGCTTGATATTGAGAATTTGTATTTATAATTTTCATAAGCACGTTGATTTTTTATTTTAATTCCTCATTCTTGATCTTTAGATTATGCCTAGCTTTATTATAAGCTATTGTGCTATTTTTATGAGTAGAGACAATAGAGTCAATATGATTTTGATAGTCATTTCTAAATTCTTCAAATGTTTCGTCCATCTCTTTGATTTCAATTTTATAATTTTGGCATGTAGCACAATCACTTTTCAAAGATGAATTTTCTAAGAAACATTTTTCATTATGTTCTTTTATAAAAATAAGTTCTTTTTCAAGTTCCTTGAATTTTTCTTTAATATTATTACAATCAAAACAAGGTTTTAGGATTTCAATTTTTGGGCAAGATGGAGAAGCCATATCATATTTGGATACTGAATTAGTTTTTAAACTTTTTTTTTCTAAACGTAATTTTTTATTAGCAATTTTTAATTTCTTCATTTTACGTTTAGCAATTTTTAGTATATAGAAATAAGAAGAAGGATTAGACTTTCTTACAGCGCTATCGGAAGAGGCAAGATTTGAACATGAAGTTCATTTTTTGTTTTCTAGGCCTTCCTCCTTTATAGATGAATTTTCATCTTCTTTTTCTTTTGATTTATTGTTCTCTTCGTCTAAGACACTTTCCATGATTTTGCTATGAGATAAATCTTCTTGAATAGTGGTGGATGCTTGTATGTCCTTCTCCTCATGTGTTTGTTCCATACCTGTGAGAGGAAGATCATACATTTCTTCAAGAAATTTCCATATCTTGTATGCACTAGAAAAACAATATATTAATTTGAAAACTTCATTTGATAAACCACAAAATAAAAAGTTTTGGCTTTTGCATTAAGATGACGCTCCTTTTTATTTGATTCATCCTCTGGTCTAACTATTGCTAAATTCCATGCTTCGATATCTATAGTTTTAATAAATTTTTCAATTAAAATTTTCCATCCATTATAATTTGTTCCTTGAAATAAAGGTGGTTTAAGAGATTTTTAATCTTCATAAAAATTTACCCCACAAGTAGAAACGAGATCATGAGATTCCATTATTCCCGGTTGTTAAGCCGAATGGAATAAAATCTCTCTGATACCACTTGTTGGATCGGTAGGCGCCCTTAGAGGGGGGGGGGGGGGGGTGAATACGGGTTTGAAAACTTTTTCTTATATTATGAATATCTTGAAATAATAAGTGATTAAGAAGGTGAGAAATTAAACAAAACAATTGAAATAAAGTAGAGACATGTTTTATTAATATGAAATAAGGTTTTACAAAAGTTGATTTCTATAACGCTTGAAATTGGTGGCGAATAATAATAAACTCTTTTTGTTTTCTATCCCGACTCGCATCCCCACGAACTGGTGGCCCTAGCCTATCCTTCCCCGGATTTGGCCTCAAGCCGCTCTAGCCAATCCAACCCGGGATATGGCCTTGAGCACCCCCTATACCTAAACTATATCTAGTCGCCAACACAAGGCTAATTTCCTCCCTAAGTCCTACCCAGACCTAGTCGCCAACACGAGGCAAAATCTCTAACGGTTTACAAAGAAAATGAAATGATAATAATAAAAAGTCCCTCTTGAAGAACTTTTGAAGTTGGAGATGATGATTCGCTGTAGGATAAGCGTTGTTGAAGCGGACTTCATTTGGATTCGGCGTGAAGAAGTCCTCCTTCAAAAATTTGCATAGCTTGGGTGGGAGATCAACTTTCGGGCAAATCAGGCTCTGGAATTGTAGCACTCAACATATCTCTCTAATATCTGCAAGAAACGAGAGAATAGGGGTCCTATTTATATCCTCAGTGCTAGCGCATATGCTATCTCTACCGCTGGCGCTATCCCAGATTAGGGCATATTCGTCGCATGAGAATCTTCAATCTGAGGAAACATTTTCTTTTTGCCTTCTGTGCTCCGTGCTACCTCCTGCGCTATCCGCTACCGCCTGGCGCTAACACATTTTAAATGTACTCCCGGGATTGCGCTAATCATCGCTAGTGTCGGGTGCTAGGTGCTACCGCCGGCGCTAGTGGGCATGTTGGAATTATTGTCCCAATTTTGGGGGCAACCTTCTTATGTTATCCTTGAGTCATATGGACTTTGTTTCCTGCACACTTAAATACACAAGTTAAAATACACATAGGATTTGTTATTCTTAAACCTAAGAGATGCGGAAGACCATGTTCAAACAGTTGTTTTATTGTTATCATAATGAGCATGTTCACATTGTAGTAAGTAAGTTAATTAACATTTAAAACATCTGTTTTGGCATTCATCAATTGGTAGTGATATGCATTATGGTCCCCAAGTAAATGAATTGGATGTTGCTACATGCGCTAGGGCAAGGTTTACAAAAATCAAAAACCAACTCAAAACATTTTCAAATACCCTAAAATCTTTACCAGAGATCATTTATAATGAGGTTATTCCACTATAAATATTTTTCAATTTATTTCATCCCAACAGTCATATTAATTTCACTAATATCGTCATGTGAAAAGTATTATGTTTATCTTTAAAACTTAGGGAAAAGGTGCTCTAAATATTCTACCAATTTTTGGGGATCACCCAGAGGTTGTCATGCTGACATGTTTCAATTTTCAAATCATTTCGGTAATTATCCAGAGAGTATTTCAAGATCTATGATTCTGCTATCAGCACCCCAAGCGCACATGACTCTTTTCTAGGATAAACATTTAAAGTGACAAATCCTTCAAACCTATAATTCAAATGCCCCAATTTTTCTCCCACTGACCAAATATTACAAAAGGGTGAAGCCATAAAATTTTGGACATTTTACAAAGTGTTTGGACACCATTTGTAACACCCTCCCTATTACATAGAATATAGCAGTAGGTCCGGCCGGGACCCCACGCCATATTAAACGTACAAAAGAGCGCATTACTGAATTGAATTATAAACAGTTAAGAACATAACTATCTCAGCATACAGAGTCGCATAACGGAAGCATTTAATTTAATAAGACAACACCAGTTCACAACTTGTCCACTTATATATAAGGAATGAAAATACAACAAGGGTTATATATTTAAAACTGTTTACAACAACTAGGTGGCTTCCAAACATCGGCACGCAGGGCGGCCACACATGAAAAGGTTAAACAAATCACTTAACCATCAAGGGACAACAAAGCTCGGCATCTGGGATTCCGCCCCATTATTTCCCGCTTGTCTCGCCAGGACCTGTAAGTCACAATCCTCCAAACGAAGGGAAAAGAAGTTACCGGTCAGCTTTAGCTGACCCAGAATATAATGACCCCACCCCAAACATGGGGTGGCGGTGCTCTTTCCTTGCAAGAAAGCAATAGCAGTAGCAGCATATATATTTCAAAGGTGCGTCTAAGCACCGCATAGAAACAATCATCCTACGGTCAAGTCAAGTCACATGTCATGTGTACTCATGACACGTCATCCTCAAGTCCTTTTTCAACTTGGATGATCCAATTGAGCTAGGCCGTACACACGAAGTTATGACACACTTTGAGCTCGGTTGTACATACAAAGTTCCGACACGATCATTATGAGCTAGATGTCAAGATTCACCGATGCCTGGCCCGGGTTCGATTCATCTTATGCCCACGCACATAAATGTCAGGATTCAACTTAGCCTGACACGGGTTTGGCTTCCCCTGGTGCCCGTCAAAATATAACGTCATAGGGTCATCACCTCAGCCTCAGGGGCTAGTTTAGCAATCCCAAGAATCACTGGCACTAACGTTGGCGCTAGCGCTAGCGCCGGGCGCTAGACAAAAAGAACACAGATCTGTTAGCTCTTTCGGGTATTTCCTGAGGGTAACCTCCAGGACTCCCTGCAGTACATCACAGTACCAAGAACCCAACAACATACATATGCGGAGTCTTCTCCGGAGTGCAATATAGCATGACACATCACCATTCCAAACCAACCTATCCAGAAGGGCTTCACACAGCATGCCTATGTCTGTACTGCCCTTCCGGACTATATATGCAATTACTACGAAGATAACATCGACCCGTCGGTAGAAACCTATCCACTGATTAGTGGAAATATGCCTACTACTATGCAAATCAAAGGACAAACATGTCGAGAGATGAAGGAGGAGAATCGTTACCCTCGGCGCTCGTTTACGTGCAATAGATTTGAGATTGATCAGGAGGGAACTTGCTGAAATAGCTTCATCACTACGGAGTGGACAATGGCACAAGAACACGGGGAATCTCCTTCGCAAATTTTCCCTTCAGAACGGCAAACAGCTAGCCCCCAACGGATCTCCATCCTTAAGCTCCCAGCCTACCACTCTTGGAAAGGCGAAAACCTTCTCATATATAGTTTTCCGCTACCGTCGGCGCTAGCTACTAGCGCCTGGCGCTAGCCTAGAGTCGATACCGCTTTATCGCTTAAGGATTCATTGAGAAATGCTACCTCTAGCACTAGCGCTACCGCATGCGCTATCTTTCTTCAACAAACTTCTTGGGAAATGCCGCATTCTTCGAGAAATGCCACATTCTTTGAGAATGGACACATTTCTCGGGAAATGCACTACCGCCGGCGCTCTCGCTAGCGACTGGCGCTAGCTCATATTCTCCATTCTTCGAGAAAGAACACATTTCTCGGGGAAAACATGGGTTTCTCGGGAAATATACTACCGTCGGCGCTATCGCTAGCGCCTAGAGTTAGCTCATTTGCTTTCGAGCACACCCAAATTATTTGCACACGAAAATTGGGGTCTTACAATTCTTCCCCCCTTAAAAGAATTTCGTCCCAAAATTCTAACAGTGCAAAGAACAACAAGATACAAAATAACTTGTACCTCAAAGGAACAATTCGGGGAACTCCTCACGCGTTGTTCCAGCGGATTTTGACCATCTTGATCAGTTTATTCCATTGTTGCTTGACATCAGTGTCTTTGATGCAAATAGGCATGACCAACGTCTTCAGCCCATCATCGGCCGACATCTGATTCGCCACCACCACCTGGCTAGGCTCTGGCACAGCTTTCCACAGCACAGAGATGTGAAACACATCATGCAAACTGCTCAACTCTATCAAAAGAGCGAGCCGATAGGCAGCTTCACCAACACAGTCCAGTATCTCGAACGGCCCAACGTACCTCAGACTCAGCATTTTCAAGCATCGAATCCTTGACACACCTTTGAAAGGTTTGATATTGAGATACACCCAGTCGCCCATAGCGAACTCAACATTTCTGTGCTTGGCATTGTATTACTTTGCCTGCCTATCCTGCGCCACCAACAATCGCACCTGTATTATTTGGATAGTCAAACTCACATCTTCGACTTCCTTCCTCTTAAATATCTTCGTCTCGCCCATTTTTGCCCAAGCCAAGGGGGTACGACAAGCTTTACCATAGAGGGCCTCGAAGGGCGCCAACTTTGTACTTGCATGATAGCTGTTATTATATGTGAATTCGATCATGAACAATTGATCTTCCCACTTCTTACCGAAGTATAGGACGCACATGCGGAGCATATCCTCCAAAGTTCTGTTAGTACGTTCAGTTTGCCCATCCGTTTGATGGTGGAAGGCAGTACTTAACTTCAACTTTGTACCCAACAATTGGTGGATTAGCCTCCAGTCTTTCAAAGTAAAGCGCCCGTCTCGGTCACTTACGATGTTACGGGGCACACCGTGCAAACATACAATACTATGAACATATAGCTTAGCTAATTTCTCCACTGAGCCATCCTTCCAGTTTGGAATAAAGTGGTCTACCTTCGTCAAGCGATCCATGATCACCCAAATAGCATCAATGTATATTTCATAGCCTTCTGTACCACATGGCAAACACAAGATTGGTATCATGATCAGACGACTTTTTTACTCCTCAAAAGCTCGTGTACACGCTGGTGACCAAACAAACTTTTGATCTTTCCTTGTCAAGGACGTGAGAGGAAGAGCAATCCGCAAAAAGTTCTCCACGAAGCGTCGATAGAAGCCGTCAAGTCCAAGGAAGCTCCTGACTTCCGCTACTATCTTCAAAACGGGCCACTCCTGGAAAGCAACTATCTTTGCTGGATCCACTATGATACCCTCACCACTAACCACATGACCAAGGAACGCCACTGAGGCTAACTAAATCTCACACTTGGAGAACTTGGCATACAGCTAACTCCGTCGCAGGATCTCCAACACTACGCATAAATGAATCGCATGTTCTTCTTCAGATTGAGAGTATACCAGAATACGTCAATAAAGACGATAACAAACCGGTCAAGACACTCTCTAAAGGTCCTATTCATCAGATCCAAGAACACTGATGGCACATTCATTAGTTCAAATTGCATAACAGTAAACTCATAGTGCCTGTAACGGGTACTAAATGCCGTCTTGGGAATGTCGCACTCCTGAATTCGCAACTGGTAGTAGCCAGACTTAAGATCCAGCTTCGAATACACCGTAGATCCAACTAGCTGATCAAATAAGTCATCGATTCGAGGAATCAGATACTTGTTCTTCTCAGTTAGCTTGTTCAATTCACGGTAGTCGATACAGAGACATAGGCTTCCGTCCTTCTTCTTCACAAAGAGGACCGGAGCACCCCAAGGGGATGAACTTGGGCGTATATAGCCTTACTCTAGCAACTCCCGTAACTGAACCTTCAGCTCCGCCATCTCCTTTGGCGCAATACGGTACGGAGAGCGTGACACAGGCTTGGCACATGGCACCATCTCTATTATGAAGTCAATCTCTCGCTGAGGTGGCGCCCCAGGAAGATCTTTAGGAAACACATATGGATACTCCGAGATAACAGGAACGTCACTCAGATTGGGCTAAGGCTTTGCAACCCCAACTAGCACAACACAAAGTTTTGCGCCCTGTCAAACTGCCTTGACAACTTGGACAGCAGATATCAATGTCTTGCTCGATCCACGCAAACCAGCAAACATTGTCACATGCTCGGTATTCTGCCCAGTGTGACATCCTTAGAAGTGCAATCAATGTTGGCCTGCTGCGCCGACAGCCAGTCCATACCAAAGATCACATCAAACTCCGAAAGCATTAGTATCAGTAGTTCTAAATCAAAATCTTAACTTCCGATTTATACCTTTACATCACAGACTTTATCCGCACACATCGAACACCCATTGGGCATCATCACATCTAACCTTTCCGTTAACACCGTCGAAGGCAATCCAAGTTGTCGTATGAAGGCCTATGATAGAAAGGAATGTGAATCTCCCGTATCAAACAGTGCTCTTGCCGGACAGTTAAATATTAGGACAAAGCCTAACACACAAAAGGTTAACAAGCAATGCACAAGGTATGACGTATCAAAAGCTAGAAAAGCTATATACTAACGCATACTTGTCACCACATTGCTTTGCTTTATGGCCACCTGCTGACCAAGTTTGTAAACTCGCCATTGGGCTGAAGTGTAGTGGGATGCAGACGACTCTGCTGCTTTCCCTTTCTCCGCCGCATAAGCCGTGGTTGCCTTTTTGCCGCAACGACAGTCTCGGGCTATATGACCTCGCTTACCACAATTAAAGCAAATGATTGGGACCCCGCACAATCATTGCTCCTGAGCCAGCAGATTGAGCTGACCCAGAAGGTCTCGCTCTTTTCCTCCATCTGCTTTGCCCAGACTTCGAAGAGCTCAGTACATTGCACTCTGGCTTCACCACAGCTAACTCCTTTCTATTTTGGGACCGCTTCATGTCCTTCTCCAAGGAACAAGCCGTATTGACCAGGGTCATAAACCCTTGCGTCATTGGCCCCGACAGAAGAAACCGCAATTCTTCTCGCAGACCCTCGTAAAACCGATTGGTCTTACCAGCTTCATCTGCAAAAATTGCGCCTGCGTACCTCCCCAACCGAGTAAACTCGTGTAGATAGTCATCAATCATACAATCACCTTTAGTTAGATGGTTGAACTGGTTCTCCATCTCAATCTGTTGAGCATGTGGGAGATACCGCGCTAAGAACATTCTCGAAAACTCTTCAAATAAGATGTCCGTCAGCTACCTTCCTGTTAGCTGATGCAACTCCATCTCATCCCACCACATATGCGCCTCCCAATCAAGAAGAAAGGTTGTTAATATCACCTTCTGACCTTCCTCCATATCAGTGGCCTTCAAGATCTTTCGCACTCTCGTTAGCCAATCCTCTGCTTGAGTCGGGGTTCCTGCCCCCGAGAACTTCGGAGGGTGGAAACATAGAAAGTAATGCAGCTATTTGTCCGGAGCTCTCCGTGCTCTCACAAGCACTGGTCTTTCGACCATAGGTTCAGCTGCCATAACTGGCACCAGAGCAACCCCAAGGGTAGGAGGATGTCCAGGGACATGCCCTCCAGGTTGTGCAGCGAACATAACAAACACTACTTCTGCCACCATCCTCACTGTCTCAGCAGAAGGAGGAGTAGGCACCTTAGCTGGTGCACTGCTCGTAGTCGAATGCGGTGGTCAAAACAGCCCTGCTCCACTTCCAGTCGCCTATATATGTGTACAAAACTTTATTAGCGACTAAGAGAAAGCATGGAATAGCAAAGGAACACACACGTTCCATCACAATGCTGCAAACATACTTATAATTCTTTCCTAAAGTGGAAAATACTGGTGATTTACATGACTTAACAGTGACGCACACACGTGGTCACCGCCCCTTAAAAGAATTTGACCACGAATTCAGATGGAAAGGGATCGAGACCCATAGCTGATACCAATTTGTAACACCCTCCCTATTACATAGAATATAACAGTAGGTCCGTCCGGGACTCCATGCCATAATAAATGAACAGAAGAGCGCATTACTGAATTGAATTTTATACAGTTAAGAACATAACCATCTCAGCATATAGAGTCGCATAACGGAAGCATTTAATTTAATAAGACAACACCAGTTCAGAACTTGTCCACTTATATACAAGGAATGAAAATACAACAAGGTTTATTTATATAAAACTATTTACAACAACTAAGTGGCTTCCAATCATCGGCACGCAAGCCGGCCACACATGAAAACAGTAAACAAATCACTTGGCCTTCAAGGGCCAACAAAGCTCAGCAGCTGGGATTCCGCCCCGCTATTTCCCGCTCTTCTCGTCAGGACCTGTAAGTCACAATCCTCCAAACGGTGGGAAAATAAGTAATCGGGCAGCTTTAGCTGACCAAGAATATAACGACCCCACCCCAAGCTTGGGGCGGTGGTGCTCTTTCCCTGCAAGCAAGCAATAACAGTAGCAGCCTATATATTTCACAGGTGCGTCTAAGCACCGCATAGAAACAATCATCCTACGGTGATGTCAAGTCACACGTCATGTGCACTCATGGCACGTCATCCTCAAGTCCTTTTTCAACTTGGATGATCCAATTGAGCTTGGTTGTACACATGAAGTTCCGAAACACTTTGAGCTCGGTCGTACACATGAAGTTCCGACACGATTGTTATGAGCTAGATGTCAGGATTCTCCTATGCCTGGCCCAGGTTCGGTTCAGCTTGTGCCCATGCTCATAAATGTCAGGATTCAACTTATCCTGACACGGGTATGGATTCCCCTTGTGCCTTTCAAAATATAACCTCACAAGGTCATCACTTCATCCTCAGGGGATTGTTTAGCAATTCCAAGGATCACTGGCACTAACGCCGGCGCTAGCCAATAAAACACATATCAGTTAGCTCTTTCGGGTATTTCCTGAGGATAACCTTCAGGACTACCTGCAGTACATCACAGTACCAAGAACCCAAAAACATACATACGTGGAGTCTTCTCCGGAGTGCAATATAGAATAACACATCACCATTCCAAACCAACCTGTCCAGAAGGGCTTCACACAACATGCCTATGTCTGTACTACCATTCCGAACTCTATACGCAATAACTATGGGGATAACATCGACCCATCCGCAGAAACCTATCCACTGATTTGTGGAAATCTGCCTACTACTATGCAAATCAAAGGACGAACATGTCTAGAGATGAAGGAGGAGAATCGTTACCCTCGGCGCTCATTTCCGTGCCATAGATCTGAGATTGGTCCGGAGGGAACTTGCTGAAATAGCTTCCTCTCTACGGAGTGGACGATGGCACAAGAACGCAGGTAATCTCCTTCGCAAATTTTCCCTTCGGAACGGCGAACGGCTAGCCACCAACGGATCTCCTTCCTCAAGCTCTCAGCCTACCACTCTTGGAAAGGAAGAGGTTCTCTCAGAAACTAAGAAGAAAAGCAAAAAACCATCTCATATATAGTTTTCTGCTATCGCCGGCGCTAGCTACTAGCGCCTGGCGCTAGCCCATAGTCGGTACCGCTTTATCGCTTAAGGATTCATCGAGAAACGCTATCGCTAGTGCTACCGCCTGCGGTATCTTTCTTCGACGAACTTCTCGGGAAATGCCACATTCTTCGAGAAATGCCACATTCTTTGAGAAAGGACACATTTCTCGGGAAATGCAATACCGCCGGTGCTATCGCTAGCACCTGGCTCTAGCTTATATTCTGCATTCTTCGAGAAAGAACACATTTCTCGGGAAAAACACGGGTTTCTCGGGAAATATACTACCGCCGGCGCTATCGCTAGCACCTGGCGTTAGCTCATTTGCTTTCGAGCACACCCAAATTATTTGCACACAAAACTTGGGGTCTTACACCATTAATTTCATTAATATCTTAGTATGACGCCTATTAAAGTTTTCTTTAAACATAGGAAAATCATACTCCAAACACTCTACAAATTTTTCGAGTCATTCCTGAGGTGATGATACTATCATGTATCAAATTTCATTGTATTTGTGTAACTATCCAGAGAGATACACAAAGACTAAATTTTTGCTATTTGCACCCCAAGCATACATGACCCCTTTATAGGTCAAAACATTTAGGGTGACAAATCATACAAATATCTAATCCAAATGTCCCAAGATTTTTATCACAGACCAAATATTTTCTAAGGATGAAGCTATACAAGTTTGGTTATTTTACAAGATGATTTAGCCCAATTAATTTCACTAATATCCATTGTGTATAAGATTTATAATTACAAAAAATATAGAAAAATATAACAAAAAATTCTCAAACTTTCAGGGGTGGTTTATCTTCGTATCAGTCTTGCACGTACAAAATGTCATGGCAATCAGTGGTGTATTCGGAGAAATATACATGAAATATGTTTTCCTAAGGTTGGTTACACAACATTTTCAAAATTAGATCTAGGGAGCTACATTGGACCATATATTTTGTTACACCATTATCTAAAAAGGTCTTTCCAAGGGCTACAACTTTTATGTTGAACCCAAGATCCAAATCTGAGTGTAGCATGACTAAAAATTTGCTTGAACCTAGCTGAGTAAAGGTGACAGGTTTTTAATATTTAAGCTATAATCGATTTTCGGTCTACAAAAGCACATCTTCGTGAATGTGGAAGTAGATCCAGTGATCCCTGGTCAACTTTTTCCTCTAGCAGACGAATGTGATGAGCCCGACCTTATTTCCTTCAATACTCCATCTATATGCCATCGTTCTTCACAAAATCGACTCCTATAGCTTTATTTTGGAGAGAGGGGTTGATTGAAACCCGTTTCATGGCAAATGATGCCCTAGAGCGGGAGATCTAGCATGGGATATTATCAAGAATTTATCCATTAATTATTCTAAAATCATGCTGAATTGAGCTCGATACAACTCATAATTTGATCTAAGATACTAACACCAAAAAGTAGAGTGGAAACTCACATATTCAAGGCCGTTGAGCAGGTAAATCTCATAGGTAGCATGGTGGCAGTTGCCTCCGGAGACCTTTATCCAAATGTAGATTCTATGCTTGGTTTCTTCAGGAAAACTGCTGGCTCGACTGCTTGATAGGTGAGGAGCGGATTCAGAAGATCAAATGATGGAGGGGGGAGCAGAAATCGGGAATGCCATTAATGTTTTGGCTTGGAGTTATTGGGAAAACAATTCCCATGCTTTGCAAGGACATCCAAGTTCCCTGTGTCCACCTCCTAGCTGCCAAATGTCACCTCTCATCCTTGGGAATATGCATAAGGTACTATCATTAAGGGAGACTTGTCGTTCTCAATTTGTCCTCTAGCTACAGCGGGGCGGTAACGGTTACCGTGTCATGGTATCACTTTTCTACTCGATAAGACAAGTCTTCTCATGAACAACTAGTTTTTCTCATCGACAAATAAACACTTCTAGTCGACAAAGTTGAAAGTATCTAATTGCTACCTAAATCACCTAGAGGGGGTGAACAGGTGAGCTCTATGGCTTTAAGCGGAATTAAAAAATTGTAACCAAAAGCACACAGAAAGAGAGCACACAGCACAGACACAAGGATTTATAGTGGTTCCCCAGAATGGGTATGCCGACTTTCCCGCCTCGTCTATCTAGCACTTTGGGCTAGACATGGCTACTTCAACAATCTTAAATTATTTCTAATCTTACAACTTGAGAACAACATCTCCTACACTCGATCCTTCCTACAAGGATCTACAGAACTCAGAAGTAAGCACTTCCTACAAAATGTAAAAGGAGTTTTTACAACAAATATAGATTGTAAACAATGTTCTTAAGACTATAAAAGTTCTTCTTCTGATCTGAAAAGAAATATCCTTCTTCTTCCCGTGAAAGCCTTTGTTTTGAAATTTTTAGAGGAAGGGTTCATTCGATTTGAGAATAGATCTGACTTTAGTTTCATCTTGATCTATAAATGTGAGCATGAATCTGAGTAGCAGGTGTTCTGACTCCACTTTTCTTGCAGGAGGAATCACAAACTCTAGGTTTCTGTTGGGGTGTTCTTCGTAAGAGGCAATTTGAGATTACGACAGAGAACTTTCCAAAAGTACGACTAGGGTTGATAATATATCCCTTGACCTATTTATAGGCGATTCCTCTTGGATCTGTAGGCGCCCTTAGAGGGGGGGGGGGGGTGAATAAGGGTTATACAACTTTTGTTGTATTTTGATAAACTTGAAATAATAAGAGATCAAAATAGTGATTTAGAATGAATATCTAAATTGTTTTATAATGAAAGAGTAAGAAATAAACAATTTAGAGAATTAAAGAGTAAATCAATTTCATTACAAAAAGAGACATGATTAGTATCGATAAAACTTGATTACCAAACTAGATTTCTATGATGCTAGAAATCAAAGGCGAATAAGTAAAAATCCCTTTTTGTTTTCTATCCTGACTCGTATTCTCACGAACCAGTGGCTTTAGCATATCCTTCCCCGGATACGGCATTAAGCTGCACTAGCCAATCCTTCCCTGGATATGGCCTTGAGCACCCCATAGACCTAACCTAGATCTAGTCGCCAACAAAAGGCGAATTTCTGCCCAAAGTACTACCTAGACCTAGTCGCGAACACGAGGTGAATTCACTAAACGATTACAAGAAAAGATGTGAAATAAATAACAATAATATAAAAACTCCCTATATGAATCTCTTGGAGAAGTAGACGAAGACCCGCAGAGTATGATTATAGTCGATGCGGTCTTTCGTCATAACAATGAAGAGTGTTGATATCTTCTCCAATGATATCCTTAAGCCTTCGTGGATTTGTTAGAGTCTCTCTCCGAATATTCCTCTAAATGATGTGGCACAAAGCTCTGGAATTTGATATCATAAGAGGATGAAGAAGACAAATCTAAGGGGTCCTTTTTAAAGACTTGGAGCTAGCGCCTGTGCTATCGCTACTGCCGGCGCTATCCCGATTTAGGAAATATTCTCCGCATGAGAATCTTTCATTTTAAGCAAGCTGACCGCCTTCCTATTGTGCTTTGCACTACTGCCTTCGCTACCCAATACCGCCTGCGCTAACTGCTACCGCCTGCGTTAGATATTATCATCTGGCGGTAGCACATTCTATAATTGCTTCCCAAAATTTCTCTAATCAGAGCTAGCGCCTGTGCTAGGTGCTACCACCAGCACTAGTGGACATGTTGGAATTCTTGCTTCAAACTTGGGAGCAACCTTCATATGTTATCCTTGAGTCATATGGCTTTGTTTCCTGCACACTTAAATACACAAGATCAAATACACATAGGATTTGTTATTCTCAAACCTAGGAGATGCGGAAGACCATATTCCAACAAACTCCTCCTTTTGATAATAACAAATCTATTAACGATAAATTATCGCATTAATATATAAGCATGATGAAACCTACTTGTGTGTGTGTGAGAGATGACTTAGGATAATTGCCAATTTTAGTATTTTGAATTGCTCACCTTAAATACATGCTCCCCCTATGTGAATGTTCCCCTAATATGAAATCTATCATCTTAAACATTAGTCATGTTAGTTTTCCCATTTGATAGCGATTATTATTTATCATGTTAGTTCTCCCCTTTTTGTTATTAACAAAAGTGGGTAAGGAAGCAAGAGACATAAAAAGAGGATTTTTGATAAAAATATAAGGCATGATCGAGCTTTTTAGAGGAAATGAAATGATAAGGAGTTTTAAGCATAAAAGGTAATAATTTCCAAGTAACTAATCTACCCAGACAATATGTCTACACCCTAGCCCCGTACTAAGTGACGGATGGTCTTGAGGAGCTGTATACATGTTGTAGGTTGGGGTTTTAGTACCATATGGAAACACTAGAAAATACTCAACCCAGCACTCTTTCCCCCTAGTGCCTCGCAAGGCCCCACTGGAACCCTCCCCGGTTAAGGATAAGACATGACTTAGAGGTTAGGTTATCTAATGCCTACAAACCTACGCCCTCGCTATGGTGAGATATGCAATCATAGGATAATAATCATTGGAAACATTAAGCATTTAAATCAAATGATATGTTCATAGCCTATGGGTTTATATTTTTATTTGAATTTAAAAAAAACTCATATAGCTATTTTGAAATCCATTAATGAATCAGAGTTTTTAACATAAAACTGATATTCGTGTTAGAACAACCAGTATAAATTCTACCAAGCAAGTCTACCACTTGTTGAAAAAGGAATTTTGAGATTTAAGACATTGATATAAGCATGAAAGCGCAAGGTAAAAAATATATGGTGATGATGCGAAACACTTAGAGAAATACAAGAAACATCTTTTTGTGATCATGATGATTCATAAGAAGAAATATGAGTTAAATTCCAAAAAGGAAGATGTTTTTGTAAATCATTTTTCATTTAAAATCTTTAAGTTTGACAATAAAGTAACTAAGCATGAAAGAATGATATCAATGATAAACTACTACAATGTTATTATAATTCACAAATTCAAAACATAGCAAACATTTTAGAAAGCAAGCTAGGTTATCTAGTGCATTTATAAATTAAGAGGAGTATAGAATTTAGCATTAGGATCCAATACTCATGAGAAGTAGTGTTTTATGGAAGATAATGATGTGCACATAAGTGTATTTTGAATCGAGTAAACAAATGATTTAATCAAAAATACAAGATATATGTAGAGTAAAGTGCACAATAAAATACAAATATTACTTCCACACACTTCAATGCACATCGGAAAAATGTAAAACAACCAAGGTGATTTGCACACACAATGCTCATTAATACTTATCAGGGTGCAAAGTAGTGCTTGGGGGATCACACACTTTTTTTTAATATTGAGTTTTTTGTGATCCGGTGTACTTAGGAATAAGTCGTTTTTTTAATGAAGATTTGCACAAGATACTTTACTATTCTTTCCAAGGTGCTCAACCTCACAATGCTTATTAAGACTAATCAGGAGGTTCAAGTAGTGCTTGGTGGAGTTAAATTTTTCAATTTATTTCATGATTTTTGTTTTGTACAAAGATCTCTGAATACACTTGTTTGACAAACCAATTTAATTTTGAAAGCACAACCATTTTTCTTAATTTTTAAGAGTGCAAATAAATGTAGTATAGGTAAGATACTTGTGCAAATTTGAATTCATTGTACAATTACAACACACAAGCAAGCATTCCTAGATTAAGAGCATATGTAGACATTGCCAAAATAAGTGAGTGAAGAAAGATCATTATCAAACATACAACATTTACTCATACTTAGAGGCATGCTAAGCTTGGTTCTACACAACATTTACAATACAATTGATGAACATGTGATTAGATAAATCAAAGCATGATAAAAATAATGTTCAATGTAGTTTGAAAAAATGAACTACAACATTGTAGAAGGTCTAAATGATAGATTAAACCATTCATGATATGAACAATAAAATAGATACAATTTTATTTTTGATATTTTGAATAAATAATTTTGTTTTAAAGTTTGAACTCTAATAATTGATCTTGGACTTCCCGAGGTCTACCCTATGAGGGGTTTGCCCAGTACTAGGAGATGTGATGGGATGATAGCCCAAATCTCCAATCCGCAAGATACATGTAAATAGAAAGGTTAAGTTCTACAAATAATGTTTGATAATTCTTTGTCATATATTTTTGCATTTGATTTTTGCAGATAGAAATAGAAATCAAACAAATAAACAAAGAATTAAAGAGAATAAGATATTTTTTTGCAGTTTTTGCTTTTGTAGTTTTTTTATTTTAATTCTGCAAAAATCAATTGATGGCATAAATGCAAAAATGAGTAGTACATGTAAAATAATATATTTTAAGTAATTTTTCAGAATCTTAAAATTACTGAAAATCAGACACTCGAGCTAGCACCAGCGCCAGCGCTAGTGCGGCAAATAGTACACTAATTTTTAAGATTTTGAAATTTTTGATTTTTGATATTGATTAAATGTCCAAAGATTAGTTTCATGTAAATTTTTTAGAAAGTTTGGAGATGTTATAGATAGAAAAAAATGCATGAAATGATTGTGTTTATGAATATGACTTAAATAAAACGTTTAATCATTTATCGCTTTTTTTCTAGGCTAAGGAGCTTTGCATTGTTGCCCATCAAGTACTTGGAGCAACTCGTGTACAAGTACCAGACATACTCCTTGTCCTTAGCCTTCCTGCAAATCTAGAAAGAAGATAAGGGAAAATATCCCATAGAATAATTGGATGCCTTAGGTACCCAGATTTTCTTTAGAGATCCCTATTTTATTTTCCTGCAAGAGCTAGATGTGTGTCCAAACCTATGACAATTTGCACATGAAATAAAGGGGGTTGAGACACTTTTATGAAATTCTACACTGCTCTTACTGGATGAGATTTGATTTTTAGAAAAAGCAGAAGATTTTTTAAATGATGGGCTACCGCCGGCGTAAGTGGCTATCGCCAGGCGGTAGTGGTTACTTTTACAATCATGACACATTTATTTTTTAAGCCCTTTTTATTTTGCTCAATTTGTAAAAGAGAGGTTTTAAGTTTTCTCTCTAAGTCCCCCTTTTCTCTTGTAAGAATTTTGATTTGTGTGAGGGCCTTAGAAAGAGAAATTTCAAGTTCTTTTACCTTACATAAGGATCGCTCACACTCTTGGCATGAAACCTTTCTCTTTTCCAAAGAAATTAATTTTTTGGTAAGCTTATGATTTTCTTTGATGAGAGATTCATTTTCACGATTTAAAATATTAATATCTACTATAATTTTATCATAGGCTTTGCAGGTTTGAACAAATTCATCAAAAAGTTCTTCGAAGGTAGGAGGAGTTACCTCAGTGTCACGAAGAACACTGGTATCGTCATCGTTTCCTTTTGTCATGAAGCATATGTTTGCTTCCTCATCGTCACTTGAAGTTGCTGCGCTTGACTCTTCGGAAGACGTATACTTTTTCTTCTTGTTCTACTTTTTGTGCCTCTCCTTCTCCTTCTCTAGGATTTTTGGACTCTCACTTTGGATGTGTCCAATCTTCCTGCAGTTGAAGCAATCTGGAAGAGATTTCTCCACATCATCATGGCTTGCCTTGTTCTTCCATGACCCTCGCTTGTTGGACCCTTTGGTGAGGTATTTGCAAAAAGTTTTTCTTCTTTCGGGATCCCGCATGAATCTTTTGAAGTTCTTCACCAAGAGACCTTCTTCATTATCGTCTTCTTCATCGTCGGCCTCGGTTTTTAAAGCTTTTGTTTTCGGCTCCATATTGTACTCTTCATGTTGGATCTTAAGTTCTACCTCATGGGTTTTGAGATTCCCAATGAGATTCTCCATCTGGAGCATTCTTAGGTTATGTAACTCTGAGATGGCCGTCAATTTAGGATTGAACCTTGGAGGTAGAGAGTGAAGAATTTTTCAGATCCAGTCTCCATCGGAGTAGATCTTTCCAAAAGCTTTTGAAGCGTTGATGATCTTGGTGAAGCGTGCGTACATCGAGTTGATGTCCTCTTTGGCATCCATCCTGAACTTTTCATATTCCGACTCCGGTTGGAATAACTTTGCATCTTTCACCTGCGACGTACCTTCATGAGTAACTTCCAATTGATTCCAAATATCATAAGTAGTTACACATGAAAAAATTCTATTAAATGCAGTTATATTTAAAGCACAATATAAAGCATTCATCGCCTTAGCATTATTTTTGCACTTATGTTTTCGTTATTATCCCATTTATCCTTAGGTTTTTCTACCGTAGCCTCTCCTACTACAATTATAGGAGGAGAGTATCAAAATTCTACCATGTCCCGTACTTCTACATCCATGGTCATAAAGCAAATCATCCTAGATTTCCAGTAGTTGAAATCTAACCCAGTAAAAAGAGGTTGTCTACTAACACCATGACCCTCCAGAAAAGCGAGATCATAAGACGCCATTTATTCCTGGTTGTTAGACCGTTTGAAATAAAACCTAGATCTGATACCACTTGATGGATCTGTATGCGCCCTTAGAGGTGGGGGTGAATAAGGGTTTTAAAACTTTTGTTGTAATTTGATAAACTTGAAATAATAAGAGATCAAAATACTGATTTAGAATGAAGATCTAAATTGTTTTATAATGAAAGAGTAAGAAATAAACAATTTAGAGAAATGAAGAGTAAATTAATTTCATTACAAAAAGAGACATGATTATTATTGGTAAAACTTGATTACAAAACTAGATTTCTATGACGCTAGAAATCAAAGGCGAATAAGTAAAAATCCCTTTTTGTTTTCTATCCTGACTCGTATCCCCACGAACCGGTGGCTTTAGCTTATCCTTCCCCGGATATGGCCTTAACCCGATCTAGCCAATCCTTCCTCGGATATGGGCTTGAGCACCCCCTAGACCTAACCTAGAGCTAGTCGCCAACACGAGGCAAATTTCAGTCCTATTCCTACCCAGATCTAGTCTCCAACATGAGGCAAATTCACTAAACGATTACGAGAAAAGATGTGAAATAAATATCAATAATATAAAAACTCCATATATGAATATCTTAGAGAAGTAGACAAAGACCCGCATGTTGGAACCTAGACTTGGCCCCAACGAGGAGATCGGACCCCTTAGAGGGGGCAGGTAACACCTACTGATCCAACGGAAGCAACAGACCGGAGACTAAGAGCTTAACACAGACCCTTGGCTACAGTTCGGAGGTCCCTCCACACACCCGGAAGATCTTAGAGCGCTTCACCTCCCAAGCCAAAGCTGAAGTTGGCCACCTTGGAGAGCCTGAGGAGCTAACCAAAGAACCTAGGGAGGAAGGAGCCAAGAAACTTGAAACCTCTCCAAAGGTGCCCTTCAAGGTCTATTTATAGCTCTTCTAGTCTGGTCTGCTAATAGCGGGATTCCGCCTTTTGGTTTTACTAAACGCACACCAAATTGGCCTGCTAACAGCCAAACTTTGTTGTTTTGAAGGTCTATTGGCAGCCCACTAGGTGTACCAGGCTAAATTAACTTGCACCCCCTGGTGGGCGAGTGGCCCATGAAGGCGCCACTTCCCAATCTCTCTACAAGCTGGGCTCGCTAGATCCCCTCTTGCGAGTGGAGGGGAGCCCTCACTTGCCTCGTCGGACTATCGTTGCGAGACCTCATCTGAATCGCCCTGGCTAAATGCACCCCAGAGCAGTCTTCAAAACACTCATGTTATCGCCTCTCACTACTCGCGATTCTCTGATTCGCCTCGCCCAGCCTTGTCAAGGTACTCGCCACGAGTCTACGAGTACTCCCTGAATTACCTGTGATTGATTTCTCTACGAGTCCGTGAACACTGGGTTGTACACAATCCCCAAACTTCGCGAGATTATGCTAAGCTCATGAAGAAGCATCCAACCCTATGTGGTCGCCGGATCTTTTGTGGGTCCCACCCCCAGTGATAGAAATACCAATGTCTATTGGCGATGAGGGACCCCTTTCTTCCTTCAATTTTCTTTACTACTGACAACTGCATTTTCTGAAGATGCCTCTCTTGGAAGAAGCTCAAGCTCGCTTGGCGGCGTCCTGCGCAAGGGTACACTTCGGGATGACGCAGTCCTCCCTTCGGGACATGCTGGATGAACCCGCACTCGTCGGACAGGTACTCGGATTCACATGCCTTTTCTCTCCAATTTCTGTGCTAACCATTTGATCTACAGAGTGCGTCTCAAGCGGGAATCTAGACGAGCGAGATCCTGGAAGGTACTCTCCTTCCTTCCCCTGGGGGAAACAACTCTTCGGCAGCCCACGTGGAGGTTCTCGACCTATCGCCTTCGCTGCTACCGGTAAGATTCTGACATTACCTTTTCTTGAGAATTCCCCCACTAAGCTTTTTCATTCTTCAGAGAGAATCTCCTTGCAACTCCTGGGAGGCGCGCCACCCCGCTGGGCTCGCCGCCCCCTCCAGACTCTCCGCCCCCGCCGGATTCGCCACCTCCTCTGAGCTCACAGCCCCCGCCAGACGAGACAGTCCTCGTCCCCGGGTTCAACCTATTGGGCCATCAAGACTCTGGCAGCTCGCCTCCCGCCGACATCTGGGATGCGAGCAACCTCCCCCACGTTCCTGGCCTGGGGAAATCCGTTACGATAAAGTACTCGGAGGCCTTCCAGGGGAAACCGAGCTCCTCCTGCAAGCGACCTGCTAAAGCGGTCGTGGACCTATAAGGTTGGTTAGTTACAAATCCACAAAATACCTCTCGCACTGCTTACTGAATCTTTTCTCTCATGTGTCCCGGAGTCCTCCACCGAGCTAGAGGTTGTAGAGGTGGAGATGTTGCCCGTGACTTTGCCGGATAAGATCGCTGAATTCCTTGGCGACCCTCAGGAACCTGAAGCGATGAAGCAGTGAGTCGCTAATGTGCTCGATAAGCAAGGATACATGCAGCCAGATCTGCGCAACCGGGAGCGCGAGGACATAACGGCCTACAAGGAGCGCTTCGCCGCAATTGAAGATGAGTTAGCCTGAGTTCTCGCCAAGCTGTAGACAGACTCCTGCCACGAGGCCACCTCTCCGGGGGTGCACCTCACGTGGGTGGAGGACCAAATCTGGATGCTGTAGCGCAAGCTCCATGCGGTCCACGCATATCACTATCCACATGTACCGCCGAGCTCTGGGGTGTGAGGATGAGGTCTATTGCAGTGGATCCGCTATTGATCCTCCTCGCATTCGTCTGGCAAATTTGCAGAAACCTATTCATTATCGCTTTCTTTTTATGCGGCAACCTATAAACAATAATATTACTTTGAATGCCTCGTGAGAAATAACGTGATTTTATTTAATTAATGCTCGCTCTAGATTGTTGCTTTTATCGCATTTGGCAACCCCTTTTGTTCAACGCCCCTCTCTCACGGCTTGCCTGGGACTCGCTTCACCTGACAATGATCAATCCCTGCTACATCGCAGCGAGTTCTCCAGGGGTAGGCGGGTTCAAGTATTGATGAGTCCCAATTATATACACATTTTTGGACTCATCTGGGCCGATTTTCTAGTCTTCGCACTTCACTTTAGACATGTTTTCATTCCTATTTAATACTCCATGCTAAGTGCACTTCTAGGCCCGTTTTGGTGTTATTTCTTGTTCATCTTCGTTACTAGTTTTCATGCAGTGTTAAGTGCCACCTTCAGTGGCTAGACTAGTGTTGTATGTTGGAACAGGACTCGTGCAGGTGTTCCCGGTACAATTCTATACAGGATCACTGCGCACGATCACTGACTCTATAGCGCACGACCACTGGTCGTGCGCCACTGATCGTGCGCACTTAACGCCCATTTTATGAGTTCTGTCTGGCTTATCGCACGACCATTTACGATAGTGCGCATGACCACTGGTCGTGCGTCACTGGTCGTGCGAACATGTATTTTATAAATTTCTTTCATTTCAGGCTCCGCCTAGGCAGCGCGCACGATCGCATAATTCCAGTGCGCCCGACCACTGGTCGTGCGCCAATGGCCATGCGCAGTATTCAGTCCAGCGCCTATATATATGTCTGTTCCGATTTTAGGGCGGGATCGAGCCGCCGGGAGCGCGAGTGGCAGTCCGTACGCCGGCGATTTCCATTCCTGGACACCTCCACTTCATCTCCTACGCAAGGGGAAGTCCTCTCCAACCATTCCAAGCATTTCTCCATTGTTTGGGAGCATTCTCCACCATCCGCAAGCCCTCAAGCAGCTGTTTTTCCACTCCAGTCCGGTAAGAAGAAGAGGAATCCTGAGGTAGAAGACGACGGAACCACGTGGAGAGATCGTGACAATTTCTCTACACCGGAAGCACAGTCCGCCCGAGCCCGGAGGTAGCTTGACAAACTACCATTCCGGCCGTGAACGGCCGCTAGTCTTCATCCATTGGTTATCTCTTTCCTCTCTCCTTCGTTGTAATTTTTGAATCTTTTAAACTTGAATATCATGATGTTTGGTTTAAATGAAATGAATGTTTCTTCTCTTTTCATCATTACTTGCTTGTGAATCGCTTCGCCTCCACTCATCCACTCACTCACTCACGCACTCAAGGTGTTCGATCCGCGTTAGCAAGAGCTAACGGCGTTTGTGAAGAGGTGTTTGCGACCCTCGCCTTCCCGCACTAGAGCACGCTCCATCCGCCTCACGAATCACGGCATCGCGGCCGTTGCATCCATATCGCCTTGCGAAGCGGTGCTTTCGACCCGCATTTCCTTCATTGTTGTTAAGAGTAGGAAAACCCAACCAAAACCCCTTTTTTTGTGTGTTTGTTTACGCTTGTGTAACAATAGTCACACACACGATTCGTTTACCCAACCTGCATTCCTCAAGAGACCGACACTCGGGGATCCTATTCCCAAACTTTATTACTTGCGCGACCGGTGCACTTGACGAAATATCGCATCAAGTTTTTGGCGCCGTTGCCGGGGAATGTTCAGGCGTGTAACGTCTTGAATTGTGAGCATTTGTTACAAGAGCAGTTGTTTTTGATCTCCTCTGTTTTGTTTTCTTTTTGTTGTGACTGTGCATGCAGAGACAAGCCGCGGGGGAACTTGTACCCTTTGATCCAGAAATCGAATGGACCGCTCGCGCACGAAGGCGCGCAGCAGCCGTACAGGCGGCAATGGGTGACCACATAGATCCAGACAATGTTGAACAAAGAGTGCCCGCCGTGGGGCAGCACCAACCTGGAGATGAGCAAGAGGTAGTGAGACCTCGACCCAGAACGATGAGAGATTATACCACTCCGACAACTGGGAGTGTTTATCCTGGGTTCGGTCCCAATATTATGAATAACCAGTTCGAGATCCAACCTGCGATCTTGAACATCATCCGGAACAATGCTCAGTTCTCCGGGATGTCCAGTGAAGATCCGCACCTGCACCTGGCTGAGTTTTCTGATATCTGCGGAACTTTCCGCTACGCTGGGATTCCTGATGACACAGTCAAGCTGCGACTGTTCCCATTCTCGCTTCGCGACAAGGCCAAGGTGTGGCTTCATTCTATTCCTCCGGGGACCGCTGCGACTTGGGATGTGCTCGCATCCAAGTTCTTAGCCAAATTTCACCCCGTCAATAAAATTATAAGTTTGCGGCGGGAGATCGCCACCTTTCGCCAAGCCGATCAAGAGACCCTTGCCGAGGCGTGGGAGCGTCTTAACGATCTTCTCCGCCGTTGCCCGAACCACGAGCTCCAACCGTGGAATGTGGTAGAGACATTTTACTTTGCGATCGAGCCCAACTACAGGGCAATGATCGATGCTGCTGTGGGTGGTACTCTAATGAACCACACTCCAGAGGAGGCCCTTCGGATTCTGCGCGACACCGCCTCCCACAGTACATTCTGGACTGCCGGGAGAAATGCACCAAGGAACGCCCGCAGTCTCTTTGTGGTCGACTCACTTCCTCCTACGCCCACGCCTGCTGTTGTCATTACGTGCGAAGGATGTGGAGGCGGCGGCCACCACGCGTATGAATGTTCTGGGAACAACGTATCAGGTGACTTCGCGCACTTATCCTTGAATGAATCTGTTAATTTTGTAGGAAATCAGTCTAAGGGGGTGCCATTTAATAATGCTTATCATCCGGGAGTGAGAAGTCACCCGAACTTCTCATGGAACCCAAACACGCATGGCCAACGATGGGCACCGGGGCAGCATCAAAACGATGTTTACGCCTCCGGGAGCCAACCGCGGCCACCACACCCGGATTATAACCAAGGCCCCCCAGCCCAAAAAAAGAGTAATCTGGAGGAGATGATGGAAAATTTTATGCAAGCGGCTACCTCAAATATGGTGAACCAAACCGCATCCATGCGGAACTTGGAAACGCAGCTGGGCCAATTGGCCCAAGTGCTAACCGAGCCGTCGCATGGGACCCTTCCTAGCAACACTGAAAAGAACCAAATAGATCAATGGAAGAGTCTCGGCGATGTGGTAGAGGCTGATCCAAGTGAGTTAGTGATTTCTTGTTCCATCAATAATATTGAAACGAAAGCTTTGTGCGACTCCGGCTCCTCCCGCAACGTCATTGCGTTGCAAGATGTTGCTAAATTGCAACTTGAGATGAGCACGGAGGATCAGAAATCCTTTATGCTTGCTAATGGGACCGTTATACAATCTGAGGGGGAAGTGAAAAATGTAGAAGTGATAGTTGAGGGGACGATTGTGGTTGCTGATTTTCAGGTGTTGGGACCCCAGGAAAATCACTCTATCCCTATCTTGGGCGTGCCGTTCTTGAAAGAGAGCTGTGCCACCCTTGATTTCGCTATGGGGTGTGTCTTTCTACCCAATATGGTGCCGCAGCCCACTTGCCCCAAAGCTATAACTGAAACATCCACTCCTCCCCCTCTCTTTATTTTTGATGAATCTCTGAGTTGTGCAGGAAATGAAGAAGATAAAGAACCAATTGAAGAAGAAAAGGAGGAGCACCAGTCCAGTGAGGAAGAAGTAGATCTTCGGAGAGAATTTGATTCCGAGACGGAGGAAGATTGCATTTCGAAAAATATTGACTTGAATTTAGTTCGGGACACTGTCCCATTATCTTCTTGTTTTGATTCTTGTAATAAACAATTTAAGCGCTCCATCTCTTGGGCTGATCCGGTAGTCACCGCGACGCCGGAAGTGACGCCACCCTCCACCAAGGTGGAAAAATCTGAAAACTTTCAACGTTGGCAGTCCCCGACTGTCACTAAACTTAAACAGGAGAAACTTCTGCACGACGCTCGCGCTGCCGCTCTCCGTGGCAAGAGGGAGGAGACACTGGGTGACACCAGTGTTGGCCCTAAAGCCTTCACCTCCCGCCTACGAGCTACGGGAGACGCGCACCATAAGAGCGCCTATAGCTGATTTGTGTTGTCTGAATTTGTGAAACTGCTTCTGTGAACTTCTCCTTTAATTTCTGCACTCTTTAAACAATCATAATACAGGTATTTGGTCCAGCCTAAGGACATAAAACAAAAGCGCTGCTGGGAGACAACCCAGATTTCCTGATTTCATTTTTATCGAACATGTTTAGTTCAGCTTTTATATTTGTTTTTGCTGTTTTTAGTTTTGTGCTTGCAGGTGTGTTGTGCTCTTTGGTGTGGATGCTGCGGACTGCTCTTTATCTTAATCGCCAATCGTCTGGTATGCTCAATTATGAGCATTGGGTAACACTTCTTCCCCCCTTAGCTTCCAATTTCTGTGATGTAATGTTTAGACTAAGTTTGGGGAAGAATATGTTGTCATCCACTGTGCACGAGTTGCACTGCATACTAGAAGTTTGTTTATTATTTATCTTTATCATCATCATTGTTTTCATGCTTCTTGCACCACTTCACCCACATGAGTGCGCGCTTACCTATTTGTTTTGTTTCCGACTGAACTGTTTTGGTTGGAGTGTGAAATAGGATGCTAGCTTAGGAATTACTATTTGGAGTGCGATGTTGACTCGAGCAGTGTTCTAGTCGCGTCTGCATGCTACAATAGAATTCGAGTAAAACTAGATTATCTCTATGCAATTAATTTATGATTAGTAATTTTTGCGTAGTTTTAGATTTATTATACTCAAATGGTGAATGTGAACGAAATTGGTGATAACCCGGTGTTGTGTGTGTACGAGCACTAGTCGTGTGTTGCTCGAGTCGGGAGGAAGGTTTACCTTTCTCGTGGGCTAAGAACTTGCCCCAAGCGACTCTCGAAGCATGGGCGAGAGGGACTCGTCGAGTTAAACGTGATGTAGGCCACCTTTTGGCTAGTTTGAGCCTTGTCGTTCCATGTCCTTTTCGCTCACCCTTGCAAGCCAAAATTGTGCCTACCACTCTTTTGTTCAGCTCCTCTTCATCCACCAAATCCCAAAGCTTATCCTACGCCCGCAACCAAATTGCTGTTTAACTGCGCTCATAATTCTCAATTTGTTGTGATTTTTGGAATCTTTGTGATGTGATGAAGAAAAACACGTTTTATTTTGCTGAATTTGCACCAACCGGAGGATAAGTGAAAGAAGAAAAGTATGTTGTTAAAAGAAAAAAATCTGAAAAAGAAATATGTCGTAAAGAAATCCTTCCGAGCTAAAGAGAAAATCTGTTGGTAATTGTGAAGTAGGCCGTGTGCACACCTAGTTTTCATGATAAGTCTGGGGGTGTGTCACACGAGCATTGTTTTTTGTTTTGTGTGGTGCAGCGTTCCGTTAGCTCACTTGGGTTGCGTAGCCATCGTGTTTAAATTTGAATATCATACCGCAGCCTAAGCCCCAATATAATCCTAAAAGCCCTATTGATTTGACTTGTGAGTTTGCTAACGTCGTGGAGAGAGTGTGACCAGGCGAGCGTATGGTTCACGGCGTTGATGGATTTCAGCGGAGTTATCCCTAAACCCTGACCTTGTGCAACACCCGCCTTAGTGTCTTGTTACTTTCACACCGGGCATGATCGTTCGAATTCTTCATAATTCACCAACTGAGTATAACTAAATCTCTACCTACGCTCTAATACTTTCGTAAATTAGTTAGCATAGTTAGAATCTCTTTTTACTAATTTTCTATTTGCATGCTTTTGTTACTTCGCATTGTACTCCTTTGTGTAATTTTCTTTGTTAACTACCATTTTCACACTCCGCCGAATTCGTTTGCTCGGGACGCGCAAACAGGTAAGTCTGGGGGTGTGATGAGTCCCAATTATATACACATTTTTGGACTCATCTGGGCCGATTTTCTAGTCTTCGCACTTCACTTTAGACATGTTTTCATTCCTATTTAATACTCCATGCTAAGTGCACTTCTAGGCCCGTTTTGGTGTTATTTCTTGTTCATCTTCGTTACTAGTTTTCATGCAGTGTTAAGTGCCACCTTCAGTGGCTAGACTGGTGTTGTATGCTGGAACAGGAGTCGTGCAGGTGTACCCGGTACAATTCTGTACAGGAACACTGCGCACGATCACTGGCTCTATAGCGCACGACCACTGGTCGTGCGCCACTGATCATGCGCACTTAACGCCCATTTTATGAGTTCCGTCTGGCTTATTGCACGACCATTTACGATAGTGCGCACGACCACTGGTCGTGCGTCACTGGTCGTGCGAACATGTATTTTATAAATTTCTTTCATTTCAGGCTCTGCCCAGGCAGCGCGCACGATCGCAGAATTCCAGTGCGCACGACCACTGGTCGTGCGCCAATGACCGTGGGCAGTATTCAGTCCAGCGCCTATATATATGCATGTTCCGATTTTAGGGCGGGATCGAGCCGCCGGGAGCGCGAGTGGCAGTCCGTACTCCGGCGATTTCCATTCCTGGACACCTCCACTTCATCTTCTACGCAAGGGGAAGTCCTCTCCAACCATTCCAAGCATTTCTCCATTGTCCGGGAGCATTCTCCACCATCCGCAAGCCCTCAAGCAGCTGTTTTTCCACTCCAGTCCGGTAAGAAGAAGAGGAATCCTGAGGTAGAAGACGACGGAACCACGTGGAGAGATCGTGACAGTTTCTCTACACCGGAAGCACAGTCCGCCCGAGCCCGGAGGTAGCTTGACAAACTACCATTCCGGCCGTGAACGGCCGCTAGTCTTCATCCATTGGTTATCTCTTTCCTCTCTCCTTCGTTGTAATCTTTGAATCTTTTAAACTTGAATATCATGATGTTTGGTTTAAATGAAATGAATGTTTCTTCTCTTTTCATCATTACTTGCTTGTGAATCGCTTCGCCTCCACTCATCCACTCACTCACTCACGCACTCAAGGTGTTCGATCTGCGTTAGCAAGAGCTAACGGCGTTTGTGAAGAGGTGTTTGCGACCCTCGCCTTCCCGCACTAGAGCACGCTCCATCCGCCTCACGAAGCACGGCATCGCGGCCGTTGCATCCATCTCGCCTTGCGAAGCGGTGCTTTCGACCCGCATTTCCTTCATTGTTGTTAAGAGTAGGAAAACCCAACCAAAACCCCTTTTTTGTGTGTTTGTTTACACTTGTGTAACAATAGTCACACACACGATTCGTTTCCCAACCTGCATTCCTCAAGAGACCGACACTCGGGGATCCTATTCCCAAACTTTATTACTTGCGCGACCGGTGCACTTGCCGAAATATCGCATCAAGTATCCAGGCGCGTAACAGCGGGATTCGGCTATCCGCACCCCTGACGCCTCGATTCTTCCCCGCTGCCTTGAGTTTCTTATAAATAAGCATGTCATCAATGGTGAACCATCGCGTTTATCCTTTAAAACTCTCTCTTTCTTGCGAGCTCTCGCCTTCTCGCTTTCGTAATCTTTTTCTATCTTAGCATCCATGGGCGGTGATGGTGATGCAGAGGGTCAAACCAAGTGTGCCTTTACATTTTGCGACCATGCATTCTTTACTTGCTCGCTAACCGAGAGCGAGTACCACTCGGTGGTGGCCAACTACTTCATGCAATCATTCACTGCTCGCAATCCGGCGCTGACCGAGGCCATCAATGACCTCCACTCGGATGAGCTCGCCATCTCCACGTCTTACTTCGACGTGGGCCTGCGGCTTCCCTTGTGGTCGGAGATCAGCCAGGTAACTCGCTCACTACCCTTCTCATTATATTCCTTTCTCGCATTTGCTTGGGATTTCATTCTAACTTCTTCTCGCAAATTTTCCAGTTATTGAAATACTATGGAGTCATCCTGGGCCAGATGACCCCGAACTCCATCGCAATCATGTTGGGGTTTTCGTGCTACCTGCGTGAGGAGCGCATCGAGTTCAGCTTGATGGTCTTCCACAAGATGTTCTACTTTTGCGTGAACAAGGATGGGATGGCTTTCTTTGTGAGCCAGCATGCCAAAATTCACGAGACAATGAACAAAAGCCACTACTGGGATCAAAAGTTCGTGTTCGTCAAGGGGCCCTTCGGCAACGTCCCCTTCTATCCATTCAGCGGGGCGAGTCCACCTGTCTCTCCCCAAGCTCGGCGACCTTGTGGCTGACCACTTCAATTACATGTCAACCGCCTTTGAGGTCAGCTACCTTCGGAGGAATGTGGACTCGCTACCCCCCCCCCCCCCCTGTGCCGCCCGGAGGAGGTTTGAACCGTGATCGCTTTTCGTCTCGCCTGAACCTCTTTCATTAATTTCCTAACTTACCTTTTTTTAATCATTCGCAGGGGAGCGAGACCTTCCTCTCCACCCCATACGTGCAGATGGCGCCAATCACCACGGGCCCGAGTCAAGCTTCCGCTGCCGCCAATGCCTGCCGCGAGGCCCCCAACACCTCCTTCGCCTCCAAGAAGCGGTCCGCACTCACAAGCCGTGGGTCATCCCTCAACCTTCCGCCGTAGAAGAAGAAAAAGCAGCCCCCAGCCCTCGTCAAAGGGAAGGGCTCGTTGAAAGCTCATCTGGGGCCAATCCCCCAGTGGACCCTCTTGCCGACCAGGGCGTCGAGGAGGCCCCTGGTGAGACTATCCACGCGCCGACCGCACCCATGCTGGTGGGTCACCGTAATTTCTGCCTCGGTACCAAGCACCGGGATGCGGTCAGTGAGCTCATGTTGGAGTGGGAGTCAGACTCCAACCGGGTCTCGATTTCCACCTTCAATTCCTCCTAGGTGGAATGGGAGGCCATTAGAGGAGAGGCCTTCGTCGTGTCCTTCGGCCTCTATGGATGGGAGGACGCCACAGAATTCCACACCCTCTCCTCCCTACACTTGCTTATGAGTGCGCATGAGCTCAGCTTTGCGGGCTGGAGCTCACCCATATTGCTGGTCGCCGCTACCTCACGACGGAGAAGAACTCCGAGGACTTGAAGCGCGAGCTGCAAGAGACGCAGAAGGAGCTTGCCAACCTAAAAGAAAAGTAGGTTGTCTCTGATGGCCTCCTTGAGAGCCTCAAGGGTGGGATGGTAAGTCTGCCGAGAACATGTTTGTCTCCTTTTTCCATTTTCTCTTTTAACCCCTTTGCCTCTCGCAGGACCCTAAGATCGCCGACCAGCTCCTCGCTCGCAAGACGGAGCTGTAGAGGGAGGTCTATGTTCTGAAAGCTCACAACCATTAGCTCGTCTGGGCCGCACCTCTGTTGGATCTGATGGCGCCATTAGAGGGGGGGGGGGGGGGGGGGTGAATAAGGGGTTTACTATTTTTAAGATAAACTGACAGATTTTAATGAAAAGAAAACTTTTTAGCACTGTTGCTAACGCCTGACGTTAACTAGTTAATGCCTGGCGTTATCCCTCCAGAAAATATTTTGGCAGAAAAAAAAAAAAGTGATTTTGCTTGCACAATCTCAAATGAAATACAATTCCAGAAAACAAAGATAATAAAAATGAATATTATATTTCAAAATGAATTACAAAGATAATATTTCAATAACGCTTGAAAGAGAGGCGACAAGATAAAAATCACTCTTTATTCTTTCACCGGTCCTTCTCCCAAGGACCGGTTGGCTATAGTCTATCTATCCCCCGATAAAATCCTCTAGCCACCCCCTAAATCTATCCTAGAACTAGTTGCCACGCACAAGGCGGCGAATTTCCTCCTAAACCAAACAAGGGCTAGTCGCCACATGCAGGGCGGCAATTTCACTACGGTTACAAGTAAATGAAAAAGATAAAGATAAAAATCAGAATAAAAGACTCCCTATATAGAAGAGCGCTGAAGGAGATGTTGAAGACGCGCTTTGATCATCATCAGAGTTGAAGCGAGCGTCCTTCTTCAAATTGACCATTGCAAATCTCCTTCTCACTCATGTTCCTCAATGATGGTGTTGGGAGTTCTCTCTGAATTCGGGGATGAAATGCTCTCTTAGAAGATTGGAGTGAAGACTTGAAGGAATTCTCTTTTGATCAACAAAATCAGGTCTTTAAATAGACACAGGAGCTAACGCCTGGCGCTAGCATTAATGCCAGCGTTTAGCATCGTGTCTGGCAGTTGCTGAAGTCGTGCAAAACATCGGGATCGTGGAAGATCATGGAACAAATTTTCGTCGAATGAAATTCGTCGAACGAAATCTCATTTCGTCGAACTCAATTTTGTCGAACACATTTAGTCGTGCGGAAGCTCATTCGTCGAACATCTAACGCCCAGCGTTATGTCCTAATTCCTGGCATTGTCTCTGGCTTCTTGATGGATTCCTTCTCAACGACATTTCATCTCAACGGATTATTTTCTCGACGGATGTTAACGCGGGGCGTTAACTACTAACGCGGGGCGTTAGCTCTCTTTCCAGAGAATCCTCATCAAACAGCATCCTGTTCATAGGGTTATTTAACAATAGTACCTGCACACTTATAAACACAAGCAAGATCAAATACATAGTGTGATTTGTTATTCTCAAACTAAGAGATGTGGAACACAAGCTCCAAAAATCTCCCCCTTTTGATAATAACAAATCCACTAATAAGAAATAAAAATAGAGTAGTGTTTATAGTATATGATAAGCGTGATAATCATGCATACTCCCCCTATGTGGATACACCCCATACATGAATGCATGTCATAATGTACTCCCCCTAAATAAAAGATTTCTCTAAGTTATTTCCTGAAGTTAGTCTCTTCTCCCCCTTTTGTTATAATCAAAAGGAGATAGGGATGAGTAGTAGGAATTTGTTCTTGTGTGCACTCTGTAGAGATAATTGCAACTTTTTGAAAGTGAACACAGCGAAAGCAATACTTGAACATCGTGAAGAATTTGTAAGTACAAAACATAATAAGCGTTGTAAATCAAATAAGTAGATGTTTTGAATTGAAATACACAAGTTGTAAATACATTTGAAATTTGGAATATTTAAAGTTAGCAAGCAAGAATATATTATATCAATGGAAGACAGGTTTACAATGTAAAATAATTTGCATTTCAAATAATCATAAACATTGTAAAGATCATGTGTTGCTATCTAGTGCATTTTCTCATGATTGTAGAGAACAATGTAGGTAAGCTATAAGTCCAATTCTCATGAGTGGAAGTATTATAAATGGTAATGATGTGTACAATAAGTGAGTTTTGATAAAGCATACAAGTGTCGAAATCAAACCACATGAAACTATGTAATGTAAGAGCATAACTTGAATTGAACAAAAACAACTTTACTTTCACAAATTTCAATGCACTGTAGATTTTTCTTAAAAGAGAAGTGGTGAACATTTTGTTTGCACAAGACACTTTACAATTCTTTCCAAGGTGCCCAACCTCACAACGCTCAATTAGACTTATCAGGAGGTTCAAGTAGTGCTTGGTGGAGTTATCCTTGTCATTCATTTGTTGCTTTTTAGACTTAGTGACAAGGGACTCCGAATTCACTTGTTTAGCAAACATAGTTTTTATTTTGTTTTGAATTTTATTTACCACATTTCTCTAAATACAAGTGCATGAAAAACAAAGAATTCAAGAAAGAATTCAATGTTGTGTAGGTAAACTGTTTATGAAATTCAAAATAAGTTCTTATGCTACACAACCATGTAAAAATAAGATGTAAAAACAATGTATATTAACCAAAAAGTGTAAGTGATACAATCATTATCAAAGCTAAAAACTTTACTCATACTTAGAGGCATGTAAATGCATTTCGACAAATGTTATCTATTCTCACACTCTTTGCACATTTGAAGATAATTACTTTTGCAGGCATGACTAAATCAAAACAATGTTTTTAATGAAACTTGAAGGTTTAAATTAAACATTGTAAATAATCTTGAAACAATATATATATATATATATAATCATCCTTGAAATCAACATTTAAGCTTATAGTATTTTTTTGTTTTTAAGTTTTGAAAGAAATACCAACACAGTTGTAAAAACACACACAAAAAATTTTGAGCATAGAAGCTAACGCCAGGCGTTAACTTCTTAACGCCGTGACAGGGCACTAAAATTTGACTTTTTGAAAAATCTTTTTCATGGTTCATTTGTAATATAAAGAGTCCTTCTTACAGTTGAAATATCAGACATTATGGAGTTGATATGATGGCCTTTTTAGTGTGTTTTTGGTGGTTTTCCAATAGTTTTTAAATTTTAATTGATTTTTAATTTTTTTTAAGTGAAAAAAATGCAATCAAATATATTAAAGCTCATAAAATAATTTGATAGCTTTTTATAAGGGTCAAAGTGACATTTCTAAGACACCTAATTCTAACCTAAGCATGTGAAAACGTGCATCGGGTAGAGGTTTGGTAAAAATGTCGACAAGTTGTTATTCCGGCCCTATAGAGCTAATTTTAACATGTTCCTTCTTAATATGATCTCTAATGAAATGACATCAGACATCTATATGTTTAGATCTAGAATGATGTACGGGATTGTTTGTGAGATCTATAGCGCTGTTGTTGTTACACTTTAATTCAATGTTATTTAGATAAGCACCAAAGTCTTCTAACGTTTGGGTCATCCATAATGCTTGTGCACAACAACTACCAGTGCTATATGTTCGGCCTTGGTGGTGGAGAGGGCAACATAATTCTGTTTTCTACTCGACCATGATATAAGTGAAGGGCCTATAAAATGACACGTGCCATTAGTGCTTTTACGATCTAATGAACATCCCGCATAGTCTGAATCAGAAAAACCGTGTAGAATAAAACAATCATTATGAGGATACCATAAGCCTAATCTAGATGTTCTGATTAGATATCTAAAGATACGTTTAACTGCTTTTAAATGTGATTCTTTTGGGTTAGCTTGAAATCTAGCACATAAAGAAACGGAAAACATAATATCGGGTCTAGATGAGCTTAAATAAAGCAATGAGCCTATCATTCCTCTATATAATGTTTGATCAATAGAAATACCGACTTCATCTTTTCCTAATTTTAGTGATGCACTCATCTGTGTATTAGCTTGTTTTAGGTTTTCAAATCCAAATCTCTTAAGAATATCATGAACATATTTAGTTTGACAAATAAATATACCATCTTGTTTTTGAGAGATTTGAAATCCTAGAAAATAAGTAAGTTCTCCTACCAAGTTCATTTCAAATTCATTTTTCATCACTAAAATTACTTCATTACATAACTCTTCATTAGTGGCTCCAAAAATGATATCATTAACATAAATTTGCAATATAATCAACTCATTATCTACATGCTTAAAGAAGAGTGTATTATCCGCACTTCCCATTTTATAACCGTGCTTTATCAAAAATAATGTCAATCTATCATACCAAGCACGTGGCGCTTGCTTTAATCCATAAAGCGCTTTTTCTAACTTATACACATGATTAGGAAATTTTTCATTCACAAAATTGGGGGTTGTTCTACATAAACTTCTTCTTTTATAATCCCGTTTAGAAAGGCACTTTTAACATCCATTTGAAATAATTTAAATCTTTTAAAACTCGCAAATGCAAGAAATATTCTAATTGATTCTAGGCGAGCAACGGGTGCAAAAGTTTCATCAAAATCTACCCCTTCGATTTGTGAATAACCTTGTGCAATAAGTCTTGCTTTATTCCTTGTTATCCTAGAGTCACCATCTAATTTATTTTTGAAAATCCATTTGACTCCTATAACTGGATGATTAGATGGCCTCTCAACTAAATTCCAAACCTTATTACATTCAAATTGATTTAATTCATCATTCATAGCTATAAACTAAAATTCATCATTTAAAGAGGTTGAAACATTTTTTGGTTCTATTTTGGATATAAAACAAAGGTTTGAAAAAGACTCATGTAAAGAAGAACGAGTACTTACCCCTTTTGATGGTTCACCTATCACAAGCTCCCTTGGATGATCCTTTGAAAATTATAGCACACTTGGAGGAACATAATTTACTTGTTCTTCTTCTTTCTCCTCATCTTTTTTTCCAAGTAATTCATCATCCTCATGCTCCAAAGAGGGAAGGGGTTCATCTTCCTTTCCTGTATGATTAGTATCTACACAAGGAACAAACTCATCAAATCTTATATGTATAGACTCTTCAACTACTTTAGTTCTTTTATTATATATTATATAAGCCTTGCTAGTTGAAGAGTAACCAATGAAAATTCCCTCATCGCATTTTTCATCAAATTTCCCTAGAGCATCCTTAGTGTTTAAAATGAAACATTTACAACCAAACACATGAAAATAAGATACATTAGGTTTTCTTCTAAAGCAAAGCTCATAAGGTGTCAATTTTAAAATAGGACGAAGCATGACACGATTAATAATATAACAAGAAGTATTAACCGCTTTGGCCCAAAATGATTTAGGCAACCCATATTCACAAAGCAAAGTGCGTGCTAGCTCTTGAAGGGTTCTATTTTTCCTCTCCACTACACCATTTTGTTGTGGGGTGCGAGGAGTGGAAAATTCATGTTTAATTCCTAAATCATCACAAAAAGAAGAAAATCTATCATTTTCCTCCATGATCTGAACATATGCATTTAATCGTTGAATCAAGTTCATTTTGAATACGATTGCATAGTTTAGTAAATTCAAGGAATGCATCGGATTTGGAAGATAAAAATAATGTCCAACAAAATCTAGAAAAATCATCAATTATTACAAAAGTATATTTTCTACCTCCTAGACTAGAAGTGCTAACCGGTCCAAATAAATCCATATGAATTAATTGAAGAGGTCTAGTGGTAGAAATTACATTTTTGCTTTTAAAAGAATTTTTTGAAATTTTTCCTTTTTGGCAAGCCGTACAAAGAGAAGATAAATTTTCATTAAGCATAGGTAATCCCTTAATTAATTTATCTTTTGATAATTTCAAAATAAGCTTGGTGCTAGAGTGACCAAGGCGTCAATGCCAAAGTTCTAATTCTTCATTTTTAGAAATAAAACATTTTAAAGAAGAATTTGAAAGATCATTAAAAGTAATCATATAAACATTATGCATCCTAGGTGCGGTGAGTACGACATCATTTGTTTTAGAATTTACAATTTTACAAAGATTTGTAGATGATTCAAATAATACATTTAAACCCTTATCACATAATTGACTAATTGAAATTAGATTATGTTTTAAACCATCTACATATAAAACATTTGAGATTGAGAAAGAATCGTTACCCACTGTACCGATGCCCATGATCCTTCCTTTACCGTTGTCACCAAATGTCACCATCCCTCCTTTCTTCATCTCAAGGCTAAGGAACATTGCTTTGTTTCCCCTCATGTGTTTGGAGCATCCCGAGTCCAAATACCACACGTCCTGTTTGTTCTTAGCCTGCCAACCTACCTAAAAAGGAGATGAGAGTAAAGATCCGAATACCCAAGAGGTTACTCCCATTGAATAGGTGGAAACCTTAGGCACCCAGATTTGCTTTATAGCACTGCGACCCTTTTTCTTACAAGAGTTTGAGGTGTGTCCAAATAAATGACATTTGGCACAAGCTATAAAAGGGGATGAGACCCTTTTTGAAGTTTTGAGTAAGCTCTTGCTAGAATATGAAGTAACATTTAAGATTTTGAAATTATTATTACCAGAATTAATTTTTCTAGAATTATGGCTAACGCCGGCGTTAGGAGTTAATGCCTGGCGATAGCTTCCAGAACTATATCCAAGGCCAGATTTTGCACTCCCATGGCATTGGTTGGCCAAGATCATGTCCAAAGATCTTTGTCCAACTCCGAATTTTTTAATAGCCATATTTAAATCATGAATACGGGCTTTGAGAGCGGTGTTTTCCGTTACTAACATAACGCACCGATTCGCAAAGCTTTTCTTTCCATCCTCTATTTGAGAAAGAGAGGTTTTTAAAGTTCTTTCCAAATCCCCCTTCTCCTTAGTAAGAAGTTCAAAAGTGGAGTGTGATTTAGAAAGAGCTTCTTCAAGTTCTTTCACTCTTGCCAAGGAGTGATTGCACTCTTGGCAAAATACCTTTTCTTTCCCCAATTGTTTAGATAATTTTTTTATTTTCTTTTAACAAAAGTTTATTTTCAGAATTTTGAAGATCAATATCTTTTAAACTTTTATCAAAAAAATTTCATGTTTGTAAATATTCAATATATAAATCATCATAAGAAGCAGGGAGAGTTACCTCAGTGTCGCTTTGGACACTGCATTCATCTTCAGATATCTTGTTACTCTTTCCCATTAGGCACATGTTTGCCTCTTCTTCATCACTAGTGGATGATCCGCTTGAATCCTCGGAGGAGGAGTCATCCCATGTAGCCGCTTTTAGGACCTTCTTCTTCTCTTTTTTCTTGTGCCCTCTTTCTTTACGCTCTTTCAGATATTTTGGGCACTGGCTCCGGATGAGTCCGGTCTTTCTACAATGATAGCACACCGGTGGTGGTCGCTCATCATCATCCTCATCGCTACCTCTTCCTTTCTTTGATGAAGATCCTTTCATGATGAAGTATTTCCTAAAGGTATTTCTCCTTTCCGGATTCTTCATGAACCTTTTGAACTTTTTCACAAAGAGGCTTTCCTCGTCCTCTTCATCATTATCTCCGTTAACCTCCTTCTTTGCCTTCAATGCTAAGGCCTTCTTCTTTGGCTCCATGTTGTACTCTTGTTGTTTAATTTTGAGTTCAACCTCATGGGTCTTGAGGTTCCCAATAAGGCTCTCAATTTGGAGCTTCTTTAAGTCGTGCGACTGCGAGATAGCCGTCACCTTTGGATTGAACTTTGGAGGGAGATACCTTAGAATTTTTCTCACCAAGTCGCCGTTGGAGAACGCATTTCCAAGCACTTTTGAGTCGTTGGCGATTTTGGTTAACCTTGTGTACATAGAATCCACGTCTTCATCCGTCTCCATCCGGAATTTCTCATACTCGGATTCAAGTTGGAAGAGCTTTGAATCCTTCACCTGCGATGTGAATCATGAGTAATTTCTAAAAGATTCCAAATATCATAAGCTGTTTCGCAAGCACAAGTTCTATTAAATTCCGTTCTATCCAAGGCACAAAATAACGCATTCATTGGTTTAGCGTTATTCTTACATCTCAACTTATCATTGTCCTCCGACCTATCTCTAGGTTTTTCCATAATAACATCTCCATCAACAAATATTGGTGGAGTGTAACCAATGTCTACCATTCCCCATACGTCATTATCTAAAGTAGTTAAAAAACAATGCATTCTTGTTTTCCAATAATTATAATCAGTTCCAGTAAATAGTGGAGGTCTACTTATCCCTTGACCCTCCAAAAAAGCATGATCGTGATGCGCCATTATTCCCAGTTGTGAGACCATTTTGGAATAACCTCTCTCTGATACCAAGTGTTGGATCTGATGGCTCCCTTAGAGGGGGGGGGGGGTGAATAAGGGGTTTACTGTTTTTAAGATAAACTGACATATTTTAATGAAACAGAAAACTTTTTAGCACTGTTGCTAACGCCTAGCGTTGACTAGTTAACGCCTGGCGTTATCCCTCCAGAAAATATTTTGGCAGAAATAAACAAAGTGATTTTACTTGCACAATCTCAAATGAAATACAATTCCAGAAAACAGAGATAATGAAAATGAATATTATATTTCAAAATGAATTACAAAGATAATATTTCAATAACGCTTTAAATAGAGGCGACAAGATAAAAATCACTTTTTGTTCTTTAACCGGTCCTTCTCCCAAGGACCGGTTGGCTATAGCCTATCTATCCCTAGATAAAAGCCTCTAGCCACCCCCTATATCTATCCTAGAACTAGTCACCACGCCCAAGGCAGCGAATTTCCCCCTAAACCAAACAAGGCCTAGTCGCCACACGCAAGACGGCGATTTCACTACGGTTACAAGTAAATGAAAAGATAAAGATAAAAATCAGAATAAAAGGCTCCCTATATTGAAGAGCGTTGAAGGAGATGTTGAAGACACGCTTTGATCATCATCGGAGTTGAAGCGAGCATCCTTCTTCAAATTGACCGTTGTGAATCTCCTTCTCACTCTTGTTCCTCAATGGTGGTGTTGGGAGTTATCTCTGAATTCAGGGATGAAAATGCTCTCTCAGAAGATTGGATTGAAGGCTTGAAGGAATTCTCTTTTGAGCAACGAAATCAGGTCTTTAAATAGACACTAGAGCTAACGCCTGGCGTTAGCGTTAACGCCAGCGTTAAGCATCGTGTCTGGCAGTTGTTGAAGTCGTGCAAAACATCGGGATCGTGGCAGATCGTGGAACGAATTTTCGTCGAACGAAATTCGTCGAACGGAATCTCATTTCGTCGAACTCAATTTTGTCGAACATATTTAGTCGTGCGGTAGCTCATTCGTCGAATGTCTAACGCCCAACGTTAAGTCCTAACGCCTGGCATTGTCTCTGGCTTCTCGATGGATTCCTTCTCAACGACATTTCATCTCAACGGATTCATTTCTCGACGGATGTTAACGCGGGGTGTTAACTACTAACGCATGGCGTTAGCTCTCTTTCCAGAGAATCCTCATCAAACAGCATCATGTTCATATAGTTATTTAACAATAGTACCTGCACACTTATAAACACAAGCACGATCAAATACATAGTGTGATTTGTTATTCTCAAACTAAGAAATGTGGAACACAAGCTCCAACACCTTCCACCCGCTCCTTGCTCTCCCCGAACCTCGAGGAACCTGAAGCGCGCGGAGGAGGAGTCGCTGTGAGACACTGGGATCCTGGCGGCGAGGCACATCTTCGACACCCTGAAGGGGGTCGGGCTTCTCTCAGCCGACGCGGAGGAGTTTACCGTCGAGGAGGTCATCCCGGAACTGTTCGAGCCGATCCCCCTTTCTTGAATGACGAGGGCGAGCCTTAATATGTAACAATCTTTTCTTTTGAACTTTCATTGTAAGGCGAGACTCGCACCCACCCCCCACTATGTAAACCATTTTTTGTGTAATGAAATGAAGAATTATTCTCAAGTCTTTCCTCTATTTTTTGCTTTTCTCGCTTCCAATTACTTACGTGCTTGCGTCTTAACAAATCGCACCCTGTGCACACCCGCGTTTTGCTCAAGCACTAATTGACTCACACGCGCATACTTGCACACGCTCGCATTTGCATTCTGGCATGCACCCACGTGCATCTACGTATCGAACGAATACCCGCTTACTTGCCCCATCCCTTCGTGGGACTTAACCAAATTTTGTTCCTTTGCATTTGTTCCAAACCAGGCTCTCGCCTGCGAGCCCTTCGCCGAGGCGACTGCCCATTTGGGTTGACTTATTTCTTGTTTTCACGTTCACCCACTTCCGCTCTCACCTATCGATATATTCTTGTTAACTGTTTGTACTTACTTCCACACCACCACTCGCGCTTCCGCGTGCGATGTGCTTGCATCAACTATCGGCTTACACTTGCACCCCCTCACTCGCACTTTTGCGAGTGGTGTGCGTTTCCTGATTTCTTAGGACTTAGGTGGCAACAACAATTCTACCGAGAGCGCAATCTTGCCAAGAGCCTCCTCTGCTGGGTCCACTCGCATCACTGCCGAGTGAGTTCCTTTTCAAGCGAGTGCCTCCTCTACTGGGGCCACTCGCATACTTGACCCATGGGATTTTTCCCTTTTTATTTTTTTTCCTTACCTTCCTGCCACCGGGTGAGTTTGTTGTCCTGTCAACTAGGTGAGAGGCTGACCATGTCGTCTCCATAAGAGCTTGTTGCCTCAGGCCCAGTTCCACTTTTACCTTAGCCAGCCTCTCTAGAGATCAACCTGACCCACCGTCTAATGAGATCCCGGCAACGGAATCGATCTAGGGCACTCCAGCTCATTTTTTTCTTATCCAGCCTCTCTAGAGATCAACCTGACCCACCGTCTATGAGAGCCCTGCAACGCAATTGATCTGGGGCATTCCAACTCAAACTTTCCTTAGCCAGCCTCTCTAGAGATCAACCTGACACACCGACTATGAGATCCAGGCATCGGAATGGATCTGGTGCACTCCATCTCAAACTTTCTTTAGCCAGCCTCTCCAGAGATCAACCCGACCCACCATCTATGAGAGCCCAGCAGTAGAATCATTCTGGGCCACTCCAGCTCAAACTTTTTTTAATCAGCCTCTCCAGAGATGAACCTGACCCACCGTCTATGAGAGCCCGGAAGCAGAATTGATCTGGAGCACTCCAGATCAAACATACCTTAGTCATCCTCTCCAGAGATCAACCTGACCCACCGTCTATGAGAGCCCGGCAGCGGAATTGATCTGGGGAACTCAAGCTCAAATTTTCCTTAGCCAGCCTCTCTAGAGATCAACCTGACTCATCGTCTATGAGATCCTGATAGCGGAATCGATCTGGGGCAATCCATCTTAAACTTTCCTTAGCTAGCCTATCTAGAGATCAACCTGACCTACCGCCTGTGAGAGCCCGGCAGCGAAATCGAACTGGGGCACTCTAGCTCAAACTTTCCTTAGCCAGACTCTCGAGAGATCAACATGACCCACCATCTATTAGAGCCCGGTTGCGGATTCGATTTGGGGCACTTCAACTCAAACTTTCCTTATCCAGCCTATCCAGAGATCAACCTGACCCACCGTCTATGAGAGTCCGGCAGCGAAATCGATCTGGGGCCTCCTGCTCAAACTTTTCTTAGCCAGCCACTCTAGAGATCAACATGACCCACCGTCTATGAGAGCCTGGTAGTGGAATCGATCTGGGGCACTCCAGCTCAAACAATCCTTAGCCATCCTCTCTAGAGATCAACCTGACCCGCCGTCTATGAGAGCCTGGCTGCGGAATCGATCTGGGGCACTCCAGCTCAAACTTTTCTTAGCCAGCCTCTCCAGAGTTCAACCTGACCCACCATCTCTGAGAGCCCAGCAATAGAATCGATCTGGGGCATTCCAGCTCAAATACACAAGGGCACATGGTTAGAGTAGGCATTGAAATCAGCGCACAATGAGTCAATCATATAACAAATCGTCATAAAAAGTTTTAAGGATAGAAACGTTTTATATCATCCCCGCTGTGAGCTTGGCCAAGGGGTTCCTCTTCCACATCCCGGAGGTGGTACCCTCTCGACTTGAGCACTTCATCTACAATATAAGGCCCCTCCTAGTTGGGGTCGAGCTTTCCCACCGCAGCTCCTCTCCCGGTTGTGTCAACCTTCTTCAAGACTAGATCCCCCTTCCCGAACAATTTTACTCGGATGTGATTGTCGAAATATCGATACATCCTCCGCTTGACCTCCTCCTGTCGGATGGTGGCTAGGTCCCAGAGCTTTTTCACCAAGTCCAAAGATACATTTTCCTCCTCTTCGTTCTCCACTAGCCATTCTTCATTTCCTTCCCCTGCGGCCACCACCTGGTGTGACTTCACCTCGAACTCAATAGGGAAAATGGCCTCGGACCCATGAGAGAGCTTTAATGGAGTCTCCCCTATGGCCGTGCTAGTGGTGGTTCTCAAGGCCCAGAGGACCGAGGGTAGCTATGCTACCCAGTTACCCCTCAGGTTCTCGACCTTCTTCCTTAGCAAATTCACGATTATTTTGTTCGCCGCCTCCACTTGCCCATTGCTCCTTCGGTGGTGGACAGACGTGAACCGAAGGTCAATGCCCAGTTGTTTGCAAAAGCTGAAAAACTCGTCGCTGGCAAATTGCGGCCCATTGTCTGTGACTATGGATAGCGGAATCCCATGCCTGTAAATTATTTCCCCCCATATGAAATTTCATACCACCTGAGAGGTTACCTTGGCCAGCGCTTTCACCTCGAGCCACTTGGAGAAATAATCGATCATCAGTAGCAGGAACTTTCTTTGACCACTTTCCTTGGGGAAGGGACCCACCAGATCCAATCCCCATATTGTGAAGGGCCATGAAGCCGTGACAGTTCGGAGCCTCTGAGCTGGTAGGAGCTGGAGGGAGCGCACAACTGGCACTTGGAACATTTCTTGGCAAATTCTGCTGCATGTTTGCTGAGGGTAGGCCAGAAGTAGCCTTGCCTCAACACTCTTCCTTCCAAGGTTCTGCTCCCTTAGTGGCTTCCGCACTCCCCTAAGTGAATCTCCTCCAGGACCCTTGGGACCTCCTCCTCCGTGACTCAGTGAGTTAGGAGTCCCGAGAGGGTCTTTCGATACAGTTCACCTGCATGCAAGGAATAGTAGGCTGACTTATACCTGAGTCATCGCTTGTACACCTCCCCTTCTGGGTACTTCCCCGATGTTAGGAAGGTGATTATAGGATCCATCCACGATGCCCGCCGATCCACCTCCATTAATTCCCACTCCTCGATGGAGGGATGGAAGAGTTCCGACATCGTCCCTCCTGCCGGGGGACCGAACTTGACCAGGAGATCGGCCGGGATGCTCTCCTCCCTTGGCACGTGCTGAATGGAGAAGGTGTGGAATTGCCCGATGATCCCCTTGACCTTCTCCAGATATTGTTGGAGGGTGGGATCCTTTGTGTCAAACTCCCCCTTAACATGACATGCCACTAACATGGAGTCCGTCGAGACCTCCACATCTTGCACTGCCAACTCCTGAGTCAGCCGCAGGCCTACTATTACCGCCTCGTACTCAGCCTGGTTGTTGGTGATAGGGAAGCGATGTTGATGGCTTTTTCTATCCTTATTCCCTGGGGGCTTACTAGGATGACTCCCCTCCAAAGGAATGCCTCCCCGATGTTCCATCGACCAATATATTCCAAGTTGCCGGGCAGGCTGGCTCGGTTTCTTCCACCTCGATCACATAATCAGCCAAGAAGTCTGTCACTGCTTGTGATTTATCGAAATTTTGGGCACGAAAGAGATATCGCATTCGCTTAGCCCACTGACCACTTAGCTAACCTTCCCGAGTGTTCCACTCCCACCATGATGCTGCGAAGGGGGTGGTCGGTTACCACCTTGATTGAGTGAGCCTGGAAGTAGGGTCGGAGCTTCCGAGCTGACACCACGAGAGCGAAGGACAACTTTTCTAAAATGGGATACCTAAGCTCGGCATTCCTCAAGACTGGGCTGACATAGTAGATTGGGAGCTGTTTCTTCTCTTCTTCCAGCACCAACACGGAGCTCATCGCATCGGACCCTACCCCAAGTAAAGGGATAGGTCCTCTCCTTGCCTCGGTACCTAGAGCAGAGGGGCCTAGGTCAGCTACCTATTCAATGCTTAAAAGGCCTCATCACACTCCGGGGTCCATTCAAACTTCTGGTTCCCCCTTAGCTCTTTGAAGAATGAAGCACACTTCTCCCCTGCCCTGGAGAGGAACCTACTTAACCCAGCCAGCTTCCCCGGTGAGTTGCTAGACCTCCTTTTCATTCCTCGCCGATCCCAGCACCAAGATTGTCTTTACTTTGTCAGGGTTAGGCTCCACCCCGGCTGGGGTGGGCAAGTGGCCTAAGTACTTCCCTCGGCAAGCCCCGAAGACACACTTCTGGGGGTTGAGTTTCATCTTGAACTTGCACATGGTCTCAAAGGTTTCTTCGAGGTCCCGAATGTGGGACTCGAGGTCCCGACTCTTAATCATGAGATCGTCCACGTACACTTCTAAGTTTCTTCTCTTCTATTCTCATAAGACCCTGTCCATCATCCGCTGATAAGTTGCCCCAACATTCTTTAGCCCGAAGGGAATCATTTTGTAACAATATCACCCGTCTATGATGAAGGAGACATCCTTGACATCGGGAGGGTGCATGCGGATCTGATGGTAACTTGAGAAAGAATCTTTAAAGCTCATTAGAGAAATACCGATGGATGAGTCAACCAGCGCATCGATTCGAGGCAGGGGGTAAAATCCACACACATTTTCCACCTACCATCACCATTTTTCACCATCACTACATTTGAGACCCAGCCTGGATACTTGATCTCGGATACAAAACTTTCTCTTAGGAGCTTGCCCGCCTCCTCCCGGATGGGCTCCTCCAGCTTGTCGGCGATGGACCTCTTCTTCTGGCGGATGGGGAGAGTGTCGGGGTCGAGGTTGAGATGGTGACAGGACACATCTGCATCGATCCCGGGCATCTCCGCACCACTCCAAGCGAAGACGTCCACGTTCTCCTGAACGCAAGCTAGGATCCTCCTCCGGTCCTCGGGGTTGAACTCCCCACTGATCTTCACTTTTTCGATCTCCCCCGCCGGGGAGATGACCTCCAGTTCCACTGCCTCCTCCACAGCCTGTAGCCTAGATTTCTCCCCCCAACCATCTTCTTTCTCTCCTCCGCCCACTGGCGCCTCTACTTCTTCCACCTCCCCTCCTTCTTCCCTGACCTCCATAAGCTCCTCTGCCCTTTCCCCCTGGGCTTCACGTTCTTCTCAGCTTTCGCCATCCATGCGATTGTGTTCACGATAGTCACATAGCACTACCTTGACACCTTATGGTCTCCCCTTAACCGGACCTTGACTCCCCCTGAGTTGAACTTGAGGCATTGATGAAAAGAGGAGGGGACGCATCGAAACTAGCTGATGAGGTGCTGTCCGAAGATGGAACTGTAGCTGCAGGGGGAATCCACGATGATGAAGCGACAATTTTGAGACTGCTCTCCATAGATGACGTGGAGCCCCACTCCTCCTTCCAGTTCCTTTCTTTCCCCCGAGAAAACAAACAACGGGACGTCCAAGGCCAACGCCCTTCTAGCCTCCACCTTCATCTCGTCAAACGCCTTTTTGAACAGGATGTTGACCGAGCTCCCGTTAACCACGAGGATCCGAGAGACGGTGAAGTTCTCTATGGCTGTCTGAATAACCAGCGCATCGCAAAATGGGTTCTCATGGCTCAGCAAATCCTTCTGAGTAATCGTGATCTTTTCTGCAGGGGGTGGGGCTTGAGATGTCGAAGCAATACTCCGCCAATACATGGTATGGAGGCTCCCCTTTCAGGTCGCCTCGATCCCCACTCCCCCATGGATCACTCTGATCCCTCCTCGGGTCCCCACGTCAACCCTGTCCTCGCACCTCTCTTCCTACTCCTCTTGAGGTAGGGGATACTCAATCCTCACCGGGCGATGCTCCCACTGCACCGGCACTCTGGCACCCCTCATCTCCAAGAACTCTAGGCAGGTGGTCGTCGCGTGACCTTTCTCCTCGTGGAAGTCACAATAGGGCAACACTACCCCCCTCCCCTCGGCCTCCACCCCTCTGTTCCTCCTCCTGAGCCTAGCTCCTCTAGCTCCCCCTCCTCTTCCTCTTCCTGCTCTTCCTCTCCCGATCGCCATCGCCTACTGAGGAGGGGGAGGAGGTTGCCTCGGGCCGTGCCTCCACCCTAGCTGATGGGGTCTTCCTTGTTCTCCTTGAAATTTACCCCCTCCCTAGTGGAAGCCCCTTCCTGGGCCCTGCACCCCTCCTCCTTACTGCCTCCACCCCAGCTCTGGGGCCCTCCCTCTTTTCTTCTCCTTACCTCCGACAGCCTAAACTTTGGCTCGCTCAGCCTTGCCAACGTTTTTATGAACTCGGGGTTAGCTGCCTCCCCTTCTATCTCTTCCGCTGCCCGCTCCATCAGCTCTTTGATGGATTGGGGAGCTCTCCTCTTCAGGCTCATCTTGAAGAAACCCTCCCGCAAACCTACTATAAAGGCAAGCTGGAGGGTGAACCTGGGCACCTCCTGGATGAGGATAACCTCCTCCTGAAAACGGTCCATGTAGTTGGCCAACAACTCCCCCGTCCTCTACTTGATGTTGAAGAGCGCCTCAGGGTCTTTCTTCCTCTTTTTCGAAGTCCAGAAGCGCAACATGAACCAATTACGCAGATCATCGAAGGTATAAATCGATCCTGCGGGCAGCTGGTGGAACAAGTCCCTCACATTCTCCTTTAGGGCGGTGGCGAAAAGTTGGCACTTGAAAGCATCCGACATGGGCCTGCTGGAGACCTTATCTTTGAAGCACTATAGGTGCTGAACCAGGTAATCCTTGTCGGTGTACAACATCATGGCCGGCTCCCTGAACCTCCCACGGAGTGGTACTGAGAGCACCAACTCACAATATGGGCTTCCCCCATTCGCCCCTCTCACCTGCTCCACTCACCCCATGACCTCCATGGGTGACTCTGCTCCTGACGATCTCGCACTCGCGAGGGGCCATTCGTCGGGACCCCACTGGTCGAGGTCCCGCCTACCGGGGTGGACGTTCACCGGGACCTCACTCGCATTCGCTATGCTGGGAAAGAGTTCCCGGCCCAGAAGATCTCACCCTGGTTCCTGAGCCACCTCCTACTTTCCCATCCTCTGCCCCGGGGAATTCTGGCCAGCTCCTAATGATGGGACCATTGGGGGCAAAATGGTTGCGAGACCCCCTAGCGCCGTGGCGAGAGCGCACTATATTACGCCAAGTAGGTCCCTTATGAGGTCTTCCAGCATTTGTGTCATTACTAGCGCGCTGGGTGGGGGTGTTTCATCGAGGCTGACGTCTTGCTCATCTTCTCTTGCCATATCACTTCCTTGGAACATTCTTGTGCTAACTGCTCTCCATGCTCACCGCACCAAAAATGTTGGAACCAAGACTTTTCCCCAACGAGGAGATCGGACCCCTTAGAGGGGGCAGATAGCACCTATTGATCACGCAGAAGAAACATACCGGAGACTAAGAGCATAACACATACCCTTGGCTATAACACGGAGGTCCCTCCACACACCTGGAAGATCTTAGAACGCTTCCCCTCACAAGCCAAAGATGAAGCTGGGCACCTTGGAGTGCCTGAGGAGCTAACCAAAGAACCTTGGGAGGAAGAAGCCAAGAAACTGCAATCCTCTCCAAAGTTGCCCTTCAAGGTCTATTTATAGCTCTTCTAGTCTGGTCTGCTAATAGTGGGATTCCACCTTTTGGTTTTACTAAACGCACCCCAAATTGGCCTGTTAACAGCCAAACTCTGTTGTTCTGAAGGGCTATTGGCAGCCCACCATCAGGTACTAGGGTAAATTCACCTGCACCCCCCTGGTGGGCGAGTTGCCCATGAAGGCGCCACTCGCCAATCTATCTGCGAGCTGGGCTTGCGAGATCCCCTCTTGCTAGTGGAGTGGAGCCCTCACTCGCCTCGCCGGACTATCGCTGCGAGACCTCATCTGACTCGCCCTGGCTAAATGCACCCAAGAGCGGTCTTCAAAACACTAATGTTATCGCCTCTCCCTACTCGCGAGTCTATGGTTTGCCTCGCCCAGCCTTGTCAAGGTACTCGCCGTGAGTACTCCCTGAATTACCTGTGTTTGATTCCTCCGCGAGTTCGTGAATACTAGGTTGTACACCACAGAGTATGATCATCGTCGATGCGATCTTTCGTCATAACGATGAAGCGTGTTGAAATCTTCTCAAAAGATATCCTTAAGCCTTCATTTATTTGTGGGAGTCTCTCTCCGAATCTTCCTCTATATGTTGTGGCACGAAGCTCTCGAATTGGGATCATAAGAGGATGAAGAAGACGGATCCAAGGGGTCCTTTTTATAGCTTTGGAGCTAGAGCCTGCGCTATCGCTACCGTCGGCGCTATCCCGGTTTAAAAAATATTCTCCGCGTGAGAATCTCTCATTTTAAGCAAGTCGTCCGCCTTCCTCTTGTGCAGTGCGCTACCGCCTGCGCTACCCGAAACCGCCTGTGCTAACTGCTACCGCCTGCATTAAATGTTATCGTCTGGCGCTAGCACCTTCTATAATTGCTTCCCAAAATTGCTCTAATCAGAGCTAGCGCCTGCGCTAGGTGCTACCGTCAGCGCTTGTTGACATGTGGGAATTCTGACTTCAAACTTGGGGGAAACCTTCATATGTTATCCTTGAGTCATATGGCTTTGTTTCCTGCACACTTAAACACATAATATCAAATACACATAGGATCTGTTATTGTCAAACCTAGGAGATGCGGAAGACCATGTTCCAACAATTCCTACTTTAACAGCTAGTTTTGAAATCATAAGAAGGCTCCACGTGTACTGTCCATGGCGCAAAGACTTCTACAGGTAAGCTGTCAAAACTGGGTTTTGGAAAGTAGCTCATGAGACCATTCGACGAATTAGCTGAGACTTCTCAATGAATTGGACTTGGCTGAGCAGCTTGCACTTCATTAGTAATCTTGACCAGACCACCCATGACTTCTCGACAAATTATTTGAGACTTCTCAAGAGAACTTGACGATTCGTCGAATATCCATAATACCATTCAACGAATCTATTTAGATGACTCAGAGAAAGATTATCTGAGAGAGCTAGGGAGCACTTGAATAATTCGTCGAGTATGTCGATGATGACTCGATGATTCGTTGACTGTATACTTACTCACTCGACAAATTTTCCTTTGGAAAACTTATTGGATTCAGCACAACAACCAGCCTTCTTCTGTTGCTCAAAATTAAAGTACCCCCATTAGAGAGATTACATATGAGTCAACACAAAGTTCAATGCAATGAGGAGTTACATTGCATAGACTTGTGATTGATGACACATTGTAATCAGACAATGATTTGTACTTAGCATTTAAGATCTGCAATAAGATAGTTAGAATACAAAATCAAATAGAAATTCAATTCATTTTAGTTCAAGGGGGACTTCTTCAAATCAAGGTTATTATGGATACAATACCCAACAATCTACCTTTTTTGAAGAAGTCAGAACCCTATGTAATAAGTTGAATTGCACTGAGAATAATAATAATCACAGATATAGAGAATGAAATAATGATTTTGAGATTAAAAACTATATCAACAAAACATTAATATTTATATAGATGTTCAAGGGACAAACACAGATCACAACAAATTACTAAGGCATCTAAGCCTTCTGCTTTTTGTTTTTCTCCAACTGCCTATCAAATTATGCATTTGGCTTTGGGTGGTACTTGGGAGGAGCAGTAGGTGCATCTAGATCGTTATGACCATACTTTCTAAAATGAATCTTCCTTTTCAACTTGGGATTTATATGTTTGTTAATCTCTTCCTGTTGTAATGATTATGAGACGGCTCATTTGATATTTCAAATAACTTTAATGTGTCCAGGATAATTTCTTTGGGAATCGGACTCCATATTTCACCACCTTCTCTTCATTCTCCAGCAACTTCTTTTATCAATATGCCAGTTCCTCTTCTCTCGCCATGATTTGATCTGCTAGCTGAGGGACCTTCCTCATACTTCCTCATTTTCACAGGACGCCTTGAAAGTTCTGCACACTTTTCAAGATTTGACCAAACCTGAGTATAATGTTGAGGAGGGTTAAACTGATCAACTTCAAGAGGTTGCCCTGGATCAACTTCAGAAGGTTACTCTTGCACTCTCCCTATCAATTCTTCATGATGCCATGGGAAATTTTGATAATTAAACATGTTTGCTTCCTGAACTTTGCTTTGCAATTCTGTGCTTCAATCATTCATTTTGGTCATAAGCTTTCCTCCCCCTTTTTGAGTTCTCATTAAGGGTTTTGACCATTGTTGGTGTAGGAGTGGAAGTTCGAGGAAATCTCCATGGACTTCGTACATGGGTTACCTCACTCCAGCTCCGGGCATGACTCCATCTGGATTATTGTGGACAGATTAACAAAGGGGAACAGGCTCATTCCATTTAGAAAGGGTGCTCCCGTTAGTCTCCTAGTATGGTTGTTTGTGGAACAATTCGTCAGATACCACGGAGTATCCAGATCGATCGTGTTGGATCGAGACGGCCGACTCATGTCAAGGGAGTGGAGGTCAGTTCAAGCATATCTGGGATCATGACCAAAGTTCAGCACCGCATTCCACCCTCAAACTGACAGGCAAACAGAGCGAACCATCCAGATTATGGAGGATTTGCTAAGGTTATGCATATTAGATAGTGGGGAACCGTGGGAGTGGCTACTGCTAGTCATCGAATTCTCCTACAATAATAACCAGCAATCCAGCATTGGCATGGCTCCTTACAAAGCCCTCTATGGAAGAAAATGTAGGACCCCTCTATCTTGGGTTCAGGATGAGGACCTGAAGGCGATGGGGTCGGAATATATTGAAGACACGGATGCCAAAATACGGTTCATACGTGATCGGTTGCTAGAGGCACAGAGCATACAAAATAAATATTATGACGTGCGACATCATAAGGTGGAGTTCCAGGAAGGAGACCGATTATTTTTGAAAATACGTCCGGCACACTTGGTCATACGGGTGCGACGACTAAAAAAGCTCAGTCTAAGATACATGGGGCCATATAGGATCCTGGAGGGTACGACTCCTTTGTTGGAACATGGTCTTTTGCATCTCCTAGGTTTGAGAATAACAAATCCTATGTGTATTTGATCTTGTGTGTTTAAGTGTGCAGGATAACATAGTCCATATGACTCAAGGATTACATAAGAAGGTTTCCCCTAAAGTTGAGCCATCAAATCCAAAACTCCTGTTGAAATTGTTGAAGTGAAGTGGAAGGGAGTCCAGCCAGTCTGAAGGCTGGAGACCACAGAGACCGCGCGGTCTGCGCTGGTGCTCTGGCGGTTTGGTTCTGCGATCTCTCACTGCTTGTTTGTTCTGGCGATCTGCTGTGATCGTCCAGTCTGTTCCCTGGTTTGGTCGCTAGTTCTGGCGACCTGCTGCAGGCTCTCCCAGTCTTGCTACTGGGCAGTCTGTTCGGTTTGTTCTGGCGACTTGACTCAAGTCAGCCAGATGTTTGTCCTTGTCTTGGCGATCTCAGGAAGGTTGATCCTGTGTCCGCGCGGCTTGTGCGCGGGCTGCTGCTGTCTTGCGGACTTGGGCTGAATCTTGCCCAAGTGTTGTGTTCGCGCGGTCTGCCTTGTGAGACCGTTCGCGATCTGACGGGTGGTGACTGTATCCCGGTTTGTGCGGTGACGACATCCGTCCACCCGCCTATAAATAGGGGTGCATGGCCCGTCATTCCTAACAAGAACTGTAAGAACAAGTACCCGGATTGTTTCTTGCGGACTCAAGTTTTGAGGTCGCGCGACTTGGATGCGAGTTAACTGTTGTTGTGTTCGCACGTTTGCGGTCAGCAGGGTGCGATCTCCTTCCTTGGTGATTTCCGGTGGCTTGAATAAACAGTTCGTCTGCGGTCTGTCAGCGAACTGGTTTATTGTGTTCTTATGCTGTTCGCAGCGAGCTCAGCGATCAGGAGACCTTCAGCGGTTAGGCGATCAGAGTTGCGGTCTGACGTCAGCTTCAGTTATTTGTTTAGTTCAATAAAGCTTCAGTTCGTGCGGTCTGGGATTGCGGTCTGGCAGTGCAGGTTGTCTGCTTCTGTTCGCGCGGTCTCAAGGTGTTTCTGCGGTCTGACTGTGCAAGCGGTCTGGGAGTACAGCAGAGCAAGTCGGGCGTCCTGAGCATTTTTGCGGTCTGTGCGGTCTCTACTTTGGCAGACCGCCAGTTTTTGTTTTGGTGTGTTTGTTCTTCTCATCTCCGTGATTGTTATGAATCATGTCTCGCCATGTATACCTCGAAGTGTAAAGCAGTTCCGTTTTAATAAAGATTTCTTGTGTTGTTGTTTTGGCATTGTGGTTGTTTGGCTATAACTCTTGTTGATACAACTCCTGCTTACTCCTAAACGGTCTTTCAAAAATTTTAACATGGTATCAGAGGTAGGTTTCTGGAGTGGATAAGCAGTGATCAACTAGAGTTGCCATCATCTTTGTGAAGAAGAGACCACATAGATTGCCATGGAAGGTGGATACGCAAGAGGTCTTGGTATTGAACTCCTCACATCGATTAACTTTAAAAAGTGGAAGTCATGTATGGAGAGTTACTTGCTTGGCGAGGATCTATGTGAGGTAATTGGAGGAGAAGACACACAAGAGGTGTTTCTAGCAGGAGACAATATGGCAGAGGTGAGACTTTGGAGGAGGACGAATGCTAAGGCAGAGTTCACTCTAAAAAGGGCTATCTTACCGGATCTATTTGACCACATTATTGGATGTAAGTCTGCTGCTGAGATTTGGACATCCTTGGATGGGTTGTTCAATAAGAAGAATGTAGCGAGGCTACAGTATCTTGAAAATGAGTTGGCGAAAGCTTCTCAAGGTGATATTTCTATTTCTACCTTCTTCCTCAAGATGAAGAATCTCACGGCAGAGATTTCTGCATTGGACCCTGATGAGCCAATCTCTGAGGAAAACTGAAGAGGCATATTATCCGCGGGTTGCGGAAGGAGTATCTTGCCTTTGTGACTTCAGTTCAGGGTTGGGCAAATCAACCGTCGTTGTTGGAGCTGGAGAACCTTCTTGCTTCGCAAGAAAGTTTAGGAAGATAGATGGCGGGGGTTTCTATCTCCGGGGGAGAAAGTGATGTGATGTTTTCTGGGAAGAAGAAGAAGAAATGGGAGAAGAAGAAGCCGGGTCATGATGGACCCTCCACTTCAGGTTAGCAAGATAGAGGCTATGCCCCTAAGTCTGATGGGAAGAAGAAAGGAGAGGGACTGAGGTGCTTTAGATGCAACAAGACCGGGCACTTCAAGAAAGATTGTCGGGTGAATCTTCAGCCGGGACATGCAGTGGAGAAGGAGATGCCAAAGTCTGAAGAAGTTGGATGGGGATGAGCCTTTGCGTCTAATATAACGGCAATGCCCATTAAGGCCTTGGCTTCCATCAACTATGATGAGGACTGGATTGTTGATTCAGGGTGTGGGCATCACCTCACCGGGGATGGATCAAAGTTCTCTTCTTTGGCGACTTACTCAGGTAACAATGCTATCATTACGGCTGATAATTCTATTCATCCAGTAGAGCATGAAGGAGTCGTCTCTCTGAGCAGTGATAAGGGTCCACTCACGTTGAGGAGTGTTTATCACGTGCCTGGTATGAAGAAGAATCTCTTCTCTGTGACCAATGCGGTCGATGCCGGTTATCACGTTCTGTTTGGCCCAACAGAAGTGAAGTTTCTTAAAACTCAACTGGAGATAAAAGGAGATGTTATTCACGTCGGCAAGCGGGTGAAGGACTTGTTCGCTTTATCGACAAGTACCTATGTTGATAAGATGAGGACCAATGATGGTGCGGCCATCTGGCATGAAAGGTTAGGGCATGTAGGCATGGACAAATTGAAGGCTATGGCGGTAAGGGGCCTTGTCAATGGCTTGCCTAGATTGTCCTCCTATGGAGACGGTCATGTCTGCGAAGGATGTTAGTTTGGTAAGTCTCGTTGACTTCCATTTGACAAATTGCAAACAAGGTGCAAAGTGCCGTTGGAGTGCATCCACGGTGATTTGATGGGACCGACTGCCACCCCAAGCCTTGGAGGCAACAGATACATGTTGGTGTTGATTGACGATTACACCAGATATGTCTAGGTGTATTTTTTGAAAGAGAAGTCGGATGCATTTGCAAAATTTGTGGAGTTCAAGGAGCTGGTTAAAGGCCGGCTAGGCCTGCGAGTTAAAAAACTTTGAACTGACAATGGTGGGGAGTTCACCTCTGGTGAGTTCTCAAGTTTTTGCAGGAAGCATGGCATCAGGAGAGAGCTTACTTGTGCCCATACTCCACAACAGAATGGCGTTGCCGAGAGGAAGTTCAGTCATCTGATGGAAACTTGCAAATGCTGGCTTCATGCTAAGAGTATCCCAAAGTCCTTCTGGGCGGAGGGAATGTCTTGTGCAGCTTATGTCATCAACAGGTTGCCTTTAAGTCCTATCAATATGAAGACCCCTCACACATTGATGTTCAAGGATAAGACGAGTGTTGCACACCTTCGGGTGTTCGGGTCAACCTGCTATGTGCATATTCCTGTTGCTCTTTGGACAAAGCTAGATGCGAAAGCAAGGAAGTTAGTCTTTGTTGGGTATGATGAGCGGAAGAAGGGATGGAGATGCATGGATCCTGAGACACGGAGGTCAATTTTTTCTCGGGATGTGGTGATCGATGAAGTGACTTCCAACAAGGGGAGTTCCGGAGTTGAGCTACCGGAGAGCAGGGTTGATATAAGAGGGAAGGCTGCTGAAGATCTTCAAGTGGAGTTGCCTGTTTCACCAGGAGCTCCAGCTGTGTCTAGCTCAGAGGCAGAAGCTTCAGGTTCTGGAAGCAGGGGGAGCGATGCTCCAAATTCGCCTGGAAGAGGAGCTAGTTCTGAAGAAGCAGCTGAGGAGGTGGTTAGTCAGGGGCAACCTCTTAGGAGGTCGAAGAGGACTATTCAACCACCAGATCGATACACAGGAGGAAACATGGTGAACTTTGTTTCATGTTTCTTTGCTGGTCCCTTGTATGAAAGGGAGCCGTCGAGCTTTGAAAAGGCCAGAGGCGTGAAGGAGTGGGACGTTGCGATGCAAGAAGATATGTCAGCTCTCGCGAAGAACGAGACTTGGTCTCTGGTGCCCAAGCCCAAGGGCACCACTCCTGTCACTTGCAAGTGGGTCTTCAAGCTGAAGAAGAAAGCTGACGGTAGTATCGAGCATTACAAGGCTCGCCTTGTAGCTCGCGGGTTCTCACAGCAGTACGGAGAAGATTATGATGAGACGTTCAATCCAGTGGCAAAGATGACTTCGGTTCGATTTGTTATTGCCTTGGCGGCTTCGAGTGGTTGGGAGATTTGGCAACTCGACGTGAAAAATGCTTTCTTATACGGCGAAATTGACAAGGATATCTTCATGCTCCAACCGCAGGGCTTCATCTCGAAGGAGTATCCGGACTACGTCTGTAAGTTGAAGAAGGCCCTGTATGGGTTGAAGCAAGCGCCTCGAGCGTGGTACGGGAAGATTGCAGAGTACCTCTTGTTCTACGGATTCTTTGCTTCATACTCTGACTCTAGCTTGTTCATCAAGAAGGAGGGGGTGCTTCGGGTGATTGTGTTGCTGTATGTGGATGACATGATTGTCACCGGGAACTCGAAGGAAGCTGTTGCAAGACTCAGGGCTGAGCTTGCTATCAGATTCGAGATGAAGGATCTGAGGGAACTCCACCATTTCCTTGGACTCGAGGTGCAGAGGAGGGAGAGCGGAGTGCTCATTTCTCAGGCTGGCTATGCAGAGCGGATTGTTCAGCGATTCAGCATGGAGGAAGGTAAGAGCAGCTCTATACCTCTGGAGCAACATCATAAACTTCGGAAGGATGAGGGAAGAGTTCTATCTGAACCGTTGGTTTTCCGAGCTCTTGTTGGGAGCTTGATCTACTTGACGATCACAAGGCCAGATATTGCTTATGAAGTAGGCAAGGTGAGTCAGGACATGGCGGAACCCTGGAAGCCTCATCTTCTGGCGGCAAAAGGCATCTTGAAGTATGTGAAGTCGACCTCTGATTTGGGTATCCTATATAGGAGAGGGTCAAGCTTGGAGTTGCATGGATACATGGATATTGATTATGGGGGAGACGTGGATGATCGGAGATCAACGTCTGGTTATGTCTTTATGACGGGCCCCACAACTATCTCTTGGTGCAGTAAGAAGCAAGACTCGGTGTCCGTATCTACCACAGAAGCGGAGTACAAGGCTTCGGCCTTGGCAGCTCAGGAAGCCATTTGGCTCAGGAGGTTGGTGGAGGACGTTCATCAGGGGATTCGAGGTCCCACCTTGCTACGCGGGGATAATGAGAGTGCTCTCAAGCTGGTTAACAATCCAGTCTGTCACGCGAGGACCAAACATATAGAGATTGAGCACCATTTCATTCGTGAAAAGGTGTTGGGAGGATCTTTTATGGTCGAGCATGTTCGGAGTGCGGACAATGTCGCAGACATCTTCACAAAGCCGCTGGTGAAGGGACCGTTTACACGGTTAAGGGGGTTGCTCGGTCTGGTTTCCACTTCCCACTTCAAGGGGGAGTGTTGAAATTGTTGAAGTGAAGTGGAAGGGAGTCCGGCCGGTCTGAAGGCTGGAGACCGCAGAGACCGCGCGGTCTGCGCTGGTGCTTTGGCGGTTTGGTTCTGCGATCTCTCACTGCTTGTTTGTTCTGGCGATCTGCTGTGATCGGCCAGTCTGTTCCCTGGTTTGGTCGCAAGTTCTTGCGACCTGCTGCAGGCTCTCCCAGTCTTGCTACTGGGCAGTCTGTTCGGTTTGTTCTGCTGACTTGACTCAAGTCGGCCAGATGTTAATCCTTGTCTTGGCGATCTCAGGAAGGTTAATCCTGTGTCTGCGCGGCTTGTGCGCGGGCTGCTGCTGTCTTGCGGACTTGAGCTGAATCTTGTCCAGGTGTTGTGTTCGCGCGGTCTGCCTTGTTAGACCGTTTGCGATCTGACGGGTGGTGACTGTATGCCAGTTTGTGCGGTGATGACATCCGTCCACCCGCCTATAAATAGGGGTGCATGGCCCCTCATTCCTAACAAGAACTGTAAGAACAAGAACTCGGATTGTTTCTTGTGGACTCAAGTTTTGAGGTTGCGCGACTTGGATGCGAGTTAACCGTTGTTGTGTTCGCAGGTTTGCGGTCAGCAGGGTGCGGTCTCCTTCCTTGGTGATTTCTGGTGGCTTGAATAAATAGTTTGTCTGCGGTCTGTCAGCGAACTGGTTTATTGTGTTCTTGTGCTGTTCGCAGCGAGCTCAGCGATCAGGCGACCTTCAGCGGTTAGGCGATCAGAGTTGCGGTCTGACATCAGCTTCAGTTCTTTGTTCAGTTCAATAAAGCTTCAGCTCGTGCGGTCTGGGATTGCGGTCTGGCAGTGCAGGTTGCTGCTTCTGTTCGCGCGGTCTCAAGGTGTTTCTGCGGTCTGACTGTGCAAGCGGTCTGGGAGTACATCAGAGCAAGTCGGGCGTCCTGATCCTTTTTGCGGTCTATGCGGTCTCTACTTTGGCAGACCGCCAGTTTCTGTTTTGGTGTGTTTGTACTTCTCATCTCTGTGATTCTTATGAATCATGTCTCGCCATTTATACCTCGAAGTGTAAAGCAGTTCCGTTTCAATAAAGATTTCTTGTGTTGCTGTTTTGGCATTGTGGTTGTTTGGCTATAACTCTTGTTGATACAACTCCTGCTTACTCCTAAATGGTCTTTCAAAAATTTTAACAACTCCTACTAGAGCTGGCGGTAGTCCTAGCGCAGGCGTTAGCTGTCGTTCGACGAACTATAAGCTGCGCTCGACGAAATGCTCATCACTGCGTTCGACAAAAATTCGCTCGACGAAATGTTAGCGGCGTGATGCGATGTTCGGCAAGTGCACCGGTCGCGCAAGTAATAAATGTTGGGAATAGGATCCCCGAGTGTCGGTCTCTTGAGGAATGCAGGTTGGGTGAACGAATTGCATTGTGTGACAATTGTTACACAAGCGGGAACAAACACAGAAAGTGGGGTTTTGATTTGGTTTTCTACCGTTAACAACAATAAAAGAAATGTGGGTCGAAATCACCGCTTCACAAGGTGAGATGGATGCAATGGCCGCGATGCCGAGCTTTGTGAGGCGGATGGACGGTGCGCAAGCGAATGAAGTGATCACTAGTGCGGGGAGTGAGGGTCGCAAACACCTCTTTGCAAATCGCCGTTAGCTCTTGCTAACGCGAATCGACCACGATGAGTGCGTGAGTGAGTGAGTGAAGGTGAGACGTATCACAAGCAAATACTGAAGAACGGATAAGAAACAACCATTGCATTTAAAGTAAACATCATGATATTCAAGTTTAAATGATTCAAAGAAGTACAACAAAAGGGGGAGGAAGAAATCAACCAATGGACGAAGACTAGCGGCCATTCACGGCCGGAATGGTAGTTTGTCAAGCTACCTCCGGACTCGGGCGGACTGTGCTTCCGGCGTTGAGAGACTGTCACGACCTCTCCACGTGCTTCCGTCGTCTTCTACCTCAGGATGACTATTCTTTTCACCGGACCGAACTGGAGATGGCTTGCTTGAGTGCTTGCGGAGGGCGGAGAATGCTCCCGGACGATGGAGGATTGCTTAGAATGGCTGGAGATGACTTCCCCTTGCGGAGAAGATGAGGTGGAGGTGGCTGGAAGTGGAAAATGGCGGCGTACGGATTGCGCTCCCGGAACCCCCCGTATCCCTAATCTGTGGATCAGGACTTTATATAGGAGCTGGAATAAATACTGCGCACGGTCATTGGCGCACGACCAGTGGTCATGCACGCTGGAATTCTGTGATCGTGCGCCTGCCTGGGTGGAGCCTGCAAAGTAAGAAATTTATAAAATACCATGTTCGCACGACCAGAGGCGCACGACCGGTGGTCGTGCGCACTATCGTAGGTGGTCGTGCGCACTGGTCGAAACAGAACTCATGAAATTGATGTTAAGTGCGCACGAACAGTGGCGCACGACCGGTGGTCGTGCGCACTATCGCAGGTGGTCGTGCGCACTGTCCGAGACAGAACTCAGAAAAAAGGGTTAAGTGCACACGATCAGCGGCGCACGTCCAGTGGTCGTGCGCAATCGAACCAGTGATCGTGCGCAGTGTTCCTGTACAGAATTTTACCAGGAACACCTGCACGACTCCTGTTTCTACAGAAATACTAATCAGGCCACTGAAAGTGGCACTCAACAAAACGATAAGGCTATCAAAAGGGAACAAGCATAAAACACACCAAATTAGGCCAAGAAGTGCACCTAGCATAGAAAGACAAATATGAGCTGAAGCAGGGCTAAAGTGCAGTGAAATGACTAGAAAACCGGCCTAGATGAGTCCAAATATGTGTATATGATCAGGACTCATCAGTGCTCTCCTCCCTTGGCACATGTGTGATGGAAAAAGTGCGAAATTGGCCGATGATCCCCTTGGCCTTCTCTAGGTAGCGTTGGAGGGTCGGCTCCTTTGCTTCGAATTCTCCCCTTATTTGGCATGCCTCCACCATGGAGTCCATTGAGACCTCCACGTCCTGCACCCCTAGCTCCCTAGCCAGCCGCAAGCCCGCTATCACTGCCTCATACTCGGCTTGGTTGTTGGTAATGGGGAAATGGATGCTCAGGGCCTGCTCAATCTTTGTTCCTTGAGGGCTTATCAGGACGATTCCTCCTCCATAGGAATGCTTCCCTGACGCACCATCCACTAGCATCTTCCAGGCGACCGGGGAAGGTGATTCATGTTCCCCCACTTCAGTTGCGTAGTCCACCATGAAGTCCGCCACCGCTTGTGACTTGATTGACGTCCTAGGCACAAATGCGATGTTGAACTCGCTTAGCTCCACGGACCATTTGGCTAGCCTCCCCGAATGCTCCACCCCCTCCATAACTTTGCGAAGCGGGTGGTAGGTCACCACTTTGATTGAGTGTGCTTGGAAGTATGTCCTGAGCTTCCGGGCCGATAGCACCAAGGCGAATGCTAACTTCTCCAAAATAGGGTATCGGAGCTCCCCCATCCTCAGCACTCGGTTGGCGTAGTAGATGGGGAACTGCCTTCTCCCTTCTTCTCGTACCAACACCAAACTGACTGCCTCTGATCCTACCCCTAAGTATAGGGATAGGTCCTCCCCTTGCCTTGGCCCCTGGAGTAGTGGGGTCTGGGTTAGTTTCCCTTTCAAAGATTGGAAAGCTTCCACACATTCTGTGGTCCATTCGAATTTCTTGTTTCCCCGGAACACCTTGAAGAAGGGGGCACACTTCTCACCCGCCTTGGAGAGGAACCTGCTGAGCCCGGCCAATTTTCCCGTGAGGCGTTGAACTTCCTTCGCGTTTCGTGGCGACCCAAATTCTAGGATTGCTTTAACCTTATCAAGGTTAGGCTCCACCCCTGCTGGGGTGAGAAAAGGGCCTAGGAACTTTCCCCGGCTAGCCCCAAAGACACACTTCAAGGGGTTGAACTTCATCTTGTACATCCGCAAAGTCCCAAAAGTATCTTCAAGATCTTGGAGGTGAGACTTGAGGTCCCGACTCTTTACCATGAATTCATCAACATAGACCTCAAGGTTCCTTCCCTTTTGCTCTCGAAAGACCCTATCCATCATCCGTTGGTATGTAGCCCCTTTCATTCTTGAGCCTAAAAGGCATCATCTTATAACAATAGCAACCATCCCCAGTGATGAAGGAGACATCTTTGATGTCGGGAGGGTGCATGCGAATTTGGTGATAACCTGAAAAAGCATCTAGAAAAGACATTACAGAGAAAGCGACAGCTGAGTCAACCAGCGCGTCGATTCTAGGCAAGGGGTAACAATCCTTGGGGCATGATTTATTTAGTAATGAAAAATCAACGCACATTCTCCACTTACCATCCCCTTTTTTCACCATCATCACGTTGGAGACCCAGCCTGGGTACTGGATCTCTGATACAAAACCATCCTTGACGAGCTTGTTCACGTCCTCCCGGATAGGTGCCTCCAGCTTGTCAGCAGTGGACCTGTTCTTCTGGCAGATGGGGCGAGCGCCGGAATCGAGATTGAGGCGATGGCATGCCACATCCACGTCGATCCCCGACATATCCACGGCACTCCATGTGAAGACGTCAACGTTGTCTTGGACGCAAGCTGAGACCTTCCTCTGGTCCTCCGGGTTGAGCTCCCCGCTGATCCTAATTTTCTCAATTATTCCAGCCTTGGTGGTCACCTCCACCTCGACCACTTCCTCCACAGCTTCCAACCTGGATCGTTCCCCCCAGGTACCATCCTCCTCTCTTCCACAAGTGAGCCCCCTGGATCCTTCCCCCATCTCTTCCTCTTCCACCCTGGTCCCCTCAACGACCCCTTCCCGGGCATGAACTATTTCATCTGTCCTTCCTTCCGACCTCTCCTCCTCTTCGGCCTCGGCCACCTCTTCCATCGCCTTCTCCCACTCCTCCGCTTCTCCTATCCAAGAGATGGTGTTGACGGCAGTCACGAGCACTACCTCGCCACCTTGGGGTCTCCCCAGACCCAGACCTGGATTCCTCCGGTGCTGAACTTGAGGCACTGGTGGAAGGTGGAGGGGACGCATCGGAACGCGCTGATGAGAGGCCGTCCGAAGATGGCACTGTAGCTGCTAGGGGCATCCACTGTCACGAAGTGGCAGTTCCGGGACTGCCCCCATAAGGTCACATGAAGTCCCACTCCCCCTTCTACCTCCTTCCTCTCCCTGGAGAATCCGAACAATGGACCGTCCGAGGCCAACACCCTTCTGGCCTCCACCTTCATTTTTTCGAACTCCTTCTTGAAGATGACGTTGACCGAGCTCCCGTTGTCCACGAGAATTAGGGACACCGTGAAGTTCTCGATGGCAGTTTGGATGACTAAAGCGTCGCAGAAGGGGTCCTCATGACCCGGCATATCCCTTTGGGAGAAAGTAATCTTTTCTGCTGGGTGTGGAGCCGTGGATGTCGAAGCCACGCTCCGGTGGTAGATGGTAAGGAGGCTCGCCTTGCGGGTTTCCTCTACCACTACTCCCTCGTGGATCACTCCGATCCCTCCTCGAGTCCCCAAATAGACCCTGTCCTCACACCTCTCCTCCTCGAACTCTCGAGGCAGGACTTCCTCGATCCTCACTTGCTGCTGCTGCCGCGGCACTGGAACTCTAGCTCTCTTTGTCTCTAAGAACTCGGGGCAGGTGGCCGTTGCATGACCTTCCTCATCATGGAAGTCACAGTACGGCAATGCCGCCTCTCCCCTTTTGGCCTCTGCCCCCTGTTTCCTCTTCTCCTCCCTGCTCCTGATTCCCCTCCTTCTCTCCTTCCTCTTCCTCCTCCTCCTCTTCCTCGTCTGATCGCCTTAGCCTGCTGAGGCGGGGGAGGCATCTGCCTCGGACCCTGCCTCCATACTAACTGTTGAGGTCTTCCTTCACCTCCGTAGAAGTTACCCCCTCCTAGGGCGTAGCCTCTTCCCTGACCTTGCATCCCCCCGCCATGCTGCCTCCATCCCCCCTCCGGGGTCCGGGGCTCTTCCCTTCTTCTTACTTCCTGCTGTCTGACCTCCAGCTCAGTGAGCTCTGCTAGCCTCTTGGTGAGCTCCGGATTGGCCTCCTCACTCTCGACCTCCTCTGCCACTCTCTCCATCAACTCCTCGTAGGAGACGGGGACTTTCCTATTCAGGTCCATCTTGAAGAAACTCTCCTTCAGCCCCAACGTGAAGGCGAGCTGAAGAGCAAACCCGGGCATCTCCTGGGTGAGCAGAACTTCCTCCTGAAACTGATCTGCATAATGAGCCAACGACTCCTTAGGCTCCTGCTTCACTTTGAAGAGGGACTCGGCGTCCTTCTTCTTCTTCTTCTAAGTTGAAAACTGCAACAAGAAACTTCTACGCAAATCCTCGAATGCGTATATCGATCCAATGGGAAGTTGGTGGAACCACTCCCGAGCCTTTTCCTTTAGGGTGACGACGAAGAGCCGACATTTGAAGGCGTCTGACATCGGCCTGATAGAGACAGAGTCCTCGAACAACTCCAGGTGCTGGACTGGGTCGTCCCGTCCATGGTAGTAGACCCTGTCACACTCTCTGAACCCGTCCGGGACGGGTGCAGAGAGCACCAACTCGCAAAAGGGGCTTCCTCCCTCTGCTGCCCTTTCCTGCTCAGCTCGTCCCCCGAGCTCTCTCGCCCAACTGGAGCTCGCTGGGGCCAAGCTCGCGAGAGCCACCGTTGCCGGGCTGTCCCCCATGGGTGCTGCGCCCACCGGAATCGCATTCACCAGCACCATGCTTGCCTCCCCCGCGCCTACCTGTCTTGCGCTCTCCTGTCCCGCGCTCGCCGGGACTGAGCTCGCTGGAACCGAGCTCGAGGGGCTAGCGAATAGCACTCGCCCCTCCAGATCTTGCACTGACCCGCCAGCCACTTCTTTTCCATTCCTTCCCCCCGGAGCATCCTCGCCAACCGTCGTGGGAAGATGCGACGTCAGAACCATCGGGGTTGCGAACTCGCTTCGCAGCGACGCGACCGCGAACCCGAGGGTCTCGAGGACTTCTCTCCGAAAATCTAAGAACATCCCCGATGTCACCACCAGGGGTGACTCGTTGAGATCCTCGCCTTGCTCTTCGTCTCTCGCCATGTTCATGTCTTGGAATCTTCCTGGACCAGCCGCGCTGTATGCTCACCGCACCAAAATGTTGAAACTGATTTCTCGTTCTCTTGTGAAGCTCGAGCCCTCAACAAGTTGAGGGGAAGCTATCCCTTACTAGTCCCTAGAAAGGAGCAGACTTGAGACTTGGAAACTGACTAAGACCTAAGTCAAAGCGCTTCCCCTCCCAAGCCAAAGCTGAGACTTGGGCACCTTGGAGAGCTAGAGAGCTGAACCAAAGTAACCAAGGAAGAAGAAGAAGCTCAGAGAACTGAGATTGGAATCCCTCTCCCAAGGTGCCCTTTAAGGTCTATTTATAGTTTTTTGCCCATGGCCAGTCAATAGCGGAATTCTGCTTTTTTGTTTCTACTAAACGCACCCCAATTTGGCCTGCTAACAGCCAAACTCCGCTGTTTGGAGGGGCTACCTGCAGACCACCAGGGGAGAAAGAGTAAATCCACCTCTTTAATCTATGGACGTGTGGTTTATGAGAGCACCACTCGCGAGAGAGATGAACTCGTCGAACGGGTTTCGTCAAACCGAGAGATGGATTCATCGAACGGAGAATGGAATTCGTCGAGCTGCTGAACTGAGTTCGACGATCTCAACAAATGCCCGGCTTTCGTCGAACGCAGGACGGATCTCGTCGAACCCGGAGACTTGGAAGATCTTCGGCTCATCTGCCTGCTCGCGAGCAGCCGGCGAATACCCGACTCGCCCGCCTTCTTGCGAGCTGACCTTGAGGCTTGGGCTCGCAGAGATATAACTCGCATGCCTTCCTGCGAGTGACCCTTGAAGCTCTGGTTCGCCTTCTTTGTTACCTCTTCCATCTGTTGGATTTAAAACCCCTGTTGGGTGAGCGGCCTGTAAAGACCTCGCTCGCATTCTTACCGGCGACGTCCATCGATGTCGGGTCTCGCGCTTCCTCCTGCGAATTCTTCCGCTGAGACAAGTGCTCGTCCCATCTGGTCCGCTGGGATGGGATAGAGATAGCTGCTGAGACAAGTGCTCATCCCAGTGGGTCTGCTGGGACGGGATAGAGATAGCCGTTGAGGCAAGTGCTCATCCCAGTGGGTCCGCTGGGACGGGATAGAGATAGCCGCTGAGATGGCCGTCGGAGCTGAAGCTGTACGTTCATCGGACTGAGAAGCAAATTAATCGAACGGATAACGGAGTTCGTCGAACTCAGGAGCAGGTCGCAAGGATCTGGCTCGTCCACCTTCCTCATGATCGGTCGGTGAGCGCTTGACTCGCCCACCTTCACGCGGGCTCGCCAATTTGAAGTGCGACGTTCGTCGAACTGAGAAGCAAGTTCGTCGAACGTCAAAACTCGAAAGGGATCTAGTTTTCCTAGAACATCATTGTAAGCGGATCGCGACACCCTGGCTCGCTCCTCTCCCTCGCCAGCGGTCGGCGGGTGGCTAGCTCGCCTTCCTGTGAGTGAACATCGAGACTCTGGCTCGCCTTCCACATTACTCTTGCTTGTTAGTTACTCCTCAGTCTTCGTTCACCTCTTAGGCGAATATTGGGCTTGTACATCTGCGTTAAGAGAAACGCGCGAAATATCTTCAAGATTATTTTTATTTGATAGCAAATCTTTGAGATATTTCGCGTATTTAGGCATTTGAGAGAGTGTCTCGTAGAATGGAACATTAATTTGTATTTGTTTTAAAATATTTATAAATTTTTTAAATTGCTCCTCGTTGCACTCGTTTTGAAATTTTGAAGGATAAGGGATAGAAGGAGCTTGAATATTGCGAGGAGCTAAATAGGAGAAATAAAATGCGGAGGTGAGGTTGAAATGTTTACCTCGGGCTCAACCAAATTTGAAGACTTTACCTCCTTTCCGCTACGGAGGGTTATTGCATTGGCGCTCTCCCGTGGATTAGGTTCAGTATTGCCTGGTATAGTTCCTTGCTGGCGTTCAGAGAATATTTTGGCGAGCTGTCCAATTTGATTTTCTAAGCTTTTTAATATCCAGAAAGGTTCCAGATATTGGACTCATTAGAGGCAACATATTTAGTGAAGACCTCTTCAAGTGAAGAGGGCTTGTGTGGTGGTGGCGGAGCGAATCCGGGAGGATTCACTTGTGGAGGTCATTGAGCATTATTGGGGTTGCTCCATGAAAAATTTGGATGATACCTTAAACCTGGATTATAGCTATTATTGAAAGGAATATTATTATTCGGGTTATAAGGAGGGCGGTAGGAGTTCCCCATATAATCTACATGCTCTTGAACAAAATTATTATTATTAGCCCAATTAGTGGCGGAGGAAGTAGACATCTCCGCCACTTGCTTAGTAAGCCATTCTACTTGATGCGTTAAGTTAGGGGTGGACTCGACTTCAAAGAGCCTGGTCAGCTTATTAAGGCGCGACCCGCATACCTATGATACACATTCATGCTCATCTCCTCGAAAAGCTCTTGAGCGGCCTCTTGGGTTTTGTTATTAAGAGTTTCCCCTGTTGCAGCATCAATCATTTGCCTCGTTTGGAGATTCAAACCATTGTAGAATATTTGAACTTATTGCCACATCGGGAGGGCATGATGGGGACATCTCCACAAAGTTCCTTGAAGCACTCCCATGTGTCGTAGATAGATTCCGAGTCTATTTGCATGAACAAGAGAATGTCCGTACATAATTTAATGGGCTTTGTTGGAGGAAAATATTTCGTTAAAAATTTCTCCGTCATCTCGGCCCACATAGTGATGGAACCTCTAGGTAGAGAACTCAACCACTACTTGACCTTAGTCCGCAAAGTGAAAGGAAATAAACACAAATGAATGGCATCATCAGTGATGTCATTTATCTTAAACGTATCGCAAATTTCCAAAAAAATTAATAAATGTAAATTTGGATCTTCATCTGGTAAGCCATCAAATATGATTGTTTGTTGTACCATCTGAATGATGCTCGTTTTAATTTCAAAACTATTATTCGCCACCGCCGGTCGAATAATCCTAGATTGTGTTCCCTCAATTTGGCCTCGCATAATAGGACATGGTCCGTAGTGGGGCCTCGTTATGGTCGGGACCATTATACCCTCGTTAGTTTCTCTGATTGACTCTTCATGAATTATTGGTAGATCACTAAATCGGAGACATCGCCGCAAGGTGCGCTCAATTTTCAAATCAAAACACAATTCAAGATTAATTGAAGAGTTTCCTTGGGTCATACACTAAAAGAAAAGAAAAGAAAAAAAGAGGCGAATAGAATGAAAGATGAAGAAGAAAAATTAAAATTATAAAATTATAATATTTTAGTTAAAAATATATATATAATTTTTTTCAAAAAGTGGGTTAAGTTAGTCCCGGACTTCCCGAGGTCTACCCTGTGAAGGGTTCGCAGGGTACTAGAAGATGCGATGGGATGACAAGCCCAAATCTCCCTTTTCGATAATTTAAGTTGCGCCTTTTAAGAATTTTTTAAAAAATTTAAGAGAGGGGTGAGAAGAAAGAGAACGATAAAATTAATAGATATTTCTTTTTTCGAAATATCAACTCATTCCCCGACAACGGCACCAAAAACTTGGTGGAAGCAAAAGCTATGCATGCAAACGACAATGACAAGTGTACCGTGTCGGACGTAGTATTGGTTTATATAAACCAAGGTCGTATAAAAATCCGGGCGAGTTGAATACTTTTACTTCGAGAAAATCTCTATTATTCTATCAATTAGAACTTTAGGTTGATTTGATGGTTAAGCAATGGGTGAAAAGGCTAGCACTCGATCATCGAATCACCTCGGAATGAAAATAATAAAGGAAGAAATAAGAGTTCTAATTCTTTTAAGAAAATCACTTTGACCGTGGAGGTTCCTGGATTCTAAATGCACCTCTATCGAGGATACGTTCAACTGAGTTTAGGTTGATCAATCAAACTTTCGCTCTAGAATTGAAACCCCTAAAACTCGCTTTATCGTAGTGAACCCCTCTATTAGATTTAACTCAAATTCGGGAGATTTATGTCATCTTCTCTCGAGGGTTGCATTCAACTCTCTTTATCCTTTAATGATCGATTCGAAATATGAACATTTTGGCTACTAGATTAAGAAAACAAGAATGAGAATTATATATCGAAAATTTAATCTCAATTCAATAAAAACCTAGGATAAATCTTAAGAAATCTAAGGAAGAGAAAGAGAAGCTCTAAATTAATTCATAGATTATATTATTCCTTGGATCATCTCGATCGAGCACTAATAGAAATTTAGCTACTCATTGAGATCTAGGAATCAACGAAGATACAAAAATACATGATGAAAGTAAACTAGAATGAGAAGAAGAAGAACTAATTTTTATTGATTTTGCAAAGAAAATTACAAGCTATGAAATTGAGAATTAAAAGTGCAAATAAGAAAGAGGAATAGAAGAATACTTAAAACAAGAAAAGAAGACTTGAGCTCCCAAAATTCATACCCTAAGTTCTGGAGGAGCTGGATTTAAATAGGCTAAAAATTGAGGTTACACGCCCCTTGGTCATGCCCGGGACCAAGGGCATGTAAGGGGCATGATCTGCTCGTGCGAGAAATATGCCTCCTAGCTTCATTGCGGGCATTACGTACATGTCATGCCCCTCAGTCACGCCCGTGACTGTGGGCGTGTAATCTTCAACATGGCGCTGTTGGGAAATCTTTGGCAGGAAGCGGAGCAGGAGAGATCACGCATGTGAACTTGATGTCACGCCCCCTGGTCACACCCGTGACCTGGGGCGTGTAACTTTGATTGACATGATAGGCTGATCTGGCTGCTGGAGGTGGGTCGTGGTCATGACCTGGGTCACGCCCGTGACCTAAGGGCGTGTAACTTGGGCTTTTTGTAGAAATGCTCCAAATTATCTCCCGGCTGTGGCAGTTTGCACCTAATTGTTATTTGCATCCCATTTACTCCTAAAATACCAAAATAAACCAATTAGACTATTATTATAATAAAATAAAGTAAAACTTTATTATTAAATACTAAAATAATATAGTAAAATATAGATAAATAATGTACCATCAGTCCACAAGCACCCCCCCCCCCCCACACAAAACACCGACATAAAGAGACTTCTATCTCAAGTCTCGCCTCAATAGATTACTCCACCCCGCCATGTTCCACGTGAGATTCGATACTTGGGGATTTATTGTCATTTATTATTACTTGACAACAACAGGTTCACAGTGGTTCACACCGCAGTCTCGCTCCCACCTATAATGGTGTGTTGAGATTGTGCATCAGAGGTATACAAGGAGCAACCTCTTGGTATGTTGCTCAGGGGGAGTCTCAGGTATGCAAGTTGTGGAAGGCAATCTATGGCTCCAAGCAAAACCCTCAGACCTAGTTTGACCAGTTCAACAAAGTTATCTCAATCATTGGTTTTGCATTAAGTTCTGCATATCACTCTCTATTCATATGCAAAACTTCTCATGGGCTGGTCGTTCTTGTTGGATCTACTGGCACCCTTAGAGGAGGGTGAATATGGTCCTGCACGGAATTCGACCTTTTAAGATGTTTTTCAATAGGAGTTCATATTTCTGTTGCTACTGCAGGGCGGTAGAGTTACCGCGCGTCGGTATAACACTGATCTTTTATTCAAAATAACTCTTTTGCTTTAATCCGTACAGGTGATCAATATGTCTTATTCATTATTTGTAGTTTCAGACAAATCTTGTTGCAGTAGTAATAACTAAACCCCAAAGTACTTGAAGCCACTAAAATAAAGACAGTCAAATATAACATTCTCATTAGACAAACAACATTATTTAAAGTTTAAAGTTACAAGAATGGTGATTTCCATAACACTGGAGATCGAAAGCGATCAATAGTATAATCTTGGGTTTTCTATACCGACCCTAATTTAAGGACCGGTTGGCTTCTCCCTTTCCTCCCTGGACAAGTCTTTGAACCATCTCCTCACCTTCCTCCCAGAAAGGGTCATAGAGCACATTAGATCTCGCATATTTAGACGTCGTCCTAGGACGATTTCCTACAGAATCCTCCCCAGTTTCCGATGACCTCCCCGGTAGATTTCCATGGATTCCATACCGGATTCCGACGCCCACACCGGACGATTTCACACACCAAAATAGTAAACAATAATAGACAAAACTTAGAATATAGGAGAAAGAAGTTGTGCTCCCTCAACGTATGTCTCCAGATGCGGTGAGCGAACGATGTTTTTGATCTTTGTGTAGAATGCACTCATTGGTGCTCATATTATCGTTCTTTTTCCGCACTCTAATTACCTTCTTCATTATAGCTTGAGGGAAAGTGTTATTCTCTTATGGTGATATCTCCTTTGTGTAGAAACGGTGAAACAACTGACTTTTTCCTTTAGGTTTCGGAAGGCACAGCCTTGCAAAAGAAATGAACGCTTTTATAGTTGTTTCTTTAAGTTACCACTGACGGTAGAGTTACCGCGTGGCGGTAGCGTCTTTAAGCGCTTTCGCCAGTTGTCTAGCACCAAATCAGGAGGGTGCCAAAAAATATTCTCTTGCTGTCTTTGGATAGCACATCGCGGTAGCATTACATAGATTTCCTCTCGACGACAGTGGAGCATCTAGTTGACATAGTCTTCTGGTCGACAAAGCTAGCATGCGACGTTAGGCTAGCGCCCGCGGTAATAGTCACATCGATATTGTATTGATTCTTTCATCTCAATGGCATGGATTCAAGTTGACGTATCCTTCAAGTCGACATAGACAGTCTCATCGACAGAGCTAGCGCCCACAGTAACTCTAGCATACGGCGGTAGTCTTCTAGACGACATCATCTCGACGATATAACTCTTCAAGTCAATATTTTCCTTTGTGTCGAACCAAGTCACGTTGATAAAGCTATCATCGGCGGTAGCACTAGCGCCCGACGGTAGGTAACAGAGAATGGAATTCTCGATGTCTTCACACCTGTAAACCTGCACACCATACCCAAGACATATATGATCAAATACAATATGGGATTTAATATTGTCGAACTAAAGAGATGCAGAATGCATGTTCGAACAAACTCCCCCCTTTTGATAATATCAAATCCCATTCATGAGATATAAATCATTAATAGCATGGTATAGTGTAATCAACAATAATCATGAAACATGAACAGGTTTATATATCCAGATAAAACATAAAGTGTGAACTTGCACTAAAGTTGTATGACTCCCCCTACATATGTGCTCCCCCTATCAATGTGCACTCTATAAGTGTATCTCTCCTTATAAATGATCATCCCTAGATGACTAGCACATGGCTAGCTCATGAACGTTCTCTATTCTCCCCCTTTGATGTTAGTAAAAGGGGTGGTCTAGATCAAACTAACATAAAGATATGAGATATGCAGTGGATTTGTAGAATGATGCACACATAAAAAATAAATCATGGTAGGAATAGGGGTTGATTGAAATATAATCAGAGAATTGAAAAAGGACATGGGTTAAAAATGCATGGGGAAATCAAAATACCACTTAAGATGGACCAATTTTGAATTTTAAGAACTTGGTATAGGGTATATGAATCAGACACATTACACAAGACTGAATCCACATGAATTTGCACTCAATATCAGAAGATTGAGATAACTAATTCAAATAAACATTTTATGTGTCATGAATTGCAATCAGGTAGAAGTACAGACGTGCAAAAGAGATATAATGCAGTTCAAGTCCAATTCTAATGCATGGAAGTGTTAAACTAAACAATGATATGTGTTTGTGTAGCAACAATGGAAATAGCATCAAGTTAAATCAAAATTAATACAAGCTATATCTCAGTAAGTTTATATGCGAACACAAGAATCATGAAGTGATAAATTAAGTCATGTTTGTCCATCTTACACGAATACCAAGTATAGAACTAGGGAACTATTTTATTTTCTGGGTTTGTACAAGATCGTAACGACTCTTTTGACCATGGTGCTCATCCTCACAATGCACATGAAGGCTTATCAGGAGGAATGAGTAGTACTTAGGGGAAATACTTGTCAACAAGATTGATTGTATATAATTTTCATTAGTTGAAGTACTATCAAGTTTATCATTTTATTTTTCTTTCTTTTAGACAAGATTCCTGAATCAAACGAAATCTACCCACATAGATTGATACTCTTTAACTTGTATACACAACCCATTTACCAATACAATTGTTGCCCAAAGTTCTATGCCCTATATAGCAAAGAAGAGTATCATGATATTGATTTATCAAGTCATGCCTACATTGTTAATCACAATATCACGAGTTATGGCATGTAAGCATTTAGATTTCTACTTGAGTGTATTCTCTAAGGATATGTGGATGTGCAATATCATTGTCTATCTTAAATCCTCACACATACCTAGATGCATATTAAATAAACATTTCTATTCTAATAGCACTCAGTAGTAGCTACCTTTAGATTAGGACATATCATGATGATAACATACAATGTACATAAGGATTCGAAATCATAAATCAAGTAGTGTATATAATTAGGAAGATTCAATTTCACATCATGTATGCCCCTTATCATGAACATCTTCAATTTTTTTTCAATAAATTTCAACAATAAACAAACACAAACAGACACACAGTAAAGAAAAATGTGTTTTTGCGATTTTGAGTTTTACAGATTTTTATGTGTTTATTGTTATTTAAAAAAAGTGAAAAGAAACTAACAGCAGACAGAAGTACAGTAGAAATAAATAAAGTAAAATTAGGAGATAAATAGGAGAATACATGAAGAACAACTACCGTTGGCGGTATGGCTAACGTGCGGCGATAGTTACAGAACACGATTTCTCAGGAAAAATAGTCCATATTTTGACAGTTATTGCTTCTAAACGCTATTCAAGATTAAGACACCAAAGGTATAACTACACCATAGCCCTGTACTAAGTGACAAATGAGCATGACGAGCTGCAAACACGTCATAGGTTTGGGAGTTAGTCACATATGCGTACACTAAAGCCCATCTAACCTAACACTCTTTCCCCTCAGCGCCTCGCAAGGCCCCACTGGAACCCTCCCCGGTTAAGGACAAGACGTGGTTTACAGATTAGCATCTCTAATGCACACACCCCTATGCTACCCGCTAAGGTAAGACAAAACCAAAGGCTCTACTGTCAAGAACAAATAATGAAATGAAGAACAAACAGATACATTAAACAAAATAGACGATATATTTCCAGACAATTTAGATCACTCAATAATAGTGAAAATATTTCATATAGATAAACTACTGTGGTGATAAAGGTACCGTTCCATGGTAGCATTCTTTAAAAGCTTTTGACTAAGTCTGATCCCCACACATCTCCTCTTACCATTTGCTTTCGCTCAGGCAGTTTCCGCTCGGCGCTACCTCTCTTCCAAGGTAAAATCCCCTTTTCTTCCCCTTTTTAGTTTTATGTTGAAGTTTTAGTTGATTTCATGGAGGATTTTTGAATTTCAGTTAGATCTATGCAAATAGGTTATCTATTTGAGGTTTCACAGAAATTGGAGTTAGGGATTTTCAAAAAATTTCATGGATACATGGTAAATTTTCACCTTTGCTTAGATATAGGTTATGTAATGACCCTACCTCATGGATTTCTCATATTTCACGGCTGGATATGGAGTTTTTGTGAGGGATCCAGAGGAAGATGACGGGTTCATGGTCATCTGACTACCACGCGGCAGTAAAACTATTACCGTGTGACGGTAACTTTCATTACCCAACCTTTCTAATGATTTTACTCTTCTTCCTTACCAGGTCATTGCATCTTCCAGCTCACACTCATGATGCAGTTTTGCAAAGCAATACCATTCTGATACACACTTCAACCCCGCGGTGGAGAGAGTCACTATGAGTATGGCTATTGAAAGAAATCGTTGTCTACCTAAATCACCTAAAGGGGGGGGGGGGGTGAATAGGTGATCTCTACTGCGATTGCGGAATAAAAATTAAGTACACACACAACAAGAAAAATCACAGCACAGAGACACAAGATTTATAGAGGTTCCCCAAGGTGGGTACTCCTCTCTCCCGCTTCGCCTATCTAGCACTTCGGGCTAGCGTCGGCAACTTCGCCAAAACTCGGATTTATCAACAAATCCTACACTCGGAGACAACGACTCCTACAAACTCGGAGAACAACCTCTCCTACAAAAGCACTCGGAGATAAACTCCTACAGCTCGGAGCAAAATACTTCTACAAAATAACTCGGAGAAAAATCTCCTACAAGAATCAAATAGAGTTTGAAATAAAATACTTCTATTAAATCTCAACAGAGATTAACTTCAGATCTTGGAAAAACTGAGTCTTCTTCTTCCTTGAGAACGAAAGCTTGGATCATCAAAGATTTGGAAGAAAGGAAACTCGGCAAACCTGATCTGAATAGGCCCTTTGATTTTCTTGAAAAGATCTTCAAAATTATGGAGCAACAAATAAATCAAAAGCCTTCTTATCTGAGAAATCTCTAACAACACTGAAGAACGAGTCTTGAGGGCGCAGAAGTTAGATCTCAGAAAAACTTGTTCAGCGAGCAAGAAGGAAGACGGCTGGGTTCTTCTCTTTCAATCGGGTTGAATAATTAATATTTTACCCTAAAAATAAGAGATTATTTATAGGAAGAACTCCAACGGCTAGGGCGACAGACAGGGAATGATCGACACGTGTGCTGCACATGGCGGCCAACCCTAATTTTCAAAAACGAAACATATTTTTGAAATCCGTCTGTCCGTCATTCGTCGAGACTTCACGTGAACATTCGACGAATTGACTTATCCATTAAAAAGATTTAACAACCCATGAAATACACCTTCTATTTTCATTCGTCGGGAGTTCTCGAGAACTTTCGACGAATTGACTTAGCCGCACAATTTCCTTCACAAAGCTGCCTTTTTGACTTCTGTCAGCATTCATCGATATTCGTCGGGAGTTCACGAGAACACTCGACGAATAGACTTGGCCGCAAAACTTTCTTCTTTAAACTAGGAATTTGGCTTCTGTCAGGATTCGTCGGGAGTCAACGGGATTTCACGTGACATCTCGACGAATTGACTTAGCAAAAATTCCTTTTCTTCTGAAAACCTGCTCCACTCCTCAAACTTGAAAGCCTTCAGTTATGAGAATATGAAGTGCACCCCAAAAGAGAGAATACACATGGACCAACACTTTGTTCTATACAATGAGGGATTACATTGTCTAGAACTGTGTTTGGTGATCCATTGCAACCTGACTTTGGTGTGCACTTACCATTATGACCTATCACAACACATCCAAAGAGAATTCATCAAATACATACTCAATTCAATTTTGTTCACTAGGGGACACCTTCAAATCCAGGTGATTGTGGATACAATACCCAACAATCTCCCCCTATTTGAAGATGGCATAACCCTATGCACTAAGTTGAATTGCACAGAAGGTATAATTGAATAAAAACAGCACAACCAGGCAGTAATAATTAAAGAGAGAATCAATGTTTATCCAAACACAAAAACATATATATATATAAACAAAGAAAAACAGCATGATTCCAGAACAGCTCAGCTCATGCTTGATCCTTTCCTTTCTGCTTTCCTAAGATTCTTTCCACTGCCTCAGCTCTCTTTTTCTGTTCAGATTCCATTCTCTCAAAGAATGCCTTTGGCTTAGGCCAATATCTATCAGGAGCAGTCTCTTTAGATCCACCTGTCTTGAAATGAATTCTCCTTTCAGTTGTCCTTTTCTTGAACTTATCCCATTCCTCCTGACTGTAATGTTTACTGACACTTTCATTTTGCTTACTGACTAGGTTGAAAGATCGAAGAATGATATCCTTTGAAGTGGGACTCCAGCTTTCTTGGAAATTTCTTGGAGGAGGCCTATCATAGAATTCTCTGATCTTCTTATGAGGATTAGACCTTTTTGCAGAAGGTTTATCACCAAAGATCTTCCTTTTCAAGGACATATCAGAAGATTCAGAAACCTTGGAGCTTTCAAGCACTGGATCATCCCAGAACTCTTGGTAGGTAGAGACTGGAATATCTGCTTCAGCAAAATCAGAATCCTCAACAGGAATTTGAGAAGAACTTGGAGCACTTGGACCTGGAGCACCTGGCATTTTGTCTACAACAGTGAATCCAAGCATGCCTGCAACCTCCTTGAATAGCCAACTTGTTGATTCATGAGTATACCAATTAACATCTTTAACATTTTGCAAAATGTTCTCCTGAAGCTCTTGCATTTTGGAAAATACGTTTCCATCCAAATCATTCACTCTGCCAGCATTTTCCTTTATCTTAGACACAATACTCTCCTCCCCCTTTAGGACATCTTCATGTAGGAGGGTATAGAGTTTGGCCAGTTGTCTTTCAACTTGATCATCCAGAAAAGTAAGCCCTTGATCATGAGAAGCTCTGAGAGCTATTTGAGCAGTATTCAGATGAAGGACATCTTCACCAACCTGATGCAAGTTCTTTAGAGCATGCCCAACTGCCTTATTGGTGTGGTCCAATGCTTTTCCTGCCTTTGTCATCCAGGCTTCTTGATCAATCTTGAATTTTCCCATTTCATGCTTCATCTCAGCCATTTCCTGCCTCAAAGCACTATCTACTTTATCAATTTTCTGATAAACTGACTTGATGGACTGATCAAAATGCTCTGTTTTAGCTTGCAACAAAGTTGCAATTGACTTCAGCAGAGAAGATTGAGAGCTCTCTCCAATTTCAAAATCTTCATGAGAGGTTCTATCAGCTACAAAACTAGTAGACTGTGCTTGCTTATCAAGCACAGTTACTCTTGGAGATTGTCTCAAAATACTTTCTGGAGGGGGCAAGAGCATCACAGGAGGGACTGCAGATTCACCCATAAATATTTCTTCCTGTTCTTTCTCCCCCTCAGTCAAAGACATCTTCTTTGCTAACTCCAACTGAGCACTAAATCAGCCCATCTCCACAGAATCTGATTTCTCAGAAGGAACAGATGATTTCCTTGATTCAGAGTGTTCAGATGCAGTATCTGGCAAGTTTTCATGATGATCTGAATGTGATACAAACTCTGCAGGGGATCTTCTTGAGTCTTCTAACATAGCAGCTTCATCTTCAGCAGCAGATTTCCCTTGACCTTCCAGGTCAGGAATAGTATCAGGAACAGAAGGACTAATTGGATCAACATACACTGGATCAGTATGAACTGGATCAATTTCACTGGGAGGAATTTCCTTTGAAGCAGCACCACTTGAAACAATGTCTCTTGGGGTTGGAGGCTCCCCCTCAACATGTTCACCTCTGCCCTGATCAGGAGCAGTACTAGGTCCACTACCCCTTGAGGGTTGACCTTCTTCATGAGTCCTATTCTTATTCTGCACAGGGTCCTCATCACCACTAACAACATTCTTGACTCCACCCTTTGGAATGACCCTTTCCCATTTGGAGAAAATAGAGGAGTTGATTTTCTTAGTGTGATGGATGGGGATACCTTTTCCAAGATTGAAAAAATCTGGATTACTACCATTCAGCAACAAACTAATAATTCTTCCAAAATTTGGGGCATGAAAGCTGTCTTTAATTTTCTCAAAAAGAACTTCACCAAAATTAAAACTCTTTCTACAAATAATAGCTGTGTGAATCTTAAAGGCTTCTTCAGATAGGTAGTCATGTGAGCCTACCTTGCACAATAAGACTTTTCCTAAAATATCACACAGAAGCTTACCTCCGACATTCATGAATTTTCTTCTTATCTTTGAACCTTCATCAAGAATGCCACAGAATCTTTTGGCCTAGAGAAAGTCTTCAGCATACACTTCTTCTGATTCGACTTCAGGCATCCTCAAGATCCCGTTGATGCCACTAGCTTTCAAAACTATTTTACAAGACCTGATGCAGCTCTTTATCTTCTTGCCTTGACCAGAGATTTTTGCATTTCTGTAGAACTCAAGAACGTCTTGTTCGAGAATTTTAGCCGGCTCTTCCAAGACATAACTGAGCCCGGCGACATCAAGCATCAAAATAATGTTTCTGAACTCATCTGAAGCAGTTCGAAAGCTACCTCGTACCAGCTCTCCACCTGAATGCAGACCTCCAGCGGCTTTGGGCGACATCGAGCTTGATGAAATCGGGGAAGAGAAACAGTGTTTTCTCGAGGGAGACAGAGAGACGGGAAGGGTTTCACGGAAGAGTGCGTGAAATCACGTGTTCTCTTTGTTTATTTATATATATATATATATATATATATATATATATATATATATATAATACATTTAGGCGCGTACCTGATTTCATGGATGGCTCTTTGGATCCAATAAATTGTATTTAATAATAAGATTTCAAGGAGACGTGTCTGAGAAGATAAAAGAAATTGACTCGTGATATCTCGGGAAATTCCAATATTCTTCTCCTCATGATTCCTTGTTAAGCATTCCAAGTTCCATTTTGAAGAAATTGAACTTGGTCTCGTCCAGAGGCTTCGTAAAAATATCTGCAATTTGTTTGTCAGTATTAACATATAACAAATTAATATCCTTACTCTCAACATGTTCCCGGATGATGTGGTAGCGAAGCTCGATGTGCTTCGTTCTGCTGTGAGAGACTGGATTATTTGCTATGGCAATAGCACTTGAGGAGTCACAGAACATGGGTATTTCTTTGAGCTTTAAATTATAGTCCTCAAGCTGATTCTTTATCCACAAAAGTTGTGCACAGCAACTGCCGGCAGAGATATACTCCGATTCAGCAGTTGATATTGCAACACAATTTTGCTTCTTGATACTCCATGACACAAGCCTTTTTCCCAAGAATTGGCAAGTTCCTGAAGTACTCTTTCTATCATCTTTGCTACCTGCAAAATCAGCATCTGAAAAACCAATTAGTTCAAAATCATTGCTTCTCGGGTACCATAAGCCGAGATTTGGTGTACCCTTAAGGTATCTCAAAATCCTCTTTGCAGCGGCATAATGAGATTCCTTACAGTTCACCTGGTACCTGGCACAAACACATGTTGAAAACATTATATCGGGCCTACTAGCAGTAAGGTAGAGCAAGGACCCAATTATGCTTCTGTACTTGGTTTCATCAAAAGGTTTCCCTTTTTCATCCTTGTCCAGAGACATACTTGAGCCCATTGGAGTCCTCATAGAAGTTGCACTCTCCATTCCAAATTTCTTGAGGAGCTCTTTGGTGAACTTCGTTTGAGAGATGAAAATTCCATCTTCAGATTGGTGCACCTGGAGTCCTAAGAAATATTTCAGCTCTCCCATGTTGCTCATTTCAAACTTACCTTGTATCAAGTTAGAAAACTTTTTGCAAAGTTTGTCATCTTTAGAACCAAATATAATATCATCGACATAGATTTGCACAAGCAAAATCTCGCCTTTTACTTCCCTAAGAAACAATGTCTTATCTATTGTTCCTCTTGTGAATTTGTTCTCAAGAAGGAATCTAGACAATGTCTCATACCAGGCTCGGGGTGTCTGTTTGAGACCATACAAAGCTTTATGTAAATAATATACATGATCAGGAAAGTTAGAATCTACAAAACCTGGAGGCTGAGCTACATATACTTCCTCTTAAAGGTCTCCGTTCAGGAAGGCTGACTTTCATATCCATCTGGAAAACCTTAAAGCCCTTATATGCAGCATAAGCCAGAAATAATTTGATGGCTTCAAGTCTTGCTACTGGTCAAAGGTCTGATCAAAATTGATCCCTTCTTCTTCATGAACTTCTTGTTCATCTTCAGAGTGATCCGAGATCTCTTCTACCAACTTTGGTGCATCATCTGTGGTTTTTACTCCATCTTGCATAGAGAGTTCCTTTAGCTTTTCACCTGCATCTTCAATGAACACACTAGATGAGTTGCTATGCAGCAGGCTCGTCTCATCAAATACAACATGGACTGTTTCCTCTACCACCAGAGTTTTCTTATTGAAAATCCTATATGCCTTACTATGGCTACTATATCCTACGAAAATACCTTCAAAACATTTTTCACTAAACTTGGTTGTAGGATGCTTCCCATTGTTAAGTACATAGCATTTACTGACAAAAATTCTAAAATATGAAATCTTTGGTTTTCTGCCCTTTAGAATCTCATATGGGGTCTTACGATGGTTCTTATTGATGAGTGCTCTGTTTTGCACATGGCAATATGTGTTGATAGCTTCTGCCCAGAAATATTCTGGAAGAGCAGAATCACTCAACATAGACTTGCCAGCTTCAATGAGGGTTCTATTCTTTCTCTCGGCTACTCCATTTTGCTGTGGAGTACGAGGAGAGGAAAACTCATGGGAGATACCTTGACTTTCACAAAACTCTTTCATGGCCCCAGACTGAAATTCTGTTCCATGGTGACTTCTGATTTTGACCACTGAACAGTCAAGTTCATTCTGAATAAGCTTGACAAAATTAGTGAATATGCCGAAGGTTTCTGACTTGAGTTTTAGAAAAAACACCCATGCAAACCGGGAATAATCATCAACAATAACCAAGGTGTAAGCTTTCCCACCTAAGCTTCTAACTGACATTGGACCAAATAAGTCCATATGCAGCAGATGAAGACATCTGGTAGAATTATTGCCAATTATGCTCTTAAAGCTAGCCTTTGTTTGCTTACCCATTTGGCAAGCATAGCAGGGGCTTTCTTTAATGCATTTAACTTTGGGGACATCCCTTACCAGGTTGTGAGAAAATAACATAGATATAGTTTTGAAATTAATATGTGCTAGTCTCTTGTGCCATTGATCACAAAGAGATGCACTATCTTTGGCAACAAAACACACTGGGGTAGAAGACTGTAAACATATAAAATCTAAACAGTAAATACCACTACTCCTAGAGCCTGTTAAAATTGTTTCCGCAGACACGGACATCTTTATCAGGCATCTATCTCTAAAGAACTCAATGGTATAGCCTTTGTCACACAGTTGGCTTATGCTAATCAGATTGTATTTCAATCCTTTCACATGAGCTACACGTGTGAAAACGACTAAGTCGTTGGTTATTGAACCATAGCCTATAATAATACCTCGTTCAGATCCGCCAAACTTTACTTTAGGCCCGTTCTCAACTGGAACATAATCCTGAAGTAATCTTCTTCTCCCGGTCATATGCCGAGAGCAACCACTGTCCAAATACTAGATGGGAATTTCGTTGGCCTTTGGTGTAAGACCCCCCTCCCCCGGAACACAAAACGCGGCCGAGGGGAGTCTTATGCCCAGGACAGCCGCCTTGCGGAAGCGCCAGCTCACGGGGTAGCCACCTCCACAAGACGCCTATCCCGCCGGCTAAACCAACTCAATAGCGCCAACCCATCAATAAACTAAACAAGAAGCCACATATAGATATATATAATTCTCATAAGTAAGAGTCCATAATTATACAAAAAGGTAGCTCCACGAGCTCCTGCAAAATATATCAGAGTATCACACAAGATGCCCAAAGGGGCTACATCTCAAAACTACTACTCACGACTGTCACTGCCGGTACTTTAGGTATCGCTGTCTCTGGCCCTGCCACCCTGACCTGACTGTCCCCCTCCTGCGCCGTGCGCTGCGGCTCTAGGGCGCACTCCTAAAAAGAGGGACGTAGCAACCGTTAGTCATAAAGACTAAGTGGCTTCACATCCGCTCCCCCGGCGACTCCAAGGCACCGGGCGGTAGAATTTAATAGAAGCTGTAATATTAGCAATAGTATACAAAGCAGGTGACAGGAAGGGTTGTTCATATGTGTCGGTTGTATAAGTACCCAAGTACTTGCAATGGCACTAACAAGCTGTTCATAAGTATATATATATAGCAGCAGTTATAAATGCAAGTACTGGAAACAGAAAGCATAAGCAGAGTATCAAAATCGTACTAGTAACAGGACATAGCTAAAGTATCACAGAGCTGAATTGAACTTAACTTATAAGGATGCCCATACAAGTTTATAAGTTAAGGGTCTGCATATAAAGGTAACTCATCATATAAAGATGCCCATACAAGTTTATATGATGAGTTTCCATTGTTGTGCAATGCAATGATTATGATATGAATGCGGTGCAATAATTATGATATGAATGCGGTGCAATGATTATGATATGAATGCGGTGCAATGATTATGATATGATGATTTCTTCAAGCGCATTTGCTATGTCGACACAGACCTTTAGTTCCCACTTTTCGAGGGTATCTAACCACTCAGGCGCCCCCCGTCGTGGCCAGACGGTGGCAGTGGCACGGGCTTCGCCACAACTAGGAAGGTATGCACACTACCAGTCCTAGGCCTCTGTACGCCTCAACGCTCTTTGCTCATAGCGGAGCCCTGCGTACTGCTCGCATTTCTGCAGAGTCTTCAGGAGTGGAAGGGGGCTTTGGGAGATGAGCACCAAGAAGACGAGCCCTTCCAGTCCGAGTCTGACTACCAGCTCCCGTCGGTGTCACGACTAGCGATCCCATAGACTCGCCACCAACTATCCTCTACCGAGGATCACTACACCACCATGTGTGAAAACCTGCACATTCATACTATCACGTCCTGCCCGTAGGCCCATTCACAACCGGTGCTCACAAGCACTCATCATATTAACACGTTCTGCCCGTAGGCTCCATTCACAACCGGTGCTCACAAGCACTCATCATATTAGCACGTTCTGCTCGTAGGCTACGTTCACCACAAGTTCACATTCTTGAGAGTTTACTACCAATACGCATCATCCCGTTGTTTATCTAGCGAGGCGATCATTCATAGAAGCACGTCTTCCAAACATGCGCCAAGAGTCCCCAAGATAACGTTCGGGATTTCTAAGCATATCTCACATGTCATCGACATTCACCTCTCGCACTCAATTTACGGCTCACTCTATCACAATGAGATGTTTATCGCATTTGAGGGGTTTTCACCAAACCACACTCTTCGCTGGGTGATCGATCAATGTGCGCATTATTATAAACATGTCGTCAAAGTTTTTATTCGATTATTCATCGCAATGCCTCATTCCATACATCATGCCATTCGCCCATGCTCCGCCCAATTGACACATAAATCTGGGCACTCATTTCCTCATTAAATTGGAGAATATAGATTTTTCTCCAAACAATAGCCACGTCGGCATTCCTAGTTATTATTCCCAGAGCGAAGCGAGAACGAACTACGGTTGGCGAAATCACAACAAGTACCCTCCCACAACTCTTGAAATTCAACAAGGGTCAGCACAATATCATCAATTCGATTTCTACCACTATTAAGAGCGTCGGACAAGTATTATAAAAGATATCCCCAAAGATTATCGCAATTCAAACTACAACTACGCTGATTAACAAAACTGAGATTCTGGGAGTTCTACTCCACCTCAAATTATGTGCCACCCCATTTTGGAAAGCTCTCTCCAAGGGCTACAACATTCATGTTGAGTCCTAAACCCAGATTCAAGTGGATCCTACCTAAAATCAGCTCCAAAGTCAACTGCAGAAACCTGGACAGCAAAAACAGCACGCACTTAAACAATTTCCCGCTTCCTGGACAGTCCACTCGACTGGACCTTTAGGGAGCTACAGGTCACTTCAGGAAACAGATAACCTCGTTTGAAAGCTCTTTCCGAGGGCTACAACTTCCTTGTTGAGCCCGAAGTCTAATTCCAGTGGGGTCAAGCCTAAAAATTGGCTCGAACCCAGCTGCGCACGATTTCATAATTAACAACCCCAATTAACAGAGGATTAATCCTCATCTTCCCCAACAAAATTTCATAATTTAAGTCATATATACAGAGCTTCATCTATCCTTCTAACCATATAATTAAACTCCTGCTATACCCCAACAAGAAATCCCATAGCAGGGAACTATAATTGATCATATATAAGTATGAGCATATATAAATAAAATCCCATAACAGGGAAACTAAAACCCTTAATCGATTTATCAAGCCCTAGCATTTTTTCTCATCGACCTCCCTCCACAGACCACGGCTATGCACCAAATCAGATCCTATCTCAACCTCTTGGTGAGAAGAAATGATTTCAAGGAACTTCACGGCAAGCGGTGCCCTAAATCTGAAGTTCCATGTGGTCAATCTAAGAAGACTCCATTAAGGCTCACATGAGAAGCTCTCTTGAGCTATCATCTCTCCTATTGTAATCTAGGATACTAGCACCAAGGGAGAGGGGTCGGAAGTCACCTGATTTTTAGGCATGGACAGAGCTCATCTTCATGGCAGCCGGGATGGTGGCCGGCCAAGCTCCAAAAGCCTCCAAGCTTTTGCTCCTCCAAAGTTTTCCCCCATCCAATTCCTGATGGGAGAGGAAGAAGATGAAGAAGAAGAAGAGGAAGAAGAAGAAGAAGATGAAGCAGAAGATTTTTCCTCGGGAGAAATGCTCAGCCCTAGTGTTAAGAGAGAAGAGGGTTTGCATTAATAAGCATTGGAAATCCAAAGTTAGGTGCCGGCTTCTTACTTGACAAGGATTCCACTGTTAGCTTAAAATAACATAAAGAATAAGCATTTAAGCTCTGTCGGCAACAGCAGACGAAAATACCCAGATTCGTCGAACGGGAACAGTCATTTCGTTGTACGCTGCCCGAACTTAGTCGAGCGCAAGGATTTAGTGGAACGCTTCCCGTTCGACGTTAGTCGAACGGGAGCAGCAAAGCTTTAACCGAGCGCTATCATTTTTCATCGATCGTCGATCGGCTAGAATAATATATTTGTCGAACGTTGGGATTTTCATTGGACGTCGCTCCTTTGACTTTCGTCGAACGGAATACTTCCGTCGATCACCGTTCGACGATCTTTTCGTCGAACGGTTCCCGAACGGCTCCTATTATAACATAGTCGAACGGTTCCCGTTCGACAAATTAGTCGAACGTCGTTCGTCGAACGCCGTTCGACGAACTTTCGTCGAACGCTGGTAGCCTTCTTCGATCGCGGCTGCAGCAATGTTTCGTCGAACACAACCTCCTTTACTTCGTCGAACGCCTCTATCCCTTCGACGTTCGTCGAACGAGAGCTTCCCGTTCGACGTTCGTCGAACGGAAGCTTGTCGAATGCTAGTTGTGCTATCAGCACACCAAATTCATTTCATTGTTTTAAATCTCATCATAGGGGCCTAGTACAAATCGGGATGTATGCACACTACCAGTCGAGGGTGCAATGATTATGATATGAATGCGGTGCAATGATTATGATATGAATGCGGTGCAATGATTATGATATGATGACTTCTCCAAGCGCATTTGCTATGTCGACACAGACCTTTAGTTCCCACTTTTCGAGGGTAGCTAACCACTCAGGCGCCCCCCGTCGTGGCCAGACGGTGGTAGTGGCACGGGCTTCGCCACTACTAGGAAGGTATGCACACTACCAGTCCTAGGACTCTGTACGCCTCAACGCTCTTTGCTCATAGCGGAGCCCTGCGTACTGCTCGCATTTCTGCAGAGTCTTCAGGAGTGGAAGGGGCTTTGGGAGATGAGCACCAAGAAGACGAGCCCTTCCAGTCTGAGTCTGACTGCCAGCTCCCGTTGGTGTCACGACTAGCGAGCCGTAGACCCGCCACCAACTATCCTCTACCGAGGATCACTACACCACCATGTGTGAAAATCTGCACATTCATACTATCACGTCCTGCCCGTATGCCCATTCACAACCGGTGCTCACAAGCACTCATCATATTAGCACGTTCTGCCCGTAGGCTCCGTTCACAACCGGTGCACACAAGCACTCATCATATTAGCACGTTCTGCCCGTAGGCTCCGTTCACCACAAGTTCACATTCTTGAGAGTTTACTACCAATACGCATCATCCCGTTGTTTATCTAGCGAGGCGATCATTCATAGAAGCACGTCTTCCAAACATGCGCCAAGAGTCCCCAAGATAACGTTCGGGATTTCCAAGCATATCTCACATGTCATCGACATTCACCTCTCGCACTCAATTTACGGCTCACTCTATCACAATGAGATGTTTATCGCATTTGAGGGGTTTTCACCAAACCACACTCTTCGCTGGGTGATCGATCAATGTGCGCATTATTATAAACATGTCGTCAAAGTCTTTATTCGATAATTCATCGCAATGCCTCATTCCATACATCATGCCATTCGCCCATGCTCCGCCCAATTGACACGTAAATCTGGGCACTCATTTCCTCATTAAATTGGAGAATATAGATTTTTCTCCAAACAATAGCCACGTCGGCATTCCTAGTTATTATTCCCAGAGCGAAGCGAGAACGAACTACGGTTGGCGAAATCACAACAAGTACCCTCCCACAACTCATGAAATTCAACAAGGGTCAGCACATTATCATCAATTCGATTTCTACCACTATTAAGAGCGTCGGACAAGTATTATAAAAGATATCCCCAAAGATTATCGCAATTCAAACTACAACTACGCTGATTAACAAAACTGCGATTCTAGGAGTTCTACTCCACCTCAAATTATGTGCCACCCCATTTTGGAAAGCTCTCTCCAAGGGCTACAACATTCATGTTGAGTCCTAAACCCAGATCCAAGTGGATCCTACCAAAAATCAGCTCCAAAGTCAACTGCAGAAACTTGGACAGCAAAAACAGCACGCACTTAAACAATTTCCCGCTTCCTGGACAGTCCACTCGACTGGACCTTTTGGGAGATACAGGTCACTTCAGGAAACGGATAACCTATCGTTGGAAAACTCTTTCCGAGGGCTACAACTTCCTTGTTGAGCCCGAAGTCTAATTCCAGTGGGGTCAAGCCTAAAAATTGGCTCGAACCCAGCTGCGCACGATTTCATAATTAACAACCCCAATTAACAGAGGATTAATCCTCATCTTCCCCAACAAAATTTCATAATTTAAGTCATATATACAGAGCTTCATCTATCCTTCTAACCATATAATTAAACTCCTGCTATACCCCAACAAGAAATCCCATAGCAGGGAACTATAATTGATCATATATAAGTATGAGCATATATAAATAAAATCCCATAACAGGGAAACTAAAACCCTTAATCGATTTATCAAGCCCTAGCATTTTTTCTCATCGACCTCCCTCCACAGACCACGGCTATGCACCAAATCAGATCCTATCTCAACCTCTTGGTGAGAAGAAATGATTTCAAGGAACTTCACGGCAAGCGGTGCCCTAAATCTGAAGTTCCATGTGGTCAATCTAAGAAGACTCCATTAAGGCTCACATGAGAAGCTCTCTTGAGCTATCATCTCTCCTATTGTAATCTAGGATACTAGCACCAAGGGAGAGGGGTCGGAAGTCACCTGATTTTTAGGAATGGACAGAGCTCATCTTCATGGCAGTCGGGATGATGGTCGGCCAAGCTCCAAAATCCTCCAAGCTTTTGCTCCTCCAAAGTTTTCCCCCATCCAATTCCTGATGGGAGAGGAAGAAGATGAAGAAGAAGAGGAAGAAGAAGAAGAAGATGAAGCAGAAGATTTTTCCTCGGGAGAAATGCTCAGCCCTAGTGTTAAGAGAGAAGAGGGTTTGCATTAATAAGCATTGGAAATCCAAAGTTAGGTGCCGGCTTCTTACTTGACAAGGATTCCACTATTAGCCTAAAATAACATAAAGAATAAGCATTTAAGCTCTGTCGGCAACAGCAGACGAAAATACCCAGATTCGTCGAACGGGAACAGTCATTTCGTCGTACGCTGCCCGAACTTAGTCGAGCGCAAGGATTTAGTGGAACGCTTCCCGTTCGACGTTAGTCGAACGGGAGCAGCAAAGCTTTAGCCGAGCGCTATCATTTTTCATCGATCGTCGATCGGCTGGAATAATATATTTGTCGAACGTTGGGATTTTCGTCGGACGTCGCTCCTCCGACTTTCGTCGAACGGAATACTTCCATCGATCACCGTTCGACGAACTTTTCGTCGAACGGTTCCCGAACGGCTCCTATTATAACATAGTCGAACGGTTCCCGTTCGACAAATTAGATGAACGCCGTTCGTCGAACGCCGTTCGATGAACTTTCATCGAACGCTGGCAGCCTTCTTCGATCGAGGCTGCAGCAATGTTTCGTCGAACACAACCTCCTTTACTTCGTCGAACGCCTCTATCCCTTCGACGTTCGTCGAACGGGAGCTTCCCGTTCGACGTTCGTCGAACGGAAGCTTGCCGAATGCTAGTTGTGCTATCAGCACACCAAATTCATTTCATTGTTTTAAATCTCATCATAGGGGCCTAGTACAAATCGGGATGTTACATTTGGACATTCCTGCAAATATGATCAATACCCCTTAGGAACCCAAACATTTTTGGGCCCTTAGTTCCTTGTTAGTGGAACACCACTTGGAACATTAACTTTGCAAGTGGTCGGTCTTGCACTGTTAACTCGTGGAGTTCTTGGCACAGTATGATTGAACCAACAATTAATGGCAAAATGACCAATTTTGCCACAACACCAGCATTCAAATCTATTGTATCTCTTCTTTGTGTTCTGCTGAGCCTTTTGAACGGTTGGCTTTGCAGGAGGAGCAACCTTGGAGGTAGAAGCCTCGTTGGTGCAACATACACAATTCTTTGGCACAATAGGCTTAACCTGCGGTGCCTTCTTAGCATTTGATCCATGAACAAATGGTCCATGATGCTTCAATTGAACTTCCTCATAAGGATCCTTGAGGGAGCTAGATCCAAAGTTTATGGGTCTGGTCCACACTGAGTTCACCTTGGCAGGCTCAACATGGGTTGGTCTGCTGAAGTGACCATACATGCTCTCAAAATCATAGGTGTTTGTAGGAAAAATCACCTTCTTGAAGGTTGGAGCACACTGTGGACCCTTACCCTTTGCTTTAGCAGCTCTTCATTTGGCTGACTTACTTAGGTTCTTTTCAGCAGCATGGCCCAAACCACTACTACCAGAACCAGCAGTGAAAGTGTCTATGATAGGCAAAACTGTCTTGGGCTTAGAGAAGTTCATTGTGATCTTCTTTTCAGCCTCAAGCTGTTTCTTCAAATCATTGATAATTTCACTCTTCTGAATGTCTGCTGAGGTGGCCTCGGAGAGAGCAATCTTCAATGATAAGATTTCATCCCTGAGTAGGTTAGATTCTTCAATCTCCTTTCTCAGGTTTGATTCTTGATCCTTTAGGGATTGAATCTCCTTTGATTGAGTTTTAACAAGCTTTCGACACTTATTAAAACCCTTCAACATTTCCTCATACTTAGCAGTCAACTCAGAATACTTTTCCGAATAGTAGTTTTCATTTGCATCAGATGCCGTTTCTGAACATGAAAGAGGTGTAGAAGATAATACCTGACCGGTGAAAGGAACAACATCTTTGTCATCATCTGACATGGCCATTAGACTGTAGAAGCAGTCTTTTGTGAGACCTTTTCCTCTATATTGACCAAATTGGTCTTCTGTATTTGGTTGAGCCATCAATCCAAAGAATGCCTCTTCATCTGAGTTAGACTCATTTGTGTCACTATCACTCAGAGTCTTGGACTTCTTGGCAACAAAACTCTTCTCCTCTTTCTTCTTTCCTTTGAAGGACTTCTTTTCTTCTTTTCTTGAAGATTCCTTCTTCTTGTGTGGGCAATCAGCTATCATGTGCCCTGGCTTTTTACAACAATAACAAACGGGTTCAGTATAATCGTGTTTGTTCGGTTTGAATCATACTTGTCATTTCTGTTACGGTGTGATCTCTTGTGATATCTTGAGGAAGATGAGCCTTTTCTCGTTTGTCTACTCTTGTTAAGCAACTTTTTGAATTGCTTGGAGAGGAGGGAGAATTCTCCTTCAGATAGTTCTGATTCTTCAGAAGTGTTTTCAGCTTTATCCTCAGAAGACTCATCTCTCACAGGGGACAGGGCCCTGCTTCTCCGTGAGCTTTCAGCCTTTAGAGCAATGGGCTTTTCCTTGCCAAAGCTCCTACTGCTTTCCTCTTCTGACTTCCTGATATTCAACTTCAGCTCATGGGAAAGCAGCTTCCCATATAGAATCTGTGGCTCCGTAGTAGCCAACTTACCATATTCTCTGATAGCTATCACCTTGGGGTCCCATTCCTTAGACATGGATCGAAGGAATTTATCATTCAGCTCACCCATGGTGAATTCCCTTCCATAGTTTCCTAAACCGTTTACGATCTTGAAGAATTTTTCGTGAGTGTCAGAAATTGTGTCTTTGCATTGTTGCTTGAAGGCTTCATATTCTTGGTTCAACAAAGATTTCCTATCATCTCAAACTTCTTCAGTACCTTGCATTAGAACTACAATAGAATCCCACATCTCATTTGCAGACTTGCAGTGAATCAGATTTTGTAGCATTGAATCATCAACTGCACCTGCTATGATGTGCTTTGCTTTCTTGTCCAGAGTGACTGTTGGAGCTTGCTTTCCGCATCTCTTGGTTTGAGAATAACAAATACCATGATGTATTTGATCTAGTCTTTTGTGTGTTTATAGTGGCCAGGTTGTGCAGGTTCAATGAGGAGATAAGTCCTCGTTCATGGGCATGATCCGAGAACGACAAGTCTCAGGTTGGATGAGTTTTGTGTGCTGATTTTAAAATGGCCATAACTTTCAATCCAGGAAGAGTTACAGAACGTGCCACCCCATTTCGGAGATGAGAACGACTCAACCTACAGTCTGGAGTAGTTTCGGACGGCAAAAATGAAGAGGAGCTGTCGCCCAGGCGACAGCGGATGTCGCCCATGCGACAGCGGATGTCGCCCAGGCGACAGCTGATGTCGCCCAGGCGACAGCTGATGTCGCCCAGGCGACAGCGGATGTCGCCCAGGCGACAGCAGAGAAGTTACAACTACTTCCCCCACGGCAGCACGACGAAAGGCAGTTTTGAGCTGTCGGAAATCCGACATCGATGTCGCCCAGGCGACAGCTCGGAGGTTACAACAACTGCCCACGACAGCACCACGACCGGCAGTTTTGCGCTGTCGGAAATTTCCGACAGCTGATGTCGCCCAGGCGACAGCGAAATTCTATAAATTGGCTCCTTTTGTTCATGCATTCAGAGCTTTGAAGATTCTAAGTCCCTTCCTGAGTGCATTCCATCCAGAGAGCTCCAGAACCTCATGAACTCCCATTTATGCTGAGAAGGTTTGAATTTGAAGACGAGATCGGACGCGCTTCTACATCAACGATCATCTCGAGGCTTCAACCATCCTTTTAGAGATCTGAATTTCTAGGGAGTTCTTATTTTATCTTGTATTTTCATTTATATACATTTTACTTTGTATTGGTAGGGAAAATCGCTTCCTTGTGCGGAGCGTCTAAGTCCTTGCGTGGCTTAGGGGAAAATCGCTTCCTTGTGCGGAGCGTCCAAGTCCTTGCGTGGCTTGGTGGGAAATCGTGGCCTTGTGTGCTACGTCTAGATCTTGGGAAGATCTAGAGGATAGGCTTGGGCTTGGTCTAGGGAGAGACAAGTGATAACCTTTCGATCCTTGGGAGAAGGATTGGTAAACAAAAAGAAATTTTCATTTGTACGCCTCCGATTTCTAGCGATATAGAAATCAAATTTATGTAAACACTTTTTCATATAATATAATCATGTCTCTTTTGTGTTTACTTGATTTCTATCATTTGGCGTAATCTCTATTATATTGTGTTCTAAGTTTTCAATTCTAAATCTAAATTGTTTATTTCAATCTCCTTCATTATAAAACAATTTAGTAATTATCTTGAAAATTATAGAAAGAATTTTATTCCCTTATTCACCCCCCCCCCCCCCCTCTAAGGGCACCACAAGATCCAACAATTGGTATCAGAGGAAGGTTATTCCAAATCGGCTTAACAACCGGGAATAATGGCGTCTCTTGATCATGATCTCGCTTCTACTAGTGGGGAAAATTTTAATATAAATGAAAAAAATATTATCAGCACCTTTATTTATGGGCAAAAATTTTAAAGGGTGGAAAATATTAATGAAAAATTTTCTTAAGGCCTTAGATTAAAAAGTTTGGAATATTACTATTAAAAAGCCATCTAGCGTACTAACTAGAAACGAAATTATTTTAAATGAAAAATCTATGAATAGTATATTTTGTGCGTTAGACCAAAATATTTTCAAACTTATTTATACTTTACCTACCGCATATGAAATTTGGAGTTTTCTTGAAAGAACTTATGATTCTCCTTCTACAGGTACGGAACATTCACAAGAACCGGAGAATATGCAAGCCTATGCAAATATTCAAGAAAGCTTCACAAAGGATGGATCCATAGAATGCGCATCAAGCGGAAAGGATGATGGACACTCTTGTTTGGAAGAGAAAGATGAAGAAGACAACGTCACAATATTGGACTCAGTTGATGGTAAAACATCAAGCAAAAGAGAAGACGGAAACTATAGCAAGGTAAGAAAATATAAATCTTCTCTTTTAGTAACTAATTCTATTTCTACATTTCGTGTGCTTAAATTTGCTAAACGTAAAATTTCAAAGTTGAAACATGCTAATTCCAAATTACGTTTAGAAAATAAAACTTTAAAAGCAAACACTAAAGTAGTATCTTATATTGATGTTTCAAATTCTTGTTCATGCTCTTTAATTGAAAATGCTAAACATTGTTTTGATTATAATTCTTTTAAAGAAGAACTCAAGGTTTTAGAAAAAGGACTTTTAATTTCAAAAGAACATAATGAAAATTTGATAAAAGAAAATGATAATTTAAAGGATAAACTAGAATCATTAAAAATGTTTATTCAAAAATTTTCATATAATGAAAAATCTCTTTTTTCTAGTTTATCAAATTTTCAAAAGTCTAAAAGCTTAACTTCATATTATAAGAGTAGGTCTATAAGAAAGAGTGGAAATGAAAATCATCTAAATAAGGACCAATCATTTAAAACATTTTGTAACTCACTCTTTCAACATTCAATTCTAAAGAAAGACAATCACTCTTATAAATTTTCAACGAATCCATATAATAAAATTCATTATGATTATCAACATCAATCTATTTTGAAAAATAATTTGAATAAGCATAAATCTCAAATGAATTATTTTTCAAACAAATACAATCATATAAATATGTCACATAATCATAATATGAATTTTAAAGATAAACAACCAAGGTATGAATGGAGACCCTTAATGAAAAATGACACATCAACTTTAATAGAAAGGGCTCATTTATCCTTGTCTCCTAAAAAATCATCATGTCGTATTTGGGTACCCAAAGGAACCATCCCTCATGGTCCCCTTTGGATACCTAAATTTCTTATTCATTAGTATCCTATCATTTGCATGAAGTAGAAACAATTAAAAATGAAATATAAATTCTCTACTTCATGATATGCTTAATTGTTTTTTCTTTTGTTTGTTTTCTTATTTTTGAGCCAACACACTAAGGTCACTTAGATATATTACGAAATATGACTTTTACATTTTAAGCCTAATGTTTATCAAATCAAAATTGAATTAAATTAAACATAAAGTCATAATTTTTAAGTGATCTATCTTTTCTTTTTGTTTTATCCTTTTTAAATCCTTTGCCTATAAATGTCTTATATTATCATTATAAATTGAATGCTAAATTTTCTAAATGATATTATCAAGACTAATAAAATTACTTTCAAAATTGGATTTTAATGGATTTTTAGGGGTCTTTGGCTAAAATATTAAATGCGCAACTATTGCATATTTGTCTATTTTTCGTTGCTGCATATAGTAGCCACTATATTGAAAATCATAATCGAGAAAAATCAGAATCAAATAATATCAAAAAACAATGTGTTTTAAATCAAATATAGTAACTTTGTTGCTAACGCTAGGCGTTATCACTAACGCTGGCGGTAACATATTTTCCTAAAAAAAAATCTGATTTCTCTGAAAAATTATTTTTACTATCATTATTGTCAAATACCTTGTATTTGTTTAGTCTAATTTCTAAAAATTAAAATCAAAAGAAAATTTTCAAAAATGATAAATATGATTTCACAATCACCACCATGATCTATTAATATCCTATGCTAAAATTCACTATAATCATATATCATAATTCATGATCCATCAAGACCTATCTTAAATCAACTAATTCTATCAACCTTAGGAATTATGAAATATATGATTGCATTGGTATTATAGTTTCATATCTTGTTTTGTGTGTGTGATGTGCATCTTTATTGTTTGCATGAATCTCATTATCTTTAGACCTATGAATTAACTTGATATCAACAAGATGAAATCAAATAGAATTGTCACTTCTTTCTAGGTCTATAAAAATTCAAAACTCTATGTTTGAATACATGCAACTCAATCTTATATTTGTCCATCTTTACTTAGCTTTGCACCATGTTGTCCTAATTCATCACACTAGCATTATCACGTACCATAGATAGAAATCAATGCTCATGCTAGTTATATCTTGCAATGCTAAAGTAAATTATATCATTAAAATATGAAAATCTTATTTTCCTTTGTAGTTATTTGCATGAATAAAACTTTTCTAAATGGATTTAAAATCAACAATCTTCGATAAAATTGTAAATCCAAAACTAATCATGAAATTATAACACAGTTAATATATGTAAGGCTTACACGCTTAGTATGTATATAATCAATAAACCTATGACATGTGTCTCACAATAGCGAGGGCATAGGATTGTATGCATTAGAGACCTAACCTCTAAGTCATGTCTTCTCCTTAACCGGGGAGGGTTCCAGTGGGGCCTTGAGAGGCACTAGTGGGAAAGAGTGCTAGGTTGAGCGTCGTCTTTTGTATGCATATGGGATTAACACCCCAACCTACGGCATGTGTGCAGCTCCTTATGCCCATCCGTCACTTAGTACGGGGCTAGAGTGTAGTCATATAGTTAAGGTATCTTGATCTTAGATATACTTATATTATATTCATTGCATGAACATTATCTCACTCTTTATACATAAATCATGCATATTTTTTTTATTTATTCTAACATTGCATCATGTGTTTGCATATTTTAATAGTTCGAGCTTTAATGATTTTACCAAATACAAGTATTTGAAAAATCACCAAATACATGCTAAAAGAGCCTTCAAATCTAATCAATATACTCTGAAATTTCAACTGAAGGAAGGTCTCTTTATAATACAAATGAATTGAGAAAAATATTTTTCAAAACATCAAGAAATGCAGTTCTGTTTTGGCGTTAAGAAGTTAATGCCTGGCGTTAGCTCCTTTGCTCCAAAATATTTTTTTTGTTTTGAATTATTTCTGGTATTATTTTAATATTTTGTGTGTTTGTAAAAAGTTTATCTTTTTATTCCTTTTAAAACAAAATTTTATTTCTTTTAAAAAAATATATATGTGTATTTTCTCATACATTATTTTTGTTTATTTCTCTGGCATAGAATATCATTTACTGAAATGGCTATTAAAGACTTCTATGAGTTCCAGAGAATATATATAAAAAAACAAATACAAAATTACAAAACAATTTCAAAGAACAAAAATATGTTTTTCTTTATGTGTGTTTATTGTTTTGTGCATATATAAAAAAAAATTCAAAAATTTATATAAAAAAAACTGATTGCTATTCATTGCCATTGTCAAGGATGGATGATTAATTATATCAATTAAAGATTAAATACAATGTTTAGTTTAACTTTCAAGTTTCTTTAAAACATTGTTTTGTATTTATCATGCCTTGAGAATTATCTTGTTATGTGTAATGAAATTGATTGTAGATAAACATGTGTAGAAATATTTAGCATGCCTCTAAGTATGAGTAATGTATTATGTTTGATAATGATTCATTCACTCACTTATTTTTGATAACCTACATGTGTTTACAATCTTATTCTTACATGATTGTGTAGTGTAATAACATAAATAATTAAAATGCCTAAATAGATTACCTACACAACATTGAATTGGTTATTACAATTCTTTGTCTTTCATGCACTTATTCTTTAGAGAAATGTGGTTTACAATGCTATGTTTGCAAAACAAGTGAATTCGGAGTCCTTAGTCACTAAACTAAAAAGCAAATAATAAATGACAAGGAAAACTCCACCAAGCACTACTCACCCTCCTGATAAGTCTTAATGAGCATTGTGAGGTTGAGCACCTTGGCTAAGAATTGTAAAGTGTCTTGTAGCAAACAATTTATACACCACTTCTCTTTAGTACACCGGATCACAAAATGTTTTTTGAAAATAAAGCTAAAAAGTATAAAAGTGATCCCTCAAGCACTACTTTGCACCCTGATAAGTCTTAATAAGCATTGTGTGTGCAGAGCACCTTGGTAGTTGTACTATTTATTCATGTGCATTGAAATAGTGTGGAAGTAATATTATTTGTGTATTTTAATGTTGTGTTATTTCATTATATATGTCATGTGTTTTTGATTGATTCACTTGTATACTTTATCAAAACACTGCTTTGTACACATCATTATCTTTCATAAAACTTCTACTCATGAAAATTGGATCCTAATGCTCATCTACTCAAATCTCTTCAAACTTAAGTAAATGCACTAGATAACAAAGCATGACCGCTACAATGTTTATGTTTACTTGAAATGAAAATTTTCTTACATTGTAGTTTGTGTATCTTTTCTTGATATTATGAAATCATGCTTGCATTTTTTTTAATCTTAATGGAATAGAATCTCTTCAATCTTTAACTCAAACATCAACTTTTCAAATTTAAAACTCATTATCCTTTATATGGTTTTATCTTCTAAAAATGATGTTTATGTTTAAGAGTGCTTATTATTTTTAACACCATGTTTTCCTTTAAGCAAGTGGTATCTTAAAATAGAATGTTTACTTTATCATGTTAGCTATGTTGCTTACTACTTTATGTTACATCATGCTTATATTTTTCTCAACAAGTAGTATTTAACAAGCTTTTGATTGCATCCTATTTTTTTTCTCGACATAAAATCTATTACTCTTATATTTTCCCATATTTATTATTTCTTCATAATTATTCATTCTTTATTTCAAAATAACTTTTGATAATATCAAAAAAGGGGAGAAATATAAATTCAAGAAATCTCTTACTAATCTGAATTTTTCAGAATGCACCATTGCAATTAATTATAACATTTAGGGGGAGCATACATTTAAGGGGAGAATACAATTTAGGGGGAGTATATTAAAAAGTTTTCATGGAAAGCATCTATGTAGAGGGAGTGATATTGCTCGATCATGACAACCCACTTTTGGTAATAACAAAAGGGGGAGAATAAAATGAGAAATCTAGTGACATAGATATTTAGGGGGAGTAAAATCTATCACGCAGTAAACCTTTTATTCATGCATATCTTTTATCGTACTTATCTATAAACTCACTAATTTCTCATATGGGTATTTGTTATTATCAAAAGGGGGAGATTGTTGGAGCTTGCTTTCCGCATCTCTTGGTTTGAGAATAACAAATACCATGATGTATTTGATCTAGTCTTTTGTGTGTTTATAGTGGCCAGGTTGTACAGGTTCAATGAGGAGACAAGTCCTCGTTCATGGGCATGATCCGAGAATGACAAGTCTCAGGTTGGATGAGTTTTGTGTGCTGATCTTAAAATGGCCATAACTTTCAATCCAGGAAAAGTTACATAACGTGCCACCCCATTTCGGAGATGAGAACGACTCAATCTACAGTCTGGAGTAGTTTCGGATGGCAAAAATGAAGAGGAGCTATCGCCCAGGCGACAGCGGATGTCGCCTAGGCGACAGCTGATGTCGCCCAGGCGACAGCGGATGTCGCCCAGGCGACAGCAGAGAAGTTACAACTACTTCCCCCATGACAGCATGACGAAAGGCAGTTTTGAGCTGTCGGAAATCCGACATCGATGTCGCCCAGGAGACAGCTCGGAGGTTACAACAACTGCCCACGACAGCACCACGACCGGCAGTTTTGCGCTGTCGGAAATTTCCGACAGCTGATGTCGCCAAATAAAATGAGAAATCTAGTGACATAGATATTTAGGGGGAGTAAAATCTATCACGCAGTAAACCTTTTATTCATGCATATCTTTTATCGCACTTATCTATAAACTCACTAATTTCTCATATGGGTATTTGTTATTATCAAAAGGGGGAGATTGTTGGAGCTTGCTTTCCGCATCTCTTGGTTTGAGAATAACAAATACCATGATTTATTTGATCTAGTCTTTTGTGTGTTTATAGTGGCCAGATTGTGCAGGTTCAATGAGGAGACAAGTCCTCGTTCATGGGCATGATCTGAGAACGACAAGTCTCAGGTTGGATGAGTTTTGTGTGCTGATCTTAAAATGTCCATATCTTTCAATCCAGGAAGAGTTACAGAACGTGCCACCCCATTTCGGAGATGAGAACGACTCAATCTACAGTCTGGAGTAGTTTTGGAGAGAAAAAATGAAGAGGAGCTATCGCCAAGGCGACAGCGGATGCGCCCAGGCGACAGCTAATGTCGCCCAGGCGACAGCGGATGTCACTCAGGCGACAGCAGAGAAGTTACAACTACTTCCCCCACGGCAGCACGACGAAAGGCAGTTTTGAGCTGTCGGAAATCCGACATCGATGTCGCCCAGGCGACAGCTCGGAGGTTACAACAACTGCCCACGACAGCACCACGACCGACAGTTTTGCGCTGTCGGAAATTTCCGACAGCTGATGTCGCCCAGGCGACAGCGAAATTCTATAAATTGGCTCCTTTTGTTCGTGCATTCAGAGCTTTGAAGATTCTAAGTCCCTTCCTGAGTGCATTCCATCCAGAGAGCTCCAGAACCTCATGAACTCCCATTTATGCTGAGAAGGTTTGAATTTGAAGACGAGATCGGACGCGCTTCTACATCAACGATCATCTCGAGGCTTCAACCTTCCTTTCAGAGATCTAAATTTCTAGGGAGTTCTTATTTTATCTTGTATTTTCATTTATATACATTTTACGTTGTATTGGTAGGGAAAATCGCTTCCTTGTGCGGAGCGTCTAAGTCCTTGCGTGGCTTAGGAGAAAATCGCTTCCTTGTGCGGAGCGTCCAAGTCCTTGCGTGGCTTGGTGGGAAATCGTGGCCTTGTGTGCTACGTCTAGATCTTGGGAAGATCTAGAGGATAGGCTTGGGCTTGGTCTAGGGAGAGACAAGTGATAACCTTCCGATCCTTGGGAGAAGGATTGGTAAACAAAAAGAAATTTTCATTTGTACGCCTCTGATTTCTAGCGATATAGAAATCAAATTTATGTAAACACTTTTTCATATAATATAATCATGTCTCTTTTGTGTTTACTTGATTTCTCTCATTTGGCGTAATTTCTATTATATTGTGTTCTAAGTTTTCAATTCTAAATCTAAATTGTTTATTTCAATCTCCTTCATTATAAAACAATTTAGTAATTATCTTGAAAATTATAGAAAGAATTTTATTCCCTTATTCACCCCCCCCCCCCCTCTAAGGGCGCCACAAGATCCAACAGTGACAAGTGCAATTTCATCCTTTGTCATATCCATTAGTTTCTTTGGCACCTTTTTGGTGGGATCAATGGTAGAAGCAACTGTAGGAATGACGGGACCTTCCTTAACTATCTGGGAGATTCGGGGATCATTTGCTTCCATGTAGAAAATAACTCTTTCTTTCCACATGGGGAAATTTTCCTTAGTGCAAACTGGGAGCTTGGAGGAAAACCTTTCCATGCCTCTGTCCATAGAGAGAGATCTTGACAATGAAGAAGGATCTTTAATCTAGGTGTTAACCTCTTAAAGATAACTTAGCTCTGATACCAATTGAAAGAAATCGTTGTCTACCTAAATCACCTAAAGTGGGGGGGGGGGGGGGGGGGGGGGTGAATAGGTGATCTCTACTGCGATTGCGGAATAAAAATTAAGTACACACAACAAGAAAAATCACAGCACAGAGACACAAGATTTATAGAGGTTCCCCAAGGTGGGTACTCCTCTCTCCCGCTTCGCCTATCTAGCACTTCGGGCTAGCGTGGGCAACTTCGCCAAAACTTGGATTTATCAACAAATTCTACACTCGGAGACAACGACTCCTACAAACTCGGAGAACAACCTCTCCTACAAAAGCACTCGGAGATAAACTCCTACAGCTCGGAGCAAAATACTCCTACAAAATAACTCGGAGAAAAATCTCCTACAAGAATCAAATAGAGTTTGAAATAAAATACTTCTATTAAATCTCAACAGAGATTAACTTCAGATCTTGGAAAAATTGAGTCTTCTTCTTCCTTGAGAACTAAAGCTTGGATCTTCTAAGATTTGGAAGAAAGGAAACTCAGCAAACCTGATCTGAATAGGCCCTTTGATTTTCTTGAAAAGATCTTCAAAAATATGGAGCAGCAAATAAATCAAAAGCCTTCTTATCTGAGAAATCTCTAACAACACTGAAGAACGAGTCTTGAGGGCGCAGAAGTTAGATCTCAGAAAAACTTGTTCAGCGAGCAAGAAGGAAGACGGCTGGGTTCTTCTCTTTCAATCGGGTTGAATAATTAATATTTTACCCTAAAAATAAGAGATTATTTATAGGAAGAACTCCAACGGCTAGGGCGACAGATCGACACGTGTGCTGCACATGGAGGCCAACCCTAATTTTCAAAAATGAAACATATTTTTGAAATCCGTCTGTCCGTCATTCGTCTAGACTTCACGTGAACATTCGACGAATTGACTTAGCCATTAAAAAGATTGAACAACCCATGAAAAACACCTTCTGTTTTCATTCGTCGGGATTCGTCGGGAGTTCTCGAGAACTTTCGACGAATTGACTTAGCCGCACAATTTCCTTCACAAAGCTGCCTTTTTGACTTATGTCAGCATTCATCGATATTCGTCGGGAGTTCACGAGAACACTCGACGAATAGACTTGGCCGCAGAACATTCTTCTTTAAACTAGGAATTTGGCTTATGTCAGGATTCGTCGGGAGTCAACGGGACTTCACGTGACATCTCGACGAATTGACTTAGCAAAAATTCCTTTTCTTCTGAAAACCTGCTCCACTCCTCAAACTTGAAAGCCTTCAGTTATGAGAATATGAAGTGTACCCCAAAAGAGAGATTACACATGGACCAACACTTTGTTCTATACAATGAGGGATTACATTGTCTAGAACTGTGTTTGGTGATCCATTGCAACCTGACTTTGGTGTGCACTTAGCATTATGACCTGACATAACACATCTAAAGAGAATTCATCAAATACATACTCAATTCAATTTAGTTCACTAGGGGACACCTTCAAATCCAGGTGATTGTGGATACAATACCCAACATCTATGATCACAGAGATCGATGTGAATCAATATCCCCATATCTACACATACCTGGCCGATGTGGACATCCTACCACTTGTTGGAACCGAGATTCAGCCCAATTACAAGTTCGGACCCCTGAAAGGGGGCAGCTAGCACTTACTGGTCCCACGGAGGAACCTGACCGAAGACTTAGAACTAAACACTGACCCTTGGCTGCAGCGTGGAGGTCCCAACACACTCCCGGAAGATCTTAGAGCGATTCCCCTCCTAAGCCAAAGCTGAAGTCGGGCACCTTGGAGAGCCTGAGGAGATAACCAAAGATGTCTTCAAGAGGAGGAAGCAAAAGATCTGGAATCCCTTCCAAAGGTGCCCTTCAGAGTCTATATATAGTTTCTCTTCTGGTCTGCTAATAGCGTAACTCTGTCTTTTAGTTTTACTAATCGCACCCAAACTGGTCTGCTAACATCCAAACTCCTTTGTTCTGAAGGGAAATTGGCAGTTCTCAAAGGGTATCTAGGTAAATTCACCCCCAGACCCTTACTGGGCGAATGGACCGTGATGGCACCACTTGCCAGTCTTCCCGTGAGCGGGGCTCGCGAGGTCTCCCTATGCGAGCAGCCCATGAAGGCACCACTCGCTGGCCCCCTGGCGCTATAAATACTGGCCTGGGTCACATATGGGAGGCAACAAGCCCTCATTCACCTCATCGTTGCTAAATGCACACCAAAGCAAAGAACCTACACCTGCCTCGCCCTCGTACCACGCTCCTCGCAAGGAGGTAAGTCTGGCTGCCTCGCCTCGCCCTCGTGACTCGCTCGCGAAGAGTCGGCGAGCCTCTACCCGCTTCGCCTATGCCTGATTCTCAATTTTACCCTTTGGCGAACACGGGGTCATGCAAAATCACTGCTCTTTACGTGATTATCCTAAGCTCGTAAAGAAACGTCCAACCCCTGGTGTTCGCTGGTGGCTGCTGGCCTGGCAGGAATCTTCTAGTGGGCCCCATCCCTAGCGCTATAAATATAGCCAATCATGGGTGATGGGTAACCCTTTCACCCTCCTTATTCTTTCGCCACCTGCTACTGTAGCCACCAAAATATTGCTTTCGGAAGAAGCCCATGCTCTCCTGAACGCGTCGCGGGCAAACAACATTCAATCCCCCTTGGCTTACCCGGAGGGCCCCTCTGGCCTTCCCCAAGATTAAAAAGGCGAAGACAGTCCGGCGACATCCAGGCTAGGATGGGTCCTCACTCCTGGATCCTTCGCCCAACACCAGGCTTGTCGAGCAGTTACTCAAGCTGACAGGTCGGTCCCCCACATAATTATGCTAACACTACTTTCTTTTTCACAGATCGCGCTCCCGGAAGGAGCCATTATGAGCGAGGCCATGGTGGGAACTCACCTCCCCTCCCCTGGGAGGACCGGCTCGGCGTCCGTGGACATGGACGTCGCCAACATATGTGTACCCTTGCCGCGATCGGGTGAGCTTCTTGTACCCCTCATCGATGAGTTCCTTGATCTGACCTCCTGATGTTATTGCCCCTTGCAGAGACCCTTCTCGCAACGCCTGGGAGGCGCATCACTCCGCCGGGTTCGTCGGTCCCATAGGGTGCGACCATCCCCACCCCAATGATTGGTTTTCTGGGCCATCCGAGCCCTGGCAGCTCCCTCCCCGACGTTGTCAGGATCATGAACAATGCGCCGCGCACCCCCCCCTCCCCCCTGGGCCTGGGGAAATTGGTCACGCTGACCTATACGGAGGCCTTCAAGGGGTAGCCTAGATCTTCTCGCCAGTGCCCCGGTAAAGCAGTCATGGCCCCGCCAAGTTGGTATGTACTATCGATCATTTGTACCCCGCTCTCGTCACTGATTCTTCTCTAGCAGGTGCCCATGAGAACTCCTCCGCCAATCTGGACCTTGGGGAGGAGGAGATGTCGCCCCCTCCCTCTCGGACAAGATTGCTGATTTCCTGGGTGAACCCCGAGAACCTGAGGTGTTGAAGAGGCGGACTATCGAGGTGCTCCAGAAGTACGGGCACATGTTGTGGGACCCGTACAGTCAGACGCGGGAGGACAGGGTGGCCACCGAAGAGCGGCTCGCCGCCTTAGAGGATGACTATGCGCAGCTCCGTGCCGAGCTGCAGCTGGATACTCGCGGCGAGGTCACCTCCCCTGGTGTGCACCTCTCGCGGGTTGAAGATCAAGTTCTCTTGATGCAGTGCGAGCTCCGCGCCATCCGCGCCTATCATTATCCGTGAGTACCGCCGAGCTCGGGGGTGCGAGGCCGAGGCCGATGGAGGTGGATCCAGTACAGATCCCACTCGCATTCGCACCCCCCAGCGAACATTATATTATTTTTTATTCATTTGGACCATATGTGGACATTATTGTTACTATTAATTTGATACTTCTCGCCCGCCATAGGGCTATCGCATTTATTTACTCACGCTTTGTTGTTGTTGCTTGCCGCGCTCGCTTACTCTTTACTTTTTCGATGTTCTTGCACACCATTTAGTTTAGGCTCGTCTGCTCATAGTATGCTCGCTCTGCCTACTATCTTATTCACACCTTCAGATTGTGGCTAGCGGGTGAGGAAGAGGAATTGGCTCGAGTATCGAGGCATATCGCAATGAGATTCTGCTAACCGCACCTCCGGTGCTTCGACTCCTCCCCGCCGCCTTTATTTTTCTCTAAATGGGTCTCATCGTCAGATCCAACCACCACATTTATTGCTTTTGAAACTATTCTCTCTTCGTTCTCGTGAGCTCGCACATTCTCTCTCGAGTTCGCTTCTTCCTCTTTGAGAAGATCTCATGGGTGGCGATGGAGGCGATGCCAAGCGCCGAACCAAGTGCGCCTGGACCTTTTGCGACCATTCATTCTTCAACTGCTCACTCACCGAGGGCGAGTACCACGTTGTGGTTTCCAACCACATATCACCCGGATTCTCAGCTCGTCAGCCTGCGAAAACCGAGGATATCAACAAACTCTTCCCACACGAGCTCTCCATCCCCGTATCCCACTTCGACGTTGGCTTGCGGTTCCCGCTATGGCCAGAAGTCAGGCAGGTAGCCATTTGCTTTTTTGTTTTTCCTTTTTTGTACTCGCATTAGACTTCTAACCATTTTTTACGAACCTGCAAGATACTCAAGTACTTCGACATGATCCCGGTTCAGATGACCCCTAACTCGGTCGTCGTCATGGTAGCTTTCTCTTGCTACCTGAGGGAGGAGCGGATCGAGTTTAGCTTGTCGGTTTTTTACAAACTTTTCTCATTCTGATCCTACAAAAATGGGACCGCCTATTTTGTGAGCCAACATGCCAAGGTTTGCGAGATGGTCAACAAAATCAATTACTGGCCCCATAAGTTAGTGATCGTGAAGGGGCCCTTCGGCAATGTCCCCTTCTTTCCCATCCAGTGCGACGAGTCCACCTTCCATCCTCCTACGCTCGGCGGCCACGAGGCCAATCTCTTCAAGTACTTGGCGATGAAGAACTTCGATGTCAGCTTCCTCCAAAGAAATGTCGACTCGCTACTCCCTGTGCCGCCCGAAGCAGGTACAACTCGTGCTCGTTCCCTACCTTGCATTCCGCTTTTTCTTTTTCTAACCTCTGATCGCTGTTACTCGCAGGGGATCGAGACCTTCCGCTCTACCCTCCTTATGTGAGGTACAAGACTATCTCCCCCGGCCTCGCGCTCGCTACCTTCGCTGCTGCCGGGTGCTGGGAGATTCCAAGTACTTTCACGTCTTCGAAGAAGCAGCCCACACCTGCGAGCCGTGGATCGCTCCACTTGCCGCCACCGCCGAAGAAGAAGAAAGCAACGCCCTTGCAAAGGGGAAAGGGGTCCTCGATGACCTGCCAGGATCTAATCCCTAGGTGGGCCAATCAGCGGATAAGAGGATCGACGAGGTCGCCGAAGTGGTCGCTGGCGCATCGGGCACTCCTGGCCCGACGAGCCATCAAAACTTTTGCCTCTTCACGAGGCATCGTGATGAGGCCAGTGAGCCTCTGCTAGATTGGGATCCGGAGGCCAACAGGGCCTCCATATCAACCCTTCTCCCCACCTGGGTAGACCAGGATAAATATCGGAGGCCACGACTTTGCCCTTTCCTTCGGACTCTACAGCCGGGAGGATGCCGGTGATTTCGACGCCCTGATGTCCCGGGCGCTCGCACACGAGAGTGTGCAAGCCCAGCTCCGTGCCTAGAGGCTTTCCCATATGACAGGTCGGCAATGCCTCCGTGTGGAGAGAAATTTTGAGGAGCTCAAGCATGAGCTGAAGTTCGTGACAGAGGAGAACGCAAGCCTTAAAGAGAAACATGACATCTCTGAGGGCCTCCTCTCCAGCCTTTAGGGAGGGATGATAAGTTTGTTGAGAATTCTCCTACCACCTTCATTGTTCTTCCCGTAGTCTAATTTTCCTTTTGCAGGACGCTGAGAGCGCTAGTCAACTTCTCGCTCGCGCCTCCGACCTAGAGAAGGAAGTCGCCGGGCTGAAGGCCCAGAACTACGAGTTGGCCTGTGCTGCCCTCCCTCTGCCTCCTTGCTTCCCTAGGGCCCTGAGGAACGAGACAAGCGAGCAGGAGGAGGAGATGCGGAAGACCGCGGTCGAGGTGGCGAAGCACATCTTCCGCACCCTGAAGGGGTAGGTCTTTTCTCTACCGAGGCGACGCAGCTAATTGTCGAAGAGGTGGTCCCGGAGTTGTTTGAACCGATTCTGGCATCTGTGAATATCGAGAGAGAGCGGTCCGCGGATGACCCTTAAACTATAATGTGCTCTTTTTCAATTTTTGTTTGGCGAGATCGCCACAATGTCTGTAATAGAAACTTATGAAATGAAATGAAATTTTGTTTAAAGCTTTCCCTTGTCCCTCTTATTTTTGCTTTTCGCAACGTATTCACATACCCTTTACATGGCACTCACACATCTTTCTTACTTCACTCATCCCCATTTTACTTCACGAGTATTCGCTTACCCTCCTTCGGAACTTCTGCTTCAGACCTGACTCACTCGCCCTCAGGAATCACGAGCGAAGCTCCACCCATGCTTTCCCATGCGCCGCCTACCTCGACCACTTCATATCAATCCTGTCCTCTGTACCTGCGATCCCCATAACTCGCTAGTCTAGGTATGCTGTCATTCACCTTTACTTACACACCTGCGAGCGAGGTTCTCCCCGCGGAAGGCCTTGTCATCGACTTGCTCTATCGACATCTTGTTAGGCGAGCACTGTTTTTCCTCGCCCCCTGAATGGCATGTTTTGGTCCTGCCGTCTTGTGCGAGCCTGACAGTGGAGTTCCCTGAGTTATGCCACCAAGTTACCTTGCCAGCCTATCCCGAGATTAACCTGACCCACCGTCTACTGAGAGCCCAGAAAAATAATCAATCTGGGGCACTCCAGCACCACATTACCTTACCAACCTCTCCAGAGATCAACCTTGTTGGGAACAGTGCCCAGCAATGTTACTAATTTGAAGAAGTGCTCAGCTCAATGATAAGTGCAAGTTGTATTTAATGTTCCATCTAGCTCATGCTTGCAGAGATCGACAATATGTCAAGTACCTGAGTTATTTCTGAAAGTACTATATCGTCAAGAAGAATAGGAGATGTCATAAACAAAGTATGCTTGTCGTCATAATGATAGGCAAAGCAAAAGCCAAGACTTGGCGAGTTCGTCGAATGCAGAAGGAAGATCGTCGAACTCAGAAGGAAGATCGACGACCGCTGATATTTGGCGAGTTCGTCAAACGCAGAAGCAAGATCGTCGAACTCAGAAGGAAGATCGACGGCCGCTGAGATTTGGCGAGTTTGTCGAACGCAGAAGGAAGATCGTCGAACTCAGAAGGAAGATCGATGGCCGCTGAGATTTGGAGAGTTCGTCGAACGCAGAAGCAAGATCATCGAACTCAAAAGGAAGGTCGAAGACCGCTGAGATTTGGCGAGTTCGTCGAACGCAGAAGCAAGATCGTCGAACTCAGAAGGAAGATCGACGACCGCTGAGATTTGGCGTGTTCATCGAACGCAGAAGCAAGATCGTCGAATGCAGAGAAGACGCGGTATCGTCGACTTCATCAAAGAAGCCTTGTCGCTGAAAAGGATAAGTATGACTGATGGCGTCGTACATCATTGTAAAGAAGGCATGTCATCGAGAAGACTAAGAAGGATAGTTGAAGATAAGCAGCTGCTAAAATATGATTGTCGACATGTTATCACTCATGTCTTCGAGAGAACAAGGTGATTACGATGACACAGTCAAAGACAACATATCATCGTATAGGCAGAAGCACCGGAATGTCTCTTATCGTCGAGAAACCAACATAAGAGGCAGAAGCAAGAAGAATTGAAGGTCTACCATGGCGTAAGGCATCGACAAAGACCTATCGTCGAGATATCATCCATATCATCGTAACATTGGAAATATCGTCGAGACAGATTCAAAAGTTGTGGACGCGCTGTCAGCATTTATTGCCACCTCCTGATTGTCCAATGAGCGCGTGCTCTTATGGAATGGGGCGTCTGACATTAAAGGACATTACATGTGACCGTTATGCGGCTCATCTGTCCTATAAAAGGGAACAGTGATGCCCTAGAAAAGACTCTCCGGAAATAGAGAAAAAGAAAAAAAAAAGAATCCCACCTCTACACTTGGATAGAATAGTATTCTCGGAGGAGAAGAAGAAGAACAAGTAGAGAACAATCATCAAGTGTTCTCTGAAGAATCAGTCATCTCAATCGACTGAAAAGTAGCCAATCAACACAAGGCAAAAGAAGTGAAGGCTAAAGAAGATCCAGTGCTGAAACTCCAAATCAAGAAGCATCTTCTTGAACCTAAAGACGCCAATTTTCATCAGGCTTAAGTTGCCAATCCTCATCCGGCAAAAGAAGCAGTTCTTTCTACTGTAATTTCTTGTAAGGCTTGCGGGCCTATTTGTATAGCTTGAGGGCTGGAGAGCTGTGAGGCTTGAGGGCCAGGGCAGTGGACTTGCGGGTCCGACACCGTCTAGCTTGAGGGATGGAGAGATGTGAGGCTTGAGGGCCAGGGCAGTGGACTTGCGGGTCCGATCTTGTCGAGCTTGAGGGCTCGGGCAGTAGGGGCTTGCGGGCCTAGGCTGTTGGACTTGCGAGTCCGTGTTGTAAGGCTTGAGGGCCTGAAGATTTGGTGGCATTTGCCGAGCCTAGCACACTGCTGGGTAGGCGCAGAGGGACAGAGGACTACTCAAGACACCCGGTCTTGAGGAACCTCTATATATCTTTGTGTGTTTTCTGTGTTATGCTATATAACATTTAGATCTACTAATCAGAATTCAAGAACACCAAAGAGGGGATAAGATAATTTGAAAAACTTATTCACCCCCCCCCCTCTAGGTGATAAGTCAACACCCAATAAACAACAAGTGGTATCAGAGGGAGGTTGTTCAAAGAAAAGCTTAACAGCTTGAACGGATCTGCCGTTGGGTGTCCAAGTACCACAACTATGGAGTCAGGATAGCTATTTGTTCCAGAGAGAACTTTGCCCTTTGGAAAATTAGAGCAAGAACTTACATGGAGGCAATGGATCCCAGAATGTTTTTAATTACTCAAGAAGGACCCTCCATGACTATAATAAAAGATGGGAGCCTCCTAGCCAGCATGGACAAAGAAGCCAAAGATATTATTGCTGATGCAGTTAACATCTCAACATTTTAGAAACTGGCTCACTGCATAACAACAAAAGAAATATGGGACTCTCTAACAATCCTTATGGATGGATCAGAAGAAGAAAGAAGCAAAGCAGCTAAGAAGAAAATCAAAACACTGAGTGACAGTGACTCAAGCTGTTTAGACTCAGAAGAGAAAAATCAGTTTGGACTGACCGTCCTATCTGAGTTAGAGGAAGAAGTCAAGAATGAAGTCTCACCTGAACAGGTATGCATAAGAGCTCCTATATCTACTTCAGACTCAGAATCGGAAACGAGCTCATCTGGTAATGATGACTTGCCCAAGTCATACAATGATCTCTTGGAAGATGTCAAGATGCTCAAGATGCTGTGCAAGGAGCAGGATGCAAAGATCTCCTCTCTTCAAGCAAGAAATCTTGATCTCTCAGAGAAAGCAAAAAGGCTAACTCTAGAGAATGCAGAGTTTTGTTAACTCAAAAAGGACTTTAAGGCAAACTCCAACCTTGACTTGATAGACAAATTTAGAAAAACTCTGAAGGCATTGATTGAGAGCAAGGAGCTATGCTGCTCACTAACCAGAGATGTAGTTCTTCTGAAGAAGGAAAAATTTCAGCCCAAAGTCCTGAAATCTACAAACGATAACATCAGAAGGGTGGAGAGTAAACTCCCCTTTGTGATAAAGCCTATGACAAGCTCCTCAAAACAAGAGACCTCTCCTCTACTGGTAAATGGTTGTTGCTCCACTCGGAGAAGGGAGCAGGGATGCTTCAAGGAAGACAGATCAGGCAGACCCTGTGGGAAGAAGGCTAACATGAGGAAGGTAATCTCACCCATCAACAAGAATGTTGGGCAATCCAATCTTGGGTATTTCAAGTTTGGGAGCTCCACAAGTGGAGCAAAGAACATGCCAAAAACCACAAAGGTACCTCAGGAAGTTATGAGGAGGCAGAAATTTGTTGAGCCCAGAGAAGAGAAGAAATTCTTAGAGAAGACTAAATCCAGATGGAAAACAGTGAATGGTGACAGGAAACATCTACCATCAGCACAGTTCACCTTCTCTACTTCATTCATTTGTTCACACACAAAGAACTCCTGCTTATATAGTCAGCCAGAAAAGAAGATATAATAGGCATGAATGTTGGTGCTGTGGAAAGACTGGGCACTTTGCAATTGATTGTTGGTACAATCCAACTGCTCCAAGGGTAACAAATTCTAAACTGGCAAATACTCTCCTTCATAATCATTATGCAACCCTAGGGCAGTTATATCCAGTATGCATGTCAAAGCTAGCAATTTCCTAGTGATGTAGGCCGACCAAATCGATCCTACACGGACGACGCAACAACGTCTCTCGTCACGTTCTACGCCCTCTTTACCACACGCTAACGAAACGCACAATTATTTTTATTTATCTTTCGCGCTAACGTACGGGTAGCCACACCGCACTTGGTTCGGAGAATGGATATAGGCCAAAATCCGCTCCGGCTAAAAGGAATAATATTGATTCCGACGAGCTTGGAGTTGTACCAAAATAGATCCACCAAAAATAAAGCACGATTCGAAAGTGGTAGGATCTATCCCAACTAGAAAAAAGAGCGAGGGTCGCCAATCCTCTCGAGAGTTATCGGAAAACCAAACGAAAACCACAGATCTATTATAAAAACTACCGCGATAATTAAAGCTTCGAAAATCCACGCAAAAATCGTCCACCACAAGACTATCAAAGAAAGGAAGATCTCTTGAGTAGTATTTTTCGTTACCCCTCTCGGAAAAGTAGATCCGAGATGTTGGAACCATAAGAAATGATCGCCTTCCGTCGAGATCCACGGGAAGTGCACCAAGGATGAAGAACACGTCCGTCTTCCCCGCTTCACGCCGTAGAAAATCACCCAAGCATTTTCTTTCTTGCACGAGAAATCTTGGAACCGTGGATGAAAGGAGTAATGGAGAGATGAAAGCTGGTGGAGGAATAGTGTGGAGGAGAGAATATGGAGGAAAGAAGAAGAGCAAGAAGGGGGGGCGGCCGAACCTTGGAAGAAACCCTCAAGGGGCGGCGGCAATGAGAGAGGAAGAGGGAGAGAGAAGTTTAGGTTTTGGGGGGAAAAATAATAGTTTTCAATTTCATCAAAATCTAATAACATAGGTAGAGTTTTTGGCCTTATATAAGGCGTACATCCAAAAGTTTAATAGCTGCCCAAAACAGTGGCTAAACGCACACCATAAATTAAAAATGACAGAAATAAATAATTAAATGCAAACCAAAATAAATAGATAATTGCAGACCATAAATTAGCAAAATAAAATAAATTAATTTCTTGTTGCGTTGGCGGAGATTGTAGTCGTGACCGCTACGGCGCCGCAAGTCTTTGGCCGGCGGTTCAACATCATCATCAAGTGCGCCATGGACGTCATCTTCATCACCAAGTTGGTCATCGTGGAGGTCGTCGCCATCACCTAGGACCCAAATTCACTTGGGTTCCTAAGGGCATGTAATCTTATTTTGCAGGTAGTCCAAGTGCCCACCAGAAGCAAATCTGGGTCTTGGACATGGTGGTTGTTCTGACCCATTGGCAGAACAACAAAGTCTATTTACTAACAAAACTGATGCAGGTATCTTACTAAAAGAGGGCTAAAAGCTGCATAGGGTTGGTGCCAAAGGATAACTCCCAAGCAGAGCAAAAGAATGCCTTAGGCAGACATGTAAGGAAGAATTTACTCGTCGATACAAGAAGTGGTTACGACGACACAATAGACGTTACGACGACAAAGATTCGAGTTGGGAGGATACGTATCCAAGGAGCATTTTGACAACAATAATCGCATCGGCAAAATATAATCGAGCTCTTTTTATCGGGATTAGATGGGTCCATCGGAGCCGTCTGATCATTTTTTAAGGTACACGCCTTTTCATCTACCGACACTATAAATAGAGTGAATGCTAGAAAATTAAACCACGCTATCATTTTCCCTAAGCCATTCCGTCGACAAACCCTCGCCTCCTTTGTCGTGCTGCCCTCTCTCCCACTCCAAATCAATGGCTCACAAGAAAGAAGAAGTGATCTCCAGTTGCGAACTTCGGCGAGGGGGTTTCAACGCTTGCTCCGACGAGATAAGCTCAGTAATAGGGTTGCTGGAGGCATCAGGACTGGAATATGTCCTATGTGAACACTCGGTTCTTCTCCACCGAGAATTAGGCGAGTTCATTGCCGAAGCAAAACTCGACCACACTGAAACACGAATAAAGTCCATGGTGGGAGGCAAGAAGGTCAAGATATCCGCAAAAAGCCTTGGAAAAGCACTGAACCTGTCAATCATCCAATGGGGGAGAGGAAGAAGAAGAGCTGACCTCTGAGGATATGTTAGCAAGCTACACATGGTGCGGACACACAGGGAAGACCTACAGGTCTATTAAGAGAGCTGAATTCAATCAGAAGGGGAAGCTGCTAGCCGACATTGTTGGCAAAGTGTTGTTGTGCAAGCCTAGTTCCCACGACCGCATATCTAAAGACATGTTTGCTGTCATGGCCGGAATAATCCACTCTAAGAAAACCAACTATAGTGAATTCCTCTTCCTAAGAGTGAAGAACACCCTGAAGTCCCCCTCGTATGGAAGAATATTGTCCCTTTTTCTTCTAAACACCCAGGGTGATACGTTGCATAAGAGAATGGGAGTACTTCTTCATTACTCCAAGAAATTGGATGCAAAAATGTTGGACCGATGGGATAGGTCCATCCCCAAACCATCCTCTGATGTCCAGCCTGCTCCATAGAAGCAGAAGAAACCAGCAACCCAAATAAATCTCTCTGAAGAAGAAGAGGCATTAAGTAGCTCTGATGACATTGCACCACACCCACACCATCCCGCTCCATCCGGAGGTGACACATCCACTAAAGAAATGATCATGTATCAATCAATGAACCTGCTCCCACAGAGGTTATTGAAAATGCTGGAAACCCCAACTTGGGGAGTGCTCCTGCTGAGGGGTAGTCCCAACTTGGGAGCTCAGCCCAAGACGCAGAGATGTTTGATGAGGAGCTCTCAGCTGGAGGCTCACATCAGGAGAATGCACAGGTTGAGGGGGAGACCCAACTGGGATACTCTGACCTAGATGTTCAAGGAAATGAGACCACAACAGACATCACTCTCTCAGACTGCCGAGAGTTAACTGTAGCAAGCAAAGTTGTGCTCATAGCTCCAAGTGAGCCCCTGACAGAAGGTTCTAAGGGGAAAGCCAAGGTCACAACGCACATCAGTGAAGAATCCTATGAAGATTTTAGTGAAGCAGATCCACTGGGAGGAGGAGATCAAGAAGGACAAACTGTTGAGCCATCTTCGACTCAGGCATGATCTCTCTTCCACATGCTATCAGCCCTACTGTCTGCTCAGCGAAAACATCTTGAACAATTCATAGTAAAAACTGTGGATAGTCTACGGAAAGAGATGAAGGGGGAAATTCAGAAAATAAAGAGCGACATACACAACCTCAACACCCAGTGCGCTCAATTCTATACTATGGCAGCTCGCACAATTGATAAAATGAGTGAGGAAGTTAATAAAGTGGGACATCAAACCCACACAATCCTGAAAAAGCAAGGCACATTCTCAAACAATGTGTACTATGGTCTTAAGCAGATAGAGACAGCTGTTGAAAATAACCGAAATCAAATTCTGAATAATGTTAATGAGAACGCTCATACTATAGATACACATATGCTGGAAGTAAACAACAATCTGGATGTAACTGAACAAACCTTGCATGAAAAGCTGAATCAAGTCAGAGAAGGACTTGAGGAAAGGGTAATTGAACAAGCCCTAAAGGGGGAGAAGGAAATAATAAATGCCAGTTCACATCAAGCGATGTGGATAACTAATCAGATAAAGCAGACAATAAAGCAACCCCCATCACGATATGAAGCTGCCAATCCGTCTGCAAGCACTGATTCTGCTAAATATGGAATAGAGTTTGGAGAATCAGCAACCTCCAGGAAAAGAAAGAGGAGTCAGAGCAGCCAATATCGGCAAAAGAGTGTGAGGGAAGTTGAGCTGGATCCACAATCCGGAAGGTGGAGTCTAGTATCAACAGAAATAATAACAGAATCATGGATCCAGTTTGGATACCCTCAAGAGGACTATCAAAGAGTATACCAGATAGTTGAATGGGAGAAACATCTGAAGCAGCTGGAAAGGAGGAAGAACCACAAGCTAGCATTCCCACAAGGTCCTCCTCCTTCTCCTAAGAGAATTCCCCTGCCCATCAACTACCATCAGAGGCAAAGGTAGAAAAACAAAGGGGCAAGCAGCAACAGACGCTGATGGGGCAACAAATTATAATCTTAATTTATTTTGATAGAGCAAATGAATGCTAATGTTTATTCTTGAACATTTAATCTATTTTATATGCTTGAAGAACATTTCATCTCTTTATATGATTGCTGCTCTAAGTGTGATGTTACTATTTGAAATGATATATCTTTTCATGAGTGGAATTTATCATTGAGGTAAGTTAGGGCTTCTTCAAATAGGGGGAGATTGTTGGGAACAGTGCCCAGCAATGTTCCTGATTTGAAGAGGTGCTCAGCTCAATGATAAGTGCAAGTTGTATTTAATGTTCCATCTAGCTCATGCTTGCAGAGATCGACAATATGTCAAGTACCTGAGTTATTTTTGAAAGTACTATATCGTCAAGAAGAATAGGAGATGTCATAAACAAAGTATGCTTGTCGTCATAATGATGGGCAAAGCAAAAGACGAGACTTGGTGAGTTCGTCGAGCGCAGAAGGAAGATCATCGAACTCAGAAGGAAGATAGACGACCGCTGAGATTTGGCGAGTTCGTCGAACGCAGAAGCAAGATCGTCGAACTTAGAAAGAAGATCGACGACCGCTGAGATTTGGTGAGTTCGTCGAACACAGAAGGAAGATCATCGAAATCAGAAGGAAGATCGACGACTGCTGAGATTTGGCGAGTTCGTCGAACGCAGAAGCAAGATCATCGAACTCAGAAGGAAGATCGACGACCGCTGAGATTTGGCGAAACTCAACTCTCTTTTCTCTGCCGCATCATGAAATTGCATGTGTTAAGCCTGACCACTTTCATGATGGTTCTTGTTTTACTTCTGAAAAAGAGATGACCGCGAACAGCCGTTGCCCCTAGGTGTACTGCCTGGATGGATGTTACATCGCTAAATCATCAGTCAAAGAAAGGCAAGAGCTCCTCTCTTTTTGTGTTCGCATGAATAAGAAAATCATTCTATATCGATATACGATCTATGAGATAAGAATCATTCTCTTCCAGACGTGATTTCTCATTGGCTTTTGACGAAGATTGGAGGCTCGACCCGGTTTCCTTCTCAGAAATGAGAGAAGAGTTCGTCAAACGTAGAAGCAAGATCGTCGAACTCAGAAGGAAGATCGACGACCGCTGAGATTTAGCGTGTTCGTCAAACGCAGAAGGAAGATCGTTGAACTCGGAAGGAAGATCGATGACCGCTGAAATTTGGCGTGTTCGTCGAACGTAGAAGAAAGATTGTCGAACGCAGAGAAGACGCAGTATCGTCGACTTCATCAAAGAAGCCTTATCCCTGAAAAGGCTAAGTATGACTGATGGCGTCGAACATCATTGTAAAGAAGGTATGTCGTCGAGAAGACTGAAGAAGGACAGTTGAAGATAAGCAGCTGCTAAAATATGATCTGTCGACATATTATCACTCGTGTCGTCGAGAGAACAAGGTGATTACGACGTCACAGTCAGAGACAACATATCGTCGTATATGCAGAAGAACCAGAATGTCTCTTATCGTCGAGATACCAGCATAAGAGGCATAAGCAGGAAGATTTGAAGGTCTACCAATGCGTAAGGCATCGACAAAGACCCGTCGTCGAGATATCATCCATATCGTCGTTACATTGGAAATATCGTTGAGACAGATTCAAAAGTTGCAAATGCACTGTCAGCATTTATTGCCGCCGCTTGATTGTCCAATCAGCGCGTGCTCTTTTGGAATGGGGCGTCTGACATTAAAGCACATTACATGTGACCGTTATGCGGCTCATCTGTCCTATAAAAGTGAACAGTGATGCTCTAGAAAAGATTCTCCGGAAATAGAGAAAAGAAAGAAAAGAAAGAAAAGAATCCCGCCGCTTAACTTTGATAGAACAGTATTCTCGGCGAAGAAGAAGAAGATCAAGTAGAGAACAATCATCAAGTGTTCTCTGAAGAATCAGTCATCTCCATTGACTGAAAAGTAACCAATCAACACCAGGTAAAAGAAGTGAAGGCTGAAGAAAATCCAGTGCTGAAACTCCAAATCAAGAAGCATCTTCTTGAACCTAAAGAAGCCAATCTTCATCAGGCTGAAGTTGCCAATCCTCATCGGCAGAAGATGCAGTTCTTTCTACTGTAATTTCTTGTAAGGCCTGCGGGCCTACTTGTTTAGCTTGAGGGCTGGAGAGCTATGAGGCTTGAGGGTGAGGGCATTGGACTTGTGGGTCCGACACCGTCTAGCTTGATGGCTGGAGAGCTGCGGGGCTTGAGGGCCAGGGCAGTGGACTTGCTTCTCCGATCTTGTCGAGCTTGAGGGCTCAGGTGCAGTAGGGGCTTGCGGGCCTAGGATGTAGGCACAGGACTTGCGGGTCTATGTTGTGTTGGGCTTGAGGGCCTGAGTGTCAAGCTTGCGGGCTCGGGGGCAGTAGGGGCTTGCGGGTCTAGGCTGTTGGACTTGCGGGTCCGTTTTGTAAGGCTTGAGGGCCTGAAGATTTGGCCGCATATGCCGAGCCTAGCACATTACTGGGTAGGCGTAGAGGGACAGAGGACTACTCAAGACACCTGGTCTTGAGTAACCTCTATATATCTTTGTGTGATTTCTTTGTTATGCTTTATAACGTTTAGATCTACTAATCAGAATTCAAGAACACCAAAGAGGGGATAAGATAATTTGAAAAACCTATTCACACCCCCCTAGGTGATAAGTCGACACCCAATAAACGACAAACCTGACCCACCATCTAGTGAGATCCCGACAACAGAATCGATCTAGGGCACTCCTGCACCACATTACCTTTCCAGCCCCTCCAGAGATCAACCTGACCCACCGTCTAGTGAGAACTCGGCAGTAGAATCGATCTGGGGCACTCCAGCACTACATTACCTCGCCATCCTCTTTAGAGATCAACCTGACCCACCGTCTAGTGAGAGCCCGGCAACAGAATCAGTTTGGGGCACTCCAGCACCACATTACCTTGCTAGCCTCTCCAGAGATCAACCTGACCCACCGTCTAGTGAGAGCCTAGCAGCAGAATCGATCTGGGGCACTCTAGCACCACATTACCCTGCCAGCCTCTCCAGAGATCAATCTGACCCACCGTCTAGTGAGAGCCCGGCTGTGAAATCAATCAGGGGCACTCTAGCACCACATTACCTTGCCAGCCTCTCTAGAGATGAACCTGACCCACCGTCTAATGAGAGCCCGACAGCAGAATCAATCTGGGGCACTCCAGCATAACATTACCTTGCCAAATGAACCTATAATCAGAAGTAGGCAACCATATCAAGAGACAACCATATCAGTTTGTACCAAATTATCACAACACTGTAGTTCAAGGGTTGAAACATTTTAATTCATCCCCGCTCCAAGTTTGGCTGAGGGATACCCCTTCCACATTCGCTTAAGGGATACCCCTTCCACTTGAGTGCTTCCTCTATAATATAAGGACCTTCCCAGTTGGGATTGAGCTTTCCCACCGCGGCTCCCCTTACAGCCGCATCGACCTTTTTCAGGACCATGTTCCACTTTTCAAACTGCTTCACCCGGATATGCTTGTCAAAGTACCGAGTCATCCATCACTTGACCTCCTCCTGTCAAATGGTTGCCAGGTACTAGAGCTCTTCTACCAAATCCAAAGTCAGCCTTTGCTCCTCTTCATTTTCCACTCGCCATCCATCATGTCCTTCACCTGTGGTGACCACCCTGGCTGATTTTACTTCAAACTTTACGAGGAGCACGGCCTCGGACCCGTGGGAGAGCTTGAAAGGGTCTCCCCTGTGGCTATATTTGGCATTGTTCTCAGGGCCCACAGTCTAAGACCCCATTTTTTCGCTAGAAAATTGGGTCTTATGCCCAGAACTGCCGCTTTGCGGTGACACCATCACTTGGGAAGGTCGCCACTAAAAATGTCGATCCTGCCAGCCATATCGATCATAGAAGAAGAAAAGTATAATGAAGATAAGTCCACAAATCACATAATATATATATCATAATGAAAGATGTCCACAGATAATAACTGAATAAAGGAGTAGCAATAAAAAGGGCTCATGCCCAGTACATCATGTCCTCACTACAAATCACTTGAGGAAGCATAATCTACTAAAAAACTCATGGATCCTGAAACTGGTCCTCCCGTGCTAGACTAGACTACCTCCATCTGCACCTGCCTCTGGTGGTGCTACGTCTCCTCGGTCCCCTAAAATGATATGGTACACTGACCATTAGTCAAAAAGACTAATCCTCGTTTCCCCCCATCCATCACCCAGTGGCCCTAGGCCCCGAGCGGGAGGATGAAGCGGAGGACAGCAAATGGGATAAAAAAAAGCAGGTGACATGTCTTAGCTACAGGAGTATCTATCACTACATAGGTGTTTATATATATGAAGCAGTAAATAAAGCAAGTAAAGACAAGTATAAAATAGCTAGGTAACCATTTATTTATAGGAATGCCCGTACAAACCTAAAGACCAATGGGTCGTTTAGCAAGGCCTATCGTATAAAAAGTCCCATAACCAATTTATACGATAGGGGTAGGGTTGAAATGCAATGCTTATGTTATGGCATGCAGAGTTATGCTGGGTAATATTATGATCACACAAGTGCAACTCACACACTTCGACCATATGCGCACAGACCTTTAGTTCCCCTTTTTTCGAGCTAGCAAAACTCCCAGGATACCCCCGTAGTGGAAAACGAAAGCGGTGGGTTGGGCCTTGTTAAAATTTCAGAGATGGATCAAAGACAATAATGGAAGGCTTCAATTCAATTCAAAACAGTTAACCGGTGATAATGAAGGCAAGAAGATCTTTATTCAAATTGACAATCTTTTTACAATGCGTTGTATACATGGCGAGACATAATTTATTAGAGAAACTAGATCAGAAGACAAATCAACAGATCAAGCTTCTGGCGACTAGACAAACTGAGACCGCACAGACCGCTCAAACTCAGCAAGACTGTCGGCTTCCCTGAGACCGCGCGAACAGGACAGGTCGCTGACCTGCAACTATCAAACCGCCAATCACAGACCGCTCGATCTGCTCCTTATTGAACTGCTGAAAATCAAAGCTGTCTGCACTTATAGATCGCCCAGACCACACGGTCTCAAGATCACAGAAGTAACCCGCGAACACAAGAAGAAGAACTGCTCACTGTTGCAAGACAGCAACTCAAGACCTCCTGACCGCTTAAGGTCGCCTGATCAACTGAGTCCGCTGCAGCAGATCAAGAACTACAAACACAGTTTGCCCAGACAGACCGTTGGCAAGCTGGTTTATTCAAAGCTGGAAAGAAGGAAGAATGCTGATGGAAGACCACTGACCGCTAACCTGCGAACACAACAAACTGGTCAACAAACCAAACCGCGCGACCTCTACCTAAGACCGGCACAATCAATCCACATTAGGTTCTTATAGTTCTTGCTTGCTTTTAAATGGCTAGCCCTGCCACTCTATATATAGGAAAACGAACGGATGTCTTCACCGCTCGACAGGCATATGGTCACCTTCCTTATTGAAGCACGCGATCTCCAGAACCAGACCGCGCGGTCTCTATAAGACCTTATTAGACTTAAGCAAAATTGTCCAAGTAAGACAGCTTGCCAAGAACTGTTAACAATTTTAGAGGTCCGGAGTGAAGTAATAATGCGGAATACTTCAACACATCCATAAGTATGACAATTAATGACAATGGGAAGACAAAATAGTGCTCTTGTATTAACTATCTCTTTACATCTCGAGACATACATGGCGAGACATGATTTATAAGAATCACAAAGGAGAGAAGCACAAGACAAAAAATAGGCCGCCAAGGAACTGCCAAAACAGAGACAGCCAGACCGCACAAACAGCCAAGCCGCACGGCTATCCCTGAGACCGCGCGAATAGAGCAAGCTTGATGACCTGCAAACTACCAGACCGCAACCACAGACCGCACACTTCCTGCCTTATTCAACTGCGGAAAGCAAAACCTGTCCGCACTTCGAGACCGCCTGACCTCAAGGTCGCTTGATCATAAAAGCTTCAACGAACAGAGAACCAGAACGGCACGAGCTCTCTCCAGACCGCAAATTGAGATCGCCTGACCGCTGAGGTTGCATGAATGCCAAGTTCACCGCGAACAGTTCAAGAACTACACCACAAATCGCCTAGAGGAAAACCACTAGCGAACTGGTTATTCATAACTGGGAAGTTACCAAGAAAGAAGACCGCAACCTGCTGGCCGCTAACCTGCGAACACAACAACCAGTCAAACTACTTCCAGACCGCGCAATCTCAAAGGTGAGACTGGCACAAACAACCCAAATTGTAGTTCTTACAGTTCTCACTACAAATGACGGGCCCTGCACCTCTATTTATAGGCAAGCTGACGAATGTCATTGATGAGTAGTTTTTATACTCATCTTTTAGTATAGTTTTAATATATATTTAATATGAAATGATATAAATTATATGAGTTATATCATATAAATCATTCCCTTTTTTATTTCATAAACTAACTTAAGTTGATCTTGTGTTTTCAGTTTTTCTGGGCATTTTGGGTAAAAAATGCAAGTACACGCCCAAGGTCACGGACGTGACCCATGGGCGTGTACCTACGAGGTGTTCCAGACCAGTTTCCGCCACCCCGGGGTCATTCCGTGAAGATTCGCCAAGTCCACGGCCTAGGTCAAGGGCGTGACCAGGGGGCGTGACCATCAATGTCATGGCCGCAACTTGCCTCCTGCTCCCAGAACACGCCTGCCATGTCAATTAAAGTTACACGCCCCCGGTCACGGGCGTGACCAGGGGCGTGACATCAGTTCACGGGCGTGACTCTCCCCGCGCTCCTTCCTGCCGATGCTTCCCGCCAGCAGCCTATTTTAAAGATTACACGTCCCAGGGTCACGGGCGTGACCCAGGGGCGTGACATGCACGTAACATACACAATTACTCCAGAAGGCGCCCTCTTTGTTGCTGCTTCGATCAGGCCTCTTACACGCCCCTTGGTCACGGGCGTGACCAAGGGCGTGTAACACCAAATTTTCAGCTATTTAAAGGGAGCTTCTCCAGTTGATCAGAGGACGAATTTTGAGGATTAGACATTTTCATTTCTTGTATTATTTTCATGTTTTTAGTAGTATGTCTTTTTCTTATTAGCATTTGTAATTCTCAATTCAATAGCTTGTAATCCCTTTTTCTTAGTTGTAATTTCCTTTGTATCACTTAATAAAATAGTTCTTATTTCTCTCATTCTTCTCTTCCTTCTTCATGTATTCTTTTATTTCCTTGATTCCTCCATCTCAATGAGTAACTAAATTTCTATTAGTACTCGATCGAGATGATCCAAGGAATAATATAAGTCATGAATTAATTTAGAGTTGCTCTTTCTCTTTTCTATAAAGATTAAGATTTATCCTTGATTTTAAGATAACGAGATTATATTTTTGATAAATAATTCTTGTTCTTGTTTTCATACTTTAGTTAGCCGAGAGGCTCGTAATACGAATCGATCACTCAAGGATAAAGAAGAGTAGAATGCAACCCTCGAGAGAGGACGATGTTACCCTTCCGGATTGGAGTAAAAGCCAATAGTGGTATTCACCTTGTAAAGCAAGCTTTAGGGGTTTCGATTATAGAACAAAAGTTTGATTGATCAACCTAATCTCAGGTGAACGTATTCCTCGAGAGAGGTACATTCATAATTCGGGAATCTCAACGGTCAATTCTATTTTAGTAAGAGAATGTGATTTTATTCTTTTGTCTTATTTTTATCTCTGAGGTGATTCAAGGATCGAGTGCTAATCTTCCTCATCGTTTAATCTTATTTTAATTTCTCTTTTGCAAAACAAACCTAAAGTATAATTGATAAAATAATAGAGATTTTCTGAAGTAAAAGTACTCAACCGCCCCCAGTCTAATATGACCTTGGTTTCTATAACCTATACTACATTCGATACGGTACACTTTTCGTTATCGTTTGCGGATATAGTTTCATCTCTCATCAGTCATCACCACCCAAAATGAGATACACTAACCGCCCATCAGATCGTGAGTGGTCTCACAAGGCAGACCGCCTGAACCCAGCATGGCCATCAGTCTGCATTATTAAACTGCACGGTTTACCAAACAGACCGCCCAGTCTCATAACAAGACCAAAGAAACTTCTTCAGTAACCCTGACCGACCAGAACAAGTCGTCAGACCGCATGGTCACTATAAGAAGGAAAACCAACTTGAACATCTTGTCGACTTAGAACAAGTCGCCAGAACAACCGCGTAAGCCGCGTGGTCACCTGCGGTCTCCCAGAATAGACCTCCCATGGCAAAACCCCGGCTCTCCCAGAATAGACCGCCCAAGGAAAAACCCCGGCTCTCCCAAAACAAACCACCCAAGGCAAAACCCTGGTCAGAACACCCACGCAGACCATGCGGTCTCTGCGGTCTCCTTTATTCAGACCGCCCAGAACCCTTCCACTTCTACTTCAAAAAATTCAACAAGAACAACCCTGAAGACTACCTGGTCTCTTATAAGAACAGGCATGAGCATCTGACCGATCAAGAGCAGACCGCCTGAAATGAGCTCACATAACCCGCCCAGACTCTTATTAGATCGGAGCAACATGAACATGCTGACATACCAAACTGTCCGCCACAACGAACTCATATAGACCGCAGTACAAGATCGCCACCAGCACAAGACCGCCCGGTCTAAACCCGAGCAGGAACACTTGGGCACACCGACAACCCACACTAAATCGCCAACACCAGAGACGTGTGACCTCATGTAAGATAGCCACACAAGAGCTCGTGCGGTCTCTGCGGTCTCCAAATTCAGACCGCCCGGACACTCCACTTCCACTTCAAAAATTTAACACTCCCCCTTGAAGTGGGAAGTGGAAGTCGGCCCAAGTATACTCCTCAACCGATCAAATGGTCCCTTCGACAACGGCTTCGTAAAGATGTCCGCGACATTATCCTTGCTCTGCACATGCTCAACCATAAGAGATCCCTCCAACAACTTCTTCCGAATGAAAAGATGTTGAATCTCTGTGTGCTTGGTTTGCGCATGACAAACTGGATTGTTCACCAGTTTGATGGCACTCTCATTGTCACCCTGAAGCAGAGTAGGACCTCGCACCTCCCTAGATGGCTTCCTGAGCTGCCAAAGCCGAAGCTATGTACTCCGCTTCCGTGGTAGAGACAGACACAAAATCCTACTTCCTGCTGCACCATGATATAACTATAGAGCCTATCATAAAGACATTTTAAGAAGTCGATCTCCGATCATCTGAATCTCCTCCATAACCAGCATCCATGAATCCATGCAAGCAAAAGCCCGAGTCCTTCCCATAGAAGAGACCCAATTATGAGGTGGACTTTACGTACTTCAGATAAGGTTTTCGAGGCTCTGCCACAAAGATAAGGTTTTCGAGGCTCTGCCATAGACCGGCTCACTCGGCCAACTGCATAAGAGATATCGGGCCTTGTGATCGTCAAGTATATCAGACATCCGACCAGAGCTCGAAACACCAAAGGATCAGAAAGAACCTTCCCCTCATCACGTAGAAGTATCGTACCAACCTCCAGTGGAGTAGAGCTGCTCTTCCCTCCTTCCATGATGAATCACTTCACAATTCGATCTGCATAGCCTTTCTTGGAAACAAGCATACCACCCTCTTTCCTCTCCACTTCGAGTCCAAGGAAATGGTGGAGCTCACCCAAGTCCTTCATCTCGAATCTGATAGCTAACTCAGCACGAAGTCTAGCTACCTCTATTTCAGAATTTCCCGTGACAATCATATCGTCATCGTATAACAACACCAAGACCTGAAGCTCCCCAGTCTTCTTTACGAACAAGCTTGAATCAGAATCAGAAGCAAAGTATCCGAAGAACTGGAGGTATTCTGCGATCTTGCCATACCATGCCTGAGGCGCCTACTTCAAGCCGTAAAGAGCCTTCTTGAGCTTACACACATATCATGGTTGTTCTTCAGAAACATAACCAGGTGGTTGATCCATGAAGATATCCTTGTCAATCTCGCCGTAAAAGAAAACATTCTTTATGTCGAGTTGCCAAATATTCCATCCTTGGCAAGCTGCCAATGCGATCACCACCCCAACCGAAGTCATCTTGGCAACAGGGTTGCAGTTTTCTTCATAATCTTCCTCATACTTCTGAGAGAAACCTCGAGCAACAATGCGATCCTTGTATCGCTCAATGCTACCATATGCCTTCTTCTGCAACTTGAAAACCCACTTGCAAGTCACAGGAGTAACACCCTCAACCTTAGGCACCATGTCCCAAGTCTCATTCTTCCTAAGGGCAGCCATTTCTTCATCAATGGCTCCTTCCCACTCCTTGACTCCAACGACATTTTCAAAACAAGATGGCTCTCTCTCATCCAGGGGACCTGCAAAGAAACATGAAACGAAGCTCACCAAGTTTCCCCCTGTAAACTGATCTGGTCGAATGATAGTGCTCTTGGACCTCCTCAGAGCTTTACTCTGAACCTCCTCTTCAGCTACCTGTTCTGAACTTGCTCTCCTTCCAGGCATACTTAAATCATCGCTCCCCCTACTTCCAAATCCTGAAGCACCTGACCCAATGCTAGAAACACCTGGAGCACCTGGAGAAACAGGCAACTCCACCACAACCTCCTTTATAGCTTCTTCAAAACCACTATCTGACCTGTTTCCCTATAGCTCAACAGAAGTGCTTCCCTGGTATGATGTCAACTCATCAAATACCACATCCCTTGAGACCACATCTCTCTGTGTCTCTAGAACCATGCATCTCCAGCCTTTCTTCCGGTCATCATAACCGACGAAGACCAGCTTCCATGCTTTCAAATCTAGCTTCATTCTAAGAGCATCTGGGACATGCACGTAGCAGGTACATCCGAACACTCGAAGGTGTTCCACCAAAGGCTTTTCCTTGAACATCAACTCATGAGGGGTCTTCATGTTGATAGGACTTAGAGGCATCCGATTGATGACATAAGTTGCATAAGACATTCCCTCTGCCCAGAAGGACTTTGGGATACTCTTGGCTTGAAGCCAACATTTGCAGGTCTCCGTCAGATGAAGGATCTTCCGCTCTGCAACTCTATTCTGTTGTGGAGTATGAGCACAAGAGAGCTCTCTCTAGATGTCATGCTTCCTGCAGAAGTTAAAGAACGCATTTGAGGTGAACTCCCATCTATTGTCGGTTCTGAACTTCTTGATCGGCAGGTTAAGCCGACCTTCCACTAGCTCCTTGAACTCAACAAACTTTTCAAAGGCTTCCGACTTCTCCTTCAGAAAATATACCCAAGTATATCTAGTGAAGTCATCAATCAAGACTAGTATATATCTTCTACCTCCAATACTGACAGTTGCGTTAGGTCCAAACAGATCACCATGAATACACTCCAACGGTGCTTTGCATCTGCTTTGTTATTTTTCGAATGGAAGACGCCGAGCCTTACCATATTGACAACCTGCATTAACATGACCTTCTCCAAAAGAAGACAGACTAGGCAAGCCTTTCATAAGGCCTCTTCCCGCCATAGCCTTCAACTTATCTATCCCAACATGTTTATGTCTTTCATGCCAGATAGCAGCGCTATCATTAGCCCTCATTTTATCAATATAGGAATTTGTTTAAACACAAAAAAGTTCTTCACCCGCTTTCCAACATGAGTGACATCTACCTTCACTGCTGACACATTTTGAAGAAATTTCACTTCTGTTGAACCAAACAGAACATGATAGCCAGCATCAACAAAGTTGGTCACTGAGAAGAGGTTTTCCTTTATCCCCAGAACATGATAGACATTCTTCAACGTGCGTGGACCTCTATCTCCGTTCAAAGAAACTACACCCTCCTTCTCAACAACATGTATAATATCATCAGCAGTAATGATAACATCAATACCTGAGTATGCTTGCAATGAGGAGAACTTCGACTCATCCCCGGTGAGATAATAATCACACCCAGAGTCCACTATCCAATCATCTTGATAGTTGATGGAAGCCAATGCTCGGACACAAGTGCCCTGGCTGAAGATTGAATTTACAGTCTCTCTTGAAGTGAAAAAGCTTGTTGCACCTGTAACATCTCGACCCTTCCTTCTTCTTCCCATCAAACTTAGGAGCATAACTCCTCTCCTGCTGATATGAAGTAGATGACCATCGCTAACAAATGACTTCTTATTGTCCCATCTCTTCTTCTTACCCGAATATAGAACCTCACTTTCTCCCCCAGAGACAGATATCCCAGCCATTTGTTTTGCCAAGCTCTCTTGAAAAGCAAGTAAGTTCTCCAGCTCTAGCAACGACGGTTGATTGGCCCAACCTTGCATAGAAGTGACAAAGGCCACATACTCCCTTTGCAAGCCGCGGATTATGTGCCTCTTCAACCTTGCTTCTGAAATAGGTTCATCCGGGTCCAAAGCTGATATCTTCGCGCATAGGTTCTTCATCTTCAAGAGAAAAGTTGAAATGGACAAATCTCCTAGAGTTGCTTTCACCAACTCGTTTTTAAGAAACTGTAGCCGAGCTACGTTCTTCTTATTGAACAATCCATCCAAGGCTGTCCAAATCTCAGCACCTGACCTACATCCAATTATATGGTCAAACAACTTCGGAATGATAGCACGCTTGACAGTGAACTCTACCTTAGCATTTGTTCTCTTCCAAGCCTTCACTTACTCAGCATTCCCTTCAGCAGGTACAACTGCTTATATCGCATCTCCTCCAACTACCTCCCATAAATCTTTGCAAAGAAGATAGATTTCCATGCACGAATTCCACTTCTTGAAGTTATTCTGCGTAAGGAGCTCAATTCCAATACCTCTTGTATAACCTCCTTCCATTGCTATCACACTGGTTAACAACCTTCCAGAGACTCAAGCAAGATACTGTGGCTTATCATTGCTTGGAACCTACCTCTGATACATTGTTAAAATTTTGGAGATGGCTCGAAGACAACAGCGGAAGACTTCAATTCAATTCAAAACAGTTAACCAGTGACAATGAAGGCAAGAAGATCATTATTCAAATTGACTATCTTTTTACAATGCGTTGCATACATGGCAAGACATGATTTATATTTGAAACTAGATGAGAAGACAAAGCAACAGAACAAGCTTCTGGCGTTTAGACAAACTAAGACCGCACAGACCGCTCGAACTCAGCAAGATTGCCAGCTTCCCAGAGACCACGCAAACAAGATAGGTCGCTGACCTGCAGCTGTCAAACCACCAATCACAGACCGCTCAATCTGCTCCTCATTGAACTACTGAAAAATAAAGCTGTCTGCACTTCTAGATCGCCCAGACCGCACGACCTCAAGATCACAGAAGTAACTCGCGAACACAAGAAGAAGAACTGCTCACTGCTGCAAGACCGCAACTCAAGACCGCCTGACTGCTTAAGGTCGTCTGATCAACTGAGTCCGCTGCAACAGATCAAGAACCTCCAAACACAGTTCGCCCAAACAGATCGCTGGCGAGCTAGTTTATCCAAAGATGGAAAGAAGGAAGAATGTTGACGGTAGACCGCTGGCCGTTAACCTGCGAATACAACATACCGGTCAACAAACCAAACCACGCGACCTCAACCTGAGAGCGACACAATCAATCCATACTAGGATCTTACAGTTCTTGCTTGCTTTTAAATGGCTAGCCCTTCCCCTCTATTTATAGGCAAACCAATGGATGTTGTCACCGCCTGAGAGTGATACGGTCACCTTCCTTATTGAAGCACGCTGTTACGATCTCCTCGTTTTTGAGGTTAACAGAAGGGAAGATTCCATAGAAATCCGGAATCTTGTACATAAGAAGATGACAGAATATTCTAGAGAATACATGACTCTTGTATATACTAGAATTGTATAGAATACTCTAGAATAGTAGGGATCTAGATATTCTTTGATTTGGAGGGAAACCTCTTTGGGGCCTATAAAAGGGGAAGGCCCCCTCATTTGTAACCATCCAAGTATGGATAAATCATTAGAGTCCTCTTGCTTACTTCTTCTCTTGTGCACTTGTGCTCTTGTGTTCTTGTTCTCGTTCCCATTTCCACCACTATTTTCTTAGAGTGAGGCTTACTTAGCTAGCTATGAGGAGTGGTAAGAGGAGCTAAGGCTACGCGTGACAGAGTCAAGGGGACTAGTCCGTGACAATTAGTATCAAAGCTAGGTTTGGTTTGGTTTGGGTGGTGCTGCTATGGCAAATGAGGCAAACAACTCAAGCGTTGTTGATGAGCGTGACAGGGAGGTCATTGATCAAATAGGCAGGAAGATGAGGCATCATTGCAAGACACGTGAAGGAATTTATTTGGATCAGGCCGTCATGATGCTGACCGATCGAGTTGAGAAGGTGGAAAGTAACTTCGAAACTCTTGAGGCCCATGTTCTTGAAGAATTTGAGTCCATCAAGGAGTCTAACCAGACTTGTCTTGATGCTCAATCGGCGTTGGAGGAATGCCTTGCTAGGATGGAAGATGCCATTCAAGCGTTGTGGATTGGCTTCGAGGATATGAAGGAGGAAATCACCTAATGTCGCCGAGCCGTGGCTAATGGTGGAGGCAACATTGCAATGGGCAATCCAAGGATGGAGGTTACTAAGCCCAAGCCATTTGTGGGCAAGCGAGATGCAAAGGAGGTAGAGAACTTCATTTGGCAGATGGAGCAATTCTTCGAGGGGTGTAACCTCGCCGATGAAGCTTCTAAGGTGCGACAAGCCTCTTACTACTTATCAGATGTTGCTTCTCTTTGGTGGCGAAGGAAGCTGGCAAACATCGGGAAAGGCTTGTGTCGTATTGATACTTGGGAGGAGTTCCGACGTGAACTCATACGACATTTCTATCCAGAAAATGTTGTTTACGAAGCTAAGAAGAAGCTTAGGGAGTTGAAGCATAAGGGGAGCATTGTGGAGTATGTCAAAGAATTTACCACCTTGATGATGCACATACCTAACATGTCGTAGGAAGACTTGCTATTCTTCTTCGTGGATGGTCTTCAACATTGGGCTAAGCAGGAATTACAAAGATGAGTTGTCAGGACGTTGGATGAAGCTATTGCCATAGATGAGTCCCTTATTGAGTACCAACGACACTCAGATGCAGCAAAGCCAAAGAAAGACAAGGATTATAGGAAAGGTGGGGGAGAGAAGCGGGATGGCAAGAAGCCCATCTTCTAGTGGCATGATACTCGGAAGGAATATGAAGAGAAGAAGAAGACCTTCATTCTGAAAGGGGGATGCTTCTTATGTAAGGGACCGCATGCAATTAGCAGCTGTCCAAAGATGGGATCACTTTCAGCGATCATAGAAGGCAACGATGCGGAGAATTCAGGAGAAGCAATTTTTTCTCAAATGGGATCATTACGATTACTTAATGCTTTGAATGTTAGACCTAATCCAGCCGCATCACCAAAAGGATTGATGTTTATGGAGGCGTATGCGAACGGGAAGGCAACCAAGCCCTTGCTTGATATGGGAGCAACACATAACTTTATGACCGAGCAAGAAGCTAAGAGACTTGGTCTGAATGTATCTGAGGTGAAGGTTGGTTGAAGACGGTGAATGGGAAGGCAAGACCGCTGCAAGGAGTTTCACGTGGAGTGGAGCTGCAGTTGGGAACATGGAAGGGCCAAGTAGACTTCTCTATTACGCCGATGGATGATTTTCAAGTTGTGCTTTGCATGGATTTCTTTGAAAAGGTAAGCTATTATGATGCCTTTCTATAGATCCATGTGCATTATGGAGAAAGGGTCTCCATGCATGATTCCAGTGGTGGAAGGGCCACCAACAAAGGGGAAGCAGCTATCGGCTATGCAAATAGCCAAAGGCGTTAAGAAGGGGGAGGTGGCTTACTTAGCCACCTTGAAGGAAGAAGTTATCGCAAAGGATGAGGAGGTACATCCTTTCATTAAGCAAGTCTTGGAGGAGAATCAAGACGTTATGCCATCTGAGCTTCCGAACAGGCTACCACCTCGGAGGCAGGTGGACCATGAGATTGAGCTGGAACAAGGGGCGAAACCACCTGCAATGGCGGCATATCGCATGGCTCTGCACGAATTGGAGGAACTTTGCAAGCAGCTGAAGGAGCTACTTGACACGGGGAAGATTCGTACATCGAAGGCACCATATGGCGCACCGGTGCTCTTTTAGAAGAAGGAAGATGGATCTTTGCAGATGTGTGTAGACTATCGTGCACTCAACAAGGTAACGGTTAAGAATAAGTATCATATTCCTTTGATCGCTGACTTATTTGATAGGATGGGGAAAGCCAAGGTCTACACCAAGATGGACTTGCAGAAGGGCTATTATCAAGTCCGAATTGCTGAAGGAGATGAGCCAAAGACGACGTGCATCACACGTTATGGGTCTTACGAGTGGTTGGTCATGCCATTTGGCTTGACTAATGCACCATCCATGTTCTGTACTTTGATGAACATGATATTCCATCCCTACCTGGAGCAATTTGTGGTGGTTTATCTGGATGACATCGTGATCTACAACAACTCAAAGTGTACGTTTGGCACGGAGGAGGTCTCATTTCTTGAACATGTCATTGGACATGGTCAGCTGAAGATGGATGCAACCAAGATCCAAGCGATCATAGATTGGGAGCCATCTTAAGGTAACTGAGCTAAGATCTTTTCTTGGACTTGCAAATTACTATCGACGATTTATCTATGGCTATTCAAAGAGAACAGCCCCATTGATGGATCTATTGAAGAAGGATAGATCATGGGCATGGGATGATGGATGCCAACAAGCCTTCGAAGATCTAAAGCAAGCAGTGAGCACTAAGCCGGTGTTATCATTGCCAAACTTTGGAAAGGAATTCGAAGTGCAGACAGATGCTTCCGACTTTGCCATTGGTGGAGTCTTGATGCAGGATGGACATCCCATTGCCTATGAAATTCGAAAGATGAACGAGATGGAGCGGCGGTACACAATCCATGAGAAGGAAATGACTGCTATCATATATTGCTTACGGGTGTGGAGACACTATTTGCTCGGGGTGAAGTTCGTGGTCAAGACGGACAATGTGCCCACGAGTTACTTCCAAGCACAAAAGAAGTTATCTTCCAAGCAAGAGAGGTGGCAAGATTTTCTAGCAGAGTTTGACTATTCTATGGAGTACAAGCCCGAAAAGGCAAATGTTGTTGCTGATGCCTTGAGCCGCAAGGCTGAACTTGCCGCTATGTCCACGGTGAAAGGGGAGTTGCTAACCAGGATCAAGGAGTGGTTGCAACAAGATCCGTTGGCGATTGATCTGAAGAAGGAGGCAAGGGAAGGAAGAGCCAAGCAATTTTGGGTAGAGGATGAACTCCTCTACACCAAGGGGAAGAGACTATACATCCCGAAGTGGGACAACCTATGGAGGGAATTGATCAAGGAGTGTCATGACACTCGATGGGTAGCACATCCTGGCCAAAAGAGGACCATGGCGCTAGTGGAGATCTTGTACTATTGGCCGAAGATGAAGGAAATCTTGGACGTGTATGTGAAGACATGTCTTGTGTGCCAACAATACAAAGTGGAGAATCGACAACCAGCGGGATTGCTAGAGCCTCTTCTAGTTCCAGATCATCCATGGCACACTGTGACATTGGACTTCATCAGCGCTCTTCCCAAATCAGAGGTTTTTGGATCGATCATGGTGGTTGTAGATAGATTCTCCAAATATGGGACGTTCATCCTATGTACGAAGGACTGCACTGCAGAAGAAGCGGCCCAAGCATTTTTCAAGCAAGTGGTGAAACATTGGGGTCTTCCGCATAATATTATAAGCGATCGGGATCCTTGCTTCACGGGGAAACTTTGGATGGAGTTGTTCAAGATGATGGGGTCGCAATTGAACTTCTCTACTAGTTTCCATCCACAATGTGATGGGCAACCCGAGAGGGTAATTGGCTTGCTGGAGTGCTATTAGCGGCACTGTGCAAGTGCTAATCAGCGGGATTGGTCAAAGATCTTGGATGTTGCTCAGTTCTCCTACAACTTGTAGAGGAACGAGTCTACGGGAAGGAGTCCCTTCGAGCTGGCAACCGGACGTTAACCACTCACGCTGCATGCACTAGCCATCAACCCAGGAGAAGGAAAGAGCCTAGGAGCACTTTAATTGGCTAAGTCTTGGGAGGAACAAAATGACTTGGCCAAAGTCTGCTTAGAAAAAGCAAGGAAGCGCATGAAGAAGTGGGCAGACGTGAAGAGAAGGTTGTAGGAGTTTGGCCTAGGAGACAAAGTTATAGTGAAGCTCCTACCCCAACAATTCAAAGTGTTGCGGAGCATGCACAAGGGGTTGATATGGAGGTATGAAGGCCGTTTGAGGTGATCGTCAAGGTAGGAAAGGTGTCGTATCGCCTTGATCTACCCAACTTATTGAAGATTCATCCGGTCTTCCATGTAAGTATGTTGAAACCTTATCAGGAAGACCCGAGGAGAGGAGAATCACATAGAGCACCTTCGATCATGACCAAATCATTCAAGAAGAAGATTGATCAGGTGCTATCTCAGAAGGTTATACGGTGACGTGGAGTCCCGCCAAGTACTCAGTACTTAGTCAGGTGGAAGGGATTGCCAGAGTCTGAGGCTACTTGGGAGACATTAGAAGACTTATGGCAGTTCAAGGACTTCATTCAGCACTATGAGGCGACGAGGATGACGCCAGGATAGGTGGGCGAGAATGTTACGATCTCCTCATTTTTGAGGTTAACAGAAGGGAAGATTCCAGAGAAATCTGGAATCTTGTACATAAGAAGATGGCGGAATATTCTAGAGAATACATGACGCTTGTATATACTAGAATTGTATTGATTACTCTAGAATAGTAGGGATCTAGAATATTATTTGATTTGGAGGGAAACCTCTTTGGGGCCTATAAAAGGGGTAGGCCCCCTCATTTGTAACCATCCAAGTGTGGATAAAGCATTAGAGTTCTCTTGCTTACTTCTTCTCTTATGCTCTTGTGTTCTTGTTCTCGTTCCCATTTCCACCACAGTTTTCTTAGAGTGAGTCTTACTTAGCTAGTTGCGAGGAGTGGCAAGAGGAGCTAAGGCTGCATGCGACATAGTCAAGGGGACTAGTCCGTGACAACGCAGTCTCCAGAACCAGACTGCGCGTTCTCTATAAGACCTTATTATACTTAAGCAAAACTGTCCAAGTAAGACAGCTTGCCAAGAACAACCTTGCAGACCACCCGATCTCTTATAAGAACAGACATGAGCATCTGACCAATCAAGATTAGACCGCCAGAAATGAGCTCACACAACCCACCCGGACTCTTATAAGATCGGAGCCACATGAAAATCCTGACATACCAAACTGTCTGCCAGAATGAACTCATGCAGACCGCAGTACTAGACCGCCGAAGCAACCACCAGTATAAGACCGCCCGATCTAAACCAGAACAAGAACACTTGGGCACAACCAGCAACCCACTACAGATCGCCAACACCAGAGACGTGCGACCTCAAGCCATATCGCCACAAAGGAGCTCGCGCGGTCTCTGCGGTCTCCAAATTCAGATCGCCGGACACTCCTTTTCCACTTCAAAAATTTAACAGCCTCGCCCACCAATAGGTTGCTATTCACACTACCTAACCTAGACCTATCATACGCCTCAACGCAAAACCGTAGAGCGCCTGCGTACTCTTACTGGCTGGACCACCAGTCTTTCTTGGCTAAGTATAAATCCAGACATGCCGAGTCAGCGTATCGACATCAGTGTGAATGACCGCCAATACTTAAGACCCACCACCTCTATGCACATACAGTTATGATTATTTTTGTATTGGTAGGCGCCCTTAGAGTGGGGGGGGGGGGGGGGAGTGAATAAGGGTTTTTAAAACTTAAGTTATATTTTGATTTTCTTTGAAATAATGCGTGAATAATAAAAGCTCTTTTTCATTTTCTATCTCGACTCGTATCCCCACGAACCGGTGGCCCTAGCCCATCCTTCCCAGATTCGACCTCAAGCCGATCTAGCTAACCCTTCCCCGGATGTGGCCTTTAGCCCCTAGACCTAGCCTAGATCTAGTCGCCAACACGAGGCGAATTTATGCCCTAAGTCCTACCCAGACCTAGTCGCCAACACGAGGTGAATTCTCTAACGGTTTTCAAGAAATATGAAATGATAATAATAAAAACTCCCTCTTGAAACTTTTGAAGTTGGAGACGAAGATCCGCTGTAGAATAAGCGTTGTAGAAGCGAACGTCGTTTGGATCTGGCGTGAAGAGATTCTCCTTCAGAAATCCGCAGAGCTTTAGTAGAACATCAAGTTTCAGCCAAATCAGCCCATGGAATTCTAGCACTCAATCTTTCTCTCTGATGTCTCTGCAAAACCAGAGAAGAGGGGTCTTATTTATAGCCTCAGCGCTAGCGCTACCGCTGGCGCTATCCCGGATTAGGCATTATTCTGCGAAGGGGAATCTTCAGTCCGAGGAAACATTTCTCTCTTGCCTTCTGTGCTCCGCACTATCGCCTGCGCTATCCTCTACTGCCAGGCGCTAGCTCCTTCTATATGTGCTCTGAAATTGCACTGATCAATGCTAGCGCTAAGCGCTAGGTGCTACCGTCGGCGCTAGTGAGCATGTTTGATTTGTTGGCGCAAATTTGGGGGCAATCTTCTTATGTAATCCTTGAGTCATATGGACTTTGTTTCCTGCACACTTAAACACACAAGATGAAATACACATACGATTTGTTATTCTCAAACCTAGGAGATGCGGAAGACCATGTTCCAACAAACTCCCCCTTTTGATAATAACAAATCCATTAATGATAAATCAGAGCATTAATATATAAGCATGATGAAACCTACTTGTATGTGTGTGAGAGTGATGACTTAGGATAAATAGTGATTGTAGAATTTTAGAATTGCTCCCCCTAAATATATGCTCCCCCTAAGTGAATGTTCCCCTAATATGTAAGCTATCATATTTAATTAATCAAGTTAGTTTTTCATTTTGATAGCGGATCTTATTTATCATGGAAGATCTCCCCCTTTTGTTATTAGCAAAAGTGGGTAAGGAAGCACAACACCTAAAAAGTTTTGATAAAGGCATGATCGAGCTTCAAAAGAGAAGAAAATGATAAGGAGTTTTTAGAATAATTTTCATAGAAATAGATCAGAGTTTTTAGCATAAGTATTGTTATAGAAATAAATCAGAGTTTTTAGCTCTTTTTTTGTAAAAAAATGAGATGACATTTACCATGCAAGTCTATCATTTAAAAAAATTGAGTTTGAAAACTTGAGATAAGCATGAAAAGAACACAAGGTAAATGTAATGTAGCGGAAGACTTATAAATACAACAAACATCTTATGGTAAGACATGATGATTCATAAGATGAACACGATGTTTTTGTACCAATTTTCTTTTGAAAAGATTATTATGAAGTAACCAAACAGGAAAGAGATGTATGAAAGAGAGACTACTACAATGTAATTCTAATTCATAAAGTCAAAAAACACACAAAACATTGTAGAAAGCATGTTATGTTATCTAGTGCATTGTTGATATAAAAAGTATGATAGAATTAGCATTAGGATCCAATACTCATGAGAAGAAGTGTTATGGAAGATAATGATGTGCACAAAGTGAATTTTCAAAAGAGTAAACAAATATTAATCAAAAATACAAGACAGATGTAGAGTAAAGTGCACAATAAAACACAATAAGATTACTTTCACACACTTTTTATGCACAAAAAAATGTACAACTACCAAGGTGCCTTGCACACACAATTCTCATTAAGACTTATCAGGGTGCAAAGTAGCGCTTGGGGGATCACACAATTTTATTTTATTTCAGTTTTGTTTTTGATCCGGTGTACTTAAGAATAAGTGGTAATAATTTTTTTTAAAGAAATGAAAGTTTGCATAAGATACTTTACTAATCTTTCCAAGGTGCTCAACCTCATAACGCTTATTAAGACTTATCAAGAGGTTCAAGTAGTGCTTGGTGGAGTTATCTTTGTCACTTTATTGCAATTTGTTTTGTTCTGTACAAAGTTCTCCGATTACACTTGCTTTGCAAACCAATTGAATGTTGAAAATACAACCACTTTTCTTTATATTTAATAGTGCAAATAAATGTAGTGTAAGTAAGATACTTGTGCAAATTTAATTTATTGTACAATTACAATACATAGGCAAGCATCTTTAGATTAAAAACATAAGTAGACTTAGCCAAAGAGTGAGTGAAGAAATATCATTATCAACCATAGGACATTTACTTATACTTAGAGGCATGCTAAGCTAGGTTCTACACTACTTTTACAATTGAATTGATGCACATATTAGTAGATATTTCAAAGCATGGTAAGAACAATGTTCAAAAAGTAGTTTGACAAGATAAATTGTAACAATGTAGAGGTTTTAAATCATGCTTGATGTTCACAATAAAGTCCATACAATTTTTTTTGATAATTTTTATGTTTTATATTTTTGCATTTTATTTTGCATTTATAAATAGAAGTTAAGCAAATAAGCAAAAATATTTTTTGTAATTTGGTTTTTGTAATTTTGTATTTGGATTTTTCAAAAATGAAATAAGTCAAAATTGCAAAAAGAAATAGTACATATAGATTAAAATATTTTTAAGAATTTTTCAAAATTTTAAATATACAGAAAAATAGATAGGTGCGCTACCGCCGGCGTTAGAGCTAGCGCGGGAAACAGTAGACAATTTTTGATGATTTTGAAATTTTTAATTGTTGATCTTCATTAAGTGTCTCAATAGTATTTTCATGCAGAAATTTCAGAATTTTAGGGGATGTTTTAGATGGTTAAAAACTGCATAATTGTGTTTATGAATGTGTTTTAACTCGAAAGATCTAGGACACCTAACTCAAGTCGTAATAATCAAAATCTTACATCGGGAAGAGGTTTAGTAAATATGTCAACGAGTTAAGAGTCAGTACCAATGAAGCTTACTTTTACATGCTCTTTCTTAATGTGATCCCTAATGGAATCATGGCGCACATCTGTGTTTGGATCTAGAGTAGTGTACCAGATTATTTGTAAGGTCTATGACACTTTTGTTGTCACATTTAAGGTCAATGTTTTTGAGATGAAATCCAAAATCCTCTAGAGTTTGGCTCATCCATAACGCTTGTGCACAAAAACTTCCAAATGCAATGTATTCGGCCTCCGTGGTGGAGAGTGCAACCGAAGATTGTTTCCTACTAGACCAACCGACTAATGAGGGTCCTAAAAAGTGACAAGTACCGCTAGTGCTTTTTCGATCTAGTGAACAGTCGGTATAATCCGAATCGGAATAGCCGTGAAGTGTAAATGAGTCATTGTGTGGGTACCATAATCTTAATTTAGATGACCGTAGCAGAAAACGAAAATTACGTTTTACCACTTTTAAATGAGATTCTTTTGGATTGGCTTGAAAGCGAGAACATAGACATACGACAAACATTATATCTGGTCTAGATGCACTTAACTAAAGAAGAGATCCTATCATTCCACTATATAAAGTTTGATCAATGGAAATTCCAGATTCATCTTTTCCTAGTTTTAAAGAAGCACTCATAGGAGTAGAAGCTTATTTTAGATTTTCAAAACCAAATCGTTTAAGCATATCGTGAACATATTTTGTTTGGCAAATAAAGATACCATCATTTCGTTGAGAGATTTGAAAACCAAGAAAATATGATAGTTCTCCTACAAGACTCATTTTAAATTCATTTTTCATTACTAAGACTACTTCATTACACAACTCTTCATTAGTGGCTCAAAAAATTATATCATCAACATATATTTGTAAGATAATTAAATCATTATTATTATGCTTAATGAAGAGTGTGTTGTCAGCACTTCCCATAACATAACTGTGCTTTAACAAAAATGATGTAAGTCTATCATACCATGCACGAGGCGCTTGTTTTAAACCATAAAGTACTTTTTCTAATTTGTAAACATGATTTAGAAATTTTTCATTTATAAAACTGGGGGTTGATCTACATAAATTCTTCTTTTATAAACTCGTTTAAGAAAGCACTTTTAACATCCATTTGAAATAATTTTATTCTTCTAAAACTCGCAAATGCCAAAAATATTCGTATAGATTCTAAGCGAGCAACGGGTGCAAAAGTTTCTTCAAAAGCTACCACCTCGATTTGAGAAAAACCTTGAGCAACTAAGCGTGCTTTATTTCTTATAATCCTAGATTCACCATCTAATTTATTTTTAAAGATCCATTTTACGCCAATAACAGGATGATTAGATGGTCTATCTACTAGATTCCAAACTTTATTTCTTTCAAATTGATCTAACTCTTCATTCATAGCCAAAAACAAAAATTCGTCATTTAAAGCGGTGGAAACGTTTTTTGGTTCGATTTCGGAGACAAAGCAAATATTTGAAAATGTTTCATGAAGAGAAGATCGAGTTCTTACCCCAGTAGAAGGTTCCCCAATGACTAGCTCTTTTGGATAAATTTTATGAGAAGTTCAAGACGCTAGGGGGCACATATATATCTTCCTTGGCCTTCTCCTCCTCTTCTTTGGAAGGTTCCTCTTTGTCATGCTCCAAAGATGGCAAAGGTTCATTATTTGCCCTGAAGGAAGTCTTTTTGCACATGGAATAAATTCATCAAATTTAACATTAATAGACTCTTCAACCTTACTCGATCTTTTGTTAAAGATTCTATAGGCTTTACTGGTTGAAGAGTATCCAAGAAATATTCCTTCATCACATTTTTCATCAAATTTTCCTAAAGAATCTTTTGTATTAAGAATAATAAATTTATAACCAAATACTTTAAAATATGATACGTTAGGTTTCTTTTGCTAATATAGTTCATACGGTGTGAGATTTAGATATGGGCGAAGCATAACTCTATCATTATATAGCATGATGTGCTTACGGCTTCGACCCAAAAAGTCTTAGGTAATTTATATTAAGATAACAAAGTGCGTTCTAGTTCTTGGATTATTCTATTCTTTCTTTCTACAACACCATTTTGTTGAGGTGTCCGTGGGGCGGAGAACTCATGCTTAATACCTAACATTTCACAAAAAGATTTAAAATTATCATTTTCAAATTCTCCTCCATGATCTGAGCGAATGCATTTTATTTTTAAATCTAGTTCATTTTGAATATGAGTACATAATTTTGAGAATTCGCAAAACGCATCAGATTTTGAAGAGAGAAATAAAGTCCAACAATATCTCGAGAAATCATCTATTAGAACAAAAGTATATATTCTACCACCAAGACTTGCGGTGCTAACGGGACTAAAGAGATCCATATGAATTAGTTGCAATGGTTTAAAAGTAGAAATTTTGTTTTTTGCTTTTGAAAGATGATTTTGTAAATTTTTCTTTTTGGCATGTAGAGCATAGTGAAGATAAATTTCTATTCAATTTAGGCAATCCTCTAATCAATTCCTTTTTTGCTAGTTTTAAAATGAGCTTTGTACTAGCGTGACCTAAACATCTATGCCATAGTTCTAATTCATCATTTTTGGTTATAAAACATTCTATAGAAGATTTTGAAAGATCATGAAACGAAACTATGTAAATATTGTGAATTCTAGGTGCAGTTAGTAACACATCTTTTGTTTTAGGATTAAATATTTTGCAAAGGTTAGTGGATGATTCAAATAATACATCTAATCCTTTATCACACAGTTGGCTTATAGATATTAAGTTATGTTTTAATCCTTTAACATAAAGAATATTTGAGATAAGAAAGGATTCGTTACCCACTATACCTACTCCCATGGTACTTCATTTACCATTATCACCAAATATTATGATCCCTCCTTTCTTCTTTTCTACGCTAAGGAATTTTGCTTTGTTGCCCGTCATGTGCTTGGAGCAGCCTGAGTCCAAGTACCACACATCCTCTGTTTCCTTAGCCTTCCTGCAAATCTAGAAAGAAGATGAGAGTAAAGATCCGGATACCCAAGAGGTACCACCCATAAAGTAAGTGGATTTCTTAGGTACCCAGATTTGTTTTAACGATCGTTGTTTTATATTCCTGCAAGAGCTAGATATGTGTCCAAACTTTAGACAATTTGTACACGAAATAAAGGGGGTTGAGACCCTTTTCAGAATTTCTACATTGCTCTTGCTGGATGATGTTTGAATTTTAGAAAAAACATGAGATTTTTTAACTGTTGAGCAACCACCGGTGTTAGTGGCTGCGTCGGGTGGTAGGGCTCACTTTGATATCCGAGCCCAAACTTTCCATAACCATAACATTGGTTTTCCAAAATCATTTCCAAGGATTTTTGACCTATTCTGAATTTTTTTACGACCATATTGAGATCATGATTTTGTTTTTTAAGAGATTTATTTTCTTGTACAATCATAACACATTTATTTTCAAAGCCCCTTTTGTTATTTTCAATTTGTGTGAGAGAGAGGTTTTTAGTTTTCTCTCTAAGTCCCCCTTTTCTTTTGTAATATTTTTGATTTGTGAGAGGGCCTTAGAAAGAGAAACTTCAAGTTCTTTTGCCTTACATAACGAGTGCTCACACTCTTGGCATGAAACCTTTCTCTTTTCAAGGGAATCAATTTTTTGTGAGCTTATGATTTTCTTTGATAATAGATTCATTTTAATGATTTAAAATAATATTATCCTTTATACTTTGATCATAGGATTTGCAAGTTTGAACAAATTCATCATAAAGTTCTTCGAAGGTGGGAGGAGTTACCTCAGTGTCGCTAATAACACTGGTGTCGTCATTGTTGCTTTTTGCCATTAAGCATAAGTTTGCTTCCTCCTCGCTGCTTGACTCCAACTCATTTGAATCTTCAGAGGAAGAATCATCCCAAGTTGTGGCTTTCAATACTTTCTTTTTCTCCTTCGCGTTGTATTGTTCTTTTTGCTCCTTTTGATACTTCGGGCACTGGATCCGAATGTGTCTGGTCTTTTTGCAGTGGTAGCACTCTGGTGGTGGTCTTTCTTTTTCATCTTCACTTCCTTTTCCTTTCTTTGATGAAGAGGAAGATCCTTTTCGTCGATCATCCTTTTGGAAGTATTTCCGGAAGGTGTTCCTTCTCTCCGGATTCCTAATGAACTTCCTGAAGTTCTTCACCAGGAGACCTTCTTCATCTTCATCATCATCTTCGATGGTCTCCTTCTTTGATTTTAGTGCCAATGCCTTTTTCTTTGGCTCTTTGCTATATTCATGGTGTTGAATCTGGAGTTCTTCCTCATGGGTTTTGAGATTCCCAATAAGGTTCTCGATCTATAGCATTCTTAGGTTGTGCGACTCCGAGATGGCTGTCACCTTTGGGTTGAACCTTGGAGGTAAAGAGCAAAGAATTTTCCTCACCAAGTTCCCGTCTGAGTAGATCTTTCTAAGTGCCTTTGAAGCATTGATGATCTTGGTGAAGTGAGTGTACATCGAGTTGATGTCCTCTTCAATATCCATCCTGAATTTTTCATATTCAAATTCCAGTTGGAATAGCTTTGCATCTTTCACCTGCGATGTACCTTCATGATTAACTTCCAATTGATTCCAAATATCATAAGCAACTATGCATGCGGAAATTCTATTAAACTCAGTTCAATTTAAGGCGCAATATAAAGTGTTCATCGCCTTAGCAATATTTTAGGTTTTAGTAATGTCGCCTCTCCCACTACAATTGAAGGAGGAGAGTACCGAACTTCTACCATGTTCAATACTTCCACATCCATGGTCATAAGAAAACACATCATTCTATTTTTCCAGTAGTTGAAGTCTGACCCAGAAAAAAGAGGTGGTCGACTAACACCCTGACCCTCCGAAAAAGCGAGATAATGAGACGCCATTATTCCCGGTTGTTATGCCGATTGGAATAAAACTGCTCTGATACCACTTGTTGGATCGGTAGGCGCCCTTAGGGGGGGGGGGTGAATAAGGGTTTTTAAAACTTAAGTTATATTTTGATTTTCTTTGAAATAATGTGTCAATAAGAAAGTGAGAAATCAAACAAAGCAATAAAGTGAAGACATGTTTTATTGATATGAAATAAGGTTTTACAGAAGTTGATTTCTAAAACGCTAGAAATCTGAGGCGAATAATAAAAGCTCTTTTTTATTTTCTATCCCGACTCGTATCCCCATGAACCGGTGTCACTAGCCCATCCTTCCCAGATTCAGCCTCAAGCCGCTCTTGCCAACCCTTCCCCGGATGTGGCCTTGAGCCCCCTAGACCTAGCCTAGGTCTAGTCGCCAACACGAGGCAAATTTCTTCCCTAAGTCCTACCCAGACCTAGTCCCCAACACGAGGCAAATTCTCTAACAATTTAAAAGAAATATGAAATGATAATAATAAAAACTCCCTCTTGAAAAACGTCTGAAGTTGGAGACGAAGATCCACTGTAGAATAAGAGTTGTAGAAGCGGACGTCATTTGGATCCGGCGTGAAGAGATTCTCCTTCAGAAATCCGTAGAGCTTTGGTAGAACATCAAGTTTCGGCCAAATCAGCCTCTGGATTTCTAGCACTCAATCTTTCTCTCTGATGTCTCTGCAAAACGAGAAAAGAGGGGTCTTATTTATAGCCTCAGCGCAAGACCCTACGCTAGCGCTACCGCCGGCGCTATCCAAGATTAGGCATTATTCTGCGCGGGGGAATCTTCAATCCGAGGAAACATTTCTCTCTTGCCTTCTGTGCTCCGCGCTACCGCCTGCGCTATCCGCTATCGCCAGGCGCTAGCTCCTTCTATATGTGCTCCGAAATTGCGCTGATCAATGCTAGCGCCGAGCGCTAGGTGTTATCGCCGGCGCTAGTGGGCATGTTGGATTTGTTGGCTCAAATTTGGGGCAACCTTTTTATGTAATCCTTGAGTCATATGGACTTTGTTTCCTGCACACTTAAACACACAAGATCAAATACACATATGATTTGTTATTCTAAAACCTAGGAGATGCAGAAGACCATGTTCCAAAAATTACCATCTATCTCCGAGCCATAAGCTCCTCGGGCTAACCTGCCCGTCACCATAACCTTCGAGCCACAAGCTCGCCGGACCAACCCATCTGTGCCTACCACCACCGAGCCTACCGCTCGTAAAGCCAAACCAGCTAACCACCTATAACAACGTGATGTGAGTGAGTGTATTACTGAGTTAATCTTGCATAACGAATTATTCCTATAGTTTTTGGTTAACCATGGACTTCCCGAGGACTACCCTGTGAGGGGCTCACATTAGTACTAGGAGATATGATGGGATGACACCCCAAAGCTCCCTTTCCAAGCCACTTACTATTATTGATAACTGATAAGAAAAACTAGACTTCTTCTTAGGGTTTATGATTTATGAAAATGCGAAGAACACTGATGATATTTTCCAAAACTATATTCGATGAAGGCAAGTGTACCTTATCGTATATAATATAGGATATTTTATAAAAATACCAAGGTCATGTTAAACTCGGGTTTGTCGAGTACTTCTACTTCGAGAAAGCGGACTTTTATTTTATCGGAGAAAGAGCGGAAAAGAGAACTAAATTGCTACTAAATAAAAGAGAACGAAATTAAAGAAAGAAAATAAAACTTGATTAAAACTCGCTTTGAAATGAAATTAAAGGATAAAAACTATCATTCAACTCTAAGCCTTGACCGTGGGGATTCCCGAAGCTCGAACATGCCTCTCTCGAGGTTAATGCCCAACTAAGCTTAGGAAAAATCAACCGGACTCTCGTCCTATAATTGATTACCTAAGACTTGCTTTACGATGTGAATCCCACTATAGGATTTGACTCATATCCAGAAGATTTACGTCATCCTCTCTCGAGGGGTGCGTGCAACTCTTTTTATTCTCGATTGATCGATTCGTACGCACGTCCTCTCGGCTAGCTAGAATACGAAAATAAATACCGAAATTCATAACCGGAATATGAACTCGATATCGTTATATTTCGAGAATGAATCGAAGGAGAGAAGATACGATAATAAGGAAAGAGATGATTTTGATTCAAAGCTTGCTAAAAATCAAGACTACAAAATAATTGCTAAAGGAAAAAATTAAAACAAGAAAGAGAGAGAAAGAGGAAGAAAGAGAGTTTGCGAAAATAAAAGAAAGCTTAAATTTTCATTGCCATAAAAGAAAGAGATTACATGAAATAAAACCTACATTACATTGCATGGAATTGAAACTAAGCTAGCTTGCATGAAATAAAATTACAAGGAATGAAAAAAAGAAATAACAAAATTACATGAAATTAAAGCTAACCCTAAAACATGAAGAAATAAGGAAAACTGTACAAGAATAGCCCAAATGGGCAGGGGGAAGGGACTGGAATGCTGGAGGGGAGCCTCTGAATTTATAGGAAAAAATTCCAGGTTACACGCCCTCGGTCACGGGCGTGACCTAGGGCGTGTAATACTTGTTCTGCACGGCTACGACATCGGCGTGGGTCTTGCATGACTGTGTCGCGAAAAAGGACATTACACGCCCGTGTAACTTTGGTCACGGGCGTGTACCTGGGCATGTACTTGGGCGGCTTCATCAATGCGGCGTGGGCTTGAGTGCGGCGCTGCAGCGAAAAGCGATCACGCGCGAAAAGTCACGGGCGTGACTCATGGGTCACGGGCGTGACTGGGGTCAACTCCATCAATGCGGCATGGGCTTGAATTCGGCGCAGCAGGGAGCAGGGATCACGCGGGAAATCACGGGCGTGACTTTGGGTCACGGGCGTGACTTGGGTCAACATTGGATTCGGTGGCTGACAGGTCCACGTGGAAAGCTTGAAGTGATCTTTAAATTTACACGCCCTTGGTCACGGGCGTGACTATGGGTCACGGGCGTGACCGAGGGTGTGCCTTATTGTAGACTAGCTCAAATGCACGGTAACAACTCCTGGACTGATCTTAATGTTACACGCCCTTGGTCACGGGCGTGACTTGGGGCGTGTACTATGAAATTTGACCAAAATCTCCAAAAAATCTGCAAAACAAAAATATAATTATATTTAGAACTAAAATTATAAAAGAAGTGATTTTTAACTAAAATATAAATAATATTTACAAAATTATATTAAACTTAACCTAAATACAATAATTAAAATAAGCATAAATCCTTCTTATCAAATACCCCCATACTTAAGCTTTTGCTATTCCAGAGCAAAAGTATGAGAAATATTTATAAGACATTTAATAAAATTTTTAATTAAGACTAAAAATTTATTGAATCACAAGTAAGCTAAAAAGAAAATTTAAGGATCGACGAATTAAGTCCTAAATTATGAAATTAAAATAATAAGAGAAAAATATTTAGCCAAGAGTTCTCAAAAATATTAACTAGTTAACAAAATTGAGTAATAAGTAAACAAAATTAGATTTAAAATTTATAAAAACCATAACTTTGAAAAATCTAAAGGAAAAATGTAACTTACTAAGTATTGCTCTCTCCATAACATAATTTAAATCTAGATCAAAGATATTGGGTTAGGGGGGGTTTCATAAATTTTGGCATAAGAAGAGATCTTTGAATGAAGGTGATGGATTTTCCATTTCACCAAAGTGGGTTTTTTTAAGTAAATATTTTTTTTTTCTCTTCTAACAACATCCCAAAATGTATATGGTTTAGGAGTAATGAATTTTATCCTCTTACTCCATGCCATATAATCTTTTCAAATATTTTGGGTGCATATGTTTTAGGGACTAATGAATTTTATCCTCTTATTCCCATGACATATGATCTTTTAAAATACTTTTTTTATGCCATCAAAGAGGTAGGGTAGAGAAAAGACTTCTAGCTTATAAATTAAATTATTTTGAGAGCAAATTTTAGTACTTTAAACTTTCCTAAGATTTTAAAAGCTTGAGGTAGAAATAATTAAAATCTAAAGGTGTTTAAGCAAGATTACTAAAAATTTGTAACTATTTAAAATAAAAGAGAAGAAGTGCTAAAGAAATACCTCTAATCAAATTAAAATCATAAAATATTTCTTAACACTAAATGACTTAAACAAAAATTAGATTTAGCAAACCATGATAGAATAAATGATTAACAAATAAAAAAGTATAAATGCTTATAAATAAACTCAAAATGATTTTGGAAATGACAAAAACCAAAGTAAGGGCTTATTATATTTTTGGGATTTTTTATAAGTTTTATGTAATATTTTTTTTTGGAATTTTTTTGATATTATCTTTTTTTGGAATTTTTAATATTATCTTTTTTTTGGAATTTTTTAGGATAAGAAATAAATACTAAAAATGCTAAACATAAACTAAAAAAAACCTAAATTTTTTTTTTTGTTAATTCTTGGACTTCCCGAGGTCTACCCGGCGAAGGGATCGCAAGGTACTAGAGGCTGTGATGGGAATTCAAGCCCAAGGCGTCCTTTCCGAGAATTTAAATTTTCTATTATCTATTTTTTTTTTGAATTTTTTTTGGGTTTTCTAATTTTTTTTTTTGAAAAAGCTAATTTTTCTTTTGTAAAAGACAATAAAAAGGAAATAAACTATTTACAAAACAATGTACACAAATATTTTTGGAATTTCCTGATTTTCAAAATTTTTTTTGGAAATTTTCTACTATTTTATAATTTAAAAGAAAGGGAAATACACCCCCATACTTAAAGTTCAACATTGTCCCCAATGTTGAAAGCTAAGTATGGAGAATAATAAAATAGAAAATACAAGAGCATGATTATGAAAGAAAAAGAACAAGGAGAGGAAAAGAAGTACGTCCCTGATGGAGACGGACGACCATCACGATTACCTGCAAAAATTTTCTTTCAAAACCATAAGACAAAATTTTCTTTCAATAGAATTAAAACATAAAAGTTACTTATTATTATTAATTTTTTTTTTTGATAAAATTAATAGTGCTTTCTCTTTTCAAAATATCGACAAAATATCCCCGGCAACGGCGCCAAAAACATGATAAGAAAAACTAGACTTCTTCTTAGGGTTTATGATTTATGAAAATGCGAAGAAGACTGATGATATTTTCCAAAACTATATCGATGAAGGCAAGTGTACCTTATCGTATATAATATAGGATATTTTATAAAAATACCAAGGTCATGTTAAACTCGGGTTTGTCGAGTACTTCTACTTCGAGAAAGCGGACTTTTATTTTATCGGAGAAAGAGCGGAAAAGAGAACTAAATTGCTACTAAATAAAAGAGAACGAAATTAAAGAAAGAAAATAAAACTTGATTAAAACTCGCTTTGAAATGAAATTAAAGGATAAAAACTATCATTCAACTCTAAGCCTTGACCGTGGGGATTCCCGAAGCTCGAACATGCCTCTCTCGAGGTTAATGCCCAACTAAGCTTAGGAAAAATCAACCGGACTCTCGTCCTATAATTGATTACCTAAGACTTGCTTTACGATGTGAATCCCACTATAGGATTTGACTCATATCCAGAAGATTTACGTCATCCTCTCTCGAGGGGTGCGTGCAACTCTTTTTATTCTCGATTGATCGATTCGTACGCACGTCCTCTCGGCTAGCTAGAATATGAAAATAAATACCGAAATTCATAACCGGAATATGAACTCGATATCGTTATATTTCGAGAATGAATCGAAGGAGAGAAGATACGATAATAAGGAAAGAGATGATTTTGATTCAAAGCTTGCTAAAAATCAAGACTACAAAATAATTGCTAAAGGAAAAAATTAAAACAAGAAAGAGAGAGAAAGAGGAAGAAAGAGAGTTTGCGAAAATAAAAGAAAGCTTAAATTTTCATTGCCATAAAAGAAAGAGATTACATGAAATAAAACCTACATTACATTGCATGGAATTGAAACTAAGCTAGCTTGCATGAAATAAAATTACAAGGAATGAAAAAAAGAAATAACAAAATTACATGAAATTAAAGCTAACCCTAAAATATGAAGAAATAAGGAAAACTGTACAAGAATAGCCCAAATGGGCAGGGGGAAGGGACTGGAATGCTGGAGGGGAGCCTCTGAATTTATAGGAAAAAATTCCAGGTTACACGCCCTCGGTCACGGGCGTGACCTAGGGCGTGTAATACTTGTTCTGCACGGCTACGACATCGGCGTGGGTCTTGCATGACTGTGTCGCGAAAAAGGACATTACACGCCCGTGTAACTTTGGTCACGGGCGTGTACCTGGGCATGTACTTGGGCGGCTTCATCAATGCGGCGTGGGCTTGAGTGCGGCGCTGCAGCGAAAAGCGATCACGCGCGAAAAGTCACGGGCGTGACTCATGGGTCACGGGCGTGACTGGGGTCAACTCCATCAATGCGGCATGGGCTTGAATTCGGCGCAGCAGGGAGCAGGGATCACGCGGGAAATCACGGGCGTGACTTTGGGTCACGGGCGTGACTTGGGTCAACATTGGATTCGGTGGCTGACAGGTCCACGTGGAAAGCTTGAAGTGATCTTTAAATTTACACGCCCTTGGTCACGGGCGTGACTATGGGTCACGGGCGTGACCGAGGGCGTGCCTTGTTGTAGACTAGCTCAAATGCACGGTAACAACTCCTGGACTGATCTTAATGTTACACGCCCTTGGTCACGGGCGTGACTTGGGGCGTGTACTATGAAATTTGACCAAAATCTCCAAAAAATCTGCAAAACAAAAATATAATTATATTTAGAACTAAAATTATAAAAGAAGTGATTTTTAACTAAAATATAAATAATATTTACAAAATTATATTAAACTTAACCTAAATTCAATAATTAAAATAAGCATAAATCCTTCTTATCAAATACCCCCATACTTAAGCTTTTGCTATTCCAGAGCAAAAGTATGAGAAATATTTATAAGACATTTAATAAAATTTTTAATTAAGACTAAAAATTTATTGAATCACAAGTAAGCTAAAAAGAAAATTTAAGGATCGACGAATTAAGTCCTAAATTATGAAATTAAAATAATAAGAGAAAAATATTTAGCCAAGAGTTCTCAAAAATATTAACTAGTTAACAAAATTGAGTAATAAGTAAACAAAATTAGATTTAAAATTTATAAAAACCATAACTTTGAAAAATCTAAAGGAAAAATGTAACTTACTAAGTATTGCTCTCTCCATAACATAATTTAAATCTAGATCAAAGATATTGGGTTAGGGGGGGTTTCATAAATTTTGGCATAAGAAGAGATCTTTGAATGAAGGTGATGGATTTTCCATTTCACCAAAGTGGGTTTTTTTAAGTAAATATTTTTTTTTTCTCTTCTAACAACATCCCAAAATGTATATGGTTTAGGAGTAATGAATTTTATCCTCTTACTCCATGCCATATAATCTTTTCAAATATTTTGGGTGCATATGTTTTAGGGACTAATGAATTTTATCCTCTTATTCCCATGACATATGATCTTTTAAAATACTTTTTTTATGCCATCAAAGAGGTAGGGTAGAGAAAAGACTTCTAGCTTATAAATTAAATTATTTTGAGAGCAAATTTAAGTACTTTAAACTTTCCTAAGATTTTAAAAGCTTGAGGTAGAAATAATTAAAATCTAAAGGTGTTTAAGCAAGATTACTAAAAATTTGTAACTATTTAAAATAAAAGAGAAGAAGTGCTAAAGAAATACCTCTAATCAAATTAAAATCATAAAATATTTCTTAACACTAAATCACTTAAACAAAAATTAGATTTAGCAAACCATGATAGAATAAATGATTAGCAAATAAAAAAGTATAAATGCTTATAAATAAACTCAAAATGATTTTGGAAATGACAAAAACCAAAGTAAGGGCTTATTATATTTTTGGGATTTTTTATAAGTTTTATGTAATATTTTTTGTTTGGAATTTTTTTGATATTATCTTTTTTTGGAATTTTTAATTTATCTTTTTTTTTTGGAATTTTTTAGGATAAGAAATAAATACTAAAAATGCTAAACATAAACTAAAAAAAACCTAAATTTTTTTTTTTGTTAATTCTTGGACTTCCCGAGGTCTACCCGGCGAAGGGCTCGCAAGGTACTAGAGGCTGTGATGGGAATTCAAGCCCAAGGCGTCCTTTCCGAGAATTTAAATTTTCTATTATCTATTTTTTTTTTGAATTTTTTTTGGGTTTTCTAATTTTTTTTTTTGAAAAAGCTAATTTTTCTTTTGTAAAAGACAATAAAAAGGAAATAAACTATTTACAAAACAATGTACACAAATATTTTTGGAATTTCCTGATTTTCAAAATTATTTTTGGAAATTTTCTACTATTTTATAATTTAAAAGAAAGGGAAATACACCCCCATACTTAAAGTTCAACATTGTCCCCAATGTTGAAAGCTAAGTATGGAGAATAATAAAATAGAAAATACAAGAGCATGATTATGAAAGAAAAAGAACAAGGAGAGGAAAAGAAGTACGTCCCTGATGGAGACAAACGACCATCACGATTACCTGCAAAAATTTTCTTTCAAAACCATAAGACAAAATTTTCTTTCAAAAGAATTAAAACATAAAAGTTACTTATTATTATTAATTTTTTTTTTGATAAAATTAATAGTGCTTTCTCTTTTCAAAATATCGACAAAATATCCCCGGCAACGGCGCCAAAAACATGATAAGAAAAACTAGACTTCTTCTTAGGGTTTATGATTTATGAAAATGCGAAGAAGACTGATGATATTTTCCAAAACTATATCGATGAAGGCAAGTGTACCTTATCGTATATAATATAGGATATTTTATAAAAATACCAAGGTCGTATTAAACTCGGGTTTGTCGAGTACTTCTACTTCGAGAAAGCGGACTTTTATTTTATCAGAGAAAGAGCGGAAAAGAGAACTAAATTGCTACTAAATAAAAGAGAACGAAATTAAAGAAAGAAAATAAAACTTGATTAAAACTCGCTTTGAAATGAAATTAAAGGATAAATACTATCATTCAAATCTAAGCCTTGACCGTGGGGATTCCCGAAGCTCGAACATGCCTCTCTCGAGGTTAATGCCCAACTAAGCTTAGGAAAAATCAACCGGACTCTCGTCCTATAATTGATTACCTAAGACTTGCTTTACGATGTGAATCCCACTATAGGATTTCACTCCTATCCAGAAGATTTACGTCATCCTCTCTCGAGGGGTGCGTGCAACTCTTTTTATTCTCGAGTGATCGATTCGTACGCACGTCCTTTCGGCTAGCTAGAATACAAAAACAAATACCGAAATTCATAACCAGAATATGAACTCGATATCGTTATATTTCGAGAATAAATCGAAGGAGAGAAGATACGATAATAAGGAAAGAGATGATTTTGATTCAAAGCTTGCTAAAAATCAAACTACAAAATAATTGCTAAAGGAAAAAATTAAAACAAGAAAGAGAGAGAAAGAGGAAGAAAGAGAGTTTGCGAAAATAAAAGAAAGCTTAAATTTTCATTGCCATAAAAGAAAGAGATTACATGAAATAAAACCTACATTACATTGCATGGAATTGAAACTAAGCTAGCTTGCATGAAATAAAATTACAAGGAATGAAAAAAAGAAATAACAAAATTACATGAAATTAAAGCTAACCCTAAAACATGAAGAAATAAGGAAAACTGTACAAGAACAGCCCAAATGGGCAGGGGGAAGGGACTGGAATGCTGGAGGGGAGCCTCTGAATTTATAGGAAAAAATTCCAGGTTACACGCCCTCGGTCACGGGCGTGACCTAGGGCGTGTAATACTTGTTCTGCATGGCTGCGACATCGGCGTGGGTCTTGCATGACTGTGTCGCGAAAAAGGACATTACACGCCCGTGTAACTTTGGTCACGGGCGTGTACCTAGGCGTGTACTTGGGCGGCTTCATCAATGCGGAGTGGGCTTGAGTGCGGCGCTACAGCGAAAAGCGATCACGCGCGAAAAGTCATGGGCGTGACTCATGGGTCACAGGCGTGACTGGGGTCAACTCCATCAATGCGGCATAGGCTTGAATTCAGCGCAGCAGGGAGCAGGGATCACGCGGGAAATCACGGGCGTGACTTTGGGTCACGGGCGTGACTTGGGTCAACATTGGATTCGATGGCTGACAGGTCCACGTGGAAAGCTTGAAGTGATCTTTAAATTTACACGCCCTTGGTCACGGGCGTGACTATGGGTCACGGGCGTGACCGAGGGCGTGCCTTGCTGTGGACTAGCTCAAATGCGCGGCAACAACTCCTGGACTGATCTTAATGTTACACGCCCTTGGTCACGGGCGTGACTTTGGGCGTGTACTATGAAATTTGACCAAAATCTCCAAAAAATCTGCAAAACAAAAATATAATTATATTTAGAACTAAAATTATAAAAGAAGTGATTTTTAACTAAAATATAAATAATATTTACAAAATTATATTAAACTTAACCTAAATTCTATAATTAAAATAAGCATAAATCCTTCTTATCAATAACTACCCATAAGCATACCCATCTCACCATTACACTTATTAGCCCTAAGTGTGTTTTATTCCACTCCAAGGGAATGACGATCTTTCGACAATCCCAAGCACACTCTTGCCTCCTAGTCAACCAGACATCTTACTCCTACTTTCCTTTGGTGACCCCTTCCAAATCCAATCAGTCTGGGTGCACCAAATTCCTTAATTCCCCATGTAAGATTTACATGTTTATCCTTATTCAGCTTTTTCACTATACGCAGACCACTTGAACAACATGAGGTGCATGAGAAGAGGTACTCCAAATAATCATCCAAATGACCCAAGTTTATTACTGGGGGTGTGTTATGACATTTTAATGCTATCTCCTGAAATTCATAATTTTTTCTAATTTATTTAGCATTTATCATAATTTCTGTAAGATCAGGGTAACTATGACTTTGAACAACAAGTATGGTTTTTTTTGATAAGCTATGGCCATAATAAAACTTGTACAACTACATATCATCAAATAACAGCCACATATGAATTTCATAATTTTCCAGAAAGGTTTTGACTTATAATTAAAATGTTGATTAATCTATCGCATTCAGGGATTTTCAAAGGAAGTACCAAAAATCCTCATTCAAAAATTATAGAAAAATTAACAGATGTCTAAGATGTTCAGAAAAGTTCACTGCTTGAGTTCCATAATTTTTCAAATTTGTTTGACCATATAAATCCTTTATTTAAATAAACACATCCTAAGACACTTTGTGAAGAGAAACATATAAAAACTCCTCCAAAAATTATATTAAAATTTACAGATCATGTTCTTGCAAAATGAATTTTTTGACCAATGCTCCTAAAAATTCCAGATAAATTTTAATTTATCTAGTTTTGCATAATGAATTTTTTGATTCTTAATTAATTTAGAGGGGATAAATATTCCTAAAAATTCCAGATAAATTATCTAGGCTTATTTCCACCCCATGAAACTACCTACTAAGTTTAAAGTCAATTGGATGGCATATGACCCTATATCCTTCAATAGGTTCAATATACAACCCTACGGTTCACACTAGGATTCTAGGGCACATCCACCCCAAACCACCCAAAAAAATCACTTGTGGGGGTATTTCATGTGACATCAAATCAGTGTTCAATGTTTCACAACATTTGGATGAGGGTTGATCTCCCAAACCCATCAAGTGCACCTTGTTCAAATATCCCCTAGTTTGGCCAATTTTTGGTTACTCATTTACTCAACCAAATCCATCCCAAATGGGGTGAAACTTTTACCAGAGTCATGTCATGACCCTAAAACCACCAACCAAAATTTGGTAGGGTTTGGATGTCATTAGACTCTATAATTAATTTATACATGAATTATTAAATTTCTACAAAAACTATAGAAAAAGTTTCTCCAAAAATACCCATTTTTGGATATGTTGATGGTAAGAGTAAATCTAGCCTGTGCTACAAATTTCAAAGCATTTGGATGTCCAGATTTTTGGGGGAACTCAAATCAATATCTGGTCAACCTTTTGTACAGGTTGCACCATTTTGAGTGTTGCAGTCAAACCGGTGGGCCTAATTAGCTCAAATTAATTTTAAAATAAACTAGACATAGAGATCTATAACTTTTGTCTCTGGCTTTTTTTCCTAAAACGACCTCTAAGGGGTTCAATTTTTCAGTTTTGAAAACAAGTATTTCCAGGAATAATTATGACGTAAATAATCACAAAATTGTATAAAATAAAATGGAGGGCATCGGTTCATCTTCTCCAATCAGCCAATGACCACGATTATCCCGTCCTTTAGCAACTTGGGAGGTGATTTCCCACCACCTAGACCCTCTCTCGGTTGGCCAATGCCACCACCACCTCTGTGAGGTGGCGGCTGGCGATGTACGGTGGTTGGTCGGCCGGAGGCGGCCGGAATCGGGGATTTGAACAAGAAAAGAAAAGCTTGAACACAAGCTTTCGGCCATGCCGATCTAAGACCAATTGGCCCCAAATCTAGCGGCCAAAGTGATGAGATCTACCCACTAAGAAATAGATGAGAGGAGAGGACCTGAGTGGGGGCTTGTAGCCGTGCCGATCGCCGGTCCGCCATGGATGCTTGAGAAGCTTTGGGGGCCATGACAATCTCCTGCTAGGGAGCACGAAATCCTCTTGGAAAGATGGTGGTTTCACTTCCGTCAAACCTCTTAAGATGATAAAGGGATCAATTGAGGGAGAGGGGGGTTACAAAGTTGAATGCCATTAATGACCATTAATTGTAAATTTTGGCCATGTGAAACTCTCATGAAATTCACCTCCTCTTTGCATTAAATCAAAAGAAAACTCCTCATAACTGATAGAGGGAATGAATCCTCATCAATTGGAAGAGAATGGAGTGTCAATTTTCCTTGAATGCCATGAATTCACCATGAATGTCCACTTTCTCTCTCTTCAAATTGGGGAAAACTCCCAATTTCTCTCTCCTAGTCACCCCCTCCAGAAATTGGATGGAATTTCATGTAATTTCAATGGTGACTAATCATTTGGGCCATTGAAATTGGGCTTAGCCCAAAGGGATTGAGCTTTGGGCTTAATTAACCAAATTTGGGCAATATTGACCAAGTGTTGACTTTGGTAAAATTGATGAAATTAATTAGGCCCAATGGGTCAATGTTGACCCATTGGCCTCCCTTAGTGATTAGGGAAACTTGGGGAAAGTCAATTGGTCCAATTGAACCCTAATTGACCCTAAACGGGGTGGTTTGACTTATTTGGGGCAAGGGTTGACTTTGGTCAAATTAACAAATTGGGTTGACCCCAATGGGTCCATTGTGATCCAAGGGGCTCCCTAAAGGGTTAGGGGTGTCATGGAAGGGTTAGGTGATCAACTTGATACCTAGAACTCCAACCCTAGGTTAGGTAACTAGAATTTACTATTTTTAAACCAATGTGACTTTACCTATTTGCTTGGTTCTTATGGTCCTTTTGGTCTTCCTAGTACTTTGTCATGACCCAGTCATGACAAAAACCCTCCTAGTGGTTAGTTGTTTGGGGGATGTTACACACAAGTCCGAGGGTAGCTGTTCTACCCAGTTACCCTTGAGGTTCTTGATGGCGCAAATCTCACACACCGCTATAGGCGGTAGCTTGACTGCGACACGAAACGGCAGTGTACCGATCGTTCAAGTAATAAATGTTGGGAATAATCCCCGAGTGTCGGTCTCTTGAGGAACACAGTAAGGTGGAGTTAGGTTTTGAGGAAGGACTTGAGATTGAAGTCCTTAACGTGGATGGAATGCGGAGGAGTTGGGTTGGCTTTTGGAAAAACAAAATAAAAGCTAACAACTACTCCTATGCAATGCCGCTATGCAAAGCTTCGCTTGGCGGGATGGAGACTAGGCAGGCCTTGAGCGCGCTGCGTCGCAAGGGCGGATGGACGAGTAGGCTAACGGAATCGAACTATGCAGGCCTTGAGCGCGCTGCTTCGTTAGGCGAATGGAATACGGGCCGCGATGCCACGCTTCGGTAGGCGGATGGGCGAGTAGGCTAGCGAAATGAGGGTCGCAAGCACCTCTTCGACAAGCACGCCACTAGCAATTGCTAGTGCGGCACCGGACAACCAACAAACCACACCACAAGGCGCACCTCAATAATATAAACAAAAATACTCAATCACATAGACATAATCAAGTAAAAATGCTATTTAATCAAAATACACTTCATCATAATGTTAGATCTAGTTGCAAATACATCAATAAAAGGAGAACAAGGCAAGAAATCGACCGAATCCGAAGGCTCGTTGAAGATTCACGGTTGGAATCGCCGGGTTGTCAATCCGCGTCCAAGCTCGGTCCGCAACTACGTCCGGGGTAGAGAGAGCTGTCACTACTCTCCAATGGACCCGTCTTCTTCGTGTCACGATCCGGTGGAGGTTGCCAACTTCCTCTTGCTCGATGGAGATAGCGGCTAGGTCTTCCTTTGGAGCTCTTGGATGAAGGAGGAGGCCGAGAGGAAACTCCGGCTCAAGATAGGCGTGAAGAGCAAGCCCGGAGCACCTCTATATGGTGGGCGACGGTGGAGGGGCGAAATCGGGCGGAATCGGGCGGAAAACGGCGGCTGGAAGCGAGAGCTTCGACCTAAATCGCGAGCAGGGCTTTTATAGGCGCTGGAATTAAACAGTGCGCACGGTCAGTGGCGCACGACCAGTGGTCGTGCGCACTGGAATCCTGTGATCGTGCGCTCTGCCTGGACAGAACCTGCAAAGACAGAAATTACAAAATAACATGTTCGCACGACCAGTGGCGCACGACCGATGGTCGTGCGCACTAGCATCAGTGGTCGTGCGCAATAGATGAAACAGAACTTAAAAATTAATGGCCAGTGCGCACGAGCAGTGGCGCACGACCGGTGGTCGTGCGCGCTGGAGTCGATGATCGTGCGCATTACACCAAACAGAACTTATGAAAAAAACGTTAAGTGCACACGATCAGTGGCGCACGACCAGTGGTCGTGCGCAATAGAACCAGTGATCGTGCGCAGTGTTCCTGTGCAGAATTGCACCGGAAACACCTGCACGACTCCTGTTCTAGCGTACAACCACCAATCCGGCCACTAAAAGTGGCACCGAACAATGCATGAAAACTACTAATGAAAATCAACATGAAATCACACCAAAATGGGCCAAAAGGTGCACCTAGCATGGATTAACAAATATGAACTAAAACAGGGCTAAAGTGCAGTGAAATGACTAACTAAACGGCCCAGATGAGTCCATAAAAGTGTATATGATGAGGACTCATCACACCCCCAGACTTAACTATTTGCGCGTCCCGAGCAAACAAATTCTAAGCGAACTAGGAAAGAAAAGTAGATGGCTTAAAACTACAATACAGAGTACCATGCGAAGTCGCATGCTCACGTGCATAAGAAGAATAGTAGAGAAGATTTCTGATTATATAAACAGTTTATATATTTCTAAAAGAGTAAAAGCATATTACAACTACTCAATTGGTGAACAACGGTGAATCATTCGGTCATGCATACGGAGAAAATAAACTAAGCGCTGAGACGAGCATTGCTCAAGATCGGGATGCGGGAAAAACTCCACTGAAATCCATCAGTGTCGATGACCATAGGCTTGCCCGGTCACATTCTCTCCACGGCACTGGTTTGACTCAAATGCGTGAATCAATAGGACTTTAGGTTTTAAATGAGGCTTGGGTTTAGGTGAGGAAAAACAAAGATAAAAACGACGGCTAAAACACTAAACCCAAATGAGCTAATGCAGAAACTCTCCTCATTCGCCACACAAACACGCGGGTACACAACACCCCCAGACTTGGACTTAACAACATGGGTGCGTGCACCGCCTACTCCCAAACATACATCGATACATAAAGATTTTCAATTAAACTTTTCATTCTTTTTTTTCTTTTTAACTTCTTTTCTTTTTCTCATTTTTTTTTCTTTTCTTATCATTTTCAGCAAATAAACAAAAAGACACATCCACATCTTCACAAACATATCACCAAATCAACAACCCAACTCATGAAAGTAATAAACAGCAGAAGCTCAGATTTGGGTGTGCGACTAGGATTGGCTTTTGGGCTTTGGTGAAATAAAAGTGGGGCTGAATCAAAGGACGGGTAGGCACAACTAGGCTAGCGAGGATATAGCGGTAGGGATAGGCACAAAGGCTCAACCGGGCCAAAATGATGGCCTATATCACATTCACACAATTGACTAACCGTATACCCATGCTTCAAGAATCGCTTGGGGCAAGTTCTAGCCACCGAGAAAGATTCTCCTTTCTCCCGACTCAAGCAATACGAATCTAGCGATCGTATACACACATCCCTATGCTACCGTTTGATTCACACCGGATTCACCATTTGAGTAGAGTAAACAACATTTACACTAATAAAGAAAAATATAAAACCATAGTATAAAAAGAGATCTAACCTACACAAATTCCTATGCAACCGAGCACTCGACTAGGAGCACTACGGGAGTCAACATTTTACTCTGCTACATAGTCCTAAGCCATCACCTAGACTTTGCCAAATAAGCAGAAGAATTAAATTCACAACAGAGCAAGCAAACAGATGAGTGCGCGCTCAAGTGGGTGAAGTGGTGTGTAATGATAAAAATATACTTCTGATATGCAAAAACGTGTACACGTGTAGTGAACACTCGGTACACTCCCCCCCCCAGACTTAAACTAAACAATATGCGCAAAATGCAGCTATAAAATTCAGAATAATGCTAGGGAAAGAGAGTACCCAGTGCTCAGAAATGAGCACACCAGAAGATTGGCGTGTAAACCTGGACTAAGCTGCAGCGTCCGTCATCCAGAAGAGATACCTGCAGGGGGTCAGCTCCGCAAAAACAGAAGAAAATAGAAAACTGAAAAGAAAATACTACTAACTAAACATGATTAGATAAAAATAAAAATTGCAGAAAAGGAAGATAACTACTGGGGTTATTGTCATCCCAGCACGACTTATTCAAAATCTTAACGATTCTAGCTAATGGGCCTATGGAAGGAGAAGTGGACAGGTAACTGGCCTAATATCCGTGTCGGTTGCGGGTACCGATACGGTGATAGAACAGTCACCCCTCTACCTAAATATAGATAAAACCTGCCCATCACAGGTAGAGGGTAAAGAAAGTAAGAAGAGGAGGAGGCCTGGTCCTCACTCAACTCACCAAAAATATCCTTACCTAGCAAGGTATCGTCCACAGCAGGTCCGCAGGAGGAGAAGGCAACGAATGAGGCTTCCTTAATGGAGGAGGGGTCAACCTCCTCGCATATAAGGATGCAATCATCATTGACTCGGGCAAGAAGCTCCAAGTCCTCCTGGGGAACCTGTGAGGACTCAACCTGCACAAGCTCGGATGAAGAAGGGGGGTCAAGAAATAAAGAAGATGAAGGACATAAATAAACATCAATCGGGGGAGTGGTCCCGGTCTCACTCCCATCAGGTTGGGGAAGTAAAATAATGTTAGCATTGTCATCAATGCTGCAAGAGTCGGCGGGATCAACGGTGGCCAGGCTAAGGATTTGGACTTCCTCCACCGGTGTTGAGGAGAACTCCTCTTCACCTAGAAGGTTGTCCTCCTCCATAGGAATAGGCACAACACTAAGATCAACAACCTCATCCTGCGACACATCATCGACAATGTCGTCAGAAACGAATGTAGAATGCACAATAGGGGAAGAATCGAATCCACTAGAAGTGGTGGAGGCACATGGAGAATTGGCTCAGCAATGTCGGTGCATAGATCAGCCACACATCCGGTGACCGTATCCATGCCATACCCTTCAAAATGTGAAGGTGACAAAGACACATAGCCGGATGTTGAAGGTGTGCCGCCAGAGCTAGGAGTTGGGACGATCCGAATATCCGGCTCGTCATCCTCATCTAATTGGCGATGAAAAGCAGCACAATCCTTCAGGGCGTGATCTGTGCTCCGACAAAACTGGCACTGCCTAGCAGGCTTCTTTGGCACAGCGGGAGCTGGAGCCGAAAAGAGGTAAGATGGTAATGGCTCAGCAGAGTAGCCATAAGACTTACGCGCACCATATGGAGTATCAGACGGAGTCGATGCTCTATATGCTGGGCGAGAAGAATTATGCCTACTATTCTCCGTAGGGCATTCATCACTAGAGTGGGAGGAAGCTCCACACCAACGGCAACGGAAATTGAGATGTGCCCACATAATGTGAAGATAATACGATTCAGACAAAATGTGCAAAATACTACACCTAACAAAAATTTACTAAAGCAACCTAATAAAAACAAGAAAATGGAATAAAAAGAACAGAAATAAAATAACAGAAAATGCAATTTACAAATGGAAGGGCTTTTCTCTCAGGTTCTCCCTCTCCAGAAAACTCACACAACTGTGTTCCCCGGCAACGGCGCCAAAAACTTGATGGCGCAAATCTCACACACCGCTATAGGCGGTAGCTTGACTGCGACACGAAACGGCAGTGTACCGATCGTTCAAGTAATAAATGTTGGGAATAATCCCCGAGTGTCGGTCTCTTGAGGAACACAGTAAGGTGGAGTTAGGTTTCGAGGAAGGACTTGAGATTGAAGTCCTTAACGTGGATGGAATGCGGAGGAGTTGGGTTGGCTTTTGGAAAAACAAAATAAAAGCTAACAACTACTCCTATGCAATGCCGCTATGCAAAGCTTCGCTTGGCGGGATGGAGACTAGGCAGGCCTTGAGCGCGCTGCGTCGCAAGGGCGGATGGACGAGTAGGCTAACGGAATCGAACTATGCAGGCCTTGAGCGCGCTGCTTCGTTAGGCGAATGGAATACGGGCCGTGATGCCACGCTTCGGTAGGCGGATGGGCGAGTAGGCTAGCGAAATGAGGGTCGCAAGCACCTCTTCGACAAGCACGCCACTAGCAATTGCTAGTGCGGCACCGGACAACCAACAAACCACACCACAAGGCGCACCTCAATAATATAAACAAAAATACTCAATCACATAGACATAATCAAGTAAAAATGCTATTTAATCAAAATACACTTCATCATAATGTTAGATCTAGTTGCAAATACATCAATAAAAGGAGAACAAGGCAAGAAATCGACCGAATCCGAAGGCTCGTTGAAGATTCACGGTTGGAATCGCCGGGTTGTCAATCCGCGTCCAAGCTCAGTCCGCAACTACGTCCGGGGTAGAGAGAGCTGTCACTACTCTCCAATGGACCCGTCTTCTTCGTGTCACAATCCGGTGGAGGTTGCCAACTTCCTCTTGCTCGATGGAGATAGCGGCTAGGTCTTCCTTTGGAGCTCTTGGATGAAGGAGGAGGCCGAGAGGAAACTCCGGCTCAAGATAGGCGTGAAGAGCAAGCCCGGAGCACCTCTATATGGTGGGCGACGGTGGAGGGGCGAAATCGGGCGGAATCGGGCGGAAAACGGCGGCTGGAAGCGAGAGCTTCGACCTAAATCGCGAACAGGGCTTTTATAGGCGCTGGAATTAAACAGTGCGCACGGTCAGTGGCGCACGACCAGTGGTCGTGCGCACTGGAATCCTGTGATCGTGCGCTCTGCCTGGACAGAACCTGCAAAGACAGAAATTACAAAATAACATGTTCGCACGACCAGTGGCGCACGACCGATGGTCGTGCGCACTAGCGTCAGTGGTCGTGCGCAATAGATGAAACAGAACTTAAAAATTAATGGTCAGTGCGCACGAGCAGTGGCGCACGACCGGTGGTCGTGCGCGCTGGAGTCGATGATCGTGCGCATTACACCAAACAGAACTTATGAAAAAAACGTTAAGTGCACACGATCAGTGGCGCACGACCAGTGGTCGTGCGCAATAGAACCAGTGATCGTGCGCAGTGTTCCTGTGCAGAATTGCACCGGAAACACCTGCACGACTCCTGTTCTAGCGTACAACCACCAATCCGGCCACTAAAAGTGGCACCGAACAATGCATGAAAACTACTAATGAAAATCAACATGAAATCACACCAAAATGGGCCAAAAGGTGCACCTAGCATGGATTAACAAATATGAACTAAAACAGGGCTAAAGTGCAGTGAAATGACTAACTAAACGGCCCAGATGAGTCCATAAAAGTGTATATGATGAGGACTCATCAGTTCTCGACCTTCCTTTTCAGCAAGTTCACGATTATCTTGTTTGATGCCTCCACCTGCCCATTGCTCCTTGGGTGGTGGACCGATGCAAAGAGAAGGTCTACATACAGCTGGCTACAGAAGATGACAAACTCGTCGATGACAAACTGCGGCCCATTGTCTATGATGATGGCTAACGGAATCCCATGCCGACAGATTATTTCCCCCCATACAAAATTTCTTACTACATGAGAGGTTACCTTAGCCAACGCCTTCACATCCAACCACTTGGAGAAGTAATCGATCATCAACAACGGTAACTTCCTTTGACCACTGGCCTGGGAGAAATGAGCCTGACAAGTCCAACCCCCTATATCGCGAATGACAATGGAGCTGTGATGGTCTGAAGCCTCTAGGTTGGAAGGAGTTGGAGAGGAGCATATAGCTGGCACTTGGAGCACTTCTTTGCAAACTCTGCTGCATCCTTGCTGAGGGTAGGCCAGAAGTAGCCTTGCCTCAACACCCATCCCTCCAAGGTCCTTCTCCCAGAGTGACTTCCACACACTCTAGAGTGGATCTCCTCCAGGACCCTTGGGGCCTCCTCCTCCGACACACAACGGGCTAAAAGCCCCGAGTGGGTCTTCCGGTACAATCCTCTTGGATGCAAAGAATAATATGCCGATTTGTACCTGAGCCGCTGCTTGTCCACATCTCCTTTTAGGAACTGCCCCGATGTTAGGAATCTGATGAAGGGGTCCATCCACGATGCTTGCTGATCTACCTCCATCAACTCGCCGTCTTTGATAGATGGTCAGAAGAGCTCCGACACCGTTCCCCCCGCCCTGGGACTGAACTTGGCTAGGAGTTCTGCCGGGATGCTCTCCTCTCTTGGCACATGTTGAATCAAGAAAGTACAGAATTGCCCGATGATTCCCTTGACCTTCTCCAGATATCGTTGAAGAGTTGGCTCCTTTGCCTTGAACTCCCCTTTGACTTGGCAATCCACAACCATGGAATCTGTTGAGACCTCCACATCCTGTACCCCTATCTCCCTGGCTAGACGGAGCCCTGCGATCACAACCTCATACTTAGCCTGGTTGTTGGTGAGTGGGAAATAGATGTTAATTGCCTGCTCGATCCTTGTCCCTTGGGGGCTTATTAGGATTACTACTCCCCCAAAGGAATGCTTCCCTGATGCACCATACACCAACATCTTCCATGCCACTAAGTGTGGTGGCTCGGGATCTTCTACCTCGGTTATATAGTCGGTCAAGAAATCGGCCACCGCTTGTGCCTTTATTGATAGTCTGGGAACAAATGAGATGTCAAACTCGCTCAGCTCTACCGACCATTTGGCCAACCTTCCTGAGTGCTCCACACCCTCCATGATGTTGCGAAGGGGATGGTCGGTCACCACCTTGATAGAATATGCTTGAAAGTAAGGTTGGAGCTTTTGGGCCAACACCACCAGGGTGAAGGCGAGCTTCTCTAGGATGGGATACCTGAGTTCTGCCTTTCTCAGCACCCTACTGACATAGTAGATCGAGAGTTGCTTATTCCCCTCCTCCCGGACCAAAACTAAACTTACTACCTCAGCCCCTACCCCCAGGTATAGGGATAGGTCCTCACCCTGCCTTGCTCCCTAGATCAGCGGGGCCTGGGTTAATTGTTCTTTTAGTGCTTGGAATGCCCCCTCGCACTAAGAGGTCCACTCAAATTTCTGGTTCCCTCGCAGCGCCTTGAAGAAGGATGAGCATTTCTCCTGTGCCCTGGAGAGAAACCTAGTTACCCCGACCAACTCCCAACAGAGGCGTTGGACTTACTTTGTGTTCCTTTGCGAACCTAGCTCTATTATTGCTCTCACTTTGTCAGGTTTAGGCTCTACCCCAGCGGGGGTGAGTAGATGACCCAAGAACATCCCCTACTGGCCCCAAAAACACACTTTTGGGAGTTCAGTTGAGTCTTGAATCTTCTCAAGGTGTCGAAGGTCTCCTCAAGGTCCTAGAGGTGAGACTCGAGGTCCCGGCTCTTGATCATGAGGTCATCCACATAAACTTCCAGGTTCCTCCCCTTCTGCTCACAGAAGACCTTGTCCATCATCCGTTGGTAGGTTGCTCCTATATTCTTCAGCCTGAAGGGCATCATCTTGTAGCAATAGAACCAGTCCCTAGTGATATGAAATGTCCTTTACGTCGGGGGGGGGGGGGCATGTGAATCTGATTATAACCTAAAAAAGCATCTAGAAAACTCATTTGAGAAAAACCGACGGTTGAGTCAACCAGCGCTTCGATTCGAGGCAAGGGGTGGCAATCCTTAGGGCATGATTTATTTAACAAAGAGAAATTGACACACATTCTCCACCTTCCATCCCACTTCTTTACCAGCACTACGTTGGAGACCCAGCCTGGTTACTAGATCTCTGACACAAAACCTGCTTTGAGGATATTGTTCAACTCCTCCTGAATAGGCTCCACTAAATTGTCAGCAATGGAACTCTTCTTCTGCCGTATGGGGTGAGTGCTGGGGTCAAGTTTGTGGCAGTGGCACGCCACATCCACATCGATCCATGGCATTTCCGCCGCACTCCAAGTGAAGACGTCCACATTCTCCTGGATGCAGGCCAGGATCCTCTTCTGGTCCTCAAGGCTGAGCTCCCCGCTGATCTTCACTTTCTCTATGACCCCCACCCGTGAGATGACCTCCACCTTCACAACCTCCTCCACGGCCACCAGCCTAGATTGCTCCCACCCATCATCTTCCTTCTTCTCTCTGTAGGCAAGTGCTTTAGTTCCCTCTTCCTCCATACTCTCCTCCCAAACATCCAGCAGCTCCTCCGCCCCTTCCTCCTGGGTCAGGTCCTCTTCTCCCCTTCCCTCCTCTGTCTCCTCTGCTTCGGGACCTCCGACAGCCCCTTCCATCACCTCCTACCTCTCCATCTCCCAGTCCATCTCCTCTGCCTCAGCTTTCCAAGTGATGGTGTTGACCATAATAACATAGCATTGCCTTGCTATCTTTGGGTCTCCTCTAACCCGGATTTGGACTCCGCCCACACTGAACTTTAGGCATTGGTGGAATGAGGAGGGGGCAAACTAGAACACACTGATGAGGGGCCGCCCGAAGATGGCATTGTAACTGCTCAGAGGGTCAATGATGACAAACTAGCAGTTGTTTTGGATCTTATGGCGCCCTTAGAGGGGGGGGGGGGTGAATAAGGGCTTTACGAATTTTTGATTAAAACTGAGAGATTTATAGAAAATCAAAACATTTTGATTCTATTGCTAACGCCGACGTTAAGAGTTAACGCTGGGCGTTAGCTCTCCAAAAAATTAGGCTTCACAGAATTATATCAAAGTGATTTTACTTATGAAATCTCAAATGAAATACAATTCCATTAAATCAGAGATAATGAATATGAATATTATATATCAAAGAGAATTACAAAGAAAAAATTTCAATAACGCTTGAAATTTAAGGCGACAAGTTAAAAATCACTTTTTGTTCCTTCATTGGTCCTTCTCCCAAGAACATAACTTGAAATAAACATAAACAACTTTACTTCCACTAATTTCAATGCACAAAAAGTTTTTTATTTTTTAAAGAGAAGTGGCCAAAAATTTGTTTGCACAAGACACTTTACAATTTTTGGTGGAGTTTTCTTTATCCTTTTTTTTGACAAAGGACTCCAAATTCACTTGTTGCAAACATAGAAATTTTTATTTGAAATACCACATTTCTCTAAACATAAGTGCATGAAAAACAAAGAATTGGAAGAATGAATTCAATGTTGTGTAGGTAAACTATTTATGAAATTCAAAAATGATATGTTCTTATACTACACAATCATGTGAAAATTAGATTTAAAACACATGTAGATTAACAAAAAGGTGTAAGTGAGAAGATCATTATCAAAGATAAATCTTTTCTCATACTTAGAGGCATGTAAAAACATTTGTACACATGTAATCTATAACCAAATTTATTGCATATTTTAAGATAATATTCAAGGCATGACAAAAACAAAACAATATTTTTAAGAAACTTGAAAGATAAAATCAAACATTGTAAATAACCTTCAAGTAATAAATATAATCACCCTTGATTTAAGCATTTAATCATAATATATTTTTTATCATTTAAAAAAATATAAAGAATAGAAAACTGTTAAGAACACAGAAATAAAAATAAAACACTACATTAAAATAATACTAGAATTTTTTTTCAAAAAGACAGAAAAAATTTTTGGAGTAAAGGGGCTAACGCCAGGCGTTAGTTTCTTAATGCCAACATAGAACTACAATTCTTGATTTTGTTTGAAAAATGTTTTTCATAATTCCTTGGTATTATAAAGAGGCCTTCTTAATGTTGGAATTTCAGAGATTTTAGAGTTGATTTGAAGGCTCTTTTAGCATGTTTTTGTTTTTGAAAAATGTTTTTTTTTGTTTTGTTTTAAAAAAAAATACAAACAAATATAAATAGAGACAAAAAAATTGATAGCATTTTATAGGGATTAATGAGATATTTCTAAGACGCCCAATTCTAACCTAAGCATGTTAAAACGTGCATCGGGTAGAAGTTTGGTGTAAATATCGGCAAGTTGTGAGTCGGTCCCTATAAAGCTAATTCTAACATATTCCTTCTAGAAATGATCCCTAATAAAATGATGTCTCACATCTATATGTTTAGATATAGAATGATGTACGAGATTGTTTGTAAAATCGATAGCGCCATTATTGTCACATTTTAATTCTATGTCATTTAGAAAAACACCAAAGTCTTATAAAGTTTGGGTCATCCATAAGGCTCGTGCACAACAACTACCTAGTGCATTATATTCGGCCTCGAAGGTGGAGAGGGAAACAAAATTCTGTTTCCTACTCGACCATGATATGAGCGAAGGGCCTATAAAATGACATGTGCCACTAGTGCTCTTACGATCTAATGAACATCCCGCATAGTTCGAATCAAAAAAACTGTGTAAAATAAAACAATCATTATGAGGATAACATAAGCCTAATCTAGATGTTCCGATTAGATATCTAAAAATACATTTAACCGCTTTTAAATGTGATTCTTTTCGATTAGCATGAAATCTAGCACATAAACAAACAGAATACATAATATCGGGTCTAGATGCGCTTAAATATAGAAATGAGCCTATCATTCCTCTATATAATGTTTGATCAATAGAAATATCGGCTTCATTTTTTCTTAACTTTAGTGATGCACTCATTGGTGTATTAGCTTATTTTAGGTTTTCAAATCCAAATCTTTTAAGAATATCATGAGCATATTTAGTTTGATAAACAAAATAACCATCTTGTCTTTGTGAGATTTAAAATCCTAGAAAATAAGTGAGTTCTCCTACCAAGCTCATATTAAATTCATTTTCATCACTAAAACAACTTCATTACACAACTCTTCATTAGTGACTCCAAATATAATATCATCAACATAAATTTGCAATATAATCAAATCATTATCTACATGCTTAATGAAGAGTGTATTATCTTCACTTCCCATTTTATAACTGTGTTTTATCAAAAATAATGTCAATCTATCTTACCAAGCACGTGACACTTGCTTTAATTCATAAAGCACTTTCTCTAACTTATACACATGATTTGGAAATTTTTCACTCTTAAAACTGTGGGGTTGTTCTACATAAACTTCTTCTTTTATAATCCCATTTAAAAATGCAATTTTAACATCCATTTGAAATAATTTAAATCTTTTAAAAATCACAAATGCAAGAAATATTCTAATTGATTCCTGGCGAGCAACGAGTGCAAAAGTTTCATCAAAATCTACCCCTTGGATTTGTGAATAACCTTGTGCAACTAGTCTAGCTTTATTCCTTGTAATCCTAGAGTCACCATCTAGTTTATTTTTAAAAATCCATTCGACACCTATAACCGGATGATTAGATGGCCTCTCTACTAAATTCCAAACCTTATTACGTTCAAATTGATTTAATTCATCATTTATAGCTAAAAACCAAAATTCATCATTTAAAGCGGTTGAAATGTTTTTTGGTTCTATTTTGGATACAAAACAAAGGTTTGAAAAAAACTCATGTAAAGAAGAACGAGTACTTACCCAGTTTGACGGTTCTCCAATAACAAGCTCCCTTGGATGATCTTTTGAAAACTGTAACACACTTGGAGGAACATATTCCACTTGTTCTTCTTCTTTCTCCTCTTCTTTTTGTCCAAGCGATTCATCATCCTCATGCTCCGAAGGGGGAAGGGTTTCGTCTTTGATTCACGTATGATTAGTATCTACACAAGGAACATTCTCATCAATTCTTACATGAATAGACTCTTCAACTATTTTAGTTCTTTATTATAAATTCTGTAAGCCTTACTAGTTGAAGAGTACCCAATGAAAATTCCCTCATCACATTTCTCATCAAATTTTCCTAATGCATCTTTAGTATTTAAAATAAAACATTTGCAACCAAAAATATGAAAATAAGATACATTAGGTTTTCTTTTAAAATAAAGCTCATAAGGTGTTAATTTTAAAATAGGACGAAGCATGACACGATTAATAATATAACATGAAGTATTAACTGCTTCGGCCCAAAATGATTTAGGCAACCCATATTCACAAAGCATAGTGCATGCTAGCACTTGAAGGGTTCTATTTTTCCTCTCCACTACACCATTTTGTTTTGGTGTGCGAGGAGCAAAAAATTCATGTTTAATTCTGAAATCATTACAAAAAGAAGAAAACTTATCATTTTCAAATTCTCCTCCATGATCCGAGCGTATACATTTAATTTTTAAATCAACTTCGTTTTGAATACGAATGCATAGTTTAGTAAATTCAATAAATGCATTGGATTAGGAAGATAGAAATAAAGTCCAACAAAATCTAGAATAATCATCAATTATTATAAAAGTATATTTTCTACCTCCTAGACTAGAAGTGTTAACCGGTCCAAAAAAATCCATATGAATTAATTGAAGTGGTCTAGAAGTAGAAATTACATTTTTGCTTTTAAAGGAATTTTTGAAAACTTTCCTTTTTGGCAAGGCGTGCAAAGAGAAGATAAATTACCATTAAGCATAGGTAAACCTTTTATTAATTTATCTTTTGATTTCAAAATAAGCTTGGAGCTGGAGTGACCAAGACGCCTATGCTAAAGTTCCAATTCGTTGTTTTTCAAAATAAAGCATTTTAAAGACGATTGTGAAAGATCATTAAAGGCAATCATATAAACATTATGAATTCTAGGTGCGGTGAGTACGACATCATTTGTTTTATAATTTATGATTTTGCAAAGATTTGTAGATGATTCAAATAATACATTTGCACCTTTATCACATAATTGGCTAATTGATATTAAATTATGTTTCAAGCCATCTACAAATAAAACATTGGAGATTGAGAAAGAATCGTTACCCACTGTGCCGATGCCCATGATCCTTCATTTTCCATTATCTCCAAATGTTACCAACCCTCCTTTCTTCATCTCAAGGCTAAGAAGCTTTGCTTTGTTGTCTGTCATGTGTTTGGATCATCCATAGTCCAAATACCACGCATCCTTTTTGTCCTTAGCCTGCCAATATACCTAAAAAGGAGATGAGAGTAAAGATCTGGATACCCAAGAGGTTCCTACCATAGAATAGGTGGAAACCATAGGCACACAGATTTGCTTTATAGCACTACGACTCTTCTTCATACATGAGCCGAGGTGTGTCCAAGTATATGACTGATGATTTATTTTGGATTTTCATCTTTTTTAATATGGTTTGCGCAATCTTTATATGACGTGATTAGAATTAGGCAGGTGTTTTCAAAGAGTTTCGCAAGTACTCCTACTTTAAGAAACTAATCGTTATCCTATCGAAAGATAGAAGTAACGGTCTTTTTCTTCTTTCGAAGTATTGACGTTTGCACCCTGATTACAACGCTGAATTTAATTGATTTTTAAAATAGCAAAGGAGAGTTTTGTAAGTTTTGGATTTGACAAGTGTTTGTTTAAATTTTAATCCAAACTAATCATTTGATAAAGGCAAGTATACCTTATCGTGAGTAATACATGATATTTTGTTTTAGAAAATATCGGGGTCGTATATTTCCGCAGATCATGTTGATTATAGCTACTTTGAGGAATGGACTATTATTTTATCAGAATAAGTTTTTAGTGTGGGTTTTTAAAAACGAACGATAATAAGCATATAACTAAAGTTCTAAACGATGATAATAAATAACGCCCGATGTCGAATTACCTTGAGACGAAAATAGTCTTTCTTAGAAATAAAAGAGATGACTTTTCAAAACATTAAAACGGCTTGGCCGTGGAGGTTCCATAATTATAAACGCTCCTCTCTCGAGGGTACGCCCACCTGAGATTATGAATATTCGACCGAACTCTCGTTCTTTAATCGAATCTTCTTAATACTCGCTTTATGTTGTGAACCCCGCTATTGGGTTTTTACTTCCAATTCGGGAGACTTACCTCATCCTCTCTCGAGGGTAGAGCGCACTTGTCTTTATTTGTGAGCGATCAGTCCATACGCACGAGCCTCTCAGCTAACTAGTGTACGGAAATGGAAATGAAAACCACACATCGATTATGTGGCTCCACTCAATGTTATTCTCGGGTAAAACTTAAGCTCGTTAATTATTTTGGAAAGAGATGTTTTATTTTTTAGAAAACTATTTATTTGTCTCAATGCTCTTCGACATCGTGTGCTAAAGGAAATTAGCCACTCATCGGAATGGAGACGACATTAATAATAAAAAAATACATGTTAATAATTAAAGCGGATATAAGCGTGAAAGAGATAAAAGACTTATATAAAAGCTGAAATAGTATCCGTCTCAACCATCTTAAACAAGCGCTAAAAAGTTCTTAGCCTCTTATCCAGGATGAGGGTGGTATAGAAATGAAATACTTATAAAGGTGCAGAAATAATATCCGTCCCAACTATCTTAAACAAGCGCTAAAATGTACATAGCCTCTTATTTGAGATGGGGGTGGTATATAGCAGTTATATAAAGACTGGAATAAAGCTATATTAAAAAAAGAAAAACAAAAAACAAAAGAAAGCGTTTAAACAAAAGCGATAAATAAAGCGTTAAAAGAAAAGCAATAAACTATTTTATGAAAGCTTTTAACCTAAATTATTAAAGCAGTAAATCTAAGTTATGAAAGCAATAAACCTAAGTTATGAAAGCAATAAACTATTCTCATACACATACTAACATAAATTGAAAAAGAAGATGATCCAAATGAGAAAACAACATTTTATTTCTAAAATAAGCATTACAACTAGACTAGGAAGGCGAAAATTACAAACGAACTTAAACTTAATTGCATATAAAAAACTCACATTCACTCAAAAAAACTCAAAAAACACTAACAAGAACTCAAAATTTGGAAGAAAATTCCTTCAGTAGAGCCCCCTCTGTTTATAGCCAAAATTTTATTTTTACACGCCCCTGGGTCACGGGCGTGTCTTCTGGTCACAAGCGTGACCCTGGGGAGTGACATTTGATCCGGCTTAACGGCCGCCTTCTCGAAGAATCCGCTGTCAAAATAAGGTTGTACACGGGCGTGGCTTGGATTGTCACGGGCGTGACTCGTGGTCACGGGCGTGAACCTGGGGCATGACGTTGGGCAGCAGACGTCAGCAGCATGGGCGCAACTTTGGGGCGTGACGCGCTGGTGGTATACGGGTGTGACTTTGCTGGATCACGGGCGTAACTTGTAGAGTCACGGGCGTGACTTGGTGAAGATCCATCGAGACGATGCGACGACGCACTTATCCGTCGAGAAGAGCAGTTCACGGGTGTGATTCGTAATGTCACAGGCGTGACTTAGGGGTGTGACATGCTCGATCCGTTGGAATTTGGCTGATAGTTGGAAAATTGGAATTTTTTAAAATTACACGCCTTGGTCACGGGCATCACTTGTGGTCACGGGCGTGACTCAGGGGCGTAACATGACAAAAATTGCCAAAATTTGCAAAAAGAAAAATAAAGCTAAGTTAGTAACAAAAATAATAAAATAAGCAATTTATTTATTAATTTACATAGAAAATTTACAATATTTAATTAAAACTATACTAATAACTATACTAAAAATGCATATATTTTACTACTCATCAAATACCCCCACACTTAAGCTTTTGCTATTCCAGAGCAAAAGTAAGAGAGATCTATACGGGATTAACATAAGTTCTAATTTTTAGCTATCATTTTATTTTAATCATAAGAGACTGAAAAATAAAAATTCAGAGTAATAAGAGTTAAGTCCTAAATTATGCAAATGATTTAAGTAGAAAGAAATGTCTTGGCCAAAACACTTCTTAATTAATCAAATAGCAAACAAAATTGCAATCATTAGTAAACGAGATTAGATCGAAATTATAATAACATTTGTTTAAAGAAACGTGAAGGAAAAATATAAGTTACTAATTATACTCTCAAATGATTTTTTGAATTAAAACTAGAAACAATAATTTGGCTAAGGGAAAAGGGGTAAAAATCCTTGGCAAAAAGAAGAGTTTTTGAATTAGGGGTGATGATTTTTATTCGTCCACCCCTTCATTTTAGTTTTTTTGGCGTCCACGTGGTTTACGAGGGAAAACTAATTCATTTGTTTTTATTAACCCAATGCCTATGTTTACGGAACGAAATCTTATTCCCATTGACATAAGATCTTTTAAAGTATTTATTGGGTGCCTATGTTTACGGAACGAATTCTTATTCCCATGGACATAAGATCTTTTTCTTCTTTTAATTTTTTATTTGTCATGCTAAATTGGTGTATACAAGGGGTGTTCAAGAGAAATTCTAGAATAATAAAAAAAGGTTTGAGAGCAATCTTAGTAATTTGAATATTCTTAGAGACATAAAGTAAGGATAATTGCAGTCTAAAGTTGTTTTGCCAACATAATACACATGTCTCTATTTTAGCTAGTAGAAGTAGTGCTTGAAAGCAAAGCCTCTATTTAAATTAAAAAAAAAACAAGATATTCTTTAAAAGTTAACCTCGAACGTTTAAATCTATCGATCTTAGATAAACAAACAAATAGTAAAACTAGCGATTATGAAAAGCCACAAATAGATATTCTCGAAACTAAATGCTTTTAAGAATAAAAGTAAAGAGGGTTTATTATTTTTGGATTTTTTTGTATTTTTATACTACGACAGTAAATTTTTAGCGATTATTTTTGTACTACGACAAAGTATACAGTTATTAGCGATTTGTTTTTTGAAAATTTTTGTGGTTTTTAAACTTTTTTTTTGTTTTTTTGTTCAAGCTTATATTTACATAAGTAGGCAAGATGAAATAAAATATTTTTTTTGAAAAAAAAATTTGTTTGTTTAAATGAAAATGGTAAAACACCCCCATACTTAAAACCCAACATTTTCCCCAATGTTGTAATGTAAGCATGAAGAAGAGAAAATAAAAGTGCAATATATACAAAAGGAAAGAGGGAGCAAAAAGGCTTCCTGAAATAAAGCTGGCGGGGCCGGAAGAAACCCTGCAAAAACATATAAAAAGAACAAAGCATAATAAAAGGTTAGATAAATATGGGTTGCCTCCCACAAGCGCTTTGTTTACCATCGCGTAGCTTGACTAAACGAAAGTACCGGGATCATCATTTGATAGGGAGTGCTGTAGTGAGGGATTAATGTGCAGGGTAACTTTGTCGTCTCCTACCCGAAGGAGGCGTAGACCATTACTGACATCAATTAGCGCACAGAAAGTGGCGAGGAAGGGGTGACCTAGGATGATAGGCATCTCAGCGTCTTCCTCGATGTCCAGGAAGATAAACTTGTCTGCCTGGACCAGAACATCCTCCACTACCCCTATTGGGTACTGTATCGATTTATCCATAAGTTGGATACTCATCATTGTCGGGATTGGGACGCCAAAATTGAGTTTTTTTAAAAAGAGAAAAGGGCATCAAATTGATGATGGCGCCCATGTCTGCTAGAGAATACTTCAATAACATATTGTCGAAGAGGCACGGGATGGAGAACCGTCCCGGGTCGTTCAATTTTGGTGGCAATTTGTTAAGGAAAATAGCTGAGTAGTCCGCGTTAAGGGAAACAGGCGAAACATAATCGAGTTTCTTTTTGTCAGAAAGCAACTCTTTAAGATATTTTGCGTATTTCAGCATTTAGGAGAGTGCCTCGCAGAATGGAACGTTTATTAAAATTGTTTAAAATTTTGTAAGAATTTTTGATATTGCTCGTCCTTCCGCTCATTATTTAATTGTGAAGGATAAGGAAGAGGCGAGCAAGAAACGTTCAGCACGATCGGAAGACTCGGTGATTTATCGATGGAAGGAGAGGGTGTAGGGGTCGGTGTCGAAACATGTACCTTAGGCTCGACCCATTTTGGGGAGGTTACCTCCTTGCCACTGCGAAGATTTATGGCGTTAGCAGTTTCTCACGGGTTCGGCTACGTGTTCCCTGGTAGAGCTCCATATGGCCGCTCGGAGACCATCTTTGCCAGCTGTCCCACCTGATTTTCCAAGTTTTTAATCAATCCGGTAATATTCCGGATATTTGACTCGGTGGACGCAACGTATTTAGCAAAAATATCTTTGAGCGGAGAAGGTTTTGGAGGTGGAGGCTGAAATCCGTTCGAAAATCCTTGCGGATTTACAATTGGGGGCCTCTAAGCATTATTAGGATTGCTCCTGGAAATATTTGGGTGGTTCCTCCAACCCGGATTATAATTATTACTATATGGATTGTTATTAGGGTTGAAGGGGGGACTAACTGGGTTGCCTAGGTAATCTACAGTTTCTTCGACAAAATTAATAATATTATTATTATTATTATTAAGCCAAGCGGGAGTGGAGGAGGAAGCACTCATCTCTGCCACCTGCTTACTTAACCTTTCGACTTGAAAGGCTAAGTGAGAAGTGGCATCCACTTCACATATCCCATTTGGTTTAGTATGGCATCATCTAGGCGCATTCAATTGATAGGCGTTTATGGCCATTTCTTCGAACAGAGCTTGGGCGGCCTCCGGGGTTTTGTTGTTTAATGTTCCCCTGGCGGCTGCATCGATCATCTATCGTGTTGAGAAATTCAAACCATTATAAAATGTCTCGACCTGCAGCCAGGAACGCAGCGCGTGATGAGGACACCTACGCAAGAACTCCTTAAAACACTCCCAAGTCTCATAGAGAGACTTAGAATCGAATTGAATGAAGGAATCGATATCTGTGCGTAGTTTAGCGGTTTTAGACGGGGGAAAATATTTTTTTTTTTTAAAATTCTGTCAATTGTGCCCACGTTGTTATGGATCCTCTAGGGAGAGAACTTAACCACTCCTTTGCTTTCATTCGCAGTGAAAATGAAAATAAGCGTAAACGAATAACGTCGTTAGTAACGCCATTAATTTTAAAGGTTTCGCATATTTCCAAAAAACTAGAAAGGTGTAAATTCGGATCCTAATCTGGCAAACCGTCAAATTGGACTGACTATTGTACCATTTGAATGATGCTAGATTTTATTTCAAAATTATTATTAGCCACTGTTGGGCGTGTAATACTCGATCCGGTATCTTCCAAATTCGGCCTGGCATAGTATGCCATGGTTCGTGGCGGGGCCACATCTGGAATTTGATCGACCATAGTTTCAGCGTAAGTATCTCCGATAGACTCTTTGGGAAATTCGAGTAAGTTTTGATCACGAAGTCGGAGGCGCTCACGAAGGGTGCGCTCGATTTTGGGGTCAAAAGGGATATTCGAATCGTCCGAGGAGTTTCCTCGGGTCATATACTAATAATAAAAATTATATATTTTTTGGGGCTTTTTCTATTTTTTCTATTTTTATTTATACATTTGTTTATATTATATATTTTTAATATATATGATAAAAGTAATAGTAATTCCTTTTTTTTTTCAAAATAGCAACACTACTTTCCCCGGCAACGGCGCCCAAAACTTGATGATTTATTTTGGATTTTCTTCTTTCTTAATATGGTTTGCGCAATCTTTATATGACAATATTAGAATTAGGCGGGTGTTTTCAAAGAGTTTCGCAAGTACTCCTACTTTGAGAAATTAACCGTTATCCTATCGAAAGATAGAAGTAACGGTCTTTTTCTTCTTTCGAAGTATTGACGTTTACACCCTGATTACAACGCCGAATTCAATTGATTTTTAAAATAGCAAAGGAGAGTTTTGCAAGTTTTGGATTTGACAAGTGATTGTTTAAATTTTAATCCAAACTAATCATTTGATAAAGACAAGTATACCTTATCATGAGTAATACATGATATTTTGTTTTAGAAAATATCCGGATCATATATTTCTGCGGATCGTGTTGATTATATCTACTTTGAGGAACGAACAATTATTTTATTGGAATAAGTTTTTAGTGTGGGTTTTTAAAAGCGAACGATAATAAGCGTATAACTAGAGTTCTAAAAGATGATAATAAATAGCACCCGATGTCGAATTACCTTGAGACGAAAATAGTCTTTCTTAGAAATAAAAGAGATGACTTTTCAAAACATTAAAATGGCTTGGCCGTGGAGGTTCCATAATTATGAACGCTCCTCTCTCGAGGGTACGCCTACCTGAGATTATGAATATTCGACCGAACTCTCGTTGTTTAATCAAATCTTCTTAATACTCACTTTATGTTGTGAACCCCGCTATTGGGCTTTTACATCCAATTCGGGAGACTTACCTCATCCTCTCTCGAGGGTAGAGCGCACTTCTCTTTACCCGTGAGCGATCAGTGTGTACGCACGAACCTCTCGACTAATTAGTGTACGGAAATGGAAATGAAAACCACACATCGATTATGTGGCTCCACTCAATGTTATTCTCGGGTAAACCTTAAGCTCGTTAATTATTTTAGAAAGAGATGTTTTACTTTTTAGAAAACTATTTATTTGTCTCAATGCTCTTCGACATCGTGTGCTAAAGGAAATTAGCCACTCATCAGAATGGAGACGGCATTAATAATTAAAAAATACATGTTAATAATTAAAGCGGATATAAGCGTGAAAGAAATAAAAGACTTATATAAAAGCTGAAATAGTATCCGTCCCAACCGTCTTAAACAAGCGCAAAAAAGTTCTTATCCTCTTATCCAGGATGGGAGTGGTATAGAAATGAAATACTTATAAAGGTGTAGAAATAATATCCATCCCAACAGTCATAAATAAGCGCTAAAAGTACTTAGCCTCTTATTTGAGATGGGGGTGGTATATAGCAGTTATATAAAGACTGAAATAAAGCTATATTAAAAAAAGAAAAAGGAAAAATAAAAGAAAGCATTTAAACGAAAGCGATAAATAAAGCGTTAAAAGAAAAGCAATAAACTATTTTTATGAAAGCTTTTAACCTAAATTATGAAAGCAATAAATCTAAGATATGAAAGCAATAAACCTAAGTTATGAAAGCAATAAACTATTCTCATACACACACACACTAACATAAATTGAAAATGAAGATGATCCAAATGAGAAAACAATATTTTATTTCTAAAACAAGCATTACAACTAGACTAGGAAGGCGAAAATTACAAACGAACTTAAACTTAATTGCATAAACAAAACTCACATTCACTCAAAAGAACTCAAAAAACACTAACAAGAACTCAAACTTTGGATGAAAATTCCTTCAGCCGAGCCCCCTCTATTTATAGCCGAAATTTTATTTTTACACGCCCTTGGGTCACGGGCGTGTTTCTGGTCACGAGCGTGACCCTGGGGCATGACATTTGATCCGGCTTAATGACCGCCTTCTCGAAGGATCCATCGTCAAAATAAGGTTGTACACCGGCGTGGCTTAGATTGTCACGGGCGTGACTCGTGGTCACGGGCGTGACCCTGGGGCATGACATTGGGCAGCAGACGTCAACAGTATGGGCGCGACTTTGGGCGTGACGCGCTAGTGGTATACGGGCATGAATTTGCTGGATCACGGGCATGACTTGTAGAGTCATGGGCGTGACTTGGTGAAGATCTGTCGAGACGATGTGATGGCGCACTTATCCGCCGAGAAGAGCAGTTCACGGGCGTGATTCGTACTGTCACGGGCGTGACTTAGGGGCGTGACATGCTCGATCCATTGGAATTTGGCCGACAGCTAGAAAATTGGCATTTTTTAAAATTACATGCCTTGGTCACGGACGTGACATGTGGTCACGGGCGTGGCTCAGGGGCGTGACTTGACAAAAATTGCCAAAATCTACAAAAATAAATAAAGCTAAGTTAGTAACAAAAATAATAAAACAAGCAATTTAATTATTAATTTACATAGAAAATTTACAATATTTAATTAAAACTATACTAATAATTATACTAAAAATATATATATTTTACTACTCATTAATGACATTTGGCACACGGTATAAAAGGGTATGAAACCCTTTTTGGAGTTTTGGATAAACTCTTGCAGGAAGATGAGATAACATTTTGAATTTTGAAATAATTTTTTAATAATAGAAATAAAATATCTGGAATTATTGTTAACGTCAGCGTTAAGAGTTAACGCTGGGCGATAGCTCACAGTAACATACCCAAGGCCATATTTGGAACTACCATGGCATTGGTTAGCCAAGATCATGTCTAGAGATCTCTGCCCAACTCTGAATTTTTTAATAGCCATATTTAAATCATGAATACGAGCTTTGAGAGCGGTGTTTTCCGTTACTAACATAACGCACCGATTCACAAAACTTTTCTTTCCTTCTTCTATTTGAGAAAGAGATGTTTTTAAATTTTTTTCAAAATTCCCCTTCTCCTTAGTAGGAATTTCGATATTGGAGTGGGACTTAGAAATAGTTCTTTGAGTTCTTTCACTCTTGCCAAGGAGTGATTGCACTCTTGGCAAGATGCTTTCTCTTCCCCTAATAGTTTAGATAATTTTTTGTTTTCTTAAAACAAAAGTTTATTTTCAAAATTTAGAATCTCAATATCATTTAAACTTTTATCAAAAAAATTGCATGTTTATAAATACTCAATATATAAGCCATCATAAGTAGTAGGAAGAGTTACTTCAGTGTCGCTTTAGACACTGCTTTCATTATCGGATAGTGTGTTGCTCTTTGTCATGAGGCACACATTGGCTTCTTCTTCACTATTAGAGGATGAGCTGCTTGATTCATCGGAGGAGGATTCATCCCAAGTAACCGCTTTTAGGACCTTCTTCTTCTCTTTTCTCATGTGCCGCTTTTCTTTACGCTCTTTCAGATATTTCGGGCACTGGCTCCGGATGTGTCCGATCTTTCTGCAATGGTAGCACTCCGGTGGTGGTCGCTCATCATCGTCCTCGTCGCTGCCTCTTCCCTTCTTCGATGAGGATCCCTTCTTGATGAAATATTTATGGAAGGTCTTTCTCCTTTCCGGATTCTTCATGAACCTTTTGAAATTTTTCACAAAAAGGCTCTCCTCGTACTCTTCATCATCAACTCTATCAGCCTCCTTCTTTGATTTTAAGGACAAAGCCTTCTTCTTTGGCTCCTTGTTGTACTCTTGTTGTTGAATTTTGAGTTCAACCTCATGGGTCTTGAGGTTCCCAATGAGGATCTCAATTTGGAGCTTCTTCAAATCATGCGACTCCGAGATAGTCGTCACCTTTGGATTGAACTTTGGAAGGAGAAACCTTAGAATTTTTCTTACCAAGTCGCCATTGGAGAACACCTTTCTAAGTACTTTTGATTCATTGACGATCTTGGTGAACCTTATGTACATTGAATCAATGTCTTCGTCTGCCTCCATCCAAAATTCTCGTATTCAGATTCAAGTTGGAAAAGCTTTGAATCCTTGACCTGCGAAGTACCTTTATGAGTGATTTCTAATAAATTCCATATATCATAAGCAGTTTCGCAAGCACAAGTTCTATTAAATTACATTCTATCCAAAGCACAAAATAAATCATTCATAGCTTTAGTGTTATTCTTGCATCTTACCTTGTCGTTATCATCCCATTTGTCTCTTGGTTTTTCCATAGTAACTTATCCAACAACAAATATTGGTGGAGAGTAGCATTGTTCCACCATACCACATACATCATTATCTAAAGCAATTAGAAAACAACGTATTCTTGTTTTCCAAAAATTTTAATCAGTATCAGTAAAGAGTGGAGGTTTACTAATCCCTTGACCCTCAATGAAAGCTTGATCATGATGCGCCATTATTCCCGGTTGTGAAACCATTTTGGAATAACCTCGCTCTGATACCACTTGTTGGATCTTATGGTGCCCTTAGGGGGGGGGGGTGAATAAGGGGTTTACGAATTATATATTAAAGCTAAGTGATTTATAGAAAATCAAAACTTTTTTATTCTATTGCTAACGTCGACGTTAGCACTCCAGAAAATTAGGCTTCACAGAATTATGTCAAAGTGATTTTACTTATGAAATCTCAAATGAAATACAATTCCAGAAAATCAGAGATAATGAAAATGAATATTATATATCAAAGAGAATTACAAAGATAAAATTTCAATAACGCTTGAAATTAAAGGCGGCAAGGTAAAAATCACTTTTTGTTCCTTCACCGATCCTTCTCCCAAGGACCGGTTGGCTATAGCCTATCTTTCCCCAGATAAGGCCTCTAGCCACCCCCTAGATCTACCCTTGACCTAGTTGCCACGCACAAGGCGGTGATTTTCCCCCTAAACCAAACCCGGCCTAGTCGCCACATGCAAGGCGACGAATTCACTACCGCTACAAGAAAATAATGAAAAGATAAAAGAAAATTCAGAATAAAAGATTCCCTATATTGAAGAGCTCTGAAGGAGATGTTGAAGACACATAAAGACCATCGTCGGAGTTGAAGTGAGCGTCCTTCTTCAAATTTAGCCATTGGAAATCTCCTTCTCACTCTTGTTCCTCAATGGTGGTGTTGGGAGTGCTCTCTGAATTCGGAGATGAAATGCTCTCTCATAAGATTGGAATGAAGGCTTGAAAGTTCAACTTTTGAGCAACAAAAAAAGCTCTCTAAATAGGCACGGGAGCTAACACCGGGCGTTAAGAAGAAAACATCGGCGTTAGTGATCGCGTATAGCCGTGGCTGAAACCGTGTAACCTTCGAGATCATGGCAGATCATGGACTCAACGCAAGCATTAGCTCCAACGCCGGCATTGTATCTGGCTTCTCGACGCTATTTCTTCTCTTTGTCATTCCCTTATCGACGTCATCCCATCTCAATGATTAGTTAACGCGGGGCGTTAACTTCTAACGTGGGGTGTTAGCTCTCTGTTCAGAGAATTGTCATCAATCAGCATCCTATTCATGGGGTTATTTAACTATAGTACCTGCACACTATAAACACAAGCAAGATCAAATACATAAGGTGATTTGTTATTCTCAAACTAAGAGATGTTGAACACAAGCTCTAACAAGATGTGGGACTGTACCCCCAAGACGACATAGAGCCCCACTCCTCCTTCCACATCCTTCATTTCTCCCGAGAACCCAAACAGTGGGCCATCCGAGGCCATCTTGAAGATGACATTGACCGAGCTCCCATTGTCCACGAGTATCTGGGCGATAGTGAAGTTTACGATGTCTGTCTGGATAACCAGTGCATCGCAGAATGGGTCCTCATGACCCGGCATATCCTTCTGAGAGAATGTAATCTTTTCCTCTTGGGTGGGGCTTGAGAAGTCGAAGCTATGCTCTGAAGATACATGGTGTGGAGGCTCACCTTTTGCGTCACCTCGATCTCCACTCCCCCATGGATCACTCTGATCCCTCCTCGACTTCCCACATCAACCCAATCTTCAAACCATTATTCCTCCCCTTCCCTGGGTAGTACCTCCTCGATTCTCACCGGTCGTTGTGGCTGTTGTGTTGGACCCCTTGTCTGCCTTATCTCCAAGAACTCTGGGCAGGTGGCCGTTGCGTGACCCTCCTCCGGGTGGAAGTCACAGTAGGGCAACGCCGCCTCCCTTCTTTCGGCCTCCGTGATCCTGTTCCTTCTCCGCGCTCCTACTCCTCCTACACCTGCTCCTCCCACTCCTCTTCCTCCTCTCCCTTGACCAAACGCCATGGCTTGCTAAGGGGGTAGGAAGTGGCCTCGGGCCCCACCTCCACCCTAACTAATGAGTTCTCCCTTGACTCCCTTGGAAGTTACCCCCTCCTTGGGTGAATCCTCTTCCCGGGCCATGCATGCCCCCTCCCTGTTGTCTCCACTCCAACTCCGGGGACCTCGACTCTTCTCTCTTCCTAACCTCCTACTGCCTGGCCTCCGGTTCACTCAGCTTTGTCAGCCTTCTTGTGAACTCTGGGTTGGCCCCTTCTCCCTCAATTTCCTCCGCCGCCCTTTCCATCAGCTCTTCGAAAGATAGGCGGCCTTTCGCTTCAGATTCATCTTAAAGAATCCCTCCTGCAGCCCCACCGTGAAGTCAAGATGGAGGGTGAACCAGGTCACCTCTTGGATGAGCAGGACCTCCTCTTGGAATGGATCCATGTAGTAGGCCAGCGACTCCTATGGCCCCTGCTTGAACTTGAAGAGTGCCTCGGCATCCTTCTTCCTCTTCTTCGAGGTCGAGAAGCGTAGAAGAAAGATACGACATGTTGAAAAACTTGAGGTCCGGAGATGAAGTGAAATAATATGCAGAACACACTTCACAAAACCTTTCAAAAGTGTAGCACAACAGTGACAATGAGAAGAACGAATAGAACTATGGTATTGAATATCTCTTTACAATGCGAGGTATACATGGCGAGACATGATTCATAAGAATCACGGAGGAGAGAAGCACAAAACACAAGTGTAAAAACAAGCCGTAGTGACCTGACACTTGAGACCGTCAGACCGCACGAACAGAACAAGCCAGACGGAAGCCGATGAGACCGCGCGAACAGAATACAGATTGCACCTGCCAGACCGCAACCACAGACCGCCAACTGTTCTGCTTTATTCCTCTGCTGAACAAAATAGTTCGCACTTCTTGATCGCCCAGACCGCACGATCTTGATCAAAGAAGAACCCGCGAACATTAAACAAGAACTGCTTCCTGTGATAGACCGCAACTCAAGACTGCCTGGCCACTTAAGACTGCCTGATCAACTGAGTTTGATGCACAGATCGCAAACACCTAAACACAGTCTGACCGGACTGGTTTATTCAAAGCTGGAAGAAGGAGACAAACTCACCGCGAGCTGCAAACCGCTTAACCTGTGAATACAGAAACCGGTCAGACTAAATCTCAAACCGCGCGACCTCAAAAAGAGACCGGCACAATCAAACCAACTTTGAGTTCTTACAGTTCTCGTTTTTATTAATAATGACGGGCCCGACATCCCTATTTATATTTGAGTAGATGGATGTCATCATCGCACAACCAGGATACAATAATCGGCCATCAGATCGCGAGCGGTCTCGCAAAGCAGACCGCCCGAGCTCGGCATAGCTCACAACACCTTTATTAAACCTTGCGGTTAGAACCAAACCGCCTAGTCACCGTGGTCTCCGAAACTAGACCGCCCAGTCTTATTGCAAAGCAAGAAACTCCTTCAGAAACCAGACCGACTAGAATAGTCGTCAGACCGCCCGGTCACTGCAAGAAGGCAGACCAAGAACATCTGGCTGACTTAGGACAAGTCGCCAGACCAACCCGTGCAAGTTGCGCGGACAGAAGAGGCGGTCTCCCAGATCAGACTGCTCAGAACAAACCCGCCTGAGATACAACTGGCCAGAAAACCAGCGCAGACTGCGCGGTCTCTGCGGTCTCCAATCTTCAGACCGCCCAGCTCAACTTCACTTCCACTTCAAAAATTTAACACTCCCCCTTGAAGTGGGAATTGGAAGCAGCCCAAGCAAACTCCACAACCGACCAAAAGGTCCCTTCGTCAATGGCTTAGTAAAGATGTCAGCAACTTTGTCCTTGCTCTGCACATGCTCCACAATCAGAGATCCCTCCAACACCTTCTCACGAATGAAATGGTGATGAATCTAGACGTGCTTCGTACGCGCGTGACAAATAGGATTGTTCACCAGTTTGAGAGCACCAGTTTGAGAGCACTCTCGTTGTCACCATATAGCAGAGTAGGATCTCCCACCTCCCTATGAATGTCCTCCACCAACCTCCTAAGCCAGATGGCTTCCTAAGCCGCCAAAGCCGAAGCTTTGTACTCCGCTTCTGTGGTAGAGACAGACACAGAATCCAACTTCTTGCTGCACCATGATATGGCTATAGAGTCTGTCATAAAGATGTATTCATACGTCGATCTCCAATCATCTGAATCTCCTCCATAATCAGCGTCCATGTACCCGTGCAAGCAAAAGCCCGAATCTCTCCCGTAGAAGATACCCATATCCGAGGTGGATTTGACATACTTCAATATACTCCTAGCCGCCATCAGATGAGGCTTCTGAGGCTCTGCCATAAACCAACTCACCCTGCCAACTGCATAAGCAATATCTGGCCTCGTGATCATCAAGTATATCATGCTTCCGAACAAAGCCCAGAACTCCAAGGATCGGTAAGAACTTTCCCTTCATCTCGACGAAGATGAACTCCAACCTCCAGTGGAGTAGAGCTGCTCTTCCCTCCTTCCATGCCGAATCTCTTCACGATTCGATCCGCATAGCCCTTCTGGGAAATGAGCATACCGCTCTCTTTCCTCTCAACTTCAAGCCCAAGGAAATGGTGGAGCTCGCCCAAATCCTTCATCTCAAATCTGATAGCTAGCTCAGCACGAAGCCTAGCTACCTCCATCTCAGAATTCCCCATGACGATCATATCGTCCACGTACAGCAGCACCAAGACCTGAAGCTCCCCGTCTTCTTTACAAATAAGCTCGAATCAGAATTAAAAGCAAAATATCCGCAGAACTGGAGGTATTCTGCGATCTTTCCATACCACGCCCGAGGTGCTTGCTTCAAGCCGTAAAGAGACTTCATGAGCTTACAAACATATCTTGGGTGCTCTTAGGATACATACCCAGGTGGTTGATCCATGAAGATATCCTTGTCAGTCTCTCCATATAAGAAAGCGTTCTTTACGTCGAGTTGCCAAATCTTCCACCCTTGGCAAGCAGCCAATGCGATCACCACCCGGACCGAAGTCATCTTGGCAACAGGGCTAAATGTTTCTTCATAATCCTCCCCATACTTCTGAGAGAAACCTTGAGATACAAGGCGAGCCTTGTACTGCTCAATACTTCCGTCAGCCTTCTTCTTTAGCTTGAAAACCCACTTGCAAGTCACCGGAGTAACCCCCTTACACTTAGGCACCAAGTGCCAAGTCTCATTCTTCCTGAGGGCAGCCATCTCTTCATCCATGGATCCTTCCCACTCCTTGTCTCTAATGGCGTTTTTATAATAAGATGTCTCTCTCTCATCCAGGGGACCTGCGAAGAAACATGAGACAAAGCTCACCAAGTTCCCACCCGTATACCGATCAGGTGGAAGAATGGTCCTCTAGGACCTCCTCAGAGCTTGACTCTAAACCACCTCTTCCACTGCAGCTTCTGGACTAGCTCTCCTCTCAGGTAAACATGGAGCCTCGCTCCTCCTGCTTCCAGAACTCGTAGCACCTGATCCTGAGCTAGTAATACAAGAAGCACCTGCAGAAACATGTAACTCCACCAGAACTTCTTGTGCAGCTTCCACTGGTCCACCTTCTACCCTGCTTCCATGTAACTCAACAGAAGAGTTACCTTGGTATGATGTCAGCTCGTTGAATACCACATCCCTTGAGACCACATATCTCTGTGTCTCAGGATCCATGCATCTCCACCCTTTCTTCTGGTCATCATAACAGACAAAGACTAGCTTCCTTGCCTTAACATCTAGCTTCGTTCGAAGGGCATCCAAAACATGCACATAGCAAGTAGAACCCAACACTCGAAAGTGTTCCACACTTGGCTTCTCCTTGAACATCAACTCATGAGGGGTATTCATGTTGATGGGGCTGAGAGGCATCAGGATGATAACATAGGCCGCACAAGACATTCCCTCTGCCCAGAAGGACTTTGGGATACTCTTGGCATGAAGCCAACATTTGCAGGTCTCCGTGAGGTGATGGATCTTCCACTCTGCAACTCCATTCTATTGTGGAGTGTGAGCACAAGAAAGCTCCCTTTGGATGCCATGCTTCCTGCAGAAGCTAAAGAACTCCTTGGAGGTGAACTCCCCTCCATTGTCTGTTTTGAACTTCTTCACCCGCAGGTTTAGCCGACCTTCCACCAGCTCCTTGAACTCCACAAACCTTTCGAACGCTTCTGACTTCTCCTTCAGAAAATACACCCAAGTATATCTGGTGAAGTCATCAACCAAGATTAGCATATACCTGCTACCTCCATGACTGGCAGTGTTGGTAGGTCCAAACAAATCACCATGGATGCACTCCAATGGTCTTTTACATCTGCTTTGTGATTTGTCAAATGGAAAGCGCTGAGCTTTACCAAACTGATAACCTGCACAAACATGACCATCCCCAAAAGATGACAAGCTAGGCAGACCTTTCACCAGGCCTCTACCCGCCATAGCTTTCAGCTTATCCATCCCAACATGCCCAAGCCGTTCATGCCAGATAGCAGCGCTATCGTTAGCCCTCATCTTATCAACATAAGAATTTGTTGAGAGAACAAACAAATCCTTCACCCGTCTCCCAACATGAGTGACCTCAGCTTTCATCGCTGAAACATTTCAGAAAAATTTCACTTCTGTTGGACCAAACAGAACGTGATAGTCAGCATCCACCGCATTGGTCACCGAGAAGAGGTTCTTTTCCATCCCCGGAACATGATAGACACTCTTCAACATAAGAGTACCTCTATCATCGTTCAATGAAACCACACCCTCCTTCTCAACTGCATGAATAGTATCGTCAGCCGTAATGATAGCGTCATTACCTGTATATGTATGCAACGAGGAGAACTTCGACTCATCCACAGTGAGGTGATGACCACACCCAGAGTCCACAATCTAATCGTCCTGATATTTGATGGAAGTCATGGACCGAACACAAGTTCCCGTCATGAATGCTCCTCCACCACCCCAACTACCTTCAGAATTGGAACCAGCCTCCTCCTTCCCTGCAGCATGCCCCGACTGAAGATTGACATTGCAGTCCATTTTGAAATGACCAACCTTAATGCACCTGAAGCATCTAGGTCCTTCCTGCTTCTTCCCATCATGCTTAGGAGCATAGCTCCTCTCTTGCTTATATGAAGTAAACAGACCATCATCTCCAGACAACTTCTTCTTTTTCTTGTCCCATTTCTTCTTCTTGCCAAAGAAGAGAACCTCGCCTTCTCCCCCAGAGACCGACCTCCCAGCCATTTGCTTTGCCAAACTTTCCTGCGAAGCAAGTAAGTTCTCCAACTCCAGCAATGAAGGCTGATTGGCCCAGCCTTGAACAGAAGTAACAAAGGCAACATACTCCCTCTGCAAGCCGTGGATTATTTGCCTCTTCAGCTTAGCTTCTGAGATAGGCTCATCCGGGTCCAAAGCCGATATCTCTGCGCAGAGGTTCTTCATATTCAAAAAGAACGTTGAAATGGACAAATCTCCCTGAGTTGCTTTCGCCAACTCATTTTCCGAGAACTGCAGCCTCACTACATTCTTCTTATTGAATAAGCCATCCAAGGTTGTCCAAATTTCAGCAGCTGATCCACACCTAATAATTTGATCAAACAATTCCGGAATGATAGCTCTCTTGAGAGTGAACTCTGCCTTAGCATTCGTTCTTCTCCAAGCCTTCACGAGCTCAGCATTCCCATCAGCAGGAATCACAGCTTGTCTAGCTTCTCCTCCAACAACCTCCCACAAGTCCTCGCCTAGAAGATAGCTCTCCATGCAAGACTTCCACTTCTTGAAGTTAGTCTGCGTAAGGAGCTCAATACCGAGACCTCTAGCATATCCTCCTTCCATTGCTATCCCACTGATTGCTAACCACTTGAGAAACCCGAGAGAAGTATCAACACTATCAGCTTCAGTACCTCAGCAACCTCGCTCTGATACCATGTTGAAAAACTTGAGGTTCAGAGATGAAGTGAAATAATAGGCGGAACACACTTCACAAAACCTTTCAAATGTGTAGCACAACAGTGATAATGAGCAGAACGAATAGTACTATGGTATTGAATATCTCTTTACAATGCTACATAAAATTATTAATATATTATTGTTTGCTTAGTTGGTTGCGTATATATTTTTTGTTCTTTTGGTCATGGGTTCAATTCCCACCACAGACAACTATTTATAATTTACATTTTATTTTAGAAATATAGTTTTTTTTGCAATATTATTATTTTAAAATATAACCGACAACAATATTTTTATTTGCTCACCAATAAATATCAGATTAAAATTCAAAATACATGGAATTACAAACACACAATTATTTGTTACTTGCACACACAAATATTGGTTATTCACAGTCTAATAAAAAAACTATGAAAATCTTAAATTTCTAAATGTTCTTCTCCTTTAAGCGTATCTCAACCCAATTGTTCTCGTGCCCCCACGTACTCATACGCACATATACACTAATACTTGTTCTCGTTACTCATTTTCCTAATTAAATTTTATTTTAAAATTTTAATTAATTTTTATTGCATTTATTAAGTAAAAATTAATTTTAATATTATTTTTTTCAAATTATTAAAAATTTTAATAAAAGCTAGTTTTATGTAAAATAATTTTTGTAATGATTAGAGGGTTATTGACTATGATAAAAAAAAAAGTTTACATAGTCATTTCTGGATTTATTGACTTTGGTAAGAAAAATAAAGAGGTTATACACTTATTATTAAAGATAAGAGGGATTTGACTATGATGTAAAAGATAAGGGAGGTTATCAATTTCTTTATTTTCGAATATTTTTTTTACTCCGCCCACAGTGGAAAAAATTTCTTGGTCTGCCACTGCTCTCTAGTATACTTAGCACATCTCATTATAGTCTCATTTCTAGTGGGGAAATATTTATGTGCGTGTAGCGTACAAAAGCAAGATGTGAGTGAGATACAGCCAATCCAATCAACCATCGGTCGATCAGCAAAAAAGGCATTAAAAATAGCTTTTCAATCGAACAGCTGTCAGCCATCCAACCCGCACATAACTTTTGTCAGCTATATGCAAAAAAAAAAATTCCTGCCAGTGACTTTGAAGTAAAGAACGAGTAGACCATCACAGGTAAGGGGGGAGTAAAGTGCAGGGGTGCACTTCACGGTAAAGTGCGAGAATCCAACGGTCCATGTGGATACATGCACACATCTCAAAGCAATGTTTTGAGATGTGTGCGGGCATCCATGCGGACCGTTGGATACCCATATTTTACGATAAAGTGCATCACCCGCACTTTATCGCCCCCTTACCCGACCATCGCGCAAAGCAAAAGGAAGATCTGTTCCAAGTTCCAACTCAGAAATGTACTTTAAAAAATACAAATGTTAAATTGTACACAATTATCCACGTGTCACAACATGGTTAGAGCTAATATGCTGAGAGTATATAAGATAAAAAAGATATCATTAATCTTTTATTGTGTGGATATAAATAAACTCCACCGCAATAAAAACGCTACCCCAAAGAGGGTCTAAGTTTTTTTTTGTCTAACCATAGGTATCAACATAGCGGCAATCTTGTTCGAGCCGAGTCGGCCCACAAAAAGTTAAAGCTCTCTCAGCACAAATCATTTTCATTCTCAGGGCTTGAGCCCAAGACCTCTGGTTAAGAGGCGAGAGTATCAAACCACTCACCTTAGTTATTAAAGGTGCAAGGCGCACCAACGCGCAAAGGGGTCTTGGAGCCTAGGCGCAAGGCTCAAGGCTCAAAGCGCAAGCGCGCGCCTGACGAAGGCAAGGCGCAACCATATTCAGTTTAAATAATCAGCATCAAACACCACTTCATCTTCTTAATCAGATTTTTTCATCTATTCTACTCATTAATAATTCATTACTATCATTTATATCTCTTAAAAAATAGAATCATTGAGATCACTTGCATCATATCTAAGTCTCAACGCTCGATTATGGTTCACAAACACTAAATCATGCAAAAAAAATATTGAGTTCTTACATTATTTCTTTAATTATTTTGGGAAAAAAATTATAATAGAAATTGCACCTAGACGTGTCTTTTATGCTCCAAAGGCGCAAAAAAGGCGCACTAAGGCGCAAACCTCTAAGCCTGATGAGCCTTGAGCCTTAGGCGCGCCTGAGGTGCGCCTTTAACAACTTTGCCACTCACACCAACTTATGTTGGTTAATTTAACTTAAACTAATTTATGCTAACCCAATCACTTGGTTGACGAGACATGATTCATAAGAATCATGAAGGAGAGAAGCACAAAACACAAGTGTAAAAACAAGCCGCAGCGAGCTGATACTTGAGACCGCCAGACCGCCAGACCGCACGAACAGAACAAGCCGGACGGAAGCTGTTGAGACCGCGCGAATGGAATACAGATTGCACCTGCCAGATCGCAACCACAGACCGCCAACTGTTCTGCTTTATTCCTCTGCTAAACAAAATAGTTCGCACTTCTTGATCGCCCAGACTGCACGGTCTTGATCAAAGAAGAACCCGCGAACACTGAACAAGAACTGCTTCCTGTGATAGACCGCAACTCAAGTCCGCCTGGCCACTTAAGACCGCCTGATCAACTGAGTCCGTTGTACAGACCGCGAACACCTAAACACAGTCCGACCGGACTGGTTTATTTAAAGCTGGAAGAAGGAGACAAACTGACCGCGAGCTGCAAACCGCTTAACCTGCGAACCCAGAAACCGGTCAGACTAAATCTCAAACCGCGCGACCTCAAAAAGAGACCAGCACAATCAAGCTAACTTTGAGTTCTTACAGTTCTCATTTTTGTTAATAATGACGGGCCATGCATCCCTATTTATAGGCGAGTAGATGAATGTCGTCACCACACAACCGGGATATACTAACCGCCCATCAGATCGCGAGTGGTCTCGCAAAGCATACCGCCCGAGCTCGGCAAAGCTCACAGCTCCTTTATTAAACCTTGCGTTTAGAACCAAACCGCCCAGTCACCGCGGTCTCCGAAACTAGACCGCCCGGTCTTATTGCAAAGCAAGAAAATCCTTCAGAAACCAGAGCGACTAGAATAGTCGTCAGACCGCCCGGTCACTGCAAGAAGGTAGACCAAGAACATCTGGCCTACTTAGGACAAGTCGCCAGACCAACCCACACAAGTCGCCCGGACAGAAGAGGCGGTATCCTAGATCAGACCGCTCAAAACAAACCCGCCTGAGACACAACTGGACAGAAAACCAACGCAGATCGCGCGGTCTCTGCGGTCTCCAATCTTCAGACCGCCCAGCTCAACATCACTTCCACTTCAAAAATTTAACATGCCGCAGATCCTCGAACGCGTAGATTGACCCTCCTAGGAGCCGGTGAAACAGTCCCGCGCCTTCTCCTTCAAGTTGGTGGCGAAGAGTAGGCATTTGAAAGCATTTAACATGGGCCTAATAGAGACCATGTCAATAAACCATTGTAGGTGTTGGATGGGGTCATCATTGTCGGTGTAGTAAATCATATCAGGCTCCCTGAACCCCTCCAGGAGTGGTGCCAAGACCACCAGCTCGTAGAATGGGATTCCCCGCTCACCGCTCTTGCCTTCTCGACTCACCCCATGAGCTCTCTGACTGGGCCCGCTCTCATCGGGCTAGCACCCACCGGACAAGCACTCGTCGAGCTGGGAAAAAGCTCTAGCCAAGTGAGGTCTCGCCCTAGCGCCTCACCAGCCGTCTCCTTGCCTGCTCTCTTCCCCAGGGCGTTCTCACCTACCCCCGACGATGGGGCGACCTAGGGTGCTAGGGTTAATAACTCGCCTTGTGCCGCGAAGGAGGCGAGATTGATCGTCTTGAGAACCTCCCTTTCGAATTCTGCCAGCATCTCCATCGTCGATGGCGAGCCAGATGGTGGCGATGTAAGACCCCCCTCCCGGTACATAAGACACGGCCGAGGGGAGTCCTATGCCCAGAATAGTCACCTTGCGGAAGTGCCAGCACACGGGCTAGCCCCCTCCACATGATGCCTATCCTGCCGGCTGTTCTCACATATCATCATGCGAACCCATCAATAATAGAAAAATAATAGAAGTCATATATTCACATATAAGTAAAGGTGTCACAATTATACAAAAGATAGGTAGCTCCAAGAGCTCCTGCAAGTATCAGATTATTAAAAGAAATTCCCCAAGGGCTACATCTCAAAACTATAGCTCACATCTATCACTGACGGTAACGACGGTATCGTTGTCTCCGGCCCTATCATCCTGACCTGACTTTCTGCCTCCAGCGTCGTGCGCTGCTTGATAGCATGGCCCAACTGGCCAAGATCTATCTGCCAGTTCCCGTCGGTGTGACGACTGGCGCGCCCGTAGACCTGCCACAAGCAATCCTTCAATAAGGATCATTATGCAATCGTGTGAAGACAATGCACACCCGAGTAATTCTCATGCACAACCTGTGCTATCAAGCACCCAAGGACTCACGAAAGGATTCATATCACACTTCTCCTCATACAATCAATGTCGATGCTAATTAGCATCCAAGGACCCCAACAACTGGGTCCTTAACATTGCCCCATAAGATGCGACCATATCTTGTAACCCGCATCAAGACATCATGGTTACCCATACCGAGTGGTTATAACTCTTGTGTAGTGGCGTGCGTATGACACAAAAATTACTCTATGAGACCCTGCAGGGCTACTTGTGCATATAGAGACATATTCATATCTTACTACATAAGTAAGCCCAACTTATCATCAATATTGAATTCACGTGCTCAATTCACGGCGTGTTTCAACACCCTTGAAGCCATCACCCGTATTGAGAGGTTATCACAAATCTAATCATCTGATAGATTATCAAACAATGTGAGCATTTATATAAACATATCCTCTAAACTCCTCATTTAATTATGCATCGCAATGTCCCATTTCAGAATCATAACATTCATCTACGCCTTGCCCAATTGACATGGGAACCCAGGAACTCCTACCACGCCAAAGGAGGAGAACCTGAAGCTCTCTGGTTGCTAGCGCCGGCGGTAGCGCTACCGCCGGGTGCTATTGATCCAGTCGACACACCTTCCCGTCGACTTTAGGTGTCGATGGGAAGTTATCCCTTCTCGTCGACCAGTCGACACGATAGCGCCAACGGTAGGGATACTGCTAAGTGCTAGTTATTCTACCAGCACTCCTTCCCATCGACTTTAAGTGTCGACGGGAAGTTATCCCTTCCCGTCGACCAGTCGACATGCTAGCGCCGATGGTAGGGCTACCATCGGGCGCGGGTGATTCTACCAGCACTCCTTCCGGTAGACATTAAGTGTCGACATGATGTTATCCCTTCCCGTCAACCAGTCGACACGCTAGCGCCGGCGGTAGGGCTAACACTGGGCGCTAGAGATTCTACCAGCACTCCTTCCCGTCGACATTAAGTGTCGATGGGAAGTTACCCCTCCCTGTCGACAAGTCGACCTGCTAATGCTGGCGGTAGCGCTACCACCGGGCGCTAGCTAACAAAGAATATATCCTCTTTTTAAACACATCCAATTTTCTTCCTGTGAACTCTCAACTCCAAATAAGATCAATTCTTTCTTCCCTTAGTTGCTGGACTTTCACCATTATTCATGTGTCCCCCTATTAATCAAGTGCAATATTATAATTAAAACTCTCTTTAACAAGGGACTATTCATCATCTTCGCCAAACAAGAATTAGGCTAAATCATCTTCTCTCCTCCAATACTCCCATAATAGGCCACCGATCTTCACGAAATCAATTCCTTTAACTTTGTATTGAAGAGGGGAGTTGATCGAAGACAAACATGTGGCGAACGACTCCCTAGAACATATTCTCTAGCGTGGCCACTTCCTACGAAACTCCATTAATCTCGTTAAATCAAGCTCTTTTGAGCTCAATGTTTCTCCTAATTAGATCTAAAGATCTAGCACCAAGGGAGAGGGGTCAGAAGTCACCTGATTTCCGGCCGACGATTGCTAGCGTCTCCTTGGTGGCATGGAGGCTGTCGGACGAGCTCAAGTCCTTCTCCAAGCTTGCTCCTTCAAGAACCCAAAGTTAACACCTTGAGGTGTGAGAAAGAAGATGAAGAAAAGAAGAAGATGATGATGATGAATAGGGCCCTCTGATTAGGAGACTTCAACCCATTTGGGTTAGGAGAGAATGAAGAGAGTGAGCGAGAGATTTGCATTAATGAGGATTAAATGCAAATTCCAACTTCCTAAGCCTTATGTAGGTTATAGAACAATCACCTAAACGAGGGGGGGGGGGGGGGGGGGGGGGGGGGTAGGTGATTTTGGTTGTTTTGAAATATTTTTACAAGAGATGTATATAATGTAAGCACAATACAGAAAAATCGCACAAAAGATCCCAGCACACAACACAAGATGTATAGAGGTTCCTCAAGATAGGGTTTCTTGAGTAGTCCTCTGCCCCTCTACTCCTACATAGCAGTGTGCTAGGCTCGACAAACTCGGCCAATGTCTCTAGCCCGCAAGCCTTATAACTCAGACCTGCAAGTCCTACAGCCTAAGGCCGCAAGCTCCTACTGCACTCAAGCCCGCAAGATCGACAATCAGGCCCTCAAGCCCTACACAACACAGATCCGTAAGTCTTGCCCCTTGGACCCGCAACTCTCTGCAGCCTAGGCCCGTAAGCCCCTCACTGCACCCAAGCCCGCAAGCTCGACACGGTTGGACCCGCAAGTCCTCTGCCCTGGCCATCAAGCCTCACAGATCTAAAGCCCTCAAGATTGACAAGGTTGGACCCACAAGTACTCTGCCCTTGACCGCAAGACTCATTGATCTCAAGCCCTCAAGCTCGACACTTAGGTCTGAAAATAGATCTTACAGATTTGGCCTGCAAGCCTCGTGAAAATTTCCATAGATCTAGGAGTGAGTAGGAATTGTATAACTAAAAGTTCATGCCAAACAACCAGAAGCACGTGAAACAAACACAATCTTTATTAATCAAGCAAAATTCTTCATTACAAGGTGAGGTATACATGGAGAGACATGATTTCGCCAGTACACAAAAACATGAGAAGAAAACAAAGCTGAAAGATAACCAGCGGTCTGACTTCCCGAGAATACCTGACCGCTCGACTTGACAGTCCGCCCGGCTAGAAAACAAGACTGCCCGAACTGCCTGCCTGCGCCTTGAACAACACCAACTGAGAACCACACGAACTCCCGAACTCCAATGATTCTCCCGAACTCCAGCAACCTGCACTGCAAGCCGCGAGACCGCCTGAACACCAACAGAAGAGAAGGTGACCGCTGCTACCCGCACAATCCGCAGAAGCTGCACAAAACAAGTTCGATCAGCTAACCGGCCGATCACAAAAAGAGACCGCAAGAACAGGACGCGAGTGTTGGAACCTTAGCTTTTGATTTGAGTTAGGATCCATCCTCTTTGTCAATAAGTCATCTAATAACATAGATCAATTAAGAAATCTAAGTAAACATAAATTAAATATGATGTGATCGAATCGGAGAATATACTTAAGCATATAATATAAAGTTCTCAGCGCTCGACAAATAGCCAGACAGCGCTCGACAAATTCCAGCCAAACGGTGCTCGACAAATACTCATCAGAACAGCGTTCGACAAATGGCGAAATGTGCTCGACGAATTCAGTCAGAGAAATCTCAGCTGCCAAACATTCCCTGAACGGCGCTCGACAAATTCAACTCAGACATCTCAGCGGTCTACGAATTCTAAGATAGAGACAATCGCTCAGCACATCAGACGGCGAGCCCAGCCTCACAAATGTAGAGCTGGGATCGACGAATTCCTTTCTGAATTGTTTTAATATTCTTTTCACTGTCTTTTAGCGGTTGCAGATCAATCAATACTATTAGCCGTTGCAAACTAGCTTTAATAAAAAGAAACGGCAGGTTAACCTCTCGAGGAGTCAAAGCATTGATGGAGACCTCAGCTCTTTCCTTCTTCCCAAGAGAAGAATTCAAATTAAGAGAAAAGGTTCTCAGATTATAATAAGGACAGACACAGAGAAAGCAAATAGAGGGAAAACACGACAGAAATAAAAAGAAATTCATCTGTTCTTCATTGCTAACATCTTCCTGCAGATTACAAACATCCCGTGACACAAATCACAACTACTTGCTCAGGATCATCACAGCAAGAGAAGGAAGAAGTAGTTAAAAGAAGAAGCTCTATCCACAAGCTATCATCAACTCTAATCAGACAGGTGGAGCCTTCCTCAACACCATATTCAGATCCATTCAACTTCAAATCGGGATCTTCAAGAGTCTTCTTATACAGAGAAGAACAATATACTTTCTGCTTTTCATCTTTACTTTCTTACCCCATTCTATACAGGGTTATAACTCTCTTCAAAAGTTAATCCCGGTGACAGGGCACCTTAGCAAAAACCTGCAGTTTGGTTAGAGCACCTTATCAACAGCTCACCTGGTGTGAGGCCACCTTATCACCAACCTCCTAGTGGATTCCTACTAGTGGGTAGAAGAGTAGATGTACCCAGTTAAGGGGAACTACTATATATTTTGTGTCATCAGTGGATTGCTTGTTTTATGTTTTTATTTCCTGTGTTGTGTTATTTATATGCACTCTAACTGTCAGATCTTATTGCTCATACAGAAATCAGCAAACTCACTTATATATACATATATCACATACTTTGAAAGTAAAAATTAAGCAAGATCTTTTAATAAGATAAATAAGAACTAAACCTCCACATTCAATTGGTATCAGAGGAGTTGATTTTTCACACAGGCTAACACCTGAAATCACAAAGATCACTTTTAGTTCTTAGGGTTTTCAAAATGGCACAAGAAATCCTTCTGTTCTCAGATCCACCCATATTTAATTTAGATAATATCTCATTATGGCAAGTTAGAATTAAATTATATATGAATGCTATAGATGAAGAAATTTACAAATCTATTTTGACAGGACCTCCCCCCATATCATCAAAGGCTGCTACATCTGCATTACCTAGTTCCACGGGTCTCAAGTCCACTTCGAGAGCAATGAAAGCGCTTGTTTATGTTGGTGCTGATAGATCTTCTTCAGAGAAGACTACCAACAGAGAAACTGATGTCATCACCCGTGTTTGCAAAATAAAGCCAGATAAATTCAAAGCTGGTACTGATGATGGGCAGACTGATAAACATAAAGGACCTTCCCCATCTACAGAACCTACCACATCTTCTGACCACTCAACAGATGTAGATGCCAAAGCCATGCAGATCTTGACTCAATATATGTCAAGAGACATTCTTCAAAGAGTCAAAGACTGTACTTCTGCAAGAGGAATCTGGAACTCCCTCTCTAGGATGGTAAGTGAACCCTCTTCCACTTCTTTAACTAACTGTATTTATGATGCAGAACCATCAACAAACCTAAGTGAAGAAGAAGAAGAAGAACTTAGAGCTAGAGCTTTCTGCATGATGGCCATATATGGCTCACATCAAATCCCAGACACAGAGGCTAAATTAGAAAAGGTAAATGAGGTAACTCCAACATCCAACTTTCCCTCTAATACTTTCTAGTCTGACCTTAAATTAACATTTACAGACTTAATAATATTTGAAAATAAAATTTTAAAAGAGTTAACAAAAATAGATTTTCTAACTCCTGAGAATAATGAACTTCAAGAAAATTTGAAATCATCAAGAGAACAAACTGTTTTTCTTAAAAACAAATTTTCTATGGCAAGCACAACCAATGGGAGAAATCTCAAAATGCAGGCCAGAAAGATTGAACAAATTTCTAAAGAAAAAGAAATTGATTATCAAAGAATTCTCTTTTTATTTTGTACTTTATTGAAGTAAAAAGGCCAATATACTTAATAACAAGGAAATGTTTAATATTCTCACTCAAATTATAATTAAAATTCTTTTGAAAACATTATCAGATATACTTCAAATTCTTACAGACCTTCTCCAAATTATGTTGAGCATTCTACAGTAGTTGCATTGATTAGAAATAATCAGAAGCACTGAGTGTGAGTCTCTTCTGATAAGGGGATTCGTTAAGAAGGAAGGTATCAGACAGTTTTTTTTCTTAAAATCCATTAAAGATTGCTGCAATTGAAAATTTTAAAATCCTTAATCTAAGAAAGCAGAGTTGCTCAAATAATTTAAGAACAATTAAAGGCCAAGTGAGAGAGAAAATGAGAAATTCAGAGAAACCAAATGAGAGAGAAAAGGAGAAAATAAAAATTAAAACTGCTAGAATCCTAACCAAATAGAGAAGATTACCAGACCTCAAGACTTAATCTTTCTGATTACCTAGGTTGATGCAATTAAAAATTTTAATTCAAGAAATAAGCTGTTGCACTTGAAATTTTTTTCAAAAGCTGTTTTGACTAAAAGAAGATTTCCCGATTACTAGGTTTTAACTTGAATCTTGATCCCAACTCAAATAGGGGGAGATTGTTGGAACCTTAGCTTTTGATTTGAGTTAGGATCCATCCTCTTTGTCAATAAGTCATCTAATAAGTTAGATCAATTAAGAAATCTAAGTAAACATAAATTAAATATGATGCGATCGAATCAGAGAATATACTTAAGCATATAATATAAAGTTCTCAGCGCTCGACAAATAGCCAGACAACGCTCGACAAATTCCAGCCAAACGGCGCTCGAGAAATACTCATCAGAACATCGTTCGACAAATGGCGAAATGTGCTCGACGAATTCAGTCAGAGAAATCTCAGCGGCCAAACATTCCCTAAAAGGCGCTCGACAAATTCAACTCAGACATCTCAGCGGTCTACGACTTCTAAGATAGAGACAATCGCTCAGCACATCAGACGGCGAGCCCAACCTCACAAATGTAGAGCTGGGATCGACGAATTCCTTTCTGAATTGTTTTAATATTCTTTTCACTGTCTTTTAGCCGTTGCAGATCAATCAATACTATTAGCCGTTGCAAACTAGCTTTAATAAAAAGAAACGGCAGATTATCCTCTCGAGGAGTCAAAGCATTGATGGAGACCTCAGCTCTTTCCTTCTTCCCAAGAGAAGAATTCAAATTAAGAGAAAAGGTTCTCAGATTATAAAAAGGACAGACACAGAGAAAGCAAATAGAGGGAACACACGACAGAAATAAAAAGAAATTCATCTGTTCTTCATTGCTAACATCTTCCTGCAGATTACAAACATCCTGAGACACAAATCACAACTACTTGCTCAGGATCATCACTGCAAGAGAAGGAAGAAGTAGTTAAAAGAAGAAGCTCTATCCACAAACTGTCATCAACTCTAATCAGACAAGGGGAGCCTTCCTCAACACCATATTCAGATCCATTCAACTTCAAATCAGGATCTTCAAGAGTCTTCTTATAAAGAGAAGAACAATATACTTTCTGCTTTTCATCTTTACTTTCTTATCCTATCCTGTACAGGGTTATAACTCCCTTCAAAAGTTAATCCCGGGGACAGGGCACCTTAGCAAAAACCTGCAGTTTGGTTAGAGCACCTTATCAACAGCTCACCTGGTGTGAGGCCACCTTATCAACAACCTCCTAGTGGATTCCTACAAGTGGCTAGAAGAGTAGATGTACCCAGTTGAGGGGAACTACTATATATTTTGTGTCATCTGTGGATTGCTTGTTTCAAGTTTTTATTTCCTGTGCTTTGTTATTTATATGCACTCTAACTGTCAGATCCTATTGCTCATACAGAAATCAGCAAACTCACTTAAATATACATATATCACTTACTTTGAAAGTAAAAATTAAGCAAGATCTTTTAATAAGATAAATAAGAACTAAACCTCCACTTTCAGCGATCTCAGCTTACACTTGGTGCGATGATTTTGCTACTACAGTGACTCCTATTTATAGGCGGGCGACCTGATCCAGTCACCGCCCTATGAGATAGAGTCACCACCCTTGACCGCGTGACCAGACCGGTCAACCCGCGCAATCAACAAAAGATCCTCCTGCTTAGTGAGCTCGCCGACTTCAACGGAAGTCGCGCGATCATGACAACTCGCTCGGTCATGACGCTCACCACCTGTGTTTGCCACCCGACCTCCTACAGAGACCGCGAACACACCAGGCCGACTAGGGCAACAGCCCGCCAAGTCGACCAAACACCTGTGACCGCATATACCAGCTGATCGCCGAAGGACCAGCCATGCGAACACACACACCGGAGACCGCGCGACTAAGAAGACCTTAGTTTACGCGCACCACAAAGAAACCAGATAGCCACCAGACCGGCCTGCCCTCCACCATGCGATCACAAGCACTAGATCACGAGATAACACCAGCTTGCAATGCGGTCACACGACCAGACCACGCGGCCTCACCTCGGCACCCTTGGACAGAAGAACGGCGGTCACGCCGAATAGCTCGCGGCTAGACCAGAGAGGTCAGACCGCCAGAGGACACCGCAAGACCGTGCGGTCAGACCAGACCGTGCAGTCTCCCCCAGACCGCCAACTTCACAAACTTCCACTTCAACATTTTCAACACTCCCCCTTGAAGTGGGAAGTTGAAAACAACCCAAGTAAACTCCTTATCTTAGTGAACGGCCCCTTCGCCAGCGCCTTTGTGAAGATGTCAACAACGTTGTCCTGACTCCAAACATGCTCGACCGAAAGAGACCCCTCTAGCACCTTCTCACGAACGAAATGATGCTCGATCTCGTTATGCATGGTCCTCACGTGACAAACTGGATTAGTAACCAATTTGAGAGCACTCTCATTGTCATCGCGGAGCAGAGTCGGACCCCGAACCTCCTTATGGACGTCTCCAACCAACCTCCTAAGCCAGATGGCTTCTTGAGCTACCAAGGCCGAATCCTCGGATTCCGCTTCCGTGGTTGAGACAGATACGGAATCCTGCTTCTTGCTACACCATGATATAGCCGTGGGGCCCGCCATGAAGACGTATCCAGACGTCGACTTCCGATCATTCGAATCTCCCCCGTAATCAGCATCCATATACCCATGCACCTTGAAGCCCGCATCCCTCCTGTAAAGGAGACCCATATCCGAAGTCGTCTTGACATACTTCAATATATTCTTGGCCGCTAGTAGATGAGGCATCCGTGGTTCCGCCATATAACGGCTCACCCTGCCAACTGCAAACGCAATATCCGGCCTAGTAATTGTCAGATAGATCAAGCTCCCAACCAGAGCGCGAAACACCAGTGGATCTTCCAGAATCCTCCCCTCATCCTTGCGAAGTTTCATGGCCTTCTCTAGAGGTGAGGAAATGCACTTCCCTTCCTTCATGCCGAACCGCTCCATGTTTTGCTCCGCATATCCAGCCCCAAGATTCGGACAGGCTCTTCGACATAAGAAAGATTGGGTTGCAAAATGGGCACTGAATCAAGAACAATCCAATCACTACGCAAACACTTCCTCAACTGGCTTACATGAAACACATCATGAACATTAGGGAAGGAAGCAGGCAAATCCAATCTATATGCTGACACTCCGATGCGCTCAACAATCTGGAAAGGTCCCACATACCGGGGATCCAACTTGTGGTTCCTTCCAAATCTCTTAACACCTGGCATCGGAGAGACTTTCAAGAACACCAAATCTCCAACGGTGAACTCTAGATCCACCCTTCTTCGGTTAGCATACTTCTCATACCGCTCCTGAGCAATACAGAGCTTCTCGCGGATATGAGTCACAGCAACATTCATCTCTTCCAAAGCCTCTGGGCCTAGCAAGGGACTCTCACCAACCTCGGCCCAAAACAACGGAGTCCGACAATGCCTCCCATACAGAGCCTCAAACGGGGCCATTTGTAGTCTTTCTTGATAACTGTTGTTATACGCGAACTCCATCAATCCAAGCCGCTTATCCCAAGCTCCACCATGATCTAAGATATAGCACCTTATCATATCTTCCAAAATCTGATTAACTCTTTCTGTCTGACCATTGGTTTGGGGATGATAAGCGGTAGAGTACCTAAGGTCAGTACCCAAGGCTCCCAGCAAACTCTGCCAGAAACGAGACGTATACCTCGAGTCTCGGTCCGACACAATGCCCACAGGCACACCATGCAATCTGATAACTTCATCCAAATACAGCTCTGCTATTTTCTCCATCGAGTATCCAATCTTAAACGGCACAAAGTGAGCACACTTTGTCAAGCGATCTACTATAACCCACACCGAGTCATGACCACTGGGAGATCTCGGCAAACCGGTAATGAAGTCCATCGAAATACTCTCCCACTTCCAGCTTGGAATATCTAACCGGTTCAACCTACCTCCAGGCCTCTTATGATCTGCTTTCACGCGCTGACAAGTTAAACATTCAGACACATACTTCGCTATATCGTTCTTCATACCCGACCACCAAACGATCTGCTTCAGATCTGTATACATTTTCGTGGAACCAGGATGATAGGAAACGCTAGAATCATGCGCCTCGCTACAGATCTTTGTCCGAATTTCTTCCAACGCGGGGACGCAATATCTACCTCGGTACCTCAAAGTATCCTTATCATCGATTGAAAAATCTGGTAATTCTCCTTTTTCAGTTCTACTTCGAAGATGCTGCAAGTCAGGATCTTCCTTCTGATGCAGCCTAGTAAGGGCAATCCAAGAAGGCTCTTCAACCTCTAAGCTCGAAGGTGCGGTACAACTACCGACTGAGATATCCATCAACATAAACTCCTCTACTAAGGACTACACTGAGAGATTGAAGATATGCGCGGTTTTCCGGCTCAGGGCATCGGCCACCATATTAGCCTTACCCGGATGGTACAGAATATTCACCTCATAATCCGCCACATACTCCAACCACCTCCGCTGGTGCAGATTCAGCTCCTTCTGGGTGAAGACATACTTCAGACTTTTATGATCCGTGAAAATCTTGCATGACACTCCATATAACAAGTGTCTCCAAAGCTTCAAAGCATAAATTACTGCGGCGAATTCTAAGTCATGGGTAGGGTAATTCTTTTCATGAACTTTCAATTGTCTAGACCCATAAGCAATCACCTTCCCTTCTTGCATCAACACACAACCCAGGCCAATGTGAGATGCGTCTACATAAACTGCATACTCGACTCCTTCGATCGGCAAGGCCAACACCGGAGCACTACACAAACGCCTCTTCAATTCCTGAAAGGCCTCTTCGCACTTATCGCTCCAAACAAAAGCAGTATTCTTCTGGGTAAGCTTAGTCAAGGGTGCGGACAGTACTAAAAATCCTTGAACAAATCTCCTGTAGTACCCGGCCAACCCTAAGAAACTCCTTATCTCCTTAGGCGTCGAAGGCGTCTTCCAATCCAATACGGCAGAAATTTTAGCGGGGTCTACCGTAATTCCATCTTTGTTCACCACATGACCCAGGAAGGACACCTGAGAAAGCCAGAATTCGCACTTACTCAGCTTCGCATACAACTTGTGCTCTCTAAGAGTAGACAACACTAAGCGCAAATGCATATCATGCTCCTCAGCACTTCTAGAATAAACCAGCACATCGTCGATGAAAACTACGACGAAATGATCCAGAAAATCCTTGAACACACGGTTCATCATGTCCATAAATGCAGAGGGTGCATTTGTCAAACCAAATGACATGACTAGAAATTCAAAATGGCCATAACGAGAACGAAAGGCAGTCCGGGGAACGTCCGACTCACGGATCCTCAACTGATGGTAGCCTGATCGAAGATCAATCTTTGCAAACACCGTGCTACCACGCAACTGATCGAACAGATCATCAATCCTTGGCAACGGATACCTGTTCTTGATGGTCACTTTGTTTAATTCTCTATAATCTATGCACAACCTCATAGAACCGTCCTTCTTTTTCACGAACAAAACCAGAGCACCCCAGGGAGAAGAACTAGGTCTGATAAAACCACAATGCAACAACTCATCTAACTGAGTTCGCAACTCTTCTAACTCACGCGGGGCCATACGGTACGGTGCCTTAGCAATAGGACGAGTACCAGGCTCAAGATCAATAACGAACTCCACATCTCTAACGGGCGGGAGACCAGGGAGATTAGCAGGGAAGACATCGGGAAACTCTCGCACCACCAGAATATCCTCGATACACGGCGAACCACCAACAGCTTCTACTACAGAAACAAGGTAAGCCAAACAACTGGAAATTAACAGTTTCCGAGCACATGCCGCAGAAATTATTGAAGAACTCTGGTACGGAGAACCAAAAATGCTCATGGGTTGACCGTTGTCCATCACGAAGTCCAGACGCTTTTCCTTGCATCGGAGGACCGCATAATAACTGGACAACCAGTCCATAACCAATATTACGTCAAAGTCTTCTAAGTCCAACACTTTGAGATCAGCAATAGCCAAGAAATCTTCTAAGAGAACGGGGCAACTTCGGACGCACTGGTTCGAGGACACCAGATCACCTGAAGGGAACTTAACGAGGAACGAATCGTTTCCCAGCTCAGGGGTCAAACAGTGACGCTCAACGAAGGCCCTTGCTACAAACGAATGGGTAGCACCCGAATCGAACAGAACATGCGCCCAACGATTCTTTACCTTAAATCTTCCTATAAGCGCGAAGAGAAACTAGTCTAATACAGCGAACTAAAAAGGAAACAAGACTAAAAAGTTGTCTTAAGGTCTAACCTGCGATCACTTGGGTCGAAGACTTCGCTTGCTCCTGGGTTAACACGTTCAGCTTTCCTCTTCCTTTATCCTGATCCTGCGGCGGCGGCAAGGTTCGAAGCGGAACAGGCTGCAACGGGGGTTGAATCAGCGGGCATTGGAACTTCATGTGCCCCTTCTGCTTGCACTGGAAGCAGACCTTATCTTTGGTCCAACACTGGGCCACATCATGCCCCTTCTGCTTGCACAACTGGCAGAGCACCTCACCCTTCGGAGCACCCTGGATTGCTAGCACTCGCTGCTGCTTCTGAGCTCCCTTCCTCTTGAAACATTTCTCCACTGGATGGCCGGGGCGGCCACAGAAGCTACACACCTCTCCACTCCTTTTCTTTGGAGCCGAGCTAGGTACCTTGGGGGTCTCCCCCTCTTCGACTTTCCTCTTGTCCTTTTCTCATTAGAGCACCCCGATTCTTGGCGTTGTCGATAGCCTCGACTTTCAGCGCTGCTTCTACCACTTCAGCATAACTTTCAGATCTATAAGCACTCGCCAACTGCTGAATATCGCTACGAAGACCTCCAAGAAATCGCTTCATTCTTCCTACCTCAGAAGCCACTAAATCTGGAGCAAATCTGCTCAACTTACTGAACTCGATCTCATACTCACTAACCGTGAGTTGTCTTTGCTTCAGGTGCAGAAAATTATTCATTAAACGGTCTTGCTCGACCGACGGCAAGAATTTCTTTAACACCATCGCCTTGAACGACTCCCACGAACATCCACCTTCGAGATTTTCCCTCTCCCTAATCCACCAGCTCTTAGCAAGTCCTTTCAACTGGTTTGCGGCGTCCATCACCTTTTGGTCTGCAGAGATTCCTTAGTACGAAAACATCTCCTCAATGGCAACAAACCAGTCATCTAATGCCATGAAATCAGCTCTTCCGTCAAACGTAGGAGGTCCCAACCTTTGAAAATGCGAAATAAAATTCATTTCCTGTGGTATCGCTACTGGGGGTACCAAGGGAGTAGGAGGAGTAGGTACAGTCTGTCCTACTACTGGGGCCTGCACAACGGGTTGCTGCCTAGCACCGGCAGCCAACAACGCCTCAACCTGCGACTGCATCGCAACCATCTGCCTAGCCAGAGTCTCATTGCTCTGGCGCAGACTCTCGATCAAGGCTTCACTCTGCGCACCCGAAGACTCGACCTCCGACTGGGGAGTCGACCTAGTCGCAACACGCCTCCGAGACATCTCTGCTAATACGCATAAACCTCTAATTAAAACTTAACCTTACACTAGAACTACACAGCTTGTTTCAGAACATACATGTACAGTTACTTGCCATTTCCACTACCTTTCTCTGGGATATTTTCATGATGATATGCTAAATTCAGGAATGATACTACATCGTCCCACTTGACTCATGTGCAAGGGGCATGAATGCATGAATTTTCTATTCTTTTTGAAATCATGTATGTACGTGTGTCATCATATAAGTCTTAAACATCGCACGTGTGCTTATGCAATGCTATGTAAAGTATGTTGTGCTATGCATTCTAATAAAGGCCTTAATGCATGTTATGAGCGGCGTACACATGTAATAATATGCATCCAATACTACATAATATTGCATGTAACGAAAGAGAAAACGTGATAATGGGCATCCATGTGATGATGGTTATGCATCCTATACTACATAACCGTCACATGTTGCCACCTATGGTGGATCCATATACAAACACATATTATGCATCCCATACTACATAATATGCCCCGTATACTTCTTATCATGCTATGAGTGTAGTGTTCATGCTTCGGCCAAGACGTACTGATGACACATCGGTGTGTGTATGCAATGAAACCAAACAACAACTATATCAGAATTTGTTGCCCAACCAACTTGTCGAACAACCTCCCTCTGATACCAACTGTCACAACCCGCATTTTCCCCGAATTTAAGAATATCAGAGTAAGAGAAAATGCACGTCGTGATTCCACGTCATGCAGGAGACAACTGCAGACGCTCAGGCGGGAACCTATTACTTATTAAAATAAACCATGTTTTCATGATAATTCGTCATTTGAAATCATTTATAGGGTTTGAGGTAAGAACTGTGTCTCTTAGTTCGTGGATCAACTAGTCCACCGAGAAAGTATATTTAATTGCAGCAGAAAGTACTTGATTTAGTTTACTTAAAATCCTTAAATGTATGCAATGTCAGGATATAAGTAAATGATATGCACATGACTAGGCGTATTATAAGTATAGAAAATACTTTTAGGCGACTTTAAAGATAAGATTTTCAGTTCAAAAGAATGCAATGAGGATGAAGGAAAAGCCATTTATAACTATAGTGCACCTAACATAAATTCTTCCCAGAGAGTCGGATAACACAGGATCTAAAAGTAGTGGCATAATCTGGCAAATAAACTATCAAGTATAAAAAGGGGCACAATGGGCGTCAACAACATGACACTAACCCATTGGCACCAACTAGTATGTCTGAGCGCAAGAAGTAACTAAAAACAACTACCTCGCAACAGCGGGGCGAACAGCTACAGAGACTCTGAACTTCAGGCTACACCACTAGCCGCTACGGATCTGAACCTGAGGCATTCAATAAAACAAAGAACGCCTCAGCAAGGGATTACAAGTGGCAGAAAACTAGCAGAAAAACAAGCAAGGCATAAGGGGTACCAACCCAAGCCAAATTTACCGAAAGAGAGCTCTGAACAAAGAACCAACAAGCATCAAGTGCACTAAATATCAAAAGAGAAACAACACGTTCATTTATTTAGTTTTATCAATTATAGAGACTGATCATCTCAAATTATACGGGAGCGGTTAACTACCTCCGCTACCCAAAGCCCAAAACCAGGTGGGGGTACCACTAGACCCAACCACCCAGACACGACTACCGTGCAAGGCTGTAACATTTTCCCCCACTGTCCCCCAGACACAACTACTGTGTAAGGTTAAAGACAGTAGTTCTTATTACTTAAATTTTAATTAAACACGGGATGCTGCCCGAAAGGATAATCACTGGAAGGCCCTAAGAAATAGGGTCAAGGCAAAGTACACATCGATCAATATAAATCATAAGGGTGACTCAAATGTCAACAGAACACAACGAGTAAAAAGAGGGTCAAACGAGAGGGATTCGAGGTCAGGAGCACCGAAGGGTTACTGGCAATCATCCATGTATACCCGAGGGGACACAAGATTCAAACACAGAAACTCAACGAAATCACATGCGTTCCGGGCGGGGTTCCAAGGGGCCGCGCCCCTGGCGGGGTCTTAGGGGCAGAGCCCCTAACGGGTTCCAAGGGGCAGCGCCCCTGGTGGTGGTCTCGCTAACCACCGGGAACCATACAAAAAATCACATCAAATTGAGGACTTCCCGAGAACTACAAAGGACTTCTCGGGAGATAGAAGGTTGAATTTTCGAGTAATAGGCAAACTCTCGAGACATGAAAGGTATCTCTCGAGATATGAAGGGGAAATCTTGAGACATCAGAAGGGATCTCTCGAGACATGAAAGGAAAAATCTCGAGACATAAGCAATTTCTCGAGACATGAAGGGGAAATCTCGAGACATCAGAAGGGATCTCTCGAGACATGAAAGGAAAAATCTCGAGACATAAGCAGTTTCTCGAGACATGAAGGGGAAATCTCGAGACATCAGAAGGGATCTCTCGAGACATGAAAGGAAAAAATCTCGAGACATAAGCAGTTTCTCGAGACATAGGAGGTTAATTTCTCGAGACAAGGGAAATCTCTCGAGAAATCAGAAGAAAACTATAGATTTAGTAAGGGAACGAGGATTTTATCTATCTCGGTTTTCTCCAGGGAACAACTACCCGATTCATAGCAAAGGAAGAACAATCAAGGAAGCTTATATCAACACTCCAAGACTTAAGTTAAACCGAGCGACATGAAATCGACACGAGCGAAACAATGCTTCAAGAAAAGAAAGAGAAGGAGGAGGAAGCCACTTGCCTTAACCTTGCAAAACTCGCCAAACTCCGCTCCGAATGCCAAGGTAACTCCCGAGCACGAAGACCTGGAGCGCTAAGGACCGAAAGGAAGAGTTAGGTCATTTCCATAACTCCAAAACTTCCGCGAAGAAGAACAAGCTTACTACTAAGACGAAGATCTCGCCGAGAGCTTTCCGAATCTTCAAACCAAACTCGAATCCGACCACTACAGCTCTAGAAATCGCCGGTTGAAGGCTCCACGAACCTCCGCTCTCGCCCTAACCCTCGGCGGCTGCTTTTGATCGAGGAAGAGGATGAATAGGGAAAGGGGAAGGCTTTAGGCTTATATATAAACCTAAATTTATTATTTAAATAATTAATAAATTCCCCAATTTACTTAAACTGCGAGGGCGACCAAAACACCTCGGATTTCTATGAAATTCGCACCCTAGCTGAAAAACGGCACTACGAATCCAACGGCGAAGTCAGAATTCCATTCCGACGAGACAAACTCCGGATAAAGCCTCCCGAAGCTAAAATCTTGATAATTACTCAAAACCTTCACCATAACTCGAATCGACGCGAAAACTAGCACGCTCGATCTGAATCACGAGCTCCTACTAAGCTAAGGCTCGAAACACTACCAAAAGAGCTGACGTAACGCCCTTACGCCAAAATTACGTCACAACGGGTACGTAAAATAATTGATGAAAATCAGGGGCGTTACAAAGATGTTTCTTCACTGTACCTTCCTCATCCCGCCAGGCTTTCGGCTCTTCAATGCATAAGGTCTGATCAACCGGAGGAGGGGCATCCTGCATCCTTGTACATAAAGAAAGGGGGTCAGGAAATAAATTGGAAGAAAAACTAAAAGAAATCTCATCTGAGGGGATAATCCCGGCTTCATCCCCCGTAGGGTGTGGCAATGACAAACTGATGATATCATCGAAGATTTCACTAGACTCAACAGCGCACGCAATGGCCTCCTCTATAACTTGGACTTCCTCGCACTGGAAAGAAACATTAGCATCGGCACAATCGAGACTGTCCTCCTCCATGAGAGTGGGCACGACACTGTGCAGGTCTGCAATATCCTACAAATTGACCTCAATGACAATATCAGAAATAGATGTAGATTCGTGTGTAGTGGGAGAAGACGTGCCACTTGAGAGTTCGGGCTCACTCTCCACACAAAGGCACAAATCCACGCAAAGTGGTATGTGAACCGAAGAGTTATGGGGGGTCGCATCAAAAACAGAGTCTTGAGGGACACTGATGCACGTGTCGATTCCAGATCCTCCAAAAAGTGAAGGTGGAAGTGACACGTAACCAGAGGAGGGAGCTGTGTTCGCAGAATTTGAGGATGTGACGATCCGGATATCCGGCTCATCTTCATCCGCCAATTGGCGAAGATAATCCGCACAGTCCTTCAAGGTTTGCTCTCTACTTTTGCAAAATAAGCACTGCTTTACCGGCTTTGCCGGCACCCAAGGTGCGGTAGCCGCGTAATAGTGCGACAACAGAGGCGAAGTAGAGGAGCCAAAAGATTTATGGGCTCCGTACGGTTTCTGAACGACACCATACTCTTGGGACACCTATCACTAACATGGGATGTGTTCCCACACAAACGACATCGGATATTCAAATGCGCCCACATGACACAGAAGAAGAAAATAGCTTACTAAAGAATAAATTAAAGAAAAGAAAAGACTCAATCAAAAACAATCGATTCGCAACCAACATCTCATCATGCCTGCATTCCCCGGCAACGCCGCCAAAAACTTGATGCGTATTCGGCAAGTGCACCAGTCGATGTCATGTAATAAATTTGGGAATCGCTTCCCCGAATATCGTCTCTCATGGAATGCAGGTTCTGGTGAACGAAACGTGTGGTGATTGATTGTTATACGAGCGAAGAAAATAACAACAAGGACTTTGTGATTGGTTTCCTAAGCTAGTGATGCGGGTCAAAACTCCGCTTCACAAGGCGGGATGGTTGCAACGGCCGCGATGTCGTGCTTCAGGTGGCGCATGGACGGAAGGTAACTGTGATGAATGAGGGTCGCACACACCTCTTCGCAAACATCACCACTAGCAATTGCTAGGTGGCTTCTCACACAAAGGACTCAGAAAATCACAACAAGAAGGAAAAGCTATTCTAATACCACAACGTCATTGCACATGAACAAGCAAGGATTTAAATCATTACTCTAACAATAGTTCATTACAACACACTAAGAGAAAACACAAGCATCAAGTTTAGAGAGGACCAAACAGAAGATATCACCGCATCTTGGATTCTCGGCCGGAATGAGAGGTTGTCGGGCTCTCTCCGGGCTCGGCCCTCAGATGGTGTGCAGACTCAAAGCAGGTTGTCACTGCTCCAAGGATCTGCAGCACTTCTATGGCTTCCCACGACAAGGAATGCTTGAACTAGTGGCGGAGAATGCTTGCTAACGCTCCCGGATGGAATAATGGTGGAATAAATCGCCGGAAAATGGTATCCTTGGTGGTGGAGGTGAAGGAGAAGCCTTCAGACCTAAGAAACTGCGGGAAGGACCTGATTTCCCGTTCCCCGGAGGGCTCTCTCGTTGACTGCGGCTTATCCTGCTTTTTATACTAAACAGGCAGAAAAATGGTCACGCACAGTCGAACGCACGACCGTGCGTGAACCGTGCGTTATTAAATGATAAAATCTGACTTGAGGGAGACGCTGCGCCGCCCGTGCGTTTTACTCACGCACGGGCAAATCCGCCCGTGCGTAAAAACGCACGGGTAAATTCAGAATGACTAAAAACAAGAGGAAACAGGTCGACCGTGCGTTTTACTCACGCACGGGCAAATCCGCCCGTGCGTAAAAACGCACGACTAAACTCAGATTGTCCATTTTCTGCCCAGATACAGACGCACGATCGCAACCGTCCGTGCATCAAGGTAATGCATGACCGTGCAATATGCACAGACATAAATTTTGGTGGAAAACGGGACTATCCGGCCACCTGCACATAAGACATACCAGCTGGGAATACACCTCTAGCACCAAATAAATACAGAAAAAGGATTGGGGAGCACCATGTGCTTACCCCCAATAACAAGGAGCGCTAATGCACACCGAAACGGGCCTAAGAGTGCACCTAGAAGGGAATAACAAATATGACCGTAAACATGCCTAAAGTGTGGTGCATCGACTAGAAATACGGCCCAGATGAGTCCATAAAAGTGTATATAAATGGGACTCATCACAAGCCTTGCCTTGTAATTGCTTAAGTTGGTGATGATTTGGGTTGGACTTCTTCTTTTGTTTTATAAATAAAAGATAACCTTTATATTAAGAGCTTAGAATTGGCGGATGTTTTTGAAGAGTCTCGCAAGTACTCCTACTTTGAGATATTAACTGTTATCCTATTGAAGGATAGAAGTAACGGTCTTTTTCTTCTTTCCGAATATTGACAATTACGCCTCGGCTACAACGCCGATTTCTATTGAATTGAAAACTAGAAAAGGAGAGTTTTGCACTAAATGAGTTTGGAAAGCTGTATTTGAATTCTTAGTCCAAATTAATCATTTGATAAAGTCAAGTATACCTTATCGCAAGTAATACAGGATATTTTTTTTGAAAATATCGGGATCGTATATTTCCGCGGGTCGTGTTGATTATGCTACTTCGAGGAACGAACTATTATTTTATCGGAATAATATTTTTAGTTGGTTTAATAAAAATTCTAAGTGATAAAATGCGAAAGACGATAATAAGCGATTAACTAGAGTTCTAAGCGATGAGAAAGATAGCGCGCGACGTCGAATTACCTTGAGACGAAAATAGATTTTTTCGTAGAATTAAAAGTGATAACTTTTCAAAATATTAAGATGACTTGACCGTGGAGGTTCCATAATTATGAACGCTCCTCTCTCGAGGGTACGCCCACATGAGATTATGAATATTCGACCGAACTCTCGTTCTACAATCGAATGTTCTTAATACTCGCTTTATGTTGTGAACCCCGCTATTGGGTTTTTATTTCCAATTCGGGAGAATTACCTCATCCTCTCTCGAGGGTAGAGCGCACTTCTCTTTACCCGTGAGCGATCAATCCGTACGCACGAGCCTCTCGGCTAACTAGGTACGAGAACGGAAATGAAAACCACACATCGATTATGTGGCTCCACTCAACGTGATTCTCGTGTAAACCTTAAGCGTTAATTATTTTAGAAAGAGATGTTTTAATTTTATAGAAAAACTATTTTTGTGTCCCAATGCTCTTCGACGTCGTGTGATAAAGGAAATTAGCCACTCATCGGAATGGAGACGGCATTATCGGTTGAAAAATACATGTTTAATGATTAAAGCAGATATAAGCGGATAAAAAGGAAATAAAAAGACTTATATAAAAAACAGTAATAGTATCCGTCCCAACCACCTTAAACAAGCGCTAAAAAGTTCTTAGCCTCTTATTCAAGAAGGGGGTGGTATAGAAATGAAAAGACTTATAAAGGTGCAGAAATAATATCCGTCCCAACCGACTTAAATAAATGCTAAAGTTAATTAGCCTCTTATTCAAGATGGGGGTGGTATAGAAATGAAAAGACTTATAAAGGTGCAAAAATAATATCCATCCCAACCGACTTAAATAAATGCTAAAGTTAATTAGCCTCTTATTCAAGATGGGGGTGGTATATAGCAGTAATATGAAGACTGAAATAAAACTAAGTTACAAAAAAAAATATAATCTCATACACGCACACACTCTAAAAAAGACTGAAAAGAAAGCGTTTAAATTGAAAGCGATAAAATAAAGCGAAAAAGAAAACGATAAAACTATTTTATGAAAGCTTGTAAATCTAAGCTATGAAAACAGTAAACCTAGATTATGAAAGCAATAAACCTAACTATAAAAGCAATAAAACTAAATTATGAAAGCAATAAAGCTAAACTCATACACGCACACACGCTAACATTAATAAAAAGGAAGATGATCCAAATGAGAAAAACATCATTTTATTTCTGAAATCAGCATTACAACTAGACTAGGAAGACGAAAAAAACTTAAAACGAACTTAAACTGAATTGCATAAGAGAAGCTCACAATCACTCAAAAGAACTCACAATACAACAAGAACTACTCAAAATTTGGATGAAAAATACTTCAGCCGAGCCCCTCTATTTATAGGGAAAATTTGAGTTTTACACGCCCTAGGTCACGGGCGTGACTTGGTATGTCACGGGCGTGACTTTGTGAGTCACGGGCGTGACTATGGGTGGCTGATGTCGGCAGCATGGGCGCGACTTCGAGACGTGACGTGCTGGCGGCTCACGGGCGTGACCCTGCTGGAACACGGGCGTGACTTGTAGAGTCACGGGCGTGACTTGGTCAACTCTTCGGGATTTCACCTGAAAACGGCTGCCAGCTGGAAATTTGGCTTTTAAAATTACACGCCCTTGGTCACGGGCGTGACCTCGGGCGTGACTTGAGCGATTTGTCGGGATTTGATCTGCATTGAGCCGTCCCGTTGATATTTGATCTTTAAAATTACACGCCCTTGGTCACGGGCGTGACTAAGGGCGTGACCTGGGAAAATTTTGCAAAAAAATGCAAAAACAAAAATAAAACTAAGTTAGAAACCAGAAATAATAAAATAGCAATTTATTCATTAATTTACATAGAAATTTCACAATATTAATCAAAACTATACTAATAATTATACTAAAAATACATATATTTTATTACTTATCAAATACCCCCATACTTAAGCTTTTGCTATTCCAGAGCAAAAGTAAGAGAAATCTATACGGGATTAACATAAGTTCTAATTTTTGGCTATCGTTTTATTTTAATCATAAGAGACTGAAAAATAAAAATTTGGAGTAATAAGAGTTAAGTCCTAAATTATGCAAATGATTTAAGTAGAAAGAAATGTCCTGGCCAAAAGACTTCTTAATTAACAAAATAGCAAACAAAATTGCAATCATTAGTAAACGAGATTAGATCGAAATTATAATAACCTTTGTTTAAAGAAACATGAAGGAAAAATATAAGTTACTAATTATGCTCTCAAATGATTTTTTGAATTAAAACTAGAAACAATAATTTGGTTAAGGGAAAAAGGGGGTAAAAAGCCTTGGCAAATAGAAGAGTACTTGAATTAGGGGTGAGAATTGTATCATCTCACCCCTCTTATATAGTTTCCTTTGACTCCCATCGTTGGTGTACGAGGGAAATTGACCTTTTAATTAACCCAATGCCTGTGTTTACGGAATTTGCAATTCCCATTGACATGGGATCTCTTTTAACAAATATTGGGTGCCTATGTTTACGGAATTTTTGTATTCCCATTGACATAAGATCTTTTTTTTTCTTCCTTTGTTTGTTTTTGCCATGCTAAATTGGTGTATACAAGGGGTTTTCAAGAGAAATTCTAGAATAATAAAAAAAAATTTGAGAGCAACCTTAGTAAGTTGAATATTCCTAGATTCCTGAAGACATAAAGTAGGGATAATTGCAGTCTAAAGTTGTTTTGCCAACATAATACACATGTCTCTATTTTAGCTAGTAGAAGTAGTGCTTGATAACAAAGCCTCTATTTAAATAAAAAACACAAGATATTCTTTAAAACTTAACCCCGAACGTTTAAATCTATCGATCTTAGATAAACAAATAAATAGTAAAACTAGCGATTATGAAAATCCACAAACATATACTCTCGAAACTAAATGCTTTAAGAATAAAAGTAAAGTAGGGTTTTTATTTTTGGATATTATTTTTGTTTTTTCAACTATATATAGTTATATATATTTTTTTGTATTTTGTAAGTTGTAAATTTTTTTTGTTTTTTATTATGACAAAGTAAAAAAAACAAAAGTTTTTGTAGAGCCTTTTTTTGTTTTTTTGTTTTTTTTTGTTGTGACAAAGTAAAAAAGTACCTAATTTTTTTTTGTTTTTGTAAAAAGAAGCCTTGTTGGTTTTTTTTTTTAATGAAAACGGTAAAACACCCCCATACTTAAAATCCAACATTGTCCCCAATGTTGTAATGTAAGTATGAAGAAGAGAAAATAACATTGCAATATATACAAAAGGAAAGAGGAAGCAAAAAGGCTTCCCTGAATGAAAGCTGGCGGGGTCGTAAGAAACCCTGCAAAAAGAGATAAAAAAGCATAATACAAATATTAGATAAATATGGGGTGCCTCCCACAAGCGCTTTGTTTACCATCGCGTAGCTTGACGCATTTGGCGTGGTGAGATTATAAATTGGGGAGGGTTAAAGATTCTGTGTGTCCGTCCACCGGATCGCCTGCAAGATATAGTTTTAAACGGTGGCCGTTGACTTTAAAATCGCCTTTTTCGGGGTGAGAGATAAGAACGGTCCCATACGTCCAAACCTCTTTGACTTCAAAGGGGCCGGACCAGCGGGATTTGAGCTTACCCGGAAAAAGACGAAAACGTGAATTATAAAGAAGGACAAGATCGCCCGGCGCGAAAGTTTTTGGAAATTTAATTTTTCGATCGTGGTAGAACTTAGAACGCTCCTTATAAAATTTATTACTCTCATAAGTGTTCGCACGCCATTCATCGAGTTCATTTAGTTGGAATTTCCTATTCTCGTAGGCTAAGTTCGAATCGAGATTTAAAAATTTTAAGGCCCAAAAAGCGCGGTGTTCTAACTCTACCGGTAAATGGCACGGTTTGCCGTAGACTAATCGATAGGGTGTACAACTGATAGCGGTCTTGTATGCCGTACGATACGCCCACAATGCGTCGTCGAGTTTTGAGGACCAATCCTTCCTATTTAAAGAGACGGTTTTTTCCAGAATGCGTTTTATCTCGCGATTCACTACCTCTACTTGGCCGCTCGTTTGGGGGTGATAGGCGGTGGCGAGCTTATGCGTGACGCCGTACTTAGATAAAATTTTTGAAAACTGGGCATTGCAGAAGTGCGTTCCCCTATCACTTACTATTGCACGGGGCGTGCCAAAGCGAGAAAATAATTTTTTTAGAAAATGGACGACGACTTGCGCATCATTGGTGGGCAGAGCTTGCGCTTCCGCCCACCTAGATACGTAGTCGACCGCCACTAAAATATAGCGATTATTAAAAGAAGGAGGTAGGGGGCCTACAAAGTCTATGCCCCACAAATCGAAGATTTCACATTCTAAATAAAAGTTTTGGGGCATCTCGTCACGATGAGAGATGTTACCCGACCGCTGGCAGCTATCGCATATACTCACAAAAGTGTGAGCATCCTTAAAGAGAGTGGGCCAATAAAAGCCTGACTCTAACGCTTTCTGCGCGGTCTGGTTGGCTTGATAATGCCCTCCAGCCGGCCCCTCATGGCAGTGTCGCAATATTTGCGCACCCTCCTCGCTTGAAACACATCTTCGTATCACTTGGTCTGCGCAGATGCGAAAGAGAAAGGGGTCCTCCAAAAAGTAGTTTTTCAAGTCAGAGAAGAATTTCTTCTTCTACTGAGTCGAAAAATCTTTTGGAAGGACCCGCGCGACTAAATAGTTCGCGTAATCTGCGAACCAAGGGGTAGAAGAAGTTTTTGTATTATTTATGATTAAAAGGCGCTCCTCAGGAAATCGATCGTCTATTTCTGGTTCGACGAGCGCTTCTGCGACGGGGTGTTCTAAACGTGAGAGGTGGTCGACTGCTAAATTTTCAGCCCCCTTCTTATCCCGGATCTCTAAGTCAAATTCCTGTAAAAGGAGGATCCATCGAAGTAAGCGAGGCTTGGCATCAACTTTGGCCAAAAGATATTTTAGGGCGGAGTGATCGGTGAAAACGATCACGTGTGAAAGTGTTACGTAAGGCCTGAATTTATTAAAAGCAAAGATGACGGCAAGAAGTTCCTTTTCCGTCGTTGTATAGTTAGCCTGTGCGGCATTGAGTGCGCGAGAAGCGTAATATATTGGATGAAAATATTTATTTACGCGTTGGCCTAAGACAGCTCCTACCGCGATATCGCTCGCGTCGCACATAATCTCGAATGGAAGGGACCAATCTGGCGCCACTAGAATTGGAGAATTGATAAGTTGCTTTTTTATAAAATCAAATGCCTCTACGCAGGCCGTGTCAAAAATGAATGGGGAATCCTTTTCCAGGAGGTGAGTTAGCGGTTTGGTTATTCTTGAAAAATCTTGAATAAACCGCCGATAAAAACCTGCATGGCCAAGAAAACTTCTAATTGATTTGACGTTCGAAGGAACAGGAAGTTGTTCAATTATAGCGACTTTGGCCCTATCGACCTCCATCCCCTTGGAAGATATTTTATGGCCGAGGACTAAGCCCTCTCGGACCATGAAGTTGCACTTCTCCCAGTTCAAGACTAAGTTCGTCTCCTCGCACCGTTGGAGGACTCTATCTAAATTTTTTAGACAATTTTTAAAAGAGTCTCCAAAGACGGAGAAGTCATCTATGAAGACTTCCATTATGTCTTCTACTAGCTCGCCAAATATTGCCAGCATACATCTTTGGAATGTAGCTGGCGCGTTACAGAGGCCAAACGGCATCCTTCGATATGCGAAGGTGCCGAAAGGGCAAGTAAAAGTCATTTTTTCTTGGTCCTCGGGTGAAATAGGGATTTGGAAAAATCCCGAGAGACCATCAAGGAAGCAATAAAAAGGATGACCGGAGAGACGTTCTAAGATTTGATCAATAAACGGTAACAGAAAGTGGTCTTTTTTGGTGGCATCATTTAATTTTCTGTAGTCGATGCACACCCTCCAACCCGTAACAGTGCGAGTTGGGATTAATTCATTATTCGTGTTTGCCACGACCGTTATACAGCCCTTTTTTGGGACGACTTGTACGGGGCTTACCCACGTACTGTCGGAAATAGGATAGATAATCCCCGCGTCGAGGAGTTTAATAATTTCAGTCTTAACGACTTCCCGCATGTTCAGGTTAAGTCGCCGTTGAGGCTGAATTGTTTTGCGGGGGTTTTCTTCGAGAAAAATTTTGTGGGAGCAGAATGAGGGGTTAATTCCCCTGATATCGGAAATTTGCCATGCAATTGCACGGTGATGTTTAGATAAAACTTCAACCAATTCGGATGTTTCCGAATCGGTTAAAGTAGACGATATTATAACCGAAAGTTTTAAGTTCGCGGCTAGAAAAGCATATTTTAAATGGTCGGGGAGTTGCTTAAGCTCCAAGACCGGAGGTTCTTCATAGGAAGTGGAGATTTTTAAAACTTTCGAATCAAAAGGCTCGAAAGGCGAATTTGGCGGTAATTCGTCTAAAGGAGGTTGATTCGCCAGATCCGAATCGTCTATCATTAAAGATAGCAATTCCGAAAGAGAAGAACACTCGTCCACAAACGCGGATTCCAAATTGAAACAGGAATCATCATTCGATAGTGAGTTTCGCATGGAGGGGTTGATATTAAAAGTAATTTCGTCGTCTCCAACTCGAAGGAGGAGGCGACCGTTACTGACATCGATTAACGCGCGGGAGGTTGCGAGAAAGGGGCGACCGAGGATGATGGGTACCTCGACGTCCTCCTCTATGTCCAGGATGACAAAGTATACTGGGAAGATAAACTTGTCGACCTTGACCAGAACATCCTCCGCTACCCCGATTGGGTACTTTACCGAGCGATCCGCGAGTTGGATGCTCATTTTTGTCGGACTCGGGATGCCTAAATTGAGTTTCTTGAAAAGAGAAAAAGGCATCAAATTGATGCTGGCGCCTAAGTCCGCAAGAGCGTACTTTATTAACATATTGCCAAAAAGACATGGGATGGAGAACCGTCCCGGGTCGTTCAGTTTTGGCGGCAATTTGTTAAGGAGAACAGCTGAACATTCCGCATTAAGGGAAACACGCGAAACATCCTCGAGTCGCTTTTTATTAGAAAGCAACTCCTTAAGATATTTCGCGTATTTCGGCATTTGGGAGAGCGCCTCGCAGAAGGGGACGTTTATTTGAATTTGTTTTAAAATACGCAAAATTTTTTGATAATTTTCGTCCTCCTTCTCTTTATTAATTTTAGACGGGTAAGGAATTCGAGGACTCGAAACATTCGGCGCAACCGGAGAATCCGAAGCAATTAGAATCGAGGAAGAGGGTGGAGGGGTCGGAGGAGAAATGCATACCTTAGGTTCAACCCGCAATGGGGAGACGACCTCCTTGCCGCTTCGAAGGGTTATAGCGTTGGCATTTTCCCTGGGGTTCGGCTCCGTATTCCCTGGTAGAGCTCCGTATGGCCGCTCGGAGACCATCTTTGCAAGTTGTCCAACCTGGTTTTCCAAGTTTTTAATCGATCCGGTAAGATTCCGAATATTTGAATCGTTGGACGCGATGTATTTAGACAAAACATCTTCGAGCGGCGAAGGTTTTGGAGGAGGAGGCTGGAATCCCTGCGGAAATCCTTGCGGAAATCCTTGAGGATTCATATTTGGGGGCCTCTGAGCATTGTTAGGATTGCTCCAGGAGAAATTAGGGTGGGTCCTCCAACCCGGATTATAATTATTACTATACGGGTTGTTATTTGGGTTGAAGGGGGGCCTAACCGGATTACCGAGGTAATCCACCGATTCTTCGATTACGTTATTATTATTATTATTATTCCATGCGGGAGTGGAGGAGGAAACAGTCATCTCCGCCACCTGCTTACTTAGCCGCTCTACCTGTGAGGCTAAGAAAGTAGTGGCGTCCACTTCAAAAAGACCAGCCGGTTTATTAGGACGCGACCTTGGCACGTTCCATTGGTACGCGTTCATGGCCATTTCATCGATCAGAGCTTGAGCCGTCTCCGGGGTTTTGTTGTTTAACGTTCCCCCGGAGGCCGCATCAATCATCTGCCGCGTAGAAAAATTTAAACCATTATAAAACGTCTGGACCTGTAGCCAAGTTGGTAGCGCGTGATGGGAGACCTGCGCAAATATTCTTTAAAACGCTCCCAAGTCTCATAAAGAGACTCGGAATCGAATTGCACAAAGGATGTGATATCCGTGCGTAGTTTTGCGGTTTTTGACGGAGGAAAATACTTCGTTAAGAAAAATTCCGTCAATTGGGCCCACGTGGTTATGGACCCTCTCGGAAGAGAAGTCAACCACGATTTGGCCTTTGACCGTAGCGAAAATGGAAATAAGCGTAAACGAATGACGTCATCAGTGACGCCATTAATTTTAAAGGTGTCACATATTTCTAAAAAGTTTGAAAGGTGCTGATTTGGGTCCTCATCTGGCAAACCGTCGAACTGAATCGACTGTTGTACCATTTGAATTATGCTGGATTTTATTTCGAAATTATTATTATTAAGTGTTGGGCGAGTAATACTTGATCCTGTATCGTCCAAATTCGGCCGGGCATAATATGCCATGGTTCGGGCCGGGGCCGCATTTGGAATTGGATCGCCCATATTTGCAGTATCTCCGATTGACTCTTCGGGGGATTTCGAGTAAGTTTTGATCACGAGATCGAATACGCTCACGAAGAGTGCGCTCGATTTCGGGGTCAAAAGGAATAGTCGAATCGTCTGATGAGCTTCCTCGGGTCATATACTAAAAAAAAATTTTTTTTTTTTTTTGGAAATTTTTTTTTGTTTGTTTTCTTATTATTAATTTTTATAAGTTTTTTATATTACTTTTTTGTATTTTGTTGTTTTTTTTTATAGTAAAAATATATAGATAAGGAATAAAATTAATAGCAGTTCCTACTTTCAAATAACAACACAAAGGTCCCCGGCAACGGCGCCAAAAACTTGGAGATTTGGGTTGGACTTCTTCTTTTGTTTTATAAATAAAAGATAACCTTTATATTAAGAGTTTAGAATTGGCGGATGTTTTTCAAGAGTCTCGCAAGTACTCCTACTTTGAGAAATTAACCGTTATCCTATTGAAGGATAGAAGTAACGGTCTTTTTCTTCTTTCGGAATATTGACAATTACGCCTCGGCTACAACGCCGATTTCTATTGAATTGAAAAGTAGAAAAGGAGAGTTTTGCACTAAATGAGTTTGGAAAGCTGTATTTGAATTCTTAGTCCAAAGTAATCATTTGATAAAGGCAAGTATACCTTATCGCAAGTAATACAGGATATTTTTTTTGAAAATATCGGGATCGTATATTTCCGCGGGTCGTGTTGATTATGCTACTTCGAGGAACGAACTATTATTTTATCGGAATAATATTTTTAGTTGGTTTAACAAAAATTCTAAGTGATAAAATGCGAAAGACGATAATAAGTGATTAACTAGAGTTCTAAGCGATGAGAAAGATAGCGCGCGACGTCGAATTACCTTGAGACGAAAATAGATTTTTTCGTAGAATTAAAAGTGATGACTTTTCAAAATATTAAGATGACTTGACCGTGGAGGTTCCATAATTATGAACGCTCCTCTCTCGAGGGTACGCCCACCTGAGATTATGAATATTCGACCGAACTCTCGTTCTACAATCGAATGTTCTTAATACTCGCTTTATGTTGTGAACCCCGCTATTGGGTTTTTATTTCCAATTCGGGAGAATTACCTCGTCCTCTCTCGAGGGTAGAGCGCACTTCTCTTTACCCATGAGCGATCAATCCGTACGCACGAGCCTCTTGTCTAACTAGGTACGAGAACGGAAATGAAAACCACACATCGATTATGTGGCTCCACTCAACGTGATTCTCGGGTAAACCTTAAGCGTTAATTATTATAGAAAAAGATGTTTTAATTTTATAGAAAAACTATTTTTGTGTCCCAATGCTCTTCGACGTCGTGTGCTAAAGGAAATTAGCCACTCATCGGAATGGAGACGGCATTATCGGTTGAAAAATACATGTTTAATGATTAAAGCAGATATAAGCGGATAAAAAGGAAATAAAAAGACTTATATAAAAAACAGTAATAGTATCCGTCCCAACCACCTTAAACAAGCGCTAAGAAGATCTTAGCCTCTTATTCAAGAAGGGGGTGGTATAGAAATGAAAAGACTTATAAAGGTGCAGAAATAATATCCGTCCCAACCGACTTAAATAAATGCTAAAGTTAATTAGCCTCTTATTCAAGATGGGGGTGGTATAGAAATGAAAAGACTTATAAAGGTGCAGAAATAATATCCGTTCCAACCGACTTAAATAAATGCTAAAGTTAATTAGCCTCTTATTCAAGATGGGGGTGGTATAGAAATGAAAAGACTTATAAAAGTGCAGAAATAATATCCGTCCCAACCGACTTAAATAAATGCTAAAGTTAATTAGCCTCTTATTCAAGATGGGGGTGGTATATAGCAGTTATATGAAGACTGAAATAAAACTAAGTTACAAAAAAAGAAAAATATAATCTCATACACGCACACACTCTAAAAAAGACTGAAAAGAAAGCATTTAAAATGAAAGCGATAAAATAAAGCGAAAAAGAAAACGATAAAACTATTTTATGAAAGCTTGTAAATCTAAGCTATGAAAACAATAAACCTAGATTATGAAAGCAATAAACCTAACTATAAAAGCAATAAAACTAAATTATGAAAGCAATAAAGCTAAACTCATACACGCACACACGCTAACATTAATAAAAAGGAAGATGATCCAAATGAGAAAAACATCATTTTATTTCTGAAATCAGCATTACAACTAGACTAGGAAGACGAAAAAAACTTAAAACGAACTTAAACTGAATTGCATAAGAGAAGCTCACAATCACTCAAAAGAACTCATAATACAACAAGAACTACTCAAAATTTGGATGAAAAATACTTCAGCCGAGCCCCTCTATTTATAGGGAAAATTTGAGTTTTACACGCCCTAGGTCACGGGCGTGACTTGAATGTCACGGCCGTGACTTAGGGCGTGACATTTGCTTGGTTGTATTCGCCGTCTTCTGGAAGGTCCGGCCGTCAAACATGGCTGCACACGGGCGTGACTTGGTATGTCACGGGCGTGACTTTGTGAGTCACGGGCGTGACTATGGGTGGCTGATGTCGGCAGCATGGGCGCGGCTTCGAGACATGATGCGCTGGCGGCTCACGGGCGTGACCCTGCTGGAACACGGGCGTGACTTGTAGAGTCACGGGTGTGACTTGGTCAACTCTTCGAGATTTCACCTGAAAACGACTGCCAGCTGGAAATTTGGCTTTTAAAATTACACGCCCTTGGTCACGGGCGTGACCTCGGGCGTGACTTGAGCGATTTGTCGGGATTTGATCTGCATTGAGCCGTCCCGTTGATATTTGATCTTTAAAATTACACGCCCTTGGTCACGGGCGTGACTGAGGGCGTGACCTGGGAAAATTTTGCAAAAAAATGCAAAAACAAAAATAAAACTAAGTTAGAAACCAGAAATAATAAAGAAGCAATTTATTCATTAATTTACATAGAAAATTCACAATATTAATCAAAACTATACTAATAATTATACTAAAAATACATATATTTTATTTATCAGTTGGCCTTGTTTCTGTCATATGCTTTGAGCAACCACTATCCAAATACCATTGTTTTTTTATTTTTGGATTGCTCTGTACCTACAAAACAGAAAACATTCTAGTTGTTCTTGACCCAGAGTACCTTGGGTCCTTTTGTTTTTCCACAAAATTCTGAAATGAAAGACATCTCAGGCTGATCCTTATAACCTTGTGGATGATATCTCCTTGGAGGAATTATCTACTCAGTGAAGGGATTCTAAGTATGTGAAGAATAAAAATTCTTTAGATTTTCAGTATATTTTCCGTTCGACGAATTCAGGTGAGTTCGTCGATCGTCGTTCGACGAAGTGAAGTGCATTCGTCGAGCGCTGTTCGAATAATAACTATACTGAAGGTCTGCCTTCAGAGTTCGTCGATCTTCGTTCGACAAAATGAATTGGTTTCGTCGAGCTCCGTTCGATGAATTCTGCTGGATTCCTTTATTCTTAACAGCCTTGCTTGAGATATTTTTATCTACTTCTACTGGATCTTTGTTCTTGGCAGAAATGAATTTTACTGGTGTAGATAAGATGTTTTTCTTAATAAGATGTTGCTCACTTGATGATGCACCCAAGCCCAGTTTGCCACTAAGTCGGGCATTCACTGTGCTTGTGATGTTCATCAATTTGATACTTCTCCCATTTAGGGATTCTTCAAATTTCTTAGCCTCAGATAGTTTGTTCTCAATGAGAATAATAAGTTCTCTAGAGGCAGCCAATTCTTTCTTAAGATTTGTATTATCTTCAGCCAGTTGATTCATTTCAGCCAACTTGCCTCTGAGAGAGATTATTTCCTTCTCAGATTTGATTAAATCTAAACAAAGAGCTTTAAATTCATCTTTGAATTCAATTGAATTAAAATCAAAGGTAGATATTACCTGATCACTGTCATTTTCTGATTCTGATTCTTCTGAATTATTTCCTAAGGCATTGATACCCATCATGCAGAAATTTCTTTCATCTTCATCATCACTAGAACTGGATGATGATGCATATTCTGAATCATTGCGTGAGTCATAAATAGCCATCAAGCATTGATCCATCTTATTTGCATTATTTTCATCTTCAGAAGAGGTGGATGATGACTCTGACTCTTCTGCAGAACCTTCAACCATATTGTTGAGGGATGTCCAGATGTCCCTTATTGAGGTGCATTCCACAATCTTTTGGAAAATGTCATCAGACATTGTCTAGGCCAATATGTTCATTTCTTTGGCATCTGCACTTCTTTGTTTCTTCTGGGCAATTGTCCACTCAGGAGGTGGAACAGCATTATTATTTGTTGTTGTTTCAGCACTTATTGTTGATGTAGGAGTAGGAGGTCCTGTCAAAATCACATTAAAAATATCTTTATCAATAGAGTTCATATATAATCTGATCCTTGCCTTTCATAGTGAAAACTTATTTAGATTGCGCATAGGAGGCCTTGTGCTTGAGATTCTTTTTTCTGTGCCATGGATTTTTGTAAAAGAAACTCTATAAGAAATTTTAAGATCTAATTGATCTTTTGATTCATGTGTTAGCCTGTAAAGAATTAACCTCCCTCTAATACCACTTGTAGGGATACGGAGCAACCAACTGCACCAAAAGACTGGCCTTTTGGTGCAGTTGGTTGCGCCGAATCCCTACAAGTGGTATCAGAGGGGATCGCAGGTTTGAAACCCCGGGGTCATTTCTGGGGCGGGGGAGATTGTTGGTGTGCCAAAATTGCCCACGACACTATGGTGTTTTTCAAAGCGGAAGGGTGTGTCCCCCGTGGGTCTAACTGACTGCCCCATGGATCCGCCCGAGGATAGCCGACTCTATAAAGGAGCGGTAGGCGCCTTGACCAACAGGCTGGTCTTTTGGTGCAGTTGGTTGCGTTGTATCCCTACACACTAGCGTCACAAAGCCCGACATAGCGGCCGATGCATTCATCTCGCCAAGTGAAGCAGTGACTTCGACCCGCATCATTATTTTCGTGTTTGTTAGTTTAGACCAACCAACCAAAGCCCCCTTGTTTTACTCATTTCGCTCATTGTAACAATAGTTTCACGACACGAATTACTTCACCACAACCTGCATTCCTCAAGAGATCGACATTCGGGGAAGCTATTCCCATTATTACTTGACAACGACCGGTGCACTTGCCAAAATCACATCAAGTTTTTGGCGCAGTTGCCGGGGAATGCAGGCGTGAAGTACTTTGTGTTTTGAACCCTTTTTATAGGAGCGGGTGTTTTTGATTTTTGTTATAATTTTTTCTTTTATTTGTGTATGCATGGGCAAGCCGCAAGGGATCTTGCACCCTTTAATTCAGAAATCGAAAGGACTGCTCGCGCACTGAGATGTGCTGCAGCCGAACGAGCACAAATAGGAGATAATTTGAACTAGGGAGAGGGCCGCAGAGGCTGCCGGAGAGTGCCCGACAAGGGGCAGAATATTATGGTGGATGAGCAGGAGGCGGCCCGACCAAGGCCACGAACAATGAGGGATTACACCATCCCAACTGCCGGGAGTGTGTATCCGAGATTTGGGCCAAATATCATGAACAACCAATTCGAAATCAAGCCGTCCATTCTGAATATTATCTGCTACAATACACAGTTCTCGGGGATGCCTAGTGAAGACCCACATCTTCACTTTGCGGAGTTTGCTAAAATTTGCAGAACGTTCCGCTACGTGGGAATCTCGGATGAAATAGTCAAACTGAGTCTGTTCCCAGTATCTCTGCGCGATAAAGCCAAGGCCTGGCTCCATATAATCCCTCCAGGTACAGCCGCAACATGGGACACCATCACATGGAAGTTCCTCGCCAAGTTCCATCCGGTGGACAAGATTGTGAGCCTCCGGCGGGATATTTCTACTTTCTGTTAGGCGGATCAGGAGACTCTCGCTGAGGCTTGGGAGAGCTTCAATGAACTCCTTCACAGGTGCCCAAGCAATGGACACCAACCGTGGGAGCTAGTGGAGAACTTCTATATTGCTATAGAGCCCAACTATCGGGCAATGGTTGATGTCGCTGCTGGAGGCACCTTGATGAACCACACCCTATAGGAAGCCTTGAGAATATTTCAAGACACCACTTCCCACAACACTTTCTATATAGCTGGGAGGAACGCACCCAGGGGCGCTCGAGGTATTTTCGCAATGGACTCTATACCTTCTGTTGTTGCACCCTCTACGACTATCGCTTGCGAAGGATGCGGAGGTGGTGGTCACCATGCTTACGAATGACCAGTAGGTCGACAGTCAGGTGAATTCTCCCATCTTAGCTTAAATGAGTCTGTTAATTATGTAGGGAATCAAACTAGGGGCGCCTTATGGAAATACTTATAATCCGGGTGTTAGAAATCACACAAATTTCCCATTGAATCAAAACACTGCGGGCCAATGTTGGCAATCGGACCAGCATCAATTTGATGCTCAAGAATCCTGAATCCAACAAAGTCCACCTCAACCCGGATATAATCAAGGCGCTCTGGTGCAGCGCAAGAGTGCGTTAGAAGAGATGATGGAAAATTTTGTTGATTTAGCCCAAGCAAATATGGCCAATCAAACGGCCTCGATGAGGAACTTGGAAACACAACTATGACAATTAGCTCAAGTGCTTTCTGTGCAAACTCAAGGTGCTCTCCCGAGCACGACGGAAAGAAATCTGTGTGAGCAGGGTGTTGAAATTGTTGAAGTGGAGTGGAAGGTGACCGGGCGGTCTGAATTTTGGAGACCGCAGAGACCACGCGGTCGGCGCCGGTGCTCTGCCGATCTGGCTCTGCCGGTCTGTCTTTGCCGGTCTGCTGATTGGCCGATTTGTGTTTGGCGATCTGGCGACTTGTCTGGAGTCTGCCAGATGCTCCTTGTTTGCACTTGGCGATCTAAGGAAGGAGTGTTTTTGTGTCCGCGCGGCTTATGCGCGGTCTCGTGTTCTCACGGCTTGTGCCTGGTCTGTCTGCTGATCTGCGGTCTTGGACGGAAGGTTGTCCAAGTGGTGTGATCATGCGGTCTGTTCTTTGAGACCTCTGGCGATCTGGTGGGTGGTGATTGTATCTCTCTTGCGGTGTTGACGATATCCATCTTGTCGCCTATAAATAGGGGTGCATGGCCTGACATTCATAACTAGAACTGTAAGAACTAGAGCCTGGGTTATTTCGTGCGGTCTCAACTTTGAGGTCGGGCGGTCTAGAAGCGACTTAACTATTTGTTGTGTTCGCAGGTTTGCGGTCAGCAGGTTGCGGTCTCCTTCCTTGGTGATTTCCCTGCGGCTTGAATAAACAGTTGATGAGTCCTGATCATATACACATTTATGGACTCATCCGGGCCATTATTTAGTCAATTCACCGCACTATAGCCTTGTTATAGCTTATATTTGATAATCCATGCTAGGTGCACTTCTAGGCCCACTTTGGTGTGATTTTATGCTTATTGTCTTTAGTAGTTTTCATGCGCTGTTAAGTGCCACTTCCAGTGGCTAGATTTATGGTTGTGCCTGGAATAGGAGTCGTGCGAGTGTTCCCGGTGCAATTCTGCACAGGAACACTGCGCACGATCGCCGGTTCTATTGCGCACGACCACTGGTCGTGCGCCACTGATCGTGTGCACTTAACACCTTTTTCATGAGTTCCGTTTGGTGCAGTGCGCACGACCATCAATGCCAGTGCGCACGACCACCGGTCGTGCGCCACTGCTCGTGCGCACTTACCATTTAATTTCCGAGTTCTGTTTGCTGTAGTGCGCACGACCATCAACTCCAGTGCGCACGACCACCGGTCGTGCGCCACTGGTCGTGCGAACATTTTATTTTATAATTTCGTATCTTGCAGGTTCCACCCAGGCAGTGCGCACGATCGCAGAATTCCAGCGCGCACGACCACTGGTCGTGCGCCAATGACCGTGCGCAGTGTTTAATTCAGCGCCTATATAAACGCCTGTTCCGATTTTAGGGTATTATCAAGCCGCCGGGAGCGGAGTTCCTGTTCCGTACGCCGCCGACCACCACCTTGGGACGCCTCCACTTCATCTTCTACGCAAGGGGAAGCCTCCTCCATCCATTCCAAGACCTCCTCCATTGTCCGTGAGTGTTCTCCATCGTCCGCAAGCCTCCAATCAACCATTCTCTCATTCCGCCCGGTGAGAAGAAGAAGAAACCTGAAGTTGAAGACGACGGAGCTACGTAGGGAGATTGTGACAGCTCTCTACGCCGGAAGCATAGTCCGCCCGAGCCCGGAGGTAGCCCGACAACCTACCATTCCGGCCGTGAACGGCCGCTAGTCTTCACTATCGGTTATCCCTTTATTCTCTCTTCCATTGTAGTCGTTATGCTGTGTAAACTCGAATATTGTGATGTTGTTTGTTGAAATGAATGTTTCCTTGTTATTCTTCATGGTTCGGTTGTGATTCACTCCATTTCCACTCACTCACTCGCACGCGCACGCAAGGTGTTTGTTCCGTGTTAGCAAGAGCTAACGACGGTTATGAAGAGGTGTTTACGACCCTCACCCTTTCGCGCTAGAACACACTCCATCCGCCTCACAAAGCACGGCATCGCGGCCGTTGCATCCATCTCACCTTGCGAAGCGGTGCTTTCGACCCGCATCTCTTTTACTGTTGTTAAGATTAGGACAAACCAACCAAAAACCCCCTTTTTCATGTGTGTTTCGTTTGTGTAACAAGAGTCACGCTACGCGTCTCGTTCACCCAACCTGCATTCCTCAAGAGACCGACATTCGGGGAGGCCACTCTCCACATTTATTACTTGACAGCGACCGGTGCACTTGCCGACACGCATCAAGTTTTTTGCGCCGTTGCCGGGGAATGCAGGCGTGTAACGTCCCTTGTTGTGACTGTCGTCATACGAGCAGTTGTTTTTGATTTTTCTTGTTTGTGATAGTGCATGCAGGGACAGGTCGCAGGTGAACTCGTACCCTTCGATCCTGAGATTGAACGGACCGCTCGCGCACGAAGGCGCGCTGCTGCCGCGCAAGCGGCCATGGGTGATCAGGTAGACCCAAATGATGTTGATCCGAGAATGCCCGGCGTGGGGGAACATCAGCCTGGGATTGAGCAAGAGGCAGCTAGGCCTCGACCCCGCACGATGAGGGACTACACCACTCCAACTGCTGGGAGTGTGTATCCGGGGTTCGGGCCAAATATTATGAATAATCAGTTCGAGATTAAGCCAGCAATCTTGAACATCATCCGGAACAACGCTCAATTCTCCGGGCTGGCCAGTGAAGACCCGCATCTGCATCTGGCAGAATTTTCTGATATTTGCGGAACCTTCCGCTACGCAGGGATTGCTGACGACACAGTCAAGCTCAGACTGTTTCCCTTCTCACTCCGCGAAAAAGCGAAGGTGTGGCTCCATTCCATTCCGCCCGGGACTGCTGCAACTTGGGATGCCCTCGCATCCAAATTCCTGGCTAAGTTCCATCCTGTGGACAAGGTCGTGAGCTTGCGGCGGGAGATCGCCACATTTCGTCAACTTGACCAAGAGACCCTTGCTGAAGCATGGGAGCGCCTCAACGATCTCCTTCGCCGTTGTCCTGGCCACGAGCTCCAACCTTGGAATGTGGTCGAAACGTTCTACTTTGCGATCGAGCCTAACTACCGGGCAATGGTCGATGCTGCTGCTGGTGGTACTCTGATGAACCACACTCCTGAGGAGGCCCTTCGGATTCTGCGCGATACCGCTTCCCACAGCACCTTCTGGACTGCCGGGAGAAACGCTCCAAGAAGCGGCCGAGGACTCTTCATGGTTGACTCTCTCCCGTCTCCATCCCCACCTGCTGCTATCATTACTTGTGAAGGATGTGGAGGCGGAGGCCACCACGCGTATGAATGTTCAGGGAACAACGTGGCAGGTGATTTCGCGCACCTAACTCTTAATGAATCTATTAATTATGTAGGAAATCAATCCAAGGGGGCGCCTTTTAATAACGCCTATAATCCGGGAGCGAGAAGTCACCCGAACTTCTCGTGGAACCCAAACACGCCTGGCCAACGATGGGCTCCGGGGCAGCATCAAAACGATGCTTACGCCTCCGGGAGCCAACCAAGGACACCACACCCGGATTATAACCAAGGTCCCCCAATCCAAAAAAAGAGTAATTTGGAGGAAATGATGGAGAAGTTCATGCAAGCGGCCAACTCTAATATGGTGAATCAAACCGCATCCTTGCGTAACTTGGAAACGCAGTTGGGCCAATTGGCCCAAGTGCTAACCGAGCGGTCGCAGGGGACCCTTCCTAGCAACACTGAAAAGAACCCAATAGATCAAGGGAAGAGTCTTGGCAATGTGGTTGAGACTGATCCAAGGGAGTTGGTGATTTCGTGTTCCATCAATAAGGTTGAAACAAAAGCTCTATGCGATTCCGGTTCCTCCCGCAATGTCATTGCACTTTAAGATGTTGCGAAATTACAACTTGAGATGAACACGGAGGAAAGGAAATCGCTTATTCTTGCTAACGGGACAATTATCCAATCTGAGGGGGAAGTGAGAAATGTGGAAGTAATAGTTGAGGGAACGACTGTGGTCGCGGACTTTCAGGTGTTGGGCCCCCAGGAAAATCAATCCATCCCTATCTTGGGCGTGCCGTTCTTGAAGGAGAGCGGCACCACCCTTGACTTCGCTAAGGGTTGTGTTCTCCTACCTAATAAGGCGCCGCAGCCCACTCTCCTCGAAGCTACAGCCGACACATCCACTCCCCCCCCCTCTCGTTATTTCTGATGAATTTCTAAGATGTGCAGGAAAGAAACGTGATCAAGAAACAAGTGAAGGAGGAAAGGAGGAGCTCCAGTCGGATGAGGAAGAAGAGGTTGACTTCCGGAAAGAGTTCGACTCCGAGAAGGAGGAAGACTGCAGTTCGGGAAACGTTGACTTGGATTTAGTTAGGGATGCTGATTATTTATCTTCTTGTGGTGAATCTTGTAATGAACTATCTAAGCGCTCCATCTCCTGGGCCGATCCGGTGGTCACCGCGATACCGGAAGTGACGCCACCCAATGCTAAAGGGGAGAAATCTGAGAATTCTCAACGGTGGCAGTCTCCGACTGTCACCAAACTTAAACAGGAAAAACTTCTGCGCGACGCTCGTGCTGCCGCTCTCCGTGGCAAGAGGGTGGAGGTTAGGGGAGCATTGGATGATACCGGTGCTGGCCCTAAAGCCTTCACCTCCCGCCTACGTGCTACGGGAGAAGCGCACTATAAGAGCGCTTTTAGCTGATTTGTGTTTAGTTGATGTGGTGAACTGCTTCTGAACATTTCTTTTTAAGTTCTGCACTTTTTAGACAATGCTAATACAGGTATTTGGTCCAGCTTAAGGACGTTAAATAAAAGCGCTACTGGGAGACAGCCCAGATTTCCTGATTTTGTAGTTTTTTATCTAACATCTTTTAGCTTAGCTTTTGCATATTTGTTGTTTTGAGTTTGTGCTTGCAGGTTTTGTGTGTGATGGTGCGGGTGCTGCGGACTATTCTTGATCATAAACGCCGATCGTCTGGTATGCTCAATTCTGAGCATTGGGTAACACTTCCTCCCCTCTTTTTGCTTCAAATTTCTAGATATACTGTTTAGCTTAAGTCTGGGGGAGCGTATGTTGTCACCCACTGTGCACGAGTTGCACTGCATACTAGAAGGTTGTTTCTTATTTATCCTTATCGTTGTCATTGTTTTCATGCTTCACACACCACTTCACCCACTTGAGTGCGTGCTTATCTTTTTGTCGTTGTTCCGTTTAAACTATTTTGGTCGGAATGTGAAATAGATTGTCAATGTAGGAATTATTATTTGGAGTGCGATGTTGACTCATGTAGTGTTCTAGTCACTTCGCATGTTATGGTAGAATTTGAGTAGAACTAGATTTTCTTTATGCATCTAATTTATGTTTAGTATTTCTGCGTAAATTTAGATTTAATATACTCAAGTGGTGAATTTGTATGGAATTGACGATAACCCGGTGTTGTGTGTGTGCGATTACTAGTCGTGTGTTGCTCGAGTCGGGAGGAAGGTTTACCTTTCTTGTGGGCTAAGAACTTGCCCCAAGCGACTCTCGAAGCATGGGTGAGAGCGACTCGTCGAGTTAAACATGATGTAGGCCACCCTTTGGCTAGTTTGAGCTTTGTTATTCCATGTCCATTTCGTTCACCGTTGCAAGCCAAATTTGTGCCTACCAATCCTTTGTTCAGCTCCTCTTCATCAACCAAAGCCTGAAGCCTATCCTACACCCGCAACCAAATTGTTTTAAACTACGCTCATAATTCTCAACTTGTGTGGTGTGTGGAATCTTTGTGTTATGAAGAGAAAATAAAGTCTATCTGCTGATTTTGAACCAACCGGAGGATATATAAAAGAAGTAAAAGATGTTAAAAGAAAAAAAAAGAGTATTTTGGAAAAAATCCTTCCGAGCTAAATAGAAAATCTGTTGGTATTTGTGAAGTAGGCCGTGTGCACACCTGGTTTTCATGATGAGTCTGGGGGTGTGTCACACAAGCATTGTTTGTTGGTCTTGAGTGGTGCTGCGTTCTTTAGCTCACTTGGGTTGCGTAGCCATCATGTTTAACTTTGAATATCATACCGTAACCTAAGACCCGTCTTAATCCTAAAAGCCCTACTGATTTGACTTGCGAGAGTGCTAGCGTCGTGGAGAGAGTGTGACCGGGCAAGCGTATGGTTCACGACTTGATGGATTTCAGCGGAGTTATTCCTAAGCCCCGATCTTTTGCAACACCCGCCTCAGTATCTTATCACTTTCACACCGGGCATGATCGTCAAATTTTTCATAATTCACCAACTGAGTATAACTAAATCTTTACTTACGCTTTAATACTCATGTAAATTAGTTAGCATAGTTAGAATCTCCTTCTGCTAGAATCTCTACTCGCATGCGTATGTTACTTCGCACCGTACTCCCTTGTGTAATTCTCTATGTTAATTATCGTTTTCACACTCTGCCGGATTCGTTTGTTCGGGACGCGCAAACAGTTAAGTCTGGGGGTGTGATGAGTCTTGATCATATACACATTTATGGACTCATCCGGGCCGTTATTTAGTCAATTCACCGCACTATAGCCTTGTTATACCTTATGTTTGATAATCCATGCTAGGTGCACTTCTAGGCCCACTTTGGTGTGATTTTATGCTTATTGTCTTTAGTAGTTTTCATGCGCTGTTAAGTGCCACTTCCAGTGGCTAGATTTGTGGTTGTGCCTGGAATAGGAGTCGCGCGAGTGTTCCCGGTGCAATTCTGCACAGGAACACTGCGCACGATCGCCGGTTCTATTGCGCACGACCACTGGTCGTGCGCCACTGATCGTGTGCACTTAACACCTTTTTAATGAGTTCTGTTTGGTGCAGTGCGCACGACCATCAATGCCAATGCGCACGACCACCGGTCGTGCGCCACTGCTCGTGCGCACTTACCATTTAATTTCCGAGTTCTGTTTGCTGTAGTGCGCACGACCATCAACTCCAGTGCGCACGACCACCGGTCGTGCGCCACTGGTCGTGCGAACATTTTATTTTATAATTTCGTATCTTGCAGGTTCCACCCAGGCAGTGCGCACGATCGCAGAATTCCAGCGCGCACGACCACTGGTCGTGCGCCAATGACCGTGCGCAGTGTTTAATTCAGCGCCTATATAAACGCCTGTTCCGATTTTAGGGTATTATCAAGCCGCCGGGAGCGGAGTTCCTGTTCCGTACGCCGCCGACCACCACCTTGGGATGCCTCCACTTCATCTTCTACGCAAGGGGAAGCCTCCTCCATCCATTCCAAGACCTCCTCCATTGTCCGTGAGTGTTCTCCATCGTCCGCAAGCCTCCAAGCAACCATTCTCTCATTCCGCCCGGTGAGAAGAAGAAGAAACCTGAAGTTGAAGACGACGGAGCTACGTAGGGAGATTGTGACAGCTCTCTACGCCGGAAGTATAGTCCGCCCGAGCCCGGAGGTAGCCCGACAACCTACCATTCCGGCCGTGAACGGCCGCTAGTATTCACTATCGGTTATCCCTTTCTTCTCTCTTCCATTGTACTCGTTATGCTGTGTAAACTCGAATATTGTGATGTTGTTTGTTGAAATGAATGTTTCCTTGTTGTTCTTCATGGTTCGGTTGTGATTCACTCCATTTCCACTCACTCACTCGCACACGCACGCAAGGTGTTTGTTCCGTGTTAGCAAGAGCTAACGACGGTTGTGAAGAGGTGTTTACGACCCTCACCCTTTCGCGCTAGAACACACTCCATCCGCCTCACGAAGCACGGCATCGCGGCCGTTGCATCCATCTCACCTTGCGAAGCGGTGCTTTCGACCCGCATCTCTTTTACTGTTGTTAAGATTAGGACAAACCAACCAAAAACCCCCTTTTTCATGTGTGTTTCGTTCGTGTAACAAGAGTCACGCTATGCGTCTCGTTCACCCAACCTACATTCCTCAAGAGACCGACATTCGGGGAGGCCACTCTCCACATTTATTACTTGACAGCGACCGGTGCACTTGCCGACACGCATCAACAGTTCGGCAGCGGCTTGTCTGCGAATTGATTTATGATTGTTCTTGTGCTGTTCACAGCGAGCTCAGCGATCAGGCGGCCTTCAGCGGTTAGGCGATCTGAGTTACGGTCTGGCAACAACTTCTGTTCTTTGTTCAAATAAGCTCCAGTTCATGCGGTCTGAGGTGGCGGTCTTGTAGTACAGGCGGTCTGACTATTTTCTGTTCGCACGGTCTCAGGTCATGCCGGGCGATCTCTGGAGTTCTGCGGTCTGTGCGGTCTCTGCTTGTCAAGCCGCCAGTATTATTTTTTGGTGTTTTGTTCTTCTCTCCTTCTTGATTCTTATGAATCATGTCTCGTCGTGTATACCTCGCACTGTAATCAAGTATTGTGATTCAATAAAGCTTTGTGTTGCTTTGTGGAATATTGTGGTTGTTTGGCTATAACTCAGTTGATGCAACTCCTGCTTACTCCTAAACGATTCAAATCAAAAAATTTAACATGGTATCAAAGGTAGGTTGTTGGAGTGGAGAAGCAGTGATCAACTTGAGTTGCCATCGTCTTTATGAAGAAGAGACCACATAGATTGCCATGGAAGGTAGATACGCAAGAGGGCTTGGTATTGAACTCCTCACATTGACTAACTATAAGAAATGGAGGTCGTGTATGGAGAGTTATTTACTTGGCGAGGATCTATGGGAGATAGTTGGAGGAGAAGACACACAAGAAGTGTTTCTAGCAGGAGATAATATGGCAGAGGTGAGACTTTGAAGGAGGACTAATGCAAAGGCAGAGTTCACACTCAAGAGGGCTATCTCACCAGAGCTATTCAATCACATCATTGGATGTAAATCTGCTGCTGAGATTTGGACGTCTTTGGATGGGCTGTTCAATAAGAAGAATGTAGCTCAGCTACAGTTTCTTAAAAATGAGTTGGCAAAGGCCTCTCAAGGTTATCTTTCTATCTCTACCTTCTTTATCAAGATGAAGAACCTCACAGCAGAGATTTCAGTATTGGACCCTGATGAGCCCATCTTGGAGGCAAAACTGAAGAGGCATATCATCCGCGGATTGCGGAAGGAGTATCTTACCTTTGTGACTTCAGTTCAGGGTTGGGCAAATCAACCATCTCTGTTAGAGATGGAAAACTTACTTGCTTCGCAGGAAAGTTTGGCAAGATAGATGGCGGGGGCTTCTATCTCTGGGGGAGAGAGTGATGTGTTGTTCTCTGGGAAGAAGAAGAAGAAGAAGTGGGAGAAGAAGAAGCCAGGTCATGATGGACCCTCTACTTCAGGTCAGCAGGATAGAGGTTATGCTTCTAAGTCTGATGGGAAGAGGAAGGGAGAGGGACCAAGGTGCTTCAGGTGCAATAAGACCAGCCACCACTATTAGAAAATTGACTTTTAGCCTCGTTCGTATTGCCCACGACCATTTTCCGTGGCAAATAGTCAAATTATCGTGGCTAAAAGTCTAAAATCGTTGCTAAAAGTCATAGAAAAAGGGTATTAGCCACAGAAAGAGCATGACAAATACTTTTTTGCCACGCTCGTATTGGCCACGCCCATTTGCCACGGTAGTCCATGGCTAAATGTCTTTTGCCACGATTTTGGACTTTTAGCCACGTTAATTTGCCCTGGCTAAAAGTCAATTTTCTAGTAGTGCACTTGAAGAAGGATTGTCAGGTTAATCTTCAGCTGGGACATGCAGCGGAGAAGGAGAAGCCAAAGTCTGATGAAGCTGGATGGGGAGGATCCTTTGCGGCCAATAAGACATCGATGCCCATTAAGGCCTTGGCTGCCATTAACTTCGAATAGGATTGGATCGTGGATTCAGGGTGTGGGCATCAGCTCACCAGGGATGAATCAAAGTTCTCTTCTTTGGCACCTTATTCAGGTAACGATGCTATCATTACGTCTGATAACTCTGTTCATGCAGTAGAACAAGAAGGTGTTGTCTCTCTGAGCAGTGATAAGGGTCCACTCACATTGAGGAGTGTTTATCACGTGCCTTGTATGAAGAAGAATCTCTTCTCCGTGACCAATGCGGTCGATGTCGGTTATCACATTCTGTTTGGCCCAACAGAAGTGAAGTTTCTTAAAACTCAACCGGAGATAAAGGGAGATGTAATTCATGTTGGAATGCGGGTGAAGGACTTGTTCGTGTTATCGACAAGTACCTATGTTGATAAGATGAAGACCAATGATAGTGTAACACCTCAATTTATTTAAAATTGCTTATGGGGTGCGTTTAGAGGTTTTGGGGTGTGGATAGGGGGTGGTGTGCGGATAGCCATTTGTGCAAGGGCTTTAAATAAAAACCCTAACCTAGCCTCCTCCCCATTTCCCGAGCATCCCTCTCCCCGATCTCCCTCCCTCTCAGATCGCGTGAAACGGCGCAGCCCTCCCGATCTCCCTCCTCTCGTTTCCTTTCTCCCGACGGCAAGGAGTTGAGCTCCTCTCGTGTGGAGAAGTCACCTGGAGGACCTCCCTCACCCGCGTCCCTCTTCTCCCCTTCCCGTCACCGCCTAGGACAAGGAGGACCCAGCTCCCCCTTCCTCTCCTTTTCTCCTGTCGACAAGGAGGAGTCGAGCCCCTCTCCTCTCTCTCGTTTTGCTGTTGGAAGGAGAAGCCCGAGTCGAGTCCTCTCCTCCTCTCTTTGTCCCGACCGCCGCCGGTTAGGAGAAGGCCGACCCCTTTGGGTTTGGGTGTTGCTGTGTGCGTAGCCATGGTGCTTGAGCTTGGCCGACGAAGTGCGAGGAAGAACTCACGTGGTCATTTCGGAGCTCAGAACGGTGTGCGGAAACCAAATCCGTGGTGTTCAACCTATGGTTCAGAAGCGCACTTTAAGGGTAACGATCTCTTCTACACTCATTTGGACGTGTCCTAGTCCATTTCCGAGCATCGTTGAGGCCCCTACCCAAAAGGGTGAGGTCGTGGCCTCCGACGGGTCGATTCGTGTTATCCCCATCAAATCTTGCATACATGTAGAGTCCATGCGTAAAATGGGCGTAGGCGCGTTGTGTGAAGCCCATCCGAGACGGTTCGTCCGGATCGGTGATGCTTTTGATATTGTGCGTGTCGGGGGAAAACTCTGTGTTGTTATACTTCCTCGTAGGACTAGAGGGTGCTACTGCATGCACAACAACGCCCGGGGGTGTGCCCCGGGGAGCACCCGAAGTTAGAAGCAGAAGTGGAGTTCTGTTCACTATCGCTGGCGATATTGAATATCGCCAGGCGATAGCTCCCAGACTTGGTTCTGGTGATTTTGTGCGTTCTGAGGCAGTGGAAGTGCTACTGCATGTGCAGCAATGCCTGGGGGTGTGCCCCGGGAAGCACCCACAGCTAGAAGCCAAAATGGGGTTTCTGTGTGCTATCGCCAGGCGTTAGCGTTAACACCGGCGACAGCTCCCAGACTGAGTTCTGGTGATGTTCTTGTGCCCACCTGTTGAGAGGACCTAAGGCCTGTGTGCCCGACCTGTGAGGGTGTCCTGGTGAATGACTTAGCGGCCCGTAGAGCCGGCTAATTGAGAATACCTGGGCTGAGGGGACGCCATACCCGCTTTTCATGTTGTACAACGAGAGCTGTGAACAATGGGCATTTGGCGAACCTGAAACCTCACCATTGCAGCACCTGATTAGTGAGTCGCGTACAGCATGTCGGGAAGCAATGGGAAAGAGTCTTCGGACTATGGGTGTTCACAATTAAAGTATGGGAGAGCCCTGGTATTCGGGCCACCGACTTTAGCCTCGAAGGGTAAAGCCATCGAGAATGGATGGTGGTGGAAGGCGGAGTACACCAAAGAGTGCCTAAGAGCACGAGACGTGGAGGCCATTCCCACGTTTGTGATTATTGCATATGTATGAACTGTTGTGGGCTTTGCTAGTCGCACTCTAATATATATATATATATATATATATATATATATATATATATATATATATATATGCTGCTGAGGTTGTTTTGTAGGGATGGTTAGAACTGCCACCCCCTCGAAGGGGTGGGGTCGTTATAATTTGGTCAGCTTTAGCTGACCGTTGCCCTGTTTTGCCACTGTTTTTGGTGGGCTTGTTGTACAGGTGCTGGACCGAGCGGGAACATAGCGGGCTGAAGCCCTTGTGCTGCTACGGCCCTTGAAGGCCTTTTGATGTTCTTTTGCTTTTCATGTATGGCCAGCCTGCGCGCTGATGTTGGTAAATTGTAAGGCCGTCGTGCCTAAATTTTGTTGTATAACACATTTCATTCCAAGTAATAGAAGTGGACATACCCGGGTTCGGATTTTGTGGTTTATATTTCTTGTCTCTCTCTTTTGCTTCCGCATAGAATGCTCTGAGTTAGGTTCGTTGTTTAGAGTTGAATGATATCCCTTATTGTGATGTTCCCGTTCGTTTTGTTGTATATGGTGTGGGGCCCCGGCCGGACCTTCTGTCATATGCTTCTTAACGGATGGGGGTGTTACAAAATTGGTATCAGCTTCTAGGGTTCCGTGTCCTTCTAAGGAATTTGTGGATGAATTCTTTTAAGGGGTGTTGAACACGTGTGTGCGCTACCGTCGAGACGTAAAATAAACCCAAAAATGTCCACTTAGGAATAAAATGTAACAACAAACTAACTATTATTGCATGATTTTGGAACCTGAGTGTTCCTTTTGTTGTTAGTTGCGACTGTGTTGTCGCCTAACTGTGTGTTGCACTCGTGTAGGGCACTCGTAGTGCAGCGGGACCGTCGCGTCCCCGTGACGTGGTTGAGAGTAGCGGGTCTGCTGACGCTCCTACACCTCCGTCTGCTGAGATGGTTCGGCTAGTTACAAAAGCCGTTCTAGCTGCGTTGAATGGCCAGCCTGGAAGGCAAGGTCAACCGCCGGTGCAGGAAGTGGCCCCAGAGCCATTAAGAGTGGAGCAGGTCCCCGTGAGGCGTGCTGCTGAGCAACAACTGAAGCACTTCCTGGGATTTCGACCTCCTCCGTTTACCGGGGTTGAATCCCCAGCTGAGGTCGAGGACTGGCTGTCGCATATGGAGCGAATTCTGACAGCGACACAGTCGGATGAAGCGCAGAAAGTGACCTTCGCTACTTTCTTATTGGAAAAGGAAGCCAGGCCGTGGTGGGATGAGGTAGAGAAGCGCCAGTTTGCGGGAAGGCGACTGGTTGATGTGCCGATGGAAGAGTTCTCGAGAATCTTCCTGGAAAGGTATGTGCCTCCGTCGCAGCAGATCGCGATGGAGAACCAGTTTCTGGCTCTGACGCAGGGTGATAGACTGGTTGATGACTACCTGTACGAGTTCACCCGCCTCGGGCGTTACGCTGGAACTTCTTTTGACGGCGAGGGGAGAAGGGTGAACAGGTTCTACGGAGGTTTGTGTAGTGAGTTGCGGTACCTTCTGACAGGACCGTTGACGCAGTGTTTCACGACCCTCGTTAGTTCAGCCCGAGCGCTTGAGCAGGACATGCTCAGGGAGAATGGCAAGGTGGCTGTGGTCGAGGCAGTGCCAGAGGGCAATGCGCCGAGTGCGGCGAAGTTGCGGAGGTTGAATCGCTGGAAGAAGGCTCGATTATCTGGGCCAGCTCCCTCTGCTTCGGAAGCGTCGTCTGGACGTGGCCCTCTTATTTGTTTTACTTGTGGCAAGCCTGGCCATTTCTCTCGGGATTGCCGCAGTGGGCTTTCAAGGTCAGAGAAGAAGACTGGGCCATCTTATTCTGAGAAGGGGAAGGCGGCTGAGTCCACTGCCTCCCGTATGGCTCCCCCGCAGCCCAGAGTCTTCAGTCTTGGTAAGCAGGAGGCTATCAAAGCCAAGGACGTCGTGACAGGTATAATTTAAGATACAGTCCTTACTGTTTTATATACATGTTTTAGTGTTCATGCTAACCTTGTTTGGCGGCGTAGGCTTTGTAAATATTTTAGGCGTTCCTGCAAGAGCGCTTTTCGATACTGGAGCTTCGCACTCCTTCTTATCGTCGGACTTCGTCCAACGTATTGGTGCGCCGTCGATTGCTTCTGCAGATGGACTGGAGGTCCTACTGCCGAATGGATATTCGATGCATGTGGAGAGGAGTTGCTGCGTGAAGGTTCTAGTTGGAAGCCAGGAGTATGACCTGAAAGCATCGTTACTCCCCCTGGTTGAGTTCGATGTAATCTTTGGCATGGACTGGCTGTCGGAACAGCGTGCGTGCATTGATTGCACCACCAAGGAGGTGAGGTTTGGGCAGTGTGCCGATCGTGAGACGGTCTTTGCGGGCATGCGTGGAACAAGCAAGATGCTGATGTCTGCTCTCCAGGTGTCCAAGGCAGTGCGACAGGGAGCAGAGTTATTCTTTGCCCTAGTGGAGGCTTCAACGCCGAGGCCCAGCCTAGTGGATGTTTCGGTAGTTTCAGAGTTCCCCGATGTGTTCCGGAGCGAGCTCCCCGGTGCTCCACCACAGCGGGAGATAGATTTCACGATTGAGATGGTGCCAGGCGCTAAGTCTGTGGCCCGCTCGCCGTATCATATGGCTCCGAAGGAGTTGGCGGAGTTGAAGCTGCAGTTGCAGGAGCTGCTTGAGCAGGGCTACATGCGTCCGAGTTCCTCACCTTGGAGTGCACCGGTCCTCTTAGTCAAAAAGAAGGACGGTAGCCTGCGGCTTTGCATCGATTATCGGGAGCTGAACAAGCTGACCGAGTAGAACAAATATCCTCTTCCGAGGATAGATGACTTGTTCGACCAGCTCGTTGGTTTGACAGTATACTCGAAGCTGGACTTGAAGTCCGGCTATTATCAGGTGCGGATCAGGGAGTGCGACATCCTGAAGACTGCCTTCAGTATAAGGTACGGGCAGTATGACTTCACCGTGATGCCATTTGGGCTGTCTAATGCGCCTTCGGTGTTTATGGACTTGATGCACCGGACTTTCCGAGAGTACCTCGACCGGTTTGTGGTCCTCTTCCTTGATGACATACTGGTCTACTCTCAGTCCGAGGAGGAGCACGGTGATCACCTGCGAGTAGTCTTGGAGGTTCTGAGGAGGAACCAGTTGTATGCCAAGTTCTCGAAGTGCAAGTTCTGGCTACCTTCCGTGGCGTTCTTAGTCCATGTGGTTAGTGGAGCAGGTGTGGCGGTAGACCCGGTGAAGGTTGCGGCCATCAGGGAGTGGCCTGTCCTTTCTTTTGTAGCGGAGGTCCGTAGCTTTCTCGGGCTGGCCGGCTATTACAGGCGCTTCGTGGAGAACTTCTCACGGATCGCGCTGCCTCTTACGACGCTGACACGGAAGATGCAGGAGTTTATTTGGACGCCCGCGTGTGCGCAGGCTTTCGAGGAGTTGAAGCAACGGCTTACCACGGCTCCGATCTTATGTTTGCCTTGCGGCATGGAAGGCTACGAGATCTACACCGACACTTCTGGGAGCGGCCTTGGCTGTGTTCTGCAGCAGCATGGAAAGGTAATAGCGTACGGCTCTCGCCAGCTAAAGGTGCACGAGCGGAACTATCCGGTCCACGACTTGGAGTTGGCGGCCGTGATATTTGCCCTGACGCTTTGGCGGCATTATGTGTATGGCATGAAGATCGACATCTGCACGGACCATAAGAGCCTGAAGTACCTTCTGACGCAGAAGGGGCTGAATATGCGGCAACAGAGGTGGATGGAGTTCCTTGGGGACTACACCTTCGAGATCCACTATACTCCCGGGAAGGGGAATGTTGTAGTAGATGCGCTCAGTCGCAGGGCTCCAGCGCAGGCCAACTGGATTCAGATGCATGATGAGCACCTGATACGTGACCTAGAGGCCTTGGGTATTTCTTGCGTGGAGAAGCGGAGCAGTGCCGGTGCCTGTTTGAGTTGGACGGAGGTGCAGTACGACCTCACAGATAGAGTCCGCCAGGGTTTGGAACTCGATCAGAGTTTAAAGCGCTATGCGGAGGAGGCTGGTGGAGGGCCAGATGCCCTGTTTCAGGTGCGTGACGGGTTGCTGTGGAGAGGCGACCATTTGTGCGTCCCCAAGGTGGGTGAGCTGCGCGATGAGTTGATGTACGAGGCGCATCGTACCAGGTATTCAGTTCATCCGGGGAGCACGAAGATGTACAAGGACATGAAGGTCCTTTTCTGGTGGCCGGGTTTGAACAGGGACATCGCTCACTACATGGCCAAGTGCCACACTTGTGCGCTAGTGAAGGCGGAATGTCAGAAGCCCGGTGGCTTTTTGAAGTCATTACCGGTTCCGGAGTGGAAATTCGATGACGTTTCCATTGATTTCGTACATGGGCTGCCGAGATTGCTGATGCGTGTCGGCAAGTGCACCGGTCGCTGTCAAGTAATAAATGTGGAGAGTGGCCTCCCCGAATGTCGGTCTCTTGAGGAATGCAGGTTGGGTGAACGAGACGCGTAGCGTGACTCTTGTTACACGAATGAAACACACATGAAAAAGGGGGTTTTTGGTTGGTTTGTCCTAATCTTAACAACAGTAAAAGAGATGCGGGTCGAAAGCACCGCTTTGCAAGGTGAGATGGATGCAACGGCCGCGATGCCGTGCTTCGTGAGGCGGATGGAGTGTGTTCTAGCGCGAAAGGGTGAGGGTCGTAAACACCTCTTCACAACCGTCGTTAGCTCTTGCTAACACGGAACAAACACCTTGCGTGCGCGTGCGTGTGAGTGAGTGGGAATGGAGTGAATCACAACTGAACCATGAAGAACAATAAGGAAACATTCATTTCAACAAACAACATCACAATATTCGAGTTTACAAAGCATAACGAGTACAATGAAAGAGGGAAGAAAGGGATAACCGATAGTGAAGACTAGCGGCCGTTCACGGCCGGAATGGTAGGTTGTCGGGCTACCTCCAGGCTCGGGCGGACTATGCTTCCGGCGTAGAGAGCTGTCACAATCTCCCTACGTAGCTCCGTCGTCTTCGACTTCAGGTTTCGTCTTCTTCTCACCTGGCGGAATGAGAGAATGGTTGCTTGGAGGCTTGCGGACGATGGAGAACACTCACGGACAATGGAGGAGGTCTTGGAATGGATGGAGGAGGCTTCCCCTTGCGTAGAAGATGAAGTGGAGGTTTCCCAAGGTGGTGGTCGGCGGCGTACGGAACAGGAACTCCGCTCCCGGCGGCTTGATAATGCCCTAAAATCGGAACAGGCGTTTATATAGGCGCTGAATTAAACACTGTGCACGGTCATTGGCGCACGACCAGTGGTCGTGCGCACTGGAATTCTGCGATTGTGCGCACTGCCTGGGGGGAACCTGCAAGATACGAAATTATAAAATAAAATGTTCGCACGACCATTGGCGCACGACCGGTGGTCGTGCGTACTGGAGTTGATGGTCGTGCGCACTACAGCAAACAGAACTCGAAAATTAAATGGTAAGTGCGCACGAACAGTGGTGCACGACCGGTGGTCGTGCGCACTGGCATTGATGGTCGTGCGCACTGCACCAAACAGAACTCATGAAAAAGGTGTTAAGTGCACACGATCAGTGGCGCACGACCAGTGGTCGTGCGCAATAGAACCGGCGATCGTGCGCAGGGTTCCTATGCAGAATTGCACCGGGAACACTTGCACGACTCCTATTCCAGCACAACCACAGATCTAGCCACTGAAAGTGGCACTTGACGGCACATGAATACTACTAATGACAATAAGCACGAAAATCACACCAAAGTGGGCCTAGATGTGCACCTAGCATGGATTATCAAATATAAACTATAACAAGGCAAAAGTGCGGAGAAATGACTAAATAACGGCCCGGATGAGTCCATAAATGTGTATATGATCAGGACTCATCACACCCCCAGACTTAACTGTTTGCGCGTCCCGAGCAAACGAATCCGGCAGAGCATGAAAACGATAGTTAACATAGAGAATTACACAAGGGAGTACGGTGCGAAGTAACATACGCATGCGAGTAGAGATTCTAGCAGAAGGAGATTCTAACTGTGCTAACTAATTTACATGAGTATTAAAGTGTAAGTAAAGATTTAGTTATACTCAGTTGGAGAATTATGAAGAATTTGACGATCATGCCCGGTGTGAAAGTGACAAGATACTGAGGCGGGTGTTGCAAAAGATCGGGGCTTAGGAATAACTCCGCTGAAATCCATCAACGTCGCGAACCATACGCTTGCCCGGTCACACTCTCTCCACGGCTCTAGCAAACTCGCAAATCAAATCAGTAGGATATTCAAAGTTAAAACGGGGCTTAGGTTACGGTATGATATTCAAAGTTAAACACGGTGGCTACGCAACCCAAGTGAGCTAACGGAACGCTGCAACACGCAAGACCAACAACGATGCTCGTGTGACACACCCCCAGACTTATCATGAAAACCTGGTGTGCACACGGCCTACTTCACAAATACCAACAGATTGTCTTTTTTTTTAGCTCGGAAGGATTTTTTTCAAAATACTCTCTTTTTTCTTTTAACATATTTTACTTCTTTTATGTAACCTCCGGTTGGTTCAAAATCAGCAGATAGACTTTATTTTCTCTTCATAACACAAAGATTCCACACACCACACAAGTTGAGAATTATGAGTGTAGTTTAAAACAATTTGGTTGCGGGGGTAGGATAGGCTTCAGGCTTTGGTTGATGAAGAGGAGCTGAACAAAGGATTGGTAGGCACAAATTTGGCTTGCAACGGTGAACGAAATGGACATGGAATAACAAAGCTCAAACTAGCCAAAGGGTGGCCTACATCATGTTTAACTCGACGAGTCGCTCTCACCCATGCTTCGAGAGTCGCTTGGGGCAAGTTCTTAGCCCACAAGAAAGGTAAACCTTCCTCCCGACTCGAGCAACACACGACTAGTAATCGCACACACACAACACTGGGTTATCGTCAATTCCATGCAAATTCACCACTTGAGTATATTAAATCTAAATTTACGCAGAAATACTAAACATAAATTAGATGCATAAAGAAAATCTAGTTCTACTCAAATTCTACCATAGCATGCGAAGTGACTAGAACACTACATGAGTCAACATCGCACTCCAAATAATAATTCCTACGTTAACAATCTATTTCAAATTCCAACCAAGATAGTTTAAACGGAACAACGACAAAAAGATAAGCACGCACTCAAGTGGGTGAAGTGGTGTGTGAAGCATGAAAACAATGATAATGACTGGAATTAATAAGAAACAACCTTCTAGTATGCAGTGCAACTCGTGCACAGTGGGTGACAACATACGCTCCCCCAGACTTAAGCTAAACAATATATCTAGAAATTTGAAGCTAAAAGAGGGGAGGAAGTGTTACCCAATGCTCAGAATTGAGCATACCAGACGATCGGCGTTTACGATCAAGAATAGTCCGCAGCACCCGCACCATCACACACAAAACCTGCAAGCACAAACTCAAAACAACAAATATGCAAAAGCTAAACTAAAAGAAGTTAGATAAAAAACTACAAAATCAGGAAATCTGGGCTGTCTCCCAGTAGCGCTTTTATTTAACGTCCTTAAGCTGGACCAAATACCTGTATTAGCATTGTCTATAAAGTGCAGAACTTAAAAAGAAATGTTCAGAAGCAGTTCACCACATCAACTAAACACAAATCAGCTAAAAGCGCTCTTATAGTGCGCTTCTCCCGTAGCACGTAGGCGGGAGGTGAAGGCTTTAGGGCCAGCACCGGTATCATCCAATGCTCCCCTAACCTCCGCCCTCTTGCCACGGAGAGCGGCAGCACGAGCGTCGCGCAGAAGTTTTTCCTGTTTAAGTTTGGTGACAGTCGGAGACTGCCACCGTTGAGAATTCTCAGATTTCTCCCCTTTAGCGGTGGGTGGCGTCACTTACGGTATCGCGGTGACTACCGGATCGGCCTAGGAGATGGAACGCTTAGATTGTTTATTACAAGATTCAACACAGGGAGATAAATAATCCGCATCCCGCACTACATTCACGTCAACGTTTCCCGAATGGCAGTCCTCCTCCGTCTCGGAACCGAACTCTCGCCGAAGAACAACTTCTTCTTCTTCACTAGACAGGTACTCCTCCGTTTTCCCTTCACTTGATTCTTTGACTTCTTCAGGCCCTACACAGCTCAACAATTCATCAAAATTAAACGGAGGGGGCGGAGTGAATGTTTCAGCTGTGGCTTCGGGGCAAGTGGGCTGCAGCACCAAATTGGTTAGGGAAATGCACCCCGTAGCAAAATCAAGGGTGGCGCCGCTCTCTTTCAAGAACGGCACACCCAAGATAGGAATAGAATGATTGTCCTGCGGGCCCAAAACCTGAAAATCAGCAACAACAGTTGTCCCCTCAACTGTTACCTCCACATTCTTCACTTCCCCCTCGGATTGAATAACAGTCCCATTGGCAAGCACAAGGGATTTCCTTTCCTCCGTGTTCATTTCCAGTTGTAATTTAGCTACATCTTGCAACGCAATGACATTGCGAGATGAACCAGAATCACACAAAGCTTTCGTTTCAAAATTGTTGATGGAACAAGAAATTACCAGCTCACTCGGTTCAACCTCTACCACATCCCCAAGACTCTTCCCTTGATCAATTGGGTTCTTCTCCGTGTTGCTGGGAAGGGTCCCCTGCGATCGCTCGGTTAGCACTTGGGCCAATTGGCCCAACTGCGTTTCCAGGTTTCGCATGGATGCAGTTTGATTTACCATATTCGAATTAGCTACTTGCATGAATTGCTCCATCATCTCTTCTAGATTACTCTTTTTTTGGGTTGGGGGACCTTGGTTATAATCCGGGTGTGGTGGCCTCGGTTGGCTCCCAGAGGCGTAAGCATCGTTTTGATGCTGCCCCGGTGCCCATCGTTGGCCAGGCGTGTTTGGGTTCCACGAGAAGTTCGGGTGACTTCTCGCTCCCGGATTATAGGCGTTATTAAAAGGCGCCCCCTTGGATTGATTTCCTACATAATTAACAGATTCATTAAGAGTTAGGTGCGCGAAATCACCTGCCACGTTGTTCCCTGAGCATTCATACGCGTGGTGGCCTCCGCCTCCACATCCTTCACAAGTAATGATAGCACCAGGTGGGGATGGAGATGGGAGAGAGTCAACCATGAAGAGTCCTCGACCGCTTCTTGGAGCGTTTCTCCCGGCAGTCCAGAAGGTATTGTGGGAAGAGGTATCGCGCAGAATCCGAAGGGCCTCCTCAGGGGTGTGGTTCATCAGAGTACCACCAGCAGCAGCATCGACCATTGCCCGATAGTTAGGCTCGATCGCAAAGTAGAACGTTTCGACCACATTCCAAGGTTGGAGCTCGTGGCCAGGACAACGGCGAAGGAGATCGTTGAGGCGCTCCCATGCTTCAGCAAGGGTCTCTTGGTCAAGTTGACGAAATGTGGCGATCTCCCGCCGCAAGCTCACGACCTTGTCCACAGGATGGAACTTAGCCAGGAATTTGGATGCGAGGGCATCCCAAGTTGCAGCAGTCCCGGGCGGAATGGAATGGATCCACACCTTCGCTTTTTCGCGGAGTGAGAAGGGAAACAGTCTGAGCTTGACTGTGTCGTCAGCAATCCCTGCGTAGCGGAAGGTTCCGCAAATATCAAAAAATTCTGCCAGATGCAGATGCGGGTCTTCGCTGGCCAGCCCGGAGAATTGAGCGTTGTTCCAGATGATGTTCAAGATTGCTGGCTTAATCTCGAACTGATTATTCATAATATTTGGCCCGAACCCCGGATACACACTCCCAGCAGTTGGAGTGGTGTAGTCCCTCATCGTGCGGGGTCGAGGCCTAGCTGCCTCCTGCTCATTCCCAGGCTGATGTTCCCCCACGCCGGGCATTCTCGGATCAACATCATTTGGGTCTACCTGATCACCCATGGCCGCTTGCGCGGCAGCAGCGCGCCTTCGTGCGCGAGCGGTCCGTTCAATCTCAGGATCGAAGGGTACGAGTTCACCTGCGACCTGTCTCTGCATGCACTATCACAAACAAGAAAAATCAAAAACAACTGCTCGTATGACGACAGTCACAACACGGGACGTTACACGCCTGCATTCCCCGGCAACGGCGCCAAAAACTTGATGCGTGTCGGCAAGTGCACCGGTCGCTGTCAAGTAATAAATGTGGAGAGTGGCCTCCCCGAATGTCAGTCTCTTGAGGAATGCAGGTTGGGTGAACGAGACGCGTAGCGTGACTCTTGTTACACGAACGAAACACACATGAAAAAGGGGGTTTTTGGTTGGTTTGTCCTAATCTTAACAACAGTAAAAGAGATGCAGGTCGAAAGCACCGCTTCGCAAGGTGAGATGGATGCAACGGCCGCGATGCCGTGCTTCGTGAGGCGGATGGAGTGTGTTCTAGCGCGAAAGGGTGAGGGTCATAAACACCTCTTCACAACCGTCGTTAGCTCTTGCTAACACGGAACAAACACCTTGCGTGCGCGTGCGAGTGAGTGAGTGGGAATGGAGTGAATCACAACCGAACCATGAAGAACAACAAGGAAACATTCATTTCAACAAACAACATCACAATATTCGAGTTTACAAAGCATAACGAGTACAATGAAAGAGGGAAGAAAGGGATAACCGATAGTGAAGACTAGCGGCCGTTCACGGCCGGAATGGTAGGTTGTCGGGCTACCTCCGGGCTCGGGCGGACTATGCTTCCAGCGTAGAGAGCTGTCACAATCTCCCTACGTAGCTCCGTCGTCTTCGACTTCAGGTTTCGTCTTCTTCTCACCGGGCGGAATGAGAGAATGGTTGCTTGGAGGCTTGCGAACGATGGAGAACACTCACGGACAATGGAGGAGGTCTTGGAATGGATGGAGGAGGCTTCCCCTTGCGTAGAAGATGAAGTGGAGGCGTCCCAAGGTGGTGGTCGGCGGCGTACGGAACAGGAACTCCGCTCCCGGCGGCTTGATAATGCCAAAAAATCGGAACAGGCGTTTATATAGGCGCTGAATTAAACACTGCGCACGGTCATTGGCGCACGACCAGTGGTCGTGCGCACTGGAATTCTGTGATCGTGCGCACTGCCTGGGGGGAACCTGCAAGATACGAAATTATAAAATAAAATGTTCGCACGACCAGTGGCGCACGACCGGTGGTCGTGCGCACTGGAGTTGATGGTCGTGCGCACTACAGCAAACAGAACTCGGAAATTAAATGGTAAGTGCGCACGAACAGTGGCGCACGACCGGTGGTCGTGCACACTGGCATTGATGGTCGTGTGCACTGCACCAAACAGAACTCATGAAAAAGGTGTTAAGTGCACACGATCAGTGGCGCACGACCAGTGGTCGTGCGCAATAGAACCGGCGATCGTGCGCAGTGTTCCTGTGCAGAATTGCACCGGGAACACTTGCACAACTCCTATTCCAGCACAACCACAGATCTAGCTACTGAAAGTGGCACTTGACGGCACATGAATACTACTAATGACAATAAGCACGAAAATCACATCAAAGTGGGCCTAGATGTGCACCTAGCATGGATTATCAAATATAAACTATAACAAGGCTAAAGTGCGGAGAAATGACTAAATAACGGCCCGGATGAGTCCATAAATGTGTATATGATCAGGACTCATCAATTGCAGCGCGGGAACGATGCCATCTGGGTAGTCGTAGACCGGCTGACGAAGGTGGCGCACTTTATCCCCAACCGGAGGGATGACTCGGTGGAGAAGTTGGCGAAGCTGTATGTTGATACAATAGTACGATTGCACGGTGTGCCCCGTGTTAGTGATCGAGATGGACGCTTTACTTCGAGCGACTGGAGGCTAGTCAACCGTCTATTGAGTACAAAGCTGCAGTTTAGCACGGCCTTTCATCCTCAGACGGATGGCCAAACTGAGCGTACCAATAGGACGATGGAGGACATGCTCCGGATGTGCGTCCTGGATTTCGGAAAGGGGTGGGAAGATCACCTCTTTCTTGTTGAGTTTGCGTACAACAACAGCTACCAGGCGAGTGATAGGAAAATTATTTTCCCGAAATAGATTCGGTAAGAAAATAATTTTATTTAATTTGCTAAGAGGCAAGCGCACCTATCGCGTGTAGTATATATATGATAAAAATATCATAACATAGTCGTATTAGCCCTGGGTCCCGTCGAGTATTGTTACTTCGAGAAAATGGCTATTGTTTTATCGGATTAAAAATAAGTGATGAAAGTGATAATTAAAAACAAAAACAAAAATGATAACATAACGATAAAAAATGATAACAATCGCGGGCTTGGTGTGCGTTTAGCAAAAACCAAGAAAAGCGATAGAAAAGACAAAAAGGACGCACTAAATTAAAACGCACACACTCTACGAAATTGAAATGAAAGCGATAAATTGCAGGAATTAAAGAAATGCAATCCCTACCCAAATAGGTAGAGGGGAAATAAATGCGTGAGCAAGTTCTACCCAAACGGGTAGACGGGAAATAAATGCAGTGCAAGTCCTATCCAAATGGATAGGCGGGAAATAAATGCAGTGCAAGTCCTATCCAAATGGATAGGCGGGAAATAAATGCATTGCAATAATGAAATAAAACTAAGCTATTAAACGAAATAACGAAAACAAAAACACGAATAAAAAAAAGTAATGACAACGAAAAAATGACGGAAACGAAAATGATTAAAACATAAAACAACAAAAACACGAATAATAAAAACATAAAGTGAAAATACGAAAACGAAGAAAGCATTACGAGAGAAAAACGCTCGCTTTGAAGCGATTTTAAACGCAGCCCGAATATCCCATTCTAAACTACCGTGTCAAGGAAGAAAAGAATGAAAAATTATGACGACGCATAAATTCGAATATAAGCGAGAAAACCGATTTTATGGCGACGAATAAATCTAGCTAAAGAAAGAAAAAATTGCGAAAATTGAAGTGCGGAAATAAAGCTAAGTTATGAATTTGAAATACGGTGCAGAAATAAAGCTAAGTTATGAATTGAAATACGGTGCAGAATTTGAAATTGCAGAAATTGAAATTACGCTACGAATGCACGAAAAAAAACTAAATTTATTTATTGCCATAATAACGGGGTTTACAGGAAATAAAATTACAAAATAAAAAACATTTAATTACAACATTTATATTACAAAAAAGGAAATAAAATAAAACCTAATTAATTACATAAAAAAAAGAAAATACAAAATGGTGGAGGAATATTGTGGAAGATCACCCAAAAGGGCAATCCATTAGGAGCCAAGAGGTTCCAAGAGGTTCCAAGAGGGGGAATTGATGAGGGGGTCGGCCTCTATTTATAGGCAAAATTTTGGAATTACACGCCCTCGGTCACGGGCGTGTCTGAGGGCGTGACACGGCTTGGGGTGCGAATAGCCAGAACAGCTGGATCCAGGCTGGCATCTAGAAGGTTTGATCGGCGACTTCCGAAGTACACGGGCGTGTTCTAAGGAACACGGGCGTGTTCGATGTCGGCAGGCTTGAGCTTGAACTGGGCGTGACACCTGACGTGTCCTTTGGTTTTCTGGAAGCTTTGTTGAGTCACGGCCTCGGTCACGGGCGTGACCCGATCACGGCCGTGACATTGGGCGTGACATTGACATTTGGGCTCGAATCTGGCTGAACATCCAACACGGGCGTGACCAAGTACACGACCTCGGTCACGGGCGTGACCGAGGGCGTGACTTGATGTTTGAGCTGGAAAAAAGACAGAAATGAAAATTATCAGAAATTATTGAACACGCCCTTGGACACGGGCGTGTCCGAGGGCGTGACTTAACAAAATTACAGAAAATTTATAAAATGAAAATAAAACTAAGTTAAAAACAAAAATAGCAAAAACAAACATTTTATTCATTAATTTACATATATTATTTACAAATTTAATTAAAACTATACTAAAAACTATATAGAAAAATGCGTATATTTTCTATTTATCAAACACCCCCATACTTAAGCTTTTGCTATTCCAGAGCAAAAGTAAGGGATACCTATAAGACGTTAATAAAATTTCTAATTTACTAAAAATTTTATTTAATCAAAAGTGAGATCGAAATAAATTTAGGAGATTTAAAGAGGTAAGTCCTAAATTGTGAAGATAATTTAAAAAGAGCGAAAAAGTTTTAGCGAAACTTCTAAAGTTAGTTAAATAGCGTCGAATATTGCAGTTTTTGGCGCCTTTTAATTAGAATAGAATTATATAAAACTTTAACTTTTTTAAGAAAATTTTTAAGAATAAATAAAACCTACTAATTATGCTCTCGCAAACTTTTTAAATTAAAATCTAGCTTACAATTTTAGTGGCTAAGGGGTAGGGGAAAAAGGAAAGCTTTGGCAAAGAGAAGAGTGCTTGAATATAGGGGTGACGGATTTTATCCTCTCACCCCACCTTTTTGGTGGTTTTGCTTTGATTCCCAACGTTGGTTTACGGGGGATAATTGAAATCTTTTTAAACTTAACCCAATGCCCGTGTTTACGGAATTTATTCCCATTGACACGAGATTTCTTTTAACAATATTGGGTGCCTGTGTTTACAGAATCTTTTTATTCCCATTGACACAGGATTTCTTTTAAAACGTCTTCTATTACTTTTTATGCCAAGCTAAAGGGGTGAGGGTTTCAAAAGAAAAACTAGAGTAATAAAAGAGTATTTGAGAGCAAAATTTAGTAGATTAGAATATTCCTAAAGTTTCACAAGTTCGAGTTAGAATAATTGAATCTAAAGATGGTTTGCCAATATAATACAAAAACGAATCTATTTAGGGTTAACTCGAGGTAGTGCTAAAAATTCTGTTCTCAAATTAAATTAAGATCGCAAGATTTTCTTTACTACTGAAAATTCCTCGATTTAAATTTTTCAAACTATGATAAAAATAAAATGGTTTTAGTAAATCAAAAATAATGAAAAACGCTTAAAGATAAACCTAACCTAGCCTTAGAAGTAACAAGAAGCTAAGTAGGGGTTTTTATTCTATTTTTGGAGTTTTTTGATAAGTTTTTTTTTTTCATCATTATTTTTTTGGAGTTTTTAAGATATGATATTTTTTTTTTATTTTTTTGATTTTTTTGATTTTTTATAACAAATTACATATATTAACACTTAATAAAAATAAAGTAACAAAAAGAAAGAAGAAAAATTAAGAAGAGTAAAAAAAAAAACATACAAAATACTTTTTTGGTTTTTTTTTTTAATATATTTTTTTTTTTCATCAAATTTTTTTTGATTTTTAATTTTATTAAAAACATGTACATTAATACAAAACAAAGAAAAGAAGAAAGAAAGAGAGAAAAAGGAGAAGAAAATATATATTTTTTGTGTTATGACAAAAGTGTGAGGATTTTGTTATAACAAAATTTTTATAACTTTTTTCATCAATTTTTTTTTATTTTGATTTATATAATATTTATGGATTTTTCAATTTTATTTCCTATTTACATATTAGATTTTTTTTTTACAAAAAGAAAAGAGAAATAAAAAGGAGGACAAAGAAGTTGCAACATAATTTGTTATGTTGTAACAACTTTGTTAATTTATTTATTTTCTTAATTTAATTTTTTTTTTTTTTTTTGTAAGTGAAAAGAGGAACAAAGATGTTGCAACACATTTTTGTTATGACATTATTACAAAGATGTTGCAACATATAAAATTTATTATTATTATTATTTTTTGGTTTTTTCTAATATGAGAGGGGCAAAAATAATTACAAAAAGAGCTAAACACCCCCATACTTAAAGATCAACATTGTCCCCAATGTTGAAATTAAGTATGAGGAACAATTCTAATTATATATGTACATAAGCATTAAAAAAGAGGGAAAATAAAATACAAGGGGGGAAAAAGCACGCCCCTATTTTGGAGACGGATTACCGGATTAATACCTGCAAAAAATGTTAAAACAAAATAACAAAATGTTATTTACAAAAGAGAGGGGGGGGGGGGAGGTAAGAATGCTAAAATCGTATATAAATATATAAGTTTTTTATTTCTTTTTCTTATTTTTCTAAGTTACAAAAATAAAGTAAAACTATATATATATTTTTTTTGGATTTTAATATTTTCATTATTTTTTTGGATTTTGAATAAGATAAAAATATATAAAACCTAAAAATAAAAATAAGAAATAAAGAAAGAAAGGAAAAAGATATTTACAAAAAGAAAAGAAAGATACAAAATTATATTAATTTGTTGAATTTTTCTAAGATAAGTTTTTATCATAATAAATTTTTTTGATTTTTAATTTTATTACGTATATACATATTAAGTAAAAATAAGGGATAAAAAAGGAAAAGAACAAAAAGACAAAGAAAATGAAAATACATTAAGTAAATTTTTTTTTGGATTTTCTTTAAGAATTTTTCATCATATATTTTTTTTCTTATATGTACATTTATATACATACAAAAATAAGTACAAAAAAAGAGAAAAAACAAAGAAAGAAAAATCATATATGATTTTGGGTTTTTCTATATTTACAAAAAGCATGAAATATATAAATAAAGTAAAACCACATATTATTATTTTTTTGGAGTTTCCTAAATATATTTTCATCATTTTTCAAATATGCATATTTATAAAAACCTTTATACTTTATAAAAATAAAAAATAAAGAGAAATTTTAAAATAAAAATCAAAGAAGAAGAATTGAAATCCAAGGATAAAAGTAATAGGGTTTCCCCTTTTCAAAATATCGACAAAAATCCCCTCGCGGGTCTGCCGAGTACTCCTACTTCGAGAAAACTACCTATTATTCTATCTCAAAAATTCCAATAATTCTTTAAAATTTATGTTTCAAAGTTTTCCATTATTTTGTTATTTTAATTAAAATATTATTTGATTTTGTTAAATATGCATTTTAAACTTTAATGAAAATAAAATAGAAATCATTTTTTTTTGGGGTTTTTAATTATTTTTTTTGAAGTTTTTAAAGATGATAAAAATAAAGAACAAATATTTTTGAGTTTTTTTTTGGGTTTTTTTATTTTTTTTGGATTTTTTAAAGATGATGAAAATACAAAAGCATATATTTTTGAAATTTTTAGTGTTTTTTAATTTTTTTTTGAGTTTTTGAAGATGATAAAATCAAAAAACAAATATTTTTGAGTTTTTGGGGTTTTCTAATTTTTTTGGCTTTTTTAAATATGATAAAATCAATAACGTAAACTTTTTTCGCAATATCGATGAATCTCCCCGGCAACGGCGTGACCGAGGGCGTGACTTGATGTTTGAGCTGGAAAAAAGACAGAAATGAAAATTATCAGAAATTATTGAACACGCCCTTGGACACGGGCGTGTCCGAGGGCGTGACTTAACAAAATTACAGAAAATTTATAAAATGAAAATAAAACTAAGTTAAAAACAAAAATAGCAAAAACAAACATTTTATTCATTAATTTACATATATTATTTACAAATTTAATTAAAACTATACTAAAAACTATATAGAAAAATGCGTATATTTTCTATTTATCAAACACCCCCATACTTAAGCTTTTGCTATTCCAGAGCAAAAGTAAGGGATACCTATAAGACGTTAATAAAATTTCTAATTTACTAAAAATTTTATTTAATCAAAAGTGAGATCGAAATAAATTTAGGAGATTTAAAGAGGTAAGTCCTAAATTGTGAAGATAATTTAAAAAGAGCGAAAAAGTTTTAGCGAAACTTCTAAAGTTAGTTAAATAGCGTCGAATATTGCAGTTTTTGGCGCCTTTTAATTAGAAAAGAATTATATAAAACTTTAACTTTTTTAAGAAAATTTTTAAGAATAAATAAAACCTACTAATTATGCTCTCGCAAACTTTTTAAATTAAAATCTAGCTTACAATTTTAGTGGCTAAGGGGTAGGGGAAAAAGGAAAGCTTTGGCAAAGAGAAGAGTGCTTGAATATAGGGGTGACGGATTTTATCCTCTCACCCCACCTTTTTGGTGGTTTTGCTTTGATTCCCAACGTTGGTTTACGGGGGATAATTGAAATCTTTTTAAACTTAACCCAATGCCCGTGTTTACGGAATTTATTCCCATTGACACGAGATTTCTTTTAACAATATTGGGTGCCTGTGTTTACGGAATCTTTTTATTCCCATTGACACAGGATTTCTTTTAAAACGTCTTCTATTACTTTTTATGCCAAGCTAAAGGGGTGAGGGTTTCAAAAGAAAAACTAGAGTAATAAAAGAGTATTTGAGAGCAAAATTTAGTAGATTAGAATATTCCTAAAGTTTCACAAGTTCGAGTTAGAATAATTGAATCTAAAGATGGTTTGCCAATATAATACAAAAACGAATCTATTTAGGGTTAACTCGAGGTAGTGCTAAAAATTCTGTTCTCAAATTAAATTAAGATCGCAAGATTTTCTTTACTACTGAAAATTCCTCGATTTAAATTTTTCAAACTATGATAAAAATAAAATGGTTTTAGTAAATCAAAAATAATGAAAAACGCTTAAAGATAAACCTAACCTAGCCTTAGAAGTAACAAGAAGCTAAGTAGGGGTTTTTATTCTATTTTTGGAGTTTTTTGATAAGTTTTTTTTTTTTCATCATTATTTTTTTGGAGTTTTTAAGATATGATATTTTTTTTTTATTTTTTTGATTTTTTTGATTTTTTATAACAAATTACATATATTAACACTTAATAAAAATAAAGTAACAAAAAGAAAGAAGAAAAATTAAGAAGAGTAAAAAAAAAACATACAAAATACTTTTTTGGTTTTTTTTTTTTAATATATTTTTTTTTTTTTCATCAAATTTTTTTTGATTTTTAATTTTATTAAAAACATGTACATTAATACAAAACAAAGAAAAGAAGAAAGAAAGAGAGAAAAAGGAGAAGAAAATATATATTTTTTGTGTTATGACAAAAGTGTGAGGATTTTGTTATAACAAAATTTTTATAACTTTTTTCATCAATTTTTTTTTATTTTGATTTATATAATATTTATGGATTTTTCAATTTTATTTCCTATTTACATATTAGATTTTTTTTTTACAAAAAGAAAAGAGAAATAAAAAGGAGGACAAAGAAGTTGCAACATAATTTGTTATGTTGTAACAACTTTGTTAATTTATTTATTTTCTTAATTTAATTTTTTTTTTTTTTGTAAGTGAAAAGAGGAACAAAGATGTTGCAACACATTTTTGTTATGACATTATTACAAAGATGTTGCAACATATAAAATTTATTATTATTATTATTTTTTGGTTTTTTCTAATATGAGAGGGGCAAAAATAATTACAAAAAGAGCTAAACATTTTGGCGCCGTTGCCGGGGAGTATTCCCGCCTGTCACGCGGGTGACCCGGGTTCGTTCCCCGGCAACGGCGCCAAAAACTTGATAGGAAAATTATTTTCCCGAAATAGATTCGGTAAGAAAATAATTTTATTTAATTTGCTAAGAGGCAAGCGCACCTATCGCGTGTAGTATATATATGATAAAAATATCATAACATAGTCGTATTAGCCCTGGGTCCCGTCGAGTATTGTTACTTCGAGAAAATGGCTATTGTTTTATCGGATTAAAAATAAGTGATGAAAGTGATAATTAAAAACAAAAACAAAAATGATAACATAACGATAAAAAATGATAACAATCGCGGGCTTGGTGTGCGTTTAGCAAAAACCAAGAAAAGCGATAGAAAAGACAAAAAGGACGCACTAAATTAAAACGCACACACTCTACGAAATTGAAATGAAAGCGATAAATTGCAGGAATTAAAGAAATGCAATCCCTACCCAAATAGGTAGAGGGGAAATAAATGCGTGAGCAAGTTCTACCCAAACGGGTAGACGGGAAATAAATGCAGTGCAAGTCCTATCCAAATGGATAGGCGGGAAATAAATGCAGTGCAAGTCCTATCCAAATGGATAGGCGGGAAATAAATGCATTGCAATAATGAAATAAAACTAAGCTATTAAACGAAATAACGAAAACAAAAACACGAATAAAAAAAAGTAATGACAACGAAAAAATGACGGAAACGAAAATGATTAAAACATAAAACAACAAAAACACGAATAATAAAAACATAAAGTGAAAATACGAAAACGAAGAAAGCATTACGAGAGAAAAACGCTCGCTTTGAAGCGATTTTAAACGCAGCCCGAATATCCCATTCTAAACTACCGTGTCAAGGAAGAAAAGAATGAAAAATTATGACGACGCATAAATTCGAATATAAGCGAGAAAACCGATTTTATGGCGACGAATAAATCTAGCTAAAGAAAGAAAAAATTGCGAAAATTGAAGTGCGGAAATAAAGCTAAGTTATGAATTTGAAATACGGTGCAGAAATAAAGCTAAGTTATGAATTGAAATACGGTGCAGAATTTGAAATTGCAGAAATTGAAATTACGCTACGAATGCACGAAAAAAAACTAAATTTATTTATTGCCATAATAACGGGGTTTACAGGAAATAAAATTACAAAATAAAAAACATTTAATTACAACATTTATATTACAAAAAAGGAAATAAAATAAAACCTAATTAATTACATAAAAAAAAGAAAATACAAAATGGTGGAGGAATATTGTGGAAGATCACCCAAAAGGGCAATCCATTAGGAGCCAAGAGGTTCCAAGAGGTTCCAAGAGGGGGAATTGATGAGGGGGTCGGCCTCTATTTATAGGCAAAATTTTGGAATTACACGCCCTCGGTCACGGGCGTGTCTGAGGGCGTGACACGGCTTGGGGTGCGAATAGCCAGAACAGCTGGATCCAGGCTGGCATCTAGAAGGTTTGATCGGCGACTTCCGAAGTACACGGGCGTGTTCTAAGGAACACGGGCGTGTTCGATGTCGGCAGGCTTGAGCTTGAACTGGGCGTGACACCTGACGTGTCCTTTGGTTTTCTGGAAGCTTTGTTGAGTCACGGCCTCGGTCACGGGCGTGACCCGATCACGGCCGTGACATTGGGCGTGACATTGACATTTGGGCTCGAATCTGGCTGAACATCCAACACGGGCGTGACCAAGTACACGACCTCGGTCACGGGCGTGACCGAGGGCGTGACTTGATGTTTGAGCTGGAAAAAAGACAGAAATGAAAATTATCAGAAATTATTGAACACGCCCTTGGACACGGGCGTGTCCGAGGGCGTGACTTAACAAAATTACAGAAAATTTATAAAATGAAAATAAAACTAAGTTAAAAACAAAAATAGCAAAAACAAACATTTTATTCATTAATTTACATATATTATTTACAAATTTAATTAAAACTATACTAAAAACTATATAGAAAAATGTGTATATTTTCTATTTATCAGCGAGTATTCAGATGGCGCCTTTTGAGGCCCTCTATGGCAGGAAGTGCCGCACTCCCTTAGCTTGGGCGGAAACGGGCGAGACGAAGCTCTTCAAGAGGAAAGACGTCGAAGAGGCGACTTCAACGGTACGTATGATCCGGGAGAGGCTTTTGGTTGCGCAGGATAGGCAGGCGAAGTACTATAATGCGAAGCACCGCGACGTCCAGTTCGCCGTTGGCGATTGGGTATACTTGAAGATAAAGCCTTTCAAAGGAGTGTCTAGGATCCGACGCTTGAAGAAGCTGAGTCCGAGGTATTTAGGGCCATTCGAGATCACCGAGCGAATCGGCCAAGCAGCTTACCGACTTGCTTTGTCGACGCAGCTGAGTGGGCTGCATGATGTCTTCGATATCTCTGTGTTGAGGAAGGCGGTGCGAGAGCCCGATTCTGTGTTGGAGGACGTTAGTGTGCCAGTGGAGAGTAGCCTAACTACCAAGGTGACTCCGGTTTGCATTATTGATGCTGATTTTCGGCAGTTGCGGAGAAAGGCCATCAAGATGGTGAGAGTCCGTTGGGACAATTGTGGCCGCGAGGAGCTCTCTTGGGAGCCAGAAGAGATCATGCGCGAGGAGTACCCTGATTTGTTTGCTCAGGTATGACGAATTTCATTTCGTTGTTTGTGCTTTAAAATTTCGGGACAAAATTTCTTTAAGGGGGAGAGATTTGTAACACCTCAATTTATTTAAAATTGCTTATGGGGTGCGTTTAGAGGGTTTGGGATGCGGATAGGGGGTGGTGTGCGGATAGCCATTTGTGCAAGGGCTTTAAGTAAAAACCCTAACCTAGCCTCCTCCCCATTTCCCGAGCAGACCTCTCCCCGATTTCCCTCCCTCTCAGATCGCGTGAAACGGCGCAGCCCTCCCGATCTCCCTCCTCTCATTTCCTCTCTCCCGACGGCAAGGAGGCGAGCTCCTCTCGTGTGGAGAAGTCTCCTGGAGGAACTCCCTCACCCGAGTCCCTCTTCTCCCCTTCCTATCGCCGCCTAGGGCAAGGAGGACCCAGCTCCCCCTTCCACTCCTTTTCTCCCGTCGACAAGGAGGAGTCGAGCCCCTCTCCTCTCTCTCGTTTTGCTGTTGGAAGGAGAAGCCCGAGCCGAGTTCTCTCCTCCTCTCTTTGTCCCGGCCGCCGCCGGTTAAGAGAAGGCCGACCCCTTTGGGTTGGGTGCTGCTGTGTGCGTAGCCGTGGTGCTTGAGCTTGGCCGGCGAAGTGCGAGGAAGAACTCACGTGGTCATTTCGGAGCTCGGACCGGTGTGCGGAAACCAAATCCGTGGTGTTCAACCTATGGTTCAGAAGCGCACTTTAAGGGTAACGATCTCTTCTACCCTCATTTGGACGTGTCCTAGTGCATTTCCGAGCATCGTTGAGGCCCCTACCCAAAAGGGTGAGGTCGTGGCCTCCGACAGGTCGATTCGTGTTATCCCCGTCAAATCTTGCATACATGTAGAGTCCATGTGTAAAATGGGCGTAGGCGCGCTGTGTGAAACCCATCCGAGATGGTTCATCCGGATTGGTGATGCTTTTGATATTGTGCGTGCCGGGGGAAAACTCCGTGTTGTTATACTGCCTCGTAGGACTATAGGGTGCTACTGCATGCGCAGCAACGCCCGGGGGGTGTGCCCTGGGGAGCACCCGAAGTTAGAAGCAGAAGTGGAGTTCTGTTCACTATCACTGGCGATATTGAATATCGCCAGGCGATAACTCCCAGACTTGGTTCTGGTGATTTTGTGCGTTTTGAGGCAGTGGAAGTACTACTGCATGTGCAGCAATGCCTGGGGGTGTGCCTCGGGAAGCACCCACAGCTAGAAGCCAAAATGGGATTTCTGTGCGCTATCGCCAGGCGTTAGCGTTAACGTCGGCGACAGCTCCCAGACTGAGTCCTGGTGGATGACTTAGCGGCCCGTAGAGCCGGCTAATTGAGAATACCTAGGTTGAGGGGACGTCATACCCGCTTTTCGTGTTGTACAACGAGAGCTGTGAACAACGGGCATTTGGCGAACCTGAAACCGCACCATTGCAGCACCTGATTAGTGAGTCTCGTACAGCATGTCGGGAAGCAATGGGAAAGAGTCTTCGAACTACAGGATGTTCACAATTAAAGTACGGGAGAGCCCTGATATTTGGGCCACCGACTTTAGCCTCGAAGGGCAAAGCCATCGAGAATGGATGGTGGTGGAAGGCGGAGTACACCAAAGAGTGCCTGAGAGCACGAGACGTGGAGGCCATTCCCACGTTTGTGATTGTTGCATATGTATGAACTGTTGTGGGCTTTGCTAGTCGCACTCTTATATATATATATATATATATATATATATATATATATATATATATATATATATATGCTGCTGAGGTTGTTTTGCAGGGATGGTTAGAACTGCCACCCCCTCGAAGGGGTGGGGTCGTTATAATTTGGTCAGCTTTAGCTGACCGTTGCCCTGTTTTGCCACCGTTTTTGGTGGGCTTGTTGTACAGGTGCTGGACCGAGCGGGAACATAGCGGGCTCATAGCGGGCTGAAGCCCTTGTGCTGTTGCGGCCCTTGAAGGCCTTTTGATGTTCTTTTGCTTTTCATGTATGGCCGGCCTGCGCGCCGATGTTGGTAAATTGTAAGGTCGTCGTGCCTAAATTTTGTTGTATAAGACATTTCATTCCAAGTAATAGAAGTGGACATACCCGGGTTCGAGTTTTGTGGTTTATATTTCTTGTCTCTCTCTTTTGCTTTCGCATAGAATGCTCTGAGTTAGGTTCGTTTTTTAGAGTTGAATTATATCCCTTATTGTGACGTTCCCGTTCGTTTTGTTGTATATGGCGTGGGGCCCCGGCTGGACCTTCTGTCACATGCTTCTTAACGGATGGGGGTGTTACAGATAGCGCGGCTATCTGGCATGAAATGTTGGGGCATGTAGGCATGGACAAATTGAAGGCTATGGCGGTAAGGGGCCTTGTCAAGGGCTTGCCTAGCTTGTCTTCCTATGGAGACGGTCATGTTTATGCGGGATGTCAGTTTAGTAAGTCTCATCGACTTTCATTTGACAAATTGCAAACAAGATGCAAAGCGCCGTTGGAGTGCATTCACGGTGATTTGATAGGACCGACTGCCCCCCAAGCCTTAGAGGCAACAGATATATGTTGGTGTTGATTGACGATTACACCAGATATGTCTGGGTGTATTTTCTAAAAGGGAAGTCAGAAGCTTTTGCAAAGTTCGTGGAGTTCAAGGAGCTGGTGGAAGGTCGGTTAGGCCTGCGAGTGAAAAAATTGAGAACTGACAATGGTGGGGAGTTCACCTCTAGTGAGTTCTCAAGATTTTGCAAGAAGCACGGCGTTCGGAGAAAGCTCACTTGTGCCGATACTCCATAGCAAAATGGCATTGCAGAGAGGAAGATCTGTCATCTGACGGAAACCTGCAAGTGCTGGCTTTATGCCAAGAGTATCCAAAAGTCATTTTGGGCAGAGGGAATTTCTTGTGCAGCATATGCCATCAACAGGATGCCTCTAAGTCCTATTAACATGAAGATCCCTCACGAACTGATGTTCAAGGAGAAGCTGAGTGTTGCACACCTTCGGGTGTTCGGGTCAACCTGTTATGTGCATATTCCTGATGCTCTTCGGACAAAGCTAGATGCGAAAGCAAGGAAGCTAGTCTTTGTTGGGTATGATGAGTGGAAGAAGGGATGGAGATGCATGGATCCTGAGACACAGAGATCAGTGGTATTTCGGGATGTGGTGTTTGATGAGGTGACTTCCTACAAGGGGAGTTCAGGAGCTGAACTACCGGAGAGCAGGGTTGATGAAAAAGGGAAGGCTGCGGAATATCTTCAAGTGGAGTTGCCTGTTTCACCAGGAGATCCAGCTGTGTCAAGCTCTGAGATGGAGGCTTCAGGTTCTGGAAGCAGGGGGAGCGATGCTCCAAGTTCGTATGGAAGAGGAGCTAGAACAGAAGAAGCAGCTGAGGAGGTGGTTAGTCAGGAGCAACCTCTTAGGAGGTCGAAGAGGACTATCAAGCCACCAGATCGATACACAGGAGGAAACATGGTGAGCTTTGTCCGGACTACGTCTGCAAACTGAAGAAGACCCTGTATGGGTTGAAGCAAGCGCCTCGGGCATGGTATGGGAAGATCATGGAGTATCTTCTATTCCGGGGGTTCTTTGCTTCAGACTCTGATTCTAGCTTGTTCGTTAAAAAGGAGGGGGCGCTTCGGGTTATTGTTCTGCTGTATGTTGATGACATGATTGTCACCGGGAACTCGAAGGATAAAGTACCGAGGCTGAGAGCTGAGCTTGCTATCAGGTTTGAGATGAAGGATCTGGGTGAGCTTCACCATTTCCTTGGACTCGAGGTTCAGAGGCGGGAGAGCGGAGTGCTCATTTCTCAAGCTGGATATGCAGAGCGGATCATTCAACGATTCGGCATGGAGGAAGGGAAGAGCAGCTCTATACCTCTGGAACAGCATCATAAACTTTAGAAGGATGAGGGAAGAATTCTATCTGATCCGTTGGTGTTCCGAGCTCTGGTTGGGAGCTTGATTTACTTGACCATCACGAGGCCAGATATCGCCTATGCAGTTGGCAAAGTGAGTTGGTACATAGCGGAGCCACGGAAGCCTCATCTTTTGGCGGCAAAAGGAATTTTGAAATATGTGAAGTCGACCTCTGATTTGGGTCTCCTATATAGGAGAGGGTCAAGCTTGGAGTTGCTTGGATATATAGATGCTGACTACGGGGGAGACGTGGATGATCGGAGATCAACGTCTGGTTTTGTCTTTATGATGGGCCCCACAGCTATCTCTTGGTGCAGCAAAAAGCAGGACTCGGTGTCTGTATCTACCATAAAAGCAGAATACAAGGCTTCGGCCTTGGCAGCTCAGGAAGCCATTTGGCTCAAGAGGTTGGTAGAGGACATCCATGAGGAGGTTCGAGGTCCCACTATGCTACGCGGGGACAGCAAGAGTTCTCTCAAACTGGTTAATAATCCAGTCTATCACGCGAGGACCAAGAACATTGAGATTGAGCACCATTTCATTCGTCACTTTTCACAATGTTGCAAACATCTTCACAAAGCCGCTGGCGAAGGGACCGTTTACTCAGTTGCAGAGTATATTCGGGCTAGTTTCCACTTCCCACTTCAAGGGGGAGTGTTGTAATTGTTGAAGTGGAGTGGAAGGTGACCGAGCGGTCTGATTTTTGGAGACCACAGAGACCGCGTGGTCTGCGTCAGTGGTCTGCTGATCTGGCTCTGCCGGTCTGTCATTGTCGGTCTGCTGATTGGCCGGTTTGTGTTTGGCGATCTGGCGACTTGTTTGGAGTCGGCTAGATGCTCCTTGTTTGCTCTTGACGATCTAAGGAAGGAGTGATTTTGTGTCCGCGCGGCTTATGCGCGGTCTCGTGTTCGCGCGGCTTGTGCGCGGTCTGTCTGCTGATCTGCGGTCTTGGTTGGAAGGTTGTCCAAGTGGTGTGATCGCGTGGTCTGTTCTTTGAGACAGCTGGCGATCTGGCGGGTGGTGATTGTATCTCTCTTGCGGCGGTGACGACATCCGTCTTGTCACCTATAAATAGGGGTGCATGGCCCGACATTCATAACTAGAACTGTAAGAACTAGAGCCTGGGTTATTTCGTGCGGTCTCAACTTTGATGTCGGGTGGTCTAGAAGCAAGTTGACTGTTTGTTGCGTTCGCAGGTTTGCGGTCAGCAAGTTGCAGTCTCCTTCCTTGGTGATTTCCCAGCGGCTTGAATAAACAGTTCGGCAACGGCTTGTCTGCGAACTAGTTTATGATTGTTCTTGTGCTGTTCGCAGCGAGCTCAGCGATCAGGCGGCCTTCAGCGGTTAGGCGATCTGAGTTGCGGTCTGGCGACTTCTTCTTACAGAAGAACTGGTATAAGGCGGTGTCATGGCCGCCGAGAGTAGGAGGACGGTAAGTGGTCTCGCTGTACTGAACAGGCGAGAAAGGGATGTTGCCAAAGTTCCCCTTGACGAAGAGGAACTTCTGAGCCCAGTAGTGAGCTTTGTTGACGGTCTCGTCGACCTTGGGACCCGAGCCCACAAAGTAGGTGGTCCCATCTTTATACGCACGGAAAGAGAACAGCTTCTGGAAAACTGGAAAGCTGAACTCGATGCGCTCCTCCCGCAAATAGCAGGCGAAGGCGACGATGACAGCTATCGCGTTGGGGGTCAGTTGACCCGGTATCACACTGTAGTGTCTTAACACCTGGAGAGCAAGATGGCGAGACCGTCAGTTAAGCGAGGAAGAATCCATTCTCATCTAAGGAAAGGAAGGCAAGCTTAGTTGTTACCTGTCAAACTTCCGGCCACAGAGGTAGCCTCAGACCCACCGCGAAATGGGCTATGGGGATCGCGAGTTCGTCAGGAAGGGGGACATTAATTGCGTCTTCTTTGGTAGGTTGGCGAGCGGTAAACTCCGGTGGGATGAAGTCGGCGACGGCAGTGAGATACTCCTCCTCCGTCAAGTTCGCCTGGAAGAAGGAATGGTCGGTAAAGGCCCATGCACACTTCAATCTGCCCTCAGCCTCGCTTTGGTCACTGACCATCTTGAGGACCTGCGAGGAAGAGAATAGCGCGAGAAAGAGGGAGAAAGGCGAGAGCTCCAGAGTAGTATAAGAAGAAGGCTGATGGTAAATGCGGTAATTGGCACAGTTATGACGACCTATTTATAGCAGAAGTGAAAGGGCGGGAAGAAGCCTAAGCGCCGATGAGTACGGTTAGCAAAAACATCACGTCAGAATCGTGGGCGAGAACTACCTGCGAGGTTAGTATAAGCAAATTCGTTGCAAGGGGCAGCATGAGCAAACCGAATAGCAAAGAGAACTCATCGCGAGACAGTTTTAGCGAGAGCAGAAGGGCTCGTTGCGAGAATAGCATAACAAAGAAAGTGCGAATATACAAATCGCGAGCGAAAATTAATAAACGACTGTCAATGATTACTTCAGAATGGGAACTCACAAATATAAGTTGCAAGCAATTAGGAGATTGTTCAAAGTAGCGGCGAGCGTTAACAGACAATAAAAGTTCGTGGAAACGTAGGGGTCAGTGAGGATCGTGGGGTAACCACTTCCATCTGCCGCAACCCCGCGACCCGGACCTCGGTGGTACCCTGGAATTATAATAATCCTGGGCCGCACGGCCCTCTCGATCCATCAGGAAGGCATAATCCCTCATCCTCGCGATGTGCACCTACGGCGACGTGGCCATCTCGTCTTGGGCACGAGGCACCGCGGCTTGGAGTCTCGCGCACTCCTCCATCATAACAGCTTTCCTATCCTCAGCGACCTCTCTATCCCATCTCGCCTAAGGATTAAGGTCCATCAGCATCCTACCATGTTTTCGAAGCAACTCTGCGGTTCGCCGCTTCATCGTCTCCGAATCTCATGGGTCCCCTAAGAAGTCTTCCACTTGGTCTGGGAGGGGGGACACCTCGTCGTCGCCAAACTCTGAATCTGTAGGTGGATTTTCAGAACTCTCTGCAAAATATTACAGAAAGGTTAGATAGCGCGTTCAAGTTTGAGCACGGCATGTGGACGTCGGAATGCTTACCCGGAGGGGGCGAGAACTCTCAGGGCGGCCCTGGAAGACATTGCCGTAGTGAGGGTAGAGGGATTCACCTAAGCCGGGAGGGTAGGCTGCGTTGTTAATTGCGGGAATCTTTGGCAGTCGAGAGCCGCCCGCGCCCTCGCTCCTCAGGAGATCGAACCTTGGCATGTCCACCGTTTTGTCAGGGAAGGACGGAAACGGAAGCCGTGAATCTTCGCGAGCCGGAGTCTTTCGGGTTGAGACTGTGAAAACAAGGGATAAGAGGTCGATAGTCAACGAAGGGAGAGTCAGTGAGCGAGATTAAGGCAGAACCTTCGGCGTTTTTGCCAGCGAGATGTGTGTCTGCTGGCGGACTTCGGCGAGACCCACCTCCAAGCTCGCCAATGTCCTTGTTCGACAAAAACTCCTGCGAGTAAGCATGAATCACAGGCAAATTTATTGACTTAGCTAGAGGAATAGCTCATACCTTCTCGGAGGGGCGATTATCAGGGGAAGAGTCTAGCAACACGGAATCGTCCCCGGTTCGGCAAGCCGCTTTCGACTTTTTAGTTTTCGTAAACTGAGCGGGAGGCGGCTGATTCATCCAGTCGGGGACCCTGGTCGTGGGAGGTAGGCCGCCAACTGTCACAACCTACAGACGGGCCTCAACTTCTTCGGAAAGCGGCATCTCCTGGCAGCTACAGTACGGGAGAAAAAGAAAAAAGAGAGAGAGTGACGGCGCGCGTCGCTGAGGCTCGGGACGATATTTATAGCTCACTGGGTGGGCCCTACCAAATATTCCTGACAGATAATCAAGAGGCTGGCGAATACCAGGGGCTGGATGTTTCTTCGCGAGCCTGAATAGCCTCGCGAAGAGTAGGGATTATGTACAACCCCGATATTCGCCAGACAAGGAGGCGCAGTTTGAGAAATCAATACTATGAAGAAAGCAGTTAGGCAGACCGAAGTCCTCGCAGAAGGGCCAGGCGAGAAAGGTGCTGACTAGGAGTTCATGGTCAGGCGAGCGAGGCTAATAGTTGGTTCGGTGAAGGGTGTTCGGCGAACCCTTCTGCGCTCGACGAACTCTACTGCTTTCGTCGAGCTCACCTGTCGAGGGGCGGTCCCACCGAAAGGGGTGATCTTGCAGAGAGGGGGGGGGGGGGGGGGTCTCGCAGAAAGGCTCACGAGACTGGGCCTTCGTGCTCGACGAACTCAATTCTAGGTTCGACGAATTACCTCCTGCGTTCGACGAACGGCTTGCTTCAAACCCGTCTCAGCCTTCGACGAACTCGATTCAATGTTCGATGAATTGTTTTCTGCGTTTGTCGAGCTCGTCGGTGTTCAAGGAAGTGTGTTCGGAGCACGGAGAAGTCAAGAGGCGGTCTCGTAGGAAGGCTCGCGAGACCAGACCTCGGCAGATAACTCCAAAGGGGGGTTAGCGAGATCCCCGCAGGGCGATCGCCTAGGAGAGGTATCGCGAACAGGACTCGCGAGAAGGGCCGCGAGAGCTTCGGCAGTAGTGTTCTCGTAGTTCCTGGCCCATAGGTTGATGAGGCCAAATTACTCTTTTACCCATAGTGGTCTGCCCTTAGCCTCTCCAAATAGCGGAGTCTGGCGGTTAGCAGACCCATTCGGGGTGCGGATAGTAAAATCAAAAGACGGAATCCTGCTATTTGCAGGCCAGATCAGAAAACCTATAAATAAGACCTAAAGGGCACCTTTGGAGAGGACTTCACTTCAGCTTCTCTCTCCTCAGGCTCTCCTTGGCTAGCATTTCCAGAGCTCTCCAAGGTGCCCGAGTCTCAGCTTTGGCTTGGGAGGGGAAGCGCTCAATGATCTTCCGGGTTAGTGGAGGGACCTCCTCGCTGTGACTAAGGTCGAAGTCATTTTCTTAGTCTTCAGTCTACCTTCTCCAAGGGATCAGTGAGGGCTAGCTGCCCCTCATTTCGGTGAGGGCCCCGAGCTTCACAAGAGGCTGAGAAATCGGTTTCAACAAAGAGGTTTTCCTTTTTAGTATGATCCTAGTCATGAGGTCAAACATGTATTGGGAGATTGTGTCATGGGACCAAGGTTTGCAAAGAATAGATTTTCCCACAATATCTGATAGGACTTTGCCCCTTTGGTTGAAGAATTTTCTTTTTAATGATCCAGTCTTGGCATCATTGTATTCAGTCCATTTCAAAGCCTTTTTCTTATCTTTCTCAGAGATTTCTTCCTCCTCACTTGGACAACAGGATGGAAGTTGTAAGGCTTTCTCTATTTTTGCAGATGTTATCTTTACTCTTTCTTCTCCAATCTTTTATTTGAGGGATGACTTGGAAGTGGACAACTTTGCATGGCAAAACCATTCCAGAACATCAGTTTTGAGAATGACACTTGGTTCAGACAAAAGAAACTCCAGACCTTGGTCTTCTAGGAGTTGAATCACTCCCTTGATCTCTTCTAGAGCATGAGCAAACCCATTCCTGACTATTTCATATCCCTCCAGAAGGTCCTTAGTACTTTTGGGTGCCATTGTTGTTGTAGAAGAATGCACAAGGATGGAAGAGAATGTGATTCGTCTCGGCGGCTAGGAAGGAAGGGTTGTGAATCTTTCACTAATTAATGATTGTCTATTTATATGGCTTAAATCTGTGTTATGATTAACCCTAATAAGTAGAATTAAGTGAACTTATAGTTGCAAGTAGAGTTATGTCAATTGGGGTTGCATTTAGCAAAACTGATATGAGACCAGCCCGTCTCAGTGGAACCGCTGAGACGAAGACCTAAACCGCTGGGACAGAGCACTATCAACCCTAGGGACAGTTTAGCAGTCTCAGCGGCTCAGCTGAGATTTTTCCCAGCTATCTCAGCGGCTCAGCTGAAACAGTCTTATCTGTTTTAGCTGACCTTACTACCTTATCATTAATCCTTGTGAGGTCTGAATATGTTGAGACCTAATCATGTCACTAGGAGTTGATGTGATAGGACAACATTTTGAATCATAACATAGCATGCATAATATCATATATGATTGAAGTAGGGGAATATTTGACACTATTCAACATTTAATATTCCTAGTTCAATCTTGAAAGCATTAAACTTGGCCTCATCCAATGGCTTTGTAAAGATATCAACAACTTTATTAACACTAGGGACAAATTCAAGGCAGATATCTTTATATTCAACATGTTCTCTTATAAAGTTATATCTTATCTCTATGTGCTTAGTCCTGCTATGAGAGACAGGATTTTTAGCAATAGAGATAACACTGGATGAGTCACAATAAAGAGGAGACGCACTTACCTTGAGGTTGTAGTCCTCTAACTGATATTAGATCCATAATTGTTGTGCACAACAACTCCCTACAGCAATGTATTCAGACTCAGCAGTGGATATTGATACACTTGTCTTCTTTTTGCCGCTCCATGATATCAACCTCCTTCCTAGGAATTGACAAATACCACTTGTGCTTTTCCTGTCTTCTTTGCATCTAAAAATCCAATTAGTTCAAAATCATTGTTCTTAGGGTACCAAAGGCCAAGATGTTTGCTGCCTTTTAGGTATCTCAAGATCCTCTTTACAGCTGAATAGTGAGATTCCTTAGGGCATGCCTAGTACCTAGCACAAACACATGTAGCATACATAATGTCTGGTCTACTGGAAGTTAGATACAATAGGGATCCAATGATACACCTATACATGGATTCATCAAAGGCCTTGCCCTTCTCATCCTTGTCCAGGGAGATGTTGGACCCCATTGGAGTTCATGGTGGAAGCTTATTCCATCCTAAATTTCTTGATAAGCTCACTAGTGTACCTGGTCTGAGAGATGAATAACCCCTCATCAGACTATTTCACTTGGAGGCCTAAGAAATACTTGAGCTCTCCCATACTACTCATCTCAAACTCCCCCTGCATAAGGTTGGCAAACCTTTTGTAGAGGTTGTCATCAGTAGACCCAAATATTATGTCATCAACATATATTTGGACTAGAAGACATTTGCCCCCTGTTTCCCTAAGAAACAATGTACTATCTATCTTTCCCTCAAGAACTTGTTCTTGATGAGAAAGCTAGACAATGTCTCATACCAAGCCCTCGGGGCTTGCTTTAGACCATAAAGAGCTTTTCTAAGTAAATATACATGATTAGAGAGAGTTGGATGCACAAAACCTGATGGTTGTTCAACATATACCTCTTCCTTCAAGTCACAATCGAGGAATGCTGATTTGACATCCATTTGATATACTTTGAACCCCTTGTGGGCAGCATATGCAAGGAATAGCCTAATTGCTTCTAACCTTGCAACAGGGGCAAAGGTTAGATCAAAGTCTATTCCCTCTTCTTGTCTATAGCCATTGGCTACCAATCTTGCCTTGTTTTTGATGATTATACCATTTTTATCCAACTTGTTCCAGTAAATCCATTTGGTGCCAATAATATTGTGTCCTTGAGGTTTTGGCACCAACTTCCATACCTAGCATCTTTTGAATTGAAGAAGTTCTTTTTGTATTGCTTGAATCTGAAAGGTGTCTTGGATGGCTTCTTCAAACTTCTTGGGCTCCATTTGTGATAAGAAGCTCAAGAATTGTGCCTCATTATGAGCTCTGCTTCTGGTTAGTACACCTTGGTTCTGATCTCCAATTATTTGTTCTGTTGGATGATGCCTTAGGTGTCTTACAACTACAGGCAATCTGTCGTCACCTTGCTGTAATACTTCTACTGGTTCAGCAGTGTCTTCAGCACCTTGGACCTCTTCCTCTTCAGGAATTGCTGCATCTGTATATGCTTTGCTACTGCTAGGCATGTCTTGCACAAACATCTTTTCCATGTCCTTTTCATTTCTTGTCAAAACAGAAGAACTAGCCCAGCGATTATAGATTAGGCTGGTCTCATCAAATACCACATGCATAGACTCTTCTACAACATGAGTTTTCTTGTTATAAACTCTATAAGCTCTACTATGTGAGATATAGCCAACAAGAACCCCCACATTGCATTTCTCTGCAAACTTTGTTAATTGAGATTTTCCATTATTTAAGATGTAGCATTTTGAACCAAAGATTCTAATGTATGAAATTGTAGGTTGTTTGCCTTTCAGAATCTCATAGGGAGTAATTCCATGAACCTAATTGATGGAAGCCCTATTAAGAACATAACATGCAGTATTGACTGCCTCAGCCCAGAAGTATTCTGGGAGTGAGGAGTCACTAAGGAATGTTCTCCCAGTTTCTATCAAGGTTCTATTCCTCCTCTCAGCCACACCATTTTGTTGTGGATTCCTTGGGGAGGAGAACTCTTGGGAGATACCAAATTCTTGACAAAACCTTGTCATGGATTCAAATTGAAATTTTGTGCCATGGTCAGTCCTAGTCCTGACCACAGAACATTGCAAGTCATTCTGAATTGCCTTGACATAGTTTATAAAGATATTGAAAGTATCTGTCTTCTTCTTAAGGAAGAATACCCATGTATACTTTGAGTGATCATCAATAATCACCAAAGTATACAACTTCCCACCTAGCCTCTGAATTGGCAAAGGACCAAACAAGTCCATGTGCAATAGATATAGACATCTTTTAGTGTCTTTGGAGCCAATACTTTTAAAGGTGGTCCTTGTTTGCTTACCCATTTGGCAAGCATGATAGGGACCACTTTTAATACATTTTAAGTTTGGACTATTCCTAACAAGGTTTTTAGATAATAGTCTATACATCGTCTTGTAGTTAATGTGGGCAAGTCTCTTGTGCCATTGAACACAAAGAGACTCATTTTCATTAGCTACAAGACACACAGATGAAAGAGAATTACTGCATATAAAATCTAAGCAATAAACATTCCCACTCATAGTGCCTGAGAGAATGGTCTCTAAGTCATTAGACTTTTTGATCAAGCACTTGTCATTGTGGAATTCAATGACATAGCCTAAATCATATAGTTGACTTATTCTTACTAGGTTGTGTTGCAAGCCTTCAACATAAGCTACCCTTGTGATTGAAACTATGCCATTGGATATCATACCATATCTCTTGGTGATCACAGGTGAGTAGTCCTGTAGAAGATTTCTGGTTTTTATCATATGCCTTGAGCACTCACTATCCAAGTACCATATTTGGTTGAGGATGGTACTTGAACTAACTTACATGAAGGAATTTAGTTACCCTTAGGATCCCAAATGATTTTGGGTCCTAGGTCCTTGTTAGCATGATAAACTGACCTTACACCTGCAACACTCTTTGCAGGAAGGTTCTTCTTTGCACTTGGCACATTTAGATTGTGCCAACAATCTATGGCAAAGTGTCCCACCTTACCACAGTACCAACTTTCATGAATATTGTATCTCCTCTTCCAAACATCTTTTGAGGAAATAACATTAATATGCTTGTGTTCAGGAGGGGAGACAACAACATTTTTCTTATTCCTTTCAGCAATGATCTGGCTGAATGTTAACCTCTGTGCAGTCTTGGCACCCTTTGTCTTAATGGCATCAACTTGATTTGGCTTGGGGGCCAGGCAAGATTGTATGGCATCAGACACTGCGCAGCAGGACTTGTCTATAGGTTTGACAGCAGCCATGTTCTTTGCTGGACAGAACTTGGAAGTGCTAGCTTCCTTACTCTTGAATGATGGGGCTGAAATACCAAATATAAATGGTCCAGGTTGGGCCATTTAAATTACTTCATGGGGAGCCTTCATGGCACTCATTCCCATGCCCTTTCTTCCACTATGGGAAGGAGTGTTTTCCTTCCTATAGGAGCTTCCATTCTTCCAGTGGCCATAAATGTTGTCATGGTCATACCTGTTAGAAGGAAGTAACACCTTATGAAGGGTGGTATGAGACTTAGCCTTGTACTTGCTCTTTTCTCCACTCCCTTCTCCTACTTCCATTTTATTGAACCCTAGTCCTCTCCTATTGGTTTGAAAGGAAAAGCTGTCAATAATAGGGAGCACATATTTGGGCTTGGAGAATTGAGTCACTAAGCTCTTTTCTTTCACAAGATTCTCCTCAAGGTCCTTGATGACCTTGTTCTTATGGGATATCGTGCTCAAATGCACAATTGTTATTCCCTTTAGAGGGCTTATTTGTCTACTCATCTAAGCCACCATGGTAGATGACTCAGTGCATTCTTTCTCAGCCATCTTAAGGGAAGCAATTTCCTGGGCTTGCCTCTTGGCCAACTTTTTGCTTTTTTAGTGCTTCCAAGAGAGCACCATATCTGTCAATCAATTGATTGACATCTTCCTCATATTTTAAACCTCTTTCACCATTTGATGAAGGTGGTTCATTGTCTGGACTTGTCTCATAATTAGAAGAAGAGATGGAATGAATCAATATCTTTTCACAGTCAGAGTTGTTCTGACTTTCTTCCTCATCAGTGATGGACATAAGGCCTAGCTGAACTTTGTCCTCTTCATCCTCCTCAATATCACTGTATGAATGTGATAGAGGGGCCCTGATTCCAACCTTAGCAGCAGGACAATCATCATCTTTTTCTACTGCAAACAGCGCAATGTAGGCTTCCTCTTCATCATCTAAATCTGAAGTTGAAGATTCAGATTCACTCCAGCTCTTTCTTTTCTTTGCTAGGAAGGATTTTTCACCCTTCCTACCCTTTTGGTGGTAATGTTTCTTATCACCCTTTTCCTTCCTTTTGACTGGAATGTCAACAATGACATTTCCAGGCTTGCTGCAGCAATAACATATTATGTTATTTGAAACATGTTTACTAGGTTTAGTTTCATACCTGTCACCCTTGGTGTGCTGCCTTTCAGATCTGTTTTGATCCCTTTTGGAATATGAGGAGGAGCAGGGATTGTTCTTCCACTCTTTCCTCCTCATCATTTTCTTGAATTACCTTGAGAAGGTAGCAAACTCCTCATCAGATGAAGAGCTATCTGAGGTGCTATTCTCAGATTTCTCATATTCAGCAGTCCTCCTTGGAGGAGACACCATCCTGCCTTTGCTCTTCTTGGAGCTGTCAGCCTTGAGAGCCACAGATCGCTCCCTTGCATGAGCCCTTGTTGAAGTGTCCTCTTCCTTCCTTGCAGATAACTACATCTCATAAGTGAGCAACTTCCCAAACAGTGTACGGGTAAGAGTTTCACCAAGCTTGGCCACTTCCCTGATGGCACATATTTTTGTGTCCCAGTCTTTAGTTAGAGATCTTAGGAACTTGTCATTAAGCTCATAGTCACTGAACACTCTTTCATAAGATCTTTGTTCATTGACTATCCTAAAGAACCTTTCATAGCAAATAGAAATGCTTTCCTGGCTGAGCTGCCTGAAAGCATATTCTTAGTTGAGGAGTGATTTTCTATCATCCCTCACCTCAGCTGTCCATTCCATATACACCACTAGTGTATCCCACATTTACTTGGCTGTTGTGCAGTGCACCAAGTTCTGAAATGTGGAGTCATCAATTGCATTGACAATGATGTTTTGGGCTCTGTTATCCTTAGTGAACAATGCAAGTTCATCCTTGGTCAAGTCATTAAAAGCCTTGGCCACTCTCCTAGTTGGATCAATGGTGGAGTCAGTTTGAAAAGTGAAAGTCCATTGCTTTACAGTGATGTAGATCCTTGGGTCTGATGCTTCCATAAACAACCTAACCCTTTGCTTCCATATGCCAAAGTTTTCTTTGTTGCATATGGGAAACTTCATAGATCCCATCTCCTTCTACAATCCAATGGAGGCCATGGATTCAGATATGACTACTCCTTTATAGGATCTAGTCAGACAGTTATGACCTTCTTGCCCAACCTACCTCTAATACTACTTGATAGTTTGTTAGGATGTAGTCTTAGTCACCTAGAGGGGGGGGGGGGGGGGGGAGTGAATAGGTTTCTTTTAATTTGAGCCTTAACCTAGATGTTTTCTGAGTTTAGGTTAGTAATAAATCAAGCACACATAAAACACACAATGGTTTATAGAGGTTCCTCAATACAGGGTGTCTTGAGTAGTCCTCTTTCCCCCTTCACCTTTCTAACAATGAGTTAGATAAGGCCAACACCTCCAAACTCAGCTCCAAGAGCTTACAACACAGATCCCTCGGGATCTCTCAGGTTTTCCCAAACCCTACATCAGATCTCACAAAGATCCTACACTTAAGCTGACCTCTCAGCTCTACTACTCAGGCCAAATAACCCTACACCCTCAGGCAAAGATGCCCTACAATCTCAGAACTATTAAGTTCCTACAGAAGTAATAATAGAACATTACAACAGAAGGTAGAATAGATCAAGCCTTGGTTTTCTGTTGCTGAATAACTGTTGTAGCAGTATTGAATCTGGGATGAGTCTAAAGGACTCAACTCTGATTCTTCTGATCCTTTTCTTCAGAGAATGAATGGGGATCAACTTGTTCTCTCTTGAGTTAATCAAGAGGAACAATCTTTTCTCTCCTTGCAGCTTCAAGAAGCAGGAAGTGAAAGTTTTGTTTGCTCCCATCAATGGAACAGTAGTTCTTCTTCTTCAGTGAGTGAGAGTGCTTTTACAAAGCCCTAATTGATTCTTTTATACAACTCTATTCTTCAACGGCTATCAGATGTCCACCTGACACAGCATGGGAGTGATTGGAACATACTCTCTTGCTTTACAGCATGTTGCGCCAAAAGCAAACCCGCCAGATCATTTGAATCTGGCTCAGCGGTTAGGCTGAGAAGGCCTGCAGTCTCAATGGCTACTTCTGTTCTGTCCCAGCGGATCAGATGAGACAGACAGTTGTCTCAGCGGTTTTCCTCTATCTACAGCTCAACTGGCCCAGACACCTTCTCAGTGGCTCCTTGCCTTGTCTCAGCGGTTCAATTGTGACTGAGAGCTTATCTCAACGGTTTTGTCAGCAAACCTACCGAACTTACTTTACACCTTGGAATGACCTAACCCTGCATGGTCATGAGATGAAGTAGGGTTTATCGAATACAACTTGTACTTAGCATTGAGTGTGAAGCTTCTTCAAATCAAGGGAACATTGAGGATCATATTCCCAACAAGGACCATGTATTGGCCGGGTATGAAGAAAGAGATCACCTACTTCATGAAACACTGTGAGACTTGCCAACTTGTGAAGGCCGAGTGCAAGAGCCCGACAGGATTACTGCAGCCACTACACGTGTCAGAGTGGAAGTTTGATGATATCGTGATGGACTTCGTACAAGGACTTACTCGGCGGAGAAGGGGAGGAAGAGGAAGGATAGAAGCGAGAGAAGAAGCGGGAGAAGGAAGGAGACGGAGGAACAAGGTGGCAGATGACGAGACGGGGGAAGTGAAGTTGTTGTATTGTGACTTTCATGATGAGGAAGGTCACGCGACGGCCACCTTCCTGGAGTTCCTGGATACAAAAAGGGCCCGAGTGCCCGCGCCGCGACAGCAGCAGCAGGTAAGGATCGAGGAGTTTGTGCCTCGAGAAGAGGAAGAGGAAAGGTGCGAGGACCGGGCTGATTTGGGGTCCCGAGGGGGGATCGGGGTGATCCATGGGGGGTGGGGATTGAGGCAACCCAGAAGGCAAGCCTCTATACCATCTATCGTTGTAGCATAACTTCGACATCCCTAACCCCTCCCCCGGTGGAAAAGATTTCCTTCACCCAGAAGGACATGCTAGGGTACGAAGACCCATTCTGCGATGCGCTGGTTATTCAGACAGCGATCGAGAACTTCACCGTCTCTCGAATCCTTGTGGATAACGGGAGCTCGATCAACGTTATTTTCAAGATGGCGTTCGATGGAATGGAGGTGGAGCCGCGAAGGGTGTTGGCCTCGGATGGTCCGTTATTCGGATTCTCCGGGGAGAGGAAGGAGGTGGAAGGGGGAGTAGGACTCCATGTGACCTTGGGGGGACAGTCTAGGAACTGCCGCTTTGTCATAGTGGATGCCCCCAGCAGTTATAGCGCCATCTTCGGACGGCCGCTCATCAACACATTCTGTTGTGTCCCCTCCACCTTCCACCAGTGCCTCAAGTTCAATGACGCAGGAGTCCAGGTTCGGATCAGGGGGCATTCCAAGATAGCCAGGCAGTGCTACGTCACAGAAGTCAACACCATCTCCTGGATGGCCAAAGCCGAGAGATGGAACAAGGAGGTGGGAGAGTCGGTGAGACTCGGAGGAGAGGGAGAGGAGCAGAGAAGGGAAGAAGGTTTGGAGTATCCGAGGGGGGAAGAGACGGAAGAAGTAGAGATTGAGGCCCCGGGGGAAGGGGCACATGAGGCGAAGGAAGAAGCAGTCGAAGTAGGAGGAGAGGAGAGGGCGGAAGGAGTATTTCATGCCCGGGAAGGGGTCGATGAAGGACCCAGGCCGAAGGAAGGAGAAGAGGGAAAGATAGAAGATAAGACCCCAGAGGAAGGGGGAGGAGTTGATGGAGGTTGAGGAGGGAGAGATAGGGGAAGCGAAGTGCTCAAGTCGGGGGGTATAACCTCCGGGATGTGGAAGGGGTAACTCTCGGCCGAGCCAGAAGTGGAGACGATTTGAAGCGATTCTACCCTTGAAAGTTTTATTATGATATTAGTTGAATATTTTACTCCTTCACTTGATAGTTATAACTGTTATGCGAGAGCAGGCAAGGTGATAAGTATTGGTGCTGGAATGCCCCAGATCGATTCCGATCCCGGGCTCTCACTAGACGGGGGGTTTCAGGTTGATCTCTGGAGAGGCTGGCAAGGTGACAAGTATTGGTGTTGGAATGCCCCAGATCGATTCCGCTCCCTAGCTCTCACTAGACGGGGGGTTTCAGGTTGATCTCTAGAGAGGCTGGCAAGGTGACAAGTATTGGTGCTGGAATGCCCCAGATCGATTCCGCTCCTGGGCTCTCACTAGACGGGGGGGTTCAGGTTGATCTCTGGAGAGGCTGGCAAGGTGATAAGTATTGGTGTTGGAATGCCCTAGATCGATTCCGCTCCCGGGCTCTCACTAGATGGGGGGTTTCAGGTTGATCTCTGGAGAGGTTGGCAAGGTGATAAGTATTGATGCTAGAATGCCCCTGATCGATTCCGCTCCCGGGCTCTCACTAGACGGAGGGTTTTAGGTTGATCTCTGGAGAGGCTGGCGAGGTGACAATTATTGATGTTGGAATGCCCCAGATCGATTCCGCTCCCGGGCTCTCACTAGACGGGGGGTTTCAGGTTGATCTCTGGAGAGGCTGGCAAGGTGATAAGTATTGGTGCTGGAATGCCCCAGATCGATTCTGCTCCCGGGCTCTCACTAGACAGGGGGTTTATGGTTGATCTTTGGAGAGGCTGGCAAGGTGATAAGTATTGGTGCTGGAATGCCCCAGATCGATTCTGCTCCCGGGCTCTCACTAGACGGGGGGTTTCAGGTTGATCTCTGGAGAGGCTGGCAAGGTGACGAGTATTGATGCCTTGAAGGCCCCAGATCGATTCCGCTCCCGGGCTCTCACTAGACGGGGGGTTTCAGGTTGATCTCTGGAGAGGCTGGCAAGGTGACAAGTATTGATGCTGGAATGCCCCAGATCGATTCCGCTTCCGGGCTCTCATAGATGGGGGGTTTCAGGTTGAGCTCTGGAGAGGCCGGCAAAGTGACGAGTATCGATGCTGGAAAGCCTCAGAACAATTCTGCTCTCGGGCTCTCACTAGACGGGAGGTGCATGTTGATCTCTGGGGAAGTAGGCAAGGAGATGAGTTCTTTATAAGGTCAGGTTGATAAGCCTCAGGTTGGCGAGCATTCGGCGCTGACCCGAGCCTTCTCGCCCGGCGAGAAGAAAGATGTCGCACGATAGTATATGAGTGAAGAGAATCAACCCTAAGCACTCCGGGGCATCTGGTGCTCGGCAGGGAGGTCGCCGACACAGGGTGGGAGGTGAGCTCTCGTCGAGAAGGAAAGTACCTTGCGAAACCTAGAGGAAAACGCATACCTAAAGGGTAATAATCCTAAGGCAAAGTGCAAAAGGCCAGAGCAGCCAAAAACGTCCTATGCCTATCTGTTCGATAACATAATGTGCGAGAACGAACATCGCGAGAATAACCTTCGTAAGGACAAATATCAAGGCATGTGAGAACGAGATATCAACATGAGAAACAATATAGCGAGCACAGTACAAGGCCAAAAACATGCATATATGCATTTCACGGTTTGATTTACATGAGGCGGCGATCTCGCCAGCCCAAAACGAAACAAGAAATAAAACCAAAAATTACAAATATCAGGGATCACTCGCGAACCCTTCCTCGTCATCGCTGCTCTTCACTGGCGGCAGCGGGATGAAAAGCTCCAGGATGATGTCTTCCAGAGTCAAGTTGTCCGCGTCGGCGGCTAGGAGGCCGGCCGCTTTCATCGTCTGGAAGATATAGCGAGCTGACTCAGTGGACTCCTCGCGAATTTCCTCGTCTCACGCTCGCCGCTCTTCCTTCAGAGGACGGGGAGAAGAGGGAACGACGACATGGGCGATCTCGCAATTTAGAGCTTTTAGCCCGGCCACCTCGCCCTCCAAGTCCTGGATGCGAGCGTCGGCTCTTCCGGCGGCCTCGACATCCTGCAAGTAAGATAAATTAAGGGAGCGAAATGGCCGAAGGAGAGGAGGGTGACGAGGTCTATGTAACTCACCACACTGCCCTCTACGGCGAGCAGCTTCTCCTTCAGCTGCTGATAGTGCTAAATCTAGTTACTTTAATTAGGTTATTTTTAGGTTATCTACTCTTAATTTTTGCTTATTATTGTTTCTCTAAATACATTTTTTGGTCATTTTCCTATTTTTAGTGCTAACTTAAGTTTTCTGAATTTTTAGGTCAAAAATGCAAATTTTCCTAGGTCACGCCCGTGACCTGGGGATCACGCCCGTGACCTAGGGCGTGTAAGTTGCTATTAATAGTTAAGTTGATGCCGCCATAATTCAAAAATTTTGGTCTGACACGCCCAAAGTTACACGAGCGTGCTTCCAGTCACACCCGTGACTGCCACGTCAGCCAGCCACCAGCGCCCATGATCGCGTGCCAGCGCCCATGCCTAGCTTGACCACCGAATTGGTCACGCCCCCAGGTCATGGGCGTGACCTGGGGCGTGACCCATCAAATCGCGTCAGAATTGAGCGCCGAACCTGATCCAAGCCGCAGATATGATTAAACAAGTCACGCCCCCAGTCACGGGCGTGACTTAGGGCGTGACCGAGGCAAAAAAAATTCTATAAATTGGGATGACCTCCAAGCTTTCCACATGGAGTTTTTGCAGAGAGAAAGGGTGCTACTGCTTTATTTTCAGTGATTTTCATGTTATTTTTGTATTCTCTCTCTCTCTCTCTCTCTCTCTTATTTCAATGCACTTCTTTTTCTAGTTTTCTTATGAATGTTGTAATTCCCTTGTAACTTCCTTTCATAATGTATTGCTAATGCTTAGTAGGCTTTCCATGCAAATGTATCTTCAGTTGAACTCTATTTTAATAAAAATCGTATGTTTTTGTTCTCTTAATATCTTCCTCATTTCTCTCTCCTACCCCTCCAACATGAGTAACTAAATCCTCATAGTACTTGATCTTGATGGTCTGAGGATGAGTTGATTAAGTTATGATCCTGTAGCACTCTTTTACTTTCTAAAATCTTGGGCCTTAGATTTACGCTTAATCAAAATTTAGTGGAGCTATAATATCGATATATAGTCCCCACCTTTGCTTTCATTCTTGGCTAGCCGAGAGGCCGATAGTCTGAAGTGAGCGCTTAAGAGTAAAGAGAGTTGCATGCATTTCTTGAGAGAGAATGTCGTAAATCTCCTGGATTGGAGTCAAATCCAATAGCGGGGTTCACCACTTAAAGCGAGTTTTCGGTATTCGCAAACGGGACGAGAGTTCGGTCGGATTTTCCTAAACTCAGTCGGGCATATCTTCGAGAGAAGCATGTTCAAACTCTAGGAACCCCCACGGTCAAGCTACCCTTACTTTATTATGTTTTAAGTTTGCAAGTAGAATTTTGAGCAACTTAAGCCGAAGAAAGTCGAGATCGAGTGCTATTTCTTAATCATGGTTTAGCCATACTTGTATCCAGCTTTTATTTCAATTTAGCAAACAAAACCTTCCAAAAAATTATTAAGATAAAATAATAGTAATTCGTTTGAGTATAAGTAATCAACGGTTCCCGGATTTTAATACGACACTTGTGTTCCTATACTATAGTTCGATAGGTATACTTGCCTTCTCAGATTGCTAGTTCGAATTTTATTTCGTACAAGCGGAATTTTAATCATCAAGTTTTTGGCGCCGTTGCCGGGGACTCGCTTTTTGTTGATATTTTGAAAAAACGAATCTATTCCTACATTCCAAGAACTGGCTGAGGATTCGGAGTCGATTGTTAATATGGGCGAACCTAACCAAAATGAAGTCCCCAACATGGCTGCGGCTCCTGAATGGACTATGTCCCATTATGCAAGGCCTAACCTGGAAGGACGGAAACTAGTATAGTCCGCCCTGTCGTAGCTAATAATAATTTCGAACTAAATCCCAGCATAAATCACATGGTGCAGCAATACGTGCAGTTCGACGGATTACAAGATGAAGATCTGAACATACATATTGCTAGCTTCCTTGAAATCTGTGACACCTTCAAAATAAATGGTGTTACGGATGATGCAATTAGGCTAAGACTCTTCCCATTTTCTTTAAGAACAAAGGATAAGCAGTGGTTGACGTCTCTACCTAGAGGTTCTATCACCACTTGGGCCCAGTTAACTGAAAAATTATAACTAAGTATTTTCCACCTGCGAAAACTGCTAAGCTTAGAAATGATATTTCTTCTTTTTGCCATATAGATTCTGAAACGCTATATGATACCTGGGAAAGGTATAAAGAATTCTTAAGACGTTGTCCTCATCACGCTCTTCCTGTATGGTTACAAGTGCAGACATTTTATAACGGGCTAAATCAACATACTAAGCAAATGATAGACGCCGCTTCCGGTGGTACCTTAAATGACAAAACCCCGAAAGCCTCTCTTGAGCTATTTGAGGATATGGCCATGAACACCAATTAATGGAATGTGCCAAGATCCCGTCCAAACAAACCTGCAGGTATGTACGAGGTGGATAACGTCTCCCAGCTGGCACTACAAGTGGAAATGCTTAGCAAAAAGTTATCGGAAATGAATGCTCCTTCCGCACCTCAGGTTTGGGAATTAGCAAAAGCCACCTCCGAACAAGCTGATTACGTAGGCAATAGAAATGCTTATAATAATTATTCTGCTGCTTCTAATTTAGATGCACCTGGCTTTCAATTACCGAATAATTATAATCCCGCGCTGCGTAATCACCCGAACTTTTCTTGGAGTAATCCTGCAAACACAACTCGCCCGCCTCTACAAAATGAATTTACATCACCTCCACCCCCTGTTAACTTTCAAAAACCTCCATCTTTGGTGGAGATGTTTTCAAAATATATAAGTACGAACGAAGCAACTGTCCGGAACTTAGCCGGATCTGTTAAAAATCTAGAAAACCAAATCGGGCAGCTCGCCAAAATAATATCCGAGCGACCGCCCGGGACTTTTCCCGCTAACACCGAGCCCAACCCGAGAGAGCAAGCGAAAGATGTAACTCTTCGGAGTGGGAAGCAAATATCCGGTCTGGTTAGCGAAGAGCCCCAGGCAAGATCCGCCCCTATTTTAAAAACACCACTCACTCAAACAGATTTTATCACTCCACCTCCTATTTTCAAAAACAACCCCGCCCCGCCTTATCCTTCTCAACTCAACAAAGAAAAATTAGATGATCAATATCATCGCTTCCTGGAAATGTTTAAGCAAATACACATCAATTTGCCCTTCCATGAAGCGATATCACAAATGCCCAAGTACGCTAAGTACTTGAAGGATCTTCTAACTAATAAGAAAAAGCTAGAAAATCTATCGCACGTAACTTTAAACGCTGAGTGTTCCGCCGTCCTAACCAATAAATTACCGAAAAAGGCTAACGATCCGGGTAGTTTTTCTGTCTCGTGCCTCTTTGGTGATTTATTTGTAAAGAACGTGTTGGCCTACATAGGTGTGAGCATCAACTTGACGCCGTTCTCCTTGTGTAAGAAGTTAGGAGTGGGCACCCTTAGCCCAACACGTATGAGTATACAACTAGCAGATTGGATGATAAAATATCCGCTGGGAATTGTCGAGGACGTGCTCGTAAAGGTAGACAAATTCATCTTCCCGATGGATTTTGTCATTTTGGACATTGAAGAGGATGTCGAGGTTCCCCTAATCCTTGGCCGCCCCTTCCTTGCCACCTCCCGTGCTATCATCGATGTGAATAATGGTAAGCTCTTCCTCCGAGTTGGAGATGATGAAGTGACCTTCTCCATAACACCCTCTATGAAAAATACCCTAGAAAATGACGATTCATGTTTTTTCTTAGATGTGTTAAGAGAAGACCCTTATTTTTGTATTTCTGAAAATTCTTCTTCTTTATGTTCATCTTCAAGCACATCAACTGAAATATTACATGAAATGGAAATGGCCATTGCTCCCACCCCCTCAAATTTTCAAAATAAATCAAAAAATTTTGAAGAGATCACTTTTGAAAAAGAAAAATCTTTCAAATCTTCGTACGAGGAACCTCCCACATTAGAACTTAAAGAACTACCCAATCATTTAAGATATGACTTTTTAGAAAAAGACTCTAAGTTACCAGTAATAGTGTCGGCCCAACTAAGTGAATCTGAAAATGCCAAATTGCTTAAAGTTTTACAAAAGCATCGCCAAGCAATTGCTTAACAGATTTCTGATATTAAGGGCATAAGTCCGTCTTTCTGCACGCACAAAATTCTAATGGAAGATAATTCACATAATTCTATTCAACCTCAACGCGGATTAAACCCAAACATGAAAAAATTAGTAAAGGTTGAGGTCGTGAAATTATTAGACACAGGAATTATCTATCTAATTTCAGATAGCAAATGGGTGAGCCCCGTCCAAGTAGTTCCTAAAAAGGGAGGGATCACGGTAGTGTTAAACAACAATAATGACTTAATCCCAACACGGATGGTGACTAGGTGGCGTAAGTGTATTGATTATCGCAAATTTAACGACGCCACCCGCAAGGACCATTTCCCCTTGCCATTCATCGATCAAATCTTAGAACGATTATCCGGCCCTAGCTTTTATCGTTTCCTCGATGGTCTCTCGGGCTACTTCCAAATTCCCATCTCGCCCGAGGACCAGGAGAAAACGATGTTTACTTGTCCTTTCGGCACCTTCGCCTATCGAAGAATGCCGTTTGACTTATGTAATGCGCCGGCAACATTTCAACAGTGTATGTTGGCCATTTTTGACAAGCACGTAGAAAGTATAATGGAGGTCTTTATGGACGACTTCTCCGTGTTTGGTGATTACTTCGATTTTTGTTTACAGAATTTAGAAAAAGTGTTAGAACGATGTGAGGAGACCAATATCGCCCTGAACTGGGAAAAATGCCATTTCATGGTGCGGGAGGGATTGGTTTTAGGTCATAAGATATCAGCAAGAGGAATTGAGGTCGATGAAGTAAAAATTGAAGTGATCGAAAAACTGTCACCGCCAACCAACGTTAAGGCTTTAAGAAGCTTTCTAGGACATGCCGGTTTTTACCGGCGATTTATAAAAGATTTTTCAAAAATTACCAAACCCCTCACTCATCTTTTAGAAAAAGACACTTCATTTATTTTTGATGATACATGCTTATCTGCTTTTCAATTAATCAAAAATAAGCTAATAAATGCGCCAATTCTGATAGCTGCAGTCTGGAACCTTCCATTCGAAATCATGTGCGATGCAAGAAGCTTTGCGGTGGAGCCATTTTAGGATAACGTATATCTAAAAACTTCCACCCTATTTTCTACGCAAGTAAAACGCTTACATCAGCACAAGAGAACTATACCACAACAGAGTAAGAATTATTAGCAGTTATTTTTGCGTTCGACAAATTTTGATCTTATATTATGCTTTCAAAAATTATCATTTTTACGGACCACTCAGCCCTCAAATATTTACTTTCTAAACCGGATGCCAAACCACGCTTACTTCGCTGGATCTTACTCCTCCAGGAGTTCGACTTGGAAATCCGAGATAAAAAGGGAGCTGAAAATTTGGCCGCGGACCATCTTTCACGATTAGATAACCCGTTTATTGAAAATTTAAATGAACAAACTTTTAATGATTATTTTCCCGACGAGAAGTTATTTTCAATCAACACTACTCCTTCTCCTTGGTTTGCAAACTTTGTGCCAACTACTTAGTAGCTCGAGTCCTCCCAAAAGAATTCTCCTATCAGCAAAAGAAGAAATTCTTTTCTGTCCCGAAGAATAAGTTTTGGGAGGACCCATATCTGTTTCGAGTTTGTGCAGACCAAGTAGTAAGGAGAAGTGTTTCTTTCGAAGAAGGACAAAATATTTTAAAACACTTATATGAACGACCGACCGGTGGGCACTATCAAGACAATCAGACCACTCACAAAGTACTAATTGCAGGCTTTTATTGGCCTAGCCTTTTTAAAGATGCCCAATCTTTTGTGAGTCGGTGTGATAGCTGCCAACGGTCCGGCAATATCTCTAATAAAATTGAATTGTTGCAAAAGTATTTCCTCGAGTGCGAAGTTTTCGACCTTTGGGGAATTGATTTTGTAGGTCCTCTTCCTTCTAGCCATGGGAATAAATACATCTTAGTTGCGGTAGATTACGTATCTCGATGGGCAGAGGCCCAAGCTCTTCCTACCAATGACTCCCGAGTCATTATTATTTTCTTAAAAAAATTATTTTCTCGATTCGGTACTCCTAGGGCCATCATTAGCGATAGGGGTTCACACTTTTGTAACATACAACTTGCAAAAACACTTTTTAAGTATGGCGTTACACATAAGCTTTCAAATGCATACCACCCCTAAACTAACAGCTAGGTCGAGGTAGTTAATAGAGAAATCAAACGTATTTTAGAAAAGACTATTTTCACCTCACGTAAGGACTGGTCATATAAATTAGACGATGCTTTATGGGCTTACCGAACAGCGTACGAGACCGCCATCGGTTGTACACCGTATCGGTTAGTATATGGGAAATCATGCCATTTACCGGTCGAATTAGAACATCGTGCTTTCTGGGCCCTTAAATTTTTAAATTTTGATCCCCACTCCACCGCTGATCTTCGAAAATTCCAACTCAATGAACTCGATGAGTGGAGCTCCAATGCGTATGAAAATAATAAATTATATAAGGAACGAATGATATTTTTTCACGATAAAAATTTAAGGCACCCGAAAAAATTTAAACCAGGCGACCAAGTATTGCTTTATAATTCTCGTCTACATTTATTTCCTGGAAAGTTAAAATCTAGATGGTCAGGTCCTTTTAATGTAAAGGAAGCTTATCCATATGGAATTGTTTTGATATCACACTCAAATAAGGGTGATTTCAAGGTTAATGGGCAGCGTCTAAAACTTTATTTTTCTGGTGACAATGTTGACATGGACAGTGAAAAACTTCTTTTGTCTAGACTGTAATAATTTGGACTTACTTTTGAACTATATTCTTTTAGTCGAGCTCAAACTACATTAAACAGAGGGCGCTCTTGGGAGGCAACCCAAGGTTTTTAAAATTTGTTGTTTTAATTTTTCTTTGGCCCTGGGCAGCTCCGATACTCTCAACTTCGGCGATCGCCTGCTCCAACGTTGCTGATTTCAAGAAAAATTCAAGATGATATTTCATGAAGATCCAAAGCGCTTCCAACAAGGGGGAGAGGCATCACACATTCTTTCAAGCCCATAAATCCAGGGAAGTGCCTGTTTCAGTTTTTCAGTTTTAGTTTCTTTTCTTAGTTACCCCTTCCTTCACTCTCCTTTTCCATTGAGGACAATGTTTATCGTAAGCTTGGGGGAGAATGTCTTCTTTTCTTTTCTTTTCTTTTCTTTTATTTTAGTAGTCTAAATTAGATTTTGGTAAAATCAATAGTACCCCTTGCTTTATGTTTTGTTTTTCCCAAAATATTTTATATAGCCTTAGTTAATTTCAAAATTTCTAATCTAACTTTTTAATTATGTTTCACAAGTAAATTGTTGACTCATGTAGTGTTCTAATTCCAGGTAGCATGTTAATGTGAAAAGTTTTTCTGAAATCTTGTACTTTCCTTATCGTTTTCTCTTTTATCTTCTTTACTTTCTTAAAAAATTCTTCATCCACTATTTTCCTCTTCATTTTTATATAAATTTTGCAAGGGTAACTTTTGATTAGTGTAGTAAATGTGAATAATCCTAGATGCTTATTATTCTTATTTTCAGGATAAGTTCATTAGACTTTATTTAATATCTAGGGCTTACGTTTTGAAATCCTTCAAAACTTATGCTTTAAATAAATTTAGGAGCAATGAAAATGATTTAGGCCATATTTTTGTTTAAGTTTGAGCCTTCATGCCAACCCTTAAAAATAAACCCTTTGTTATCCTCTTCTGAGCTTTTTCCCATGTTTTATTGTCACCTCCACTTATCAAATTTTTCACCAAAGCCAAAATTTCCAAACCTATTTGAATCACACTACCACTTTGAGTTTTATTTAAATTTCTAAAAGAGTGTGATTGGTTTATTGCATGGAGAGCTTCAAAGAAAAGAATTTGCTCAAAAAGGAGATATTTTAAGCATATTTGTATTAGTTATCTTTGCCAAAATTTCAAAAGAAAAAAAGAAAAAAATGGCTATGAAAGAGAAAGAAAGAAAATATGCTATATGCTTATAATGAAGGATTGCCTCTTATCATTCATATCGGAAATTTTATAAAACTCATGTTTATGGTTTAGTGTGATTATAGCAATCACTTTTATCTTCGATTCTCATTCCAAATCATATGCCTAAACCAAACATTTCGGTCCTAATAAAGTCCTCTTGATTCATGCTCCTAAATTTGCTTTAGCTAAGTAAAGAAGAAAAGTAGAATAGTTAAGTCTTGGGTATGAATTTAGATCCTTGTTCTTAGAATGATATAATTATAATTTGTCTATTAGGGTTTAGTAACAATTCAATGCACTATCTCACTTGTTACTTAGCTCAATTTTATTTTAAAACTTTTTAGTTAAAATTTTGGATGATTAATTTTTGTTAGTAAAGGGTATAAAAATTAAGCTTAAATAAAGTACTTATTTTAGGTTTCCTTTTCACTATTCTCCCTACTTAGAATTTCGCAAGGTACTCGTGTTTAGCATAATTAAATCTTTTTGATTAGTCACCTTTTTATTAGCTAATGCATATTTCTTTGCTTGGGTACAAGCAAAGTGTAAGCTTGGGGGAATTTGATAGTGCTAAATCTAGTTAGTTTAATTAGGTTATTTTTAGGTTATCTACTCTTAATTTTTGCTTATTATTGTTTCTCTAAATACATTTTTTGGTCATTTTCCAATTTTTAGTGCTAACTTAAGTTTTCTGAATTTTTAGGTCAAAAATGCATATTTTCCTAGGTCACGCCCTAGGTCACGCCCGTGACCTAGGGCGTGTAAGTTGCTGTTAACAGTTAAGTTGATGCCGCCATAATTCAGAAATTTTGGTCAGACACGCCCAAAGTTACACGGGCGTGCTTCCAGTCACGCTCGTGACTGCCACGTCCGCCAGCCGCCAGCGCCCATGATCGCGTGCCAGTGCCCATGCCTAGCTTGACCACCGAATTGGTCACGCCCCCAGGTCACGGGCGTGACCTGGGGCGTGACCCATCAAATCGCGTCAGAATTGAGCGCCGAACCTGATCCAAGCCACAGAATTTACTAAAAAAGTCACGCCCCCAGTCACGGGCGTGTCTTAGGGCGTGACCGAGGCAGAATTTTTTTTATAAATTGGGATGACCTCCAAGCTTTCCCCATGGAGTTTTTGCAGAGAGAAAGGGTGCTACTACTTTATTTTCAGTGATTTTCATGTTATTTTTGTATTCTTTTTCTCTCTCTCTCTCTTATTTCAATGCACTTCTTTTTCTAGTTTTCTTATGAATGTTGTAATGCCCTTGTAACTTCCTTTCATAATGAATTGCTAATGCTTAGTAGGCTTTCCATGCAAATGTATCTTCAGTTGAACTCTATTTTAATAAAAATCGTATGTTTTTGTTCTCTTAATATCTTCCTCATTTCTCTCTCCTACCCCTCCAACATGAGTAACTAAATACTCATAGTACTTGATCTTGATGATCTGAGGATGAGTTGATTAAGTTATGATCCTTTAGCTCTCTTTTACTTTCTAAAGTCTTGGGCCTTAGATTTACGCTTAATCAAAATTTAGTGGAGCTATAATATCGATATATAGTCCCCACCTTTGCTTTCATTCTTGGCTAGCCGAGAGGACGATAGTCTGAAGTGAGCGCTTAAGAGTAAAGAGAGTTGCATGCATTTCTCGAGAGAGAATGATGTAAATCTCCTGGATTGGAGTCAAATCCAATAGCGGGGTTCACCACTTAAAGCGAGTTTTAGGTATTCGAATACGGGATGAGAGTTCGTTCAGATTTTCCTAAACTCAGTTGGGCATATCTTCGAGAGAAGCATGTTCAAACTATTTCTTAATCATCGTTTAGCCGTACTTTTATCCAGCTTTAATTTCAATTTAGCAAACAAAACCTTCCAAAAAATTATTAAGATAAAATAATAGTAATTCATTTGAGTATAAGTAATCAACGGTTCCTGGATTTTAATACGACACTTGTGTTCCTATACTACAGTTCGATAGGTATACTTGCCTTCTCGGATTGCTAGTTCGGATTTTATTTCATGCAAGCGGAATTTTAATCACCAGCTGTGCGTTCTCGGCAAGAAGCCCCGGATAGGCCACCTATCGGCCAGACCCGAACCCACAAGGTCACCTATCGGCCATGATTGATAGGCCACTGATGCAATGTTCGACAAGTGCACCGGTCGCGCAAGTAATAAATGTTGGGAATAGGATCCCCGAGTGTCGATCTCTTGAGGAATGCAGGTTGGGTGAACGAATCACGTTGTGTGACAATTATTACACAAGCGAAAACAAACACAGACAGTGGGGTTTTGATTTGGTTTCCTACTGTTAACAACAATAAAAGAAATGCGGGTCGAAATCACCGCTTTGCAAGGTGAGATGGGTACAGCGGCCGCGATGCCGAGCTTCGTGAGGCGGATGGACGGTACGCATGCGAATGCAGTGATTACTAGTATGGAGAGTGAGGGTCGCAAACACCTCTTCACAAATCGCCGTTAACTCTTGCTAACGCGAATCGAACACGATGAGTGCGTGAGTGAGTGAGTGAAGGTGAGACGTATCACAAACAAATACTGAAGAACAGAGAAGAAACTACCATTGCATTTAAACTAAACATCATGATATTCAAGTTTAAATGATTCAAAGAAGTACAACAAAGGGGGGAGGAAGAAATCAACCAATGGACGAAGACAAGCGGCCGTTCACGGCCGGAATGGTAGTTTGTCAAGCTACCTCCGGACTCGGGCGGACTGTGCTTCTGGCGTTGAGAGACTGTCACGAACTCTCCACGTGCTTCTGTCGTCTTCTACCTCAGGATGACTATTCTTTTCACCGGACAGAACTGGAGATGGCTTGCTTGAGTGCTTGCGGAGGGCGGAGAATGCTCCCGGACGATGGAGGATTGCTTAGAATGGCTGGAGATGACTTCCCCTTGCGGAGAAGATGAGGTGGAGGTGGCTGGAAGTGAAAAACGGCTGCGTACGGACTGTAAATCGCGCTCCCGGAACCCCCGTTATCCCTAATCTGCAGATCAGGACCTTATATAGGCGCTGGAATAAATACTGCGCACGGTCATTAGCGCACGACCAGTGGTCGTGCGCGCTGGAGTTCTGTGATCGTGCGCCTACCTGGTGGAGCCTGCAAAGTAAGAAATTTATAAAATACCATGTTCGTACCCCATTGATTCATCAAAAATAAAAGGAGGGAGGCAGATGGATGTTTCAGTTATAGTCTTGGGGCAAGTGGGCAAAGGCACCTTATTGGGTAGGAGGACACAACCCACAGAAAATTCAAGGGTGGCACCGCTCTCTTTCAAGAACGGTACACCCAAGATAGGGATGGAGTGATTCTCCCGGGGTCCCAACACTTGAAAATCAGCAACCACCACTACCCCCTCAACTATAACTTCTACATTTTTAACTTCCCCTTCTGATTGTATGACGGTACCATTTGCGAGCACAAGAGATTTCCGGTCCTCCGTGTTAATTTCAAGTTGCATTTTATCAACGTCTTGCAAAGCAATGACGTTGCGGGAGGAGCCAGAATCACACAAAGCCTTAGTTTCAATTTAATTAATGGAACAGGAGATTACTAACTCACGCGGATGACCCACTTCCGCGTCGCCGAGACTCTTCCCTTGGTCTATTGGTTTTTTTTTGGTATTACTAGGAAGAGTTCCATGCGACCGCTCGGTTAGCACTTGGGCCAATTGGCCCAGCTGTGTTTCCAAGTTCCGCATGGACGCGGTTTGGTTAACCATGTTTGAGTTAGCCGCTTGCATGAATTTTTCCATCATCTCCTCCAAGTTACTCTTTTTGGGAGCTGGGGGGCCTTGGTTATATTCCGGATGAGGTGGCCTTGGTTGGCTCCCGGAAGCGTACGCATCGTTCTGATGCTGCCCCGGTGCCCATCGTTGGCCAGGTGCGTTGGAGTTCCATGAGAAGTTTGGGTGACTTCTCACTCCCGGATGATATGTGTTATTAAACGGCACCCCCTTAGATTGATTACCAACAAAATTAACAGATTTGTTTAAAGAAAAGTGCGAGAAGTCACCTGATAGATCACTGCCCGAGCATTCATATGCGTGGTGTCCGCCGCCTCCACATCCTTCACACGTAATAACAGCAGCCGGTGTGGATGTAAGCGGAGGCGAGGCGACCACGAAGAGACCACGGGCGCTTCTCGGTGCATTTCTCCCGGCAGTCCAAAATGTGCTGTGGGAGGCGGTGTCTCGCAGAATTCGAAGAGCCTCTTCTGGAGTATGGTTCATTAGAGTACCACCCGCAGCAGCATCTATCATTGCCCGGTAGTTGAGCTCGATCGCGAAGTAGAATGTCTCTACCACGTTCCAAGGTTGGAGCTCGTGGCTCGGACAACGGCGGAGAAGATCGTTAAGGCGCTCCCATGCCTCGGCAAGGGTCTCTTGGTCAGCTTGGCGAAAGGTGGCGATCTCCCGCCGCAGGCTCACAATTTTATCAACGGGGTGGAATTTGGCCAGGAACTTTGATTCGAGAGCATCCCAAGTCGCAGCGGTCCCAGGAGGAATAGAATGGAGCCAGACCTTGGCCTTGTCGCGAAGTGAGAATGGGAACAATCGCAGCTTGACTGTATCGTCGGGAATCCCAGCGTAGCGGAAAGTTCTGCAGATATCGGAAAACTCAGCCAGGTGCAGGTGCGGATCTTCACTGGCCATCCCGGAGAACTGAGCATTGTTCCGGATGATGTTCAAGATCGCAGGTTTGATCTCAAACTGGTTGTTCATAATATTGGGACCGAACCCAGGATACACACTCCCAGCTGTCGGAGTGGTGTAATCTCTCATCGTTCGGGGTCGAGGCCTAACTACCTCTTGCTCATCTCCAGGATGGTGCTGCTCCACGTTGGGCACTCTTGGTTCAACATTATCTGGGTCTATGTTGTCACCCATTGCCACCTGTACAGCTGATGCGCGCCTTCGTGCGCGAGCGGTCCGTTCGATCTCGGGATCAAAGGTTACAAGTTCCCCCACGACTTGTCTCTGCATGCACAATCACAACCTAAAGAAAACAAAATAAGGAAAATCAAAAAACAACTGCTCTTGTAACAAAAGTTCACAACTCAAGACGTTACACGCCTGAACATTCCCCGGCAACGGCGCCAAAAACTTGATGCGATGTTCGGCAAGTGCACCGGTCGCGCAAGTAATAAATGTTGGGAATAGGATCCCCGAGTGTCGGTCTCTTGAGGAATGCAGGTTGGGTGAATGAATCACGTTGTGTGACAATTATTACACAAGCGAAAACAAACACAGACAGTGGGGTTTTGATTTGGTTTCCTACTGTTAACAACAATAAAAGAAATGCGGGTCGAAATCACCGCTTTGCAAGGGGAGATGGGTGTAGCGGCCACGATGCCGAGCTTCGTGTGGCGGATGGACGGTACGCATGCGAATGAAGTGATTACTAGTGTGGAGAGTGAGGGTCGCAAACACCTCTTCACAAATCGCCGTTAACTCTTGCTAACGCAAATCGAACACGATGAGTGCGTGAGTGAGTGAGTGGAGGTGAGATGTATCACAAACAAATACTGAAGAACAGAGAAGAAACTACCATTACATTTAAACTAAACATCATGATATTCAAGTTTAAATGATTCAAAGAAGTACAACAAAGGGGGGAGGAAGAAATCAACCAATGGACGAAGACAAGCGGTCGTTCACGGCCGGAATGGTAGTTTGTCAAGCTACCTCCGGACTCGGGCGGACTGTGCTTCCGGCGTTTAGAGACTATCACGACCTCTCCACGTGCTTCCATCGTCTTCTACCTCAGGATGACTATTCTTTTCACCGGACAGAACTGGAGATGGCTTGCTTGAGTGCTTGCGGAGGGCAGAGAATGCTCCCGGACGATGGAGGATTGCTTAGAATGGCTGGAGATGACTTCCCCTTGCGGAGAAGATGAGGTGGAGGTGGCTGGAAGTGGAAAACGCCGGCGTACGGACTGTAAATCGCGCTCCGGGAACCCCCGTTATCCCTAATCTGCGGATCAGGACCTTATATAGGCGCTGGAATAAATACTGCGCACGGTCATTGGCGCACGACCAGTGGTCGTGCGCGCTGGAGTTCTGTGATCGTGCGCCTACCTGGGTGGAGCCTGCAAAGTAAGAAATTTATAAAATACCATGTTCGCACGACCAGTGGCGCACAACCGGTGGTCGTGCGCACTATCGTAGGCGGTCGTGCGCACTGCCCGAAATAGAACTCATAAAATTGATGTTAAGTGCGCACGAACAGTGGTGCACGACTGGTGGTCGTACGCACTATCGTAGGTGGTCGTGCGCACTACTCGAGACAGAACTCAAAAAATTGGGTTAAGTTCACACGATCAGCGGCGCACGACCAGTGGTCGTGCGCAATAGAACCAGTGATCGTGCGCAGTATACCTGTACAGAATTGTACCGGGAACACCTGCACGACTCCTGTTCCAGCACAACCACGAATCCAGCCACTGAAAGTGGCACTTAACAATGCATGAAAACTACTAGAGATGCAGAACATGAAATAACATCAAAAATGGGCCTAGAGGTGCACTTAGCATGGAGTATCAAATATGAGTGAAAACATGTCTAAAGTGAAGTGCATAGACTAGAAAATCGGCCCAGATGAGTCCATAAATGTGTATATATTTGGGACTCATCAGCCACCTATCGGCCGCAACTTGTTAACGGTCGCGTCGCCATGATTGGTAGGCCGCAACTTGTTAACGGTCTCGTCGACTTTAGGACCCGAACCCACAAGGTGCGGCCTACCAATCATGGCGACGCGACCTCCCCAGGGGTGTACATTGCTCGGATTGAAGATTACATGCGGCTGACGAACCAAGCGAGATAGTTGCTTCGCGAGTATCATTACCCGCGAGTCCCCCCTCGCTCTGGTGTACGGGGTCGCGGTCGCTGGAAATGGTTGCGATATTAAGAATCCTTGCCTCGCAGTTTGCATTTTAGTACTTTTCTTCCCCCTCCCCTTCGTAGGGAGGGATCACAAACAATTTTCAAAAGTCTGTAATAATGATACTTTGACTCGCTTGTGAGCCCTTATTTTCTATGTTTATTATCTTCTCTTTCGCTATGCCTAACTCGCTCATTCGTTGGTTACTTTTATGCTTCTATTACTCGCACTCGCGTCATGCCTTCGTGTTTTGCTTTATTTCATTGTCCAGCGCTAGCTCGCCGGCGATTAACGGGAGTGTACAACCCCGATATTCGCCAGGCGAGGCAGCATGGTTTAAGAAGGCAACAAGATGAAGTAATAAGAAATGGAGGCCTTAGTGCCAAAGACCTTGCGAGAGACCTTGGAGAAGTTCCTCTCGGAGGGCTCGCTTAGAGGCAAGCGAGAAGGGTAGACGAGACAAATGCTCGCAGGCAGTGTGAGGAAGTTTTCTGAGTTCGACGAAAGGAGTACTGCGTTCGACGAACTCTCCCGTGTTCGTCGAGCTCACCAGACTACGTCGAGCTCGCCCCTGTTCGGCGAAATCATCAGAAGTCGACGAAGTGTTCTATGCTCATTAAAGCCAAAGGGACGGTCTCGCAAGAGGAGTTGCGATATCCAGACCTCGGCAGATATCTTCAAAAGACTGGGCCAAGCGAGGGCTGACAAACCAATACTTCGCAGGCCGCTGGCAGAAGAGACCTATGTTCAGTAAAGAGGTGTTCAGCGAAAAGTGTTCAGTGTGCGACAAAGTCTATAGGCAATCTCGCAGGAAGGCTCGCGAGTTTAGAGCCTCAGCATCCAGCGAGCTCAATTCTACGTTCGACGAATGTCGAATGGAGCTCAGCATTCGTCGGACGGCTCCCGACGAACAAAATATATTCTATAGCAGCGCTCGACAAATTACAGCAGGGAAGCAGTGGTCGACGAACTGCCCTTCTCAGCGGACAGGGAACAATTTAACATTCTGCATTCGTCGAGCTCATCTGTGATCGGCGAAGTGACCTGCGTTCGACGAAAGGTGTGTTGAGCTCGACGAAGTCAGGAGGCGGTCTCGTAGGAAGGCTCGCGAGACCGGACCTTGGCAGGTACCGCCAGAATAGGCCAACTAGGTCCTCGCAGGGTGATCGCCTAGGAGAGGCATCGCGTGCAGTGCTCGCGAGAAGGCCCGCGAGAGCTTCGGCAGTAAGGTCCCCGCAGTTCCTTGCCCATAGGTTGACAGGGACAAATTACCCTTGTACCCCTAGTGGTCTGCCCTTAGCCTCTCCAAATAGCGGAGTCTGGCGGTGAGCAGACCCATTCGGGGTGCGGATAGTAAAATCAAAAGACGGAATCCTGCTATTTGCAGGCCAGATCAGAAAACCTATAAATAAGACCTAAAGGGCACCTTTGGAGAGGACTTCACTTCAACTTCTCTCTCCTCAGGCTCTCCTTGGTTAGCATTTCCAGAGCTCTCCAAGATGCCCGAGTCTCAGCTTTGGCTTAGGAGGGGAAGCGCTCAATGATCTTCCAGGTTAGTGAAGGGACCTCCTCGCTGTGACTAAGGTCTTGGTCATCTTCCTTGTCTTCAGTCTACCTTCTCCGAGGGATCAGTAAGGGCTAGCTGCCCCTCATTTCGGTGAGGGCCCCGAGCTCCACAAGAGGCCGAGAAATCTATTTCAACAGGGAGGAAGTTCGGCAAGGTGTTGACTCACCGGGAGCGAACAGGACCCCTGGAGGCGGAAGAATATCACGCGAATCCTCTACCCGCAGACACCGGTGCTTCGACTTCTTCCCGCCTTTTTTATTTCTATAAATAGTCGATCTTTTTTTCTTTTCAACCACCGCATTTACTATTCTTCCTTCGCGCTCCTCCTCTCTCTAACTCTCTCGCAAACCTAGCTCGCTCTCGCCACTTATGAGATTCGTAGCTTCAAAACACCATGGTCGGCGATGCGGAGGCGGAGGGGCGGGCCAAGTGCTCCGGAGCCTTCCTTGAGGGCCTTTTCTTCTGCGCCAATCTCACAACGGAGGAATACCTCGCCACTGTTGATCAGTACATCCAATGCGGGTTCGTGGCTCGCTGCCCTACTGAGCGAGACACCATCAGCGACCCGCACACCGACGAGCTCGCTATCCCCATTGCTCACTTCGAGAATGGGCTGCGACTCCCTCTTTGCCCGGAAGTGTGCCAAGTATGTTTGTTTCTTGACCCTTATATTCCTGACTCGCTTTGCGAATGACGCTCTAACTCCTGTCGACTTTTCTAGTTGCTCAAATACTTCGGCCTTCTGCCGAACCAGCTGACGTCGAACGTGATCGCCGTGGTGGTCGCGTTCTCCAATTACCTTAAGGCGGAGAAGATCGAGTTCAGCCTGCTCGTCTTCCGCAAGGTATTCTCGTTTCGCGCGTACAAGGATGGGATAGCTCATTTCGCGAGCCAGCATGTCACCATCTGTGAGACGGTGAACAAGTCCCACTACTGGACGCAGAAGTTCATCCTGGTGAAGGGCCCTTTCGGTAACATCTCTTACACCCCACCCAGCGAGCCGAGGCCGCTTATCGCCCTCCGGCCTCGCTAGGGGGTTATGATGCGAGCTTGTACCAGTACCTCAAAGGAAAGAACTTTGAGGTCGCCTTCCTCCGAGAGCGGGTGGACCTGTTGCCCCCTGTCCCCCAATGAGAAAGTCTGACTCGCGCTCGTAAACCTCCCCACTCCCCTTTCTTTCGATTAGCTAACGCTCTTAGTCATCTTTGTAGGAGAGCGTGATCTTCCACTCAACCCTCCGCACGCACCTCCTTCCTCCCACACCTCTGGCCAGCTTGCGAGCGTGGCCACCGAGGCCTTCTGCGACATCCCGAGCTCTTCGTCGGGAAGGAAGCGGTCTCTTCCTCCACGCCGGCCCGCCTCGCAGGGGGTGGCGAAGAAAACCATGAAATCCTCCTCCACCTCCAAGGCGAAGGAGGTCGTGGATCTCACCGAACCAGACCTCCTCCCTTCTCCCACAGCGAATCGGGAGCCCGCCAAAGAGGGTGGCGAGCTAGAGGAGGCGGTCGCCAAGCCCAAGCCGATGAGCCACACGAACTTCGGGCTCGGCATGAAGCTTGTGGACGCAGTTGGCGAGCCGGTGCTCGCAATGGAACCCCGACCAAAATAAGATCATCTGCTCCTCTCTCCTCCCCTCCTGGGTGGAGAACGACAAGATTGGGGGTGAGGCGTTCGCCCTCACCTTCGGGCTCTACGACTGTGAGGACGCCTCCCTCTTCCGGGCTTACACCCAGAAAGTGCTCCTATACGAGGCCATGCGGGCCCAGTTCCGGGCAACGGAGCTTACCCATATGGTGGGTCGCCGCTACTTCACTGTGGACAAGGAAATCAAAGAACTCAATGTTGAGTTCCGGAAGTCCGCTGACGAGATTACGGAGCTTAAAGGGAAAGAGGCTTTACCTGAGGGCCTCCTCGCTAACCTCCAAGGCGGACTGGTAAGCAATGCTTTGCAAAAGGTCTTTTTCTGTCTCGCTTCGCTTTGCATTTGCTAACCTGCTTTTTGTAGGATGCCGAGTCCGTCAGCCAATTTCACGCGAGGATCGCAGACCTGGAAACAGAGAATAATGGCCTCAAGGCCCAGGTCCGCGGTCTTACCCAGGCGGTGCTTCCCCCCCCCCCCCCCCCTCCTCCGCGAGCTGGAGCTCGCGGTCAGTCGCGAGAGGAAAAGGAAGCTGATCGTAAAAGGTTGATGGAGATCACGGAACTCGTCCTCGATACTCTTAAAGGTGCAAACATGATCGTTCCTGACGCCATGGAGTTTACGGCGGAAGACGTCGTCCCAGACCTATTCGCGCCAATCTCCGAGGTGGAAGATCGCGGGAGTGATTAAAGAACCATCTGGCTACTCATTTTGATGCTTTCAATTTTTTGACCGATGTAACATTTATATTTTTGACTGGCGAGTTCGCCGTTGGTTGTAAAATATTATTAATCAATGGAAGAAGTATTTTGTCCATATTTTAAGTTCAATTTCTTTTTTATCTTTTGCTCGTGCTCGCACTTTCATTCATGCTTGCACAAACCTAGCTTTCTAAGCTTTTTCTTTCCCTGTACTCATGCCTTAATGTCTTTGTTTCGGTGCTCGCGTTCGCCTGCCCTTGCCTAACAAATTGCCTCTCTCAGTGTTGTATCTGGGTCACTCCCTCGCCTTCTTCTGAGGCGACGATGAGGCTATCCCCCTTTAGAACTCCCTCTTTGCTTAGGCAAAACCCCATAGGAAGATATTGCGAGCGGAATTCTCATTATCCCACCTCACTCGCTCTCGCCTCTCGCGAGCCTCCACTGCTTCCCATGGGATTTCGCAAAAGCGATTCCTTCCCGGTTTGCTACTTTTGTTCGCATTATCGAGATTATACTTAGCAAAGTTTGCAAACTCGGGCCTTACTCGGTGCGCCTTGCGAACCACTGGGTCAGTCGCTCTTTCACAAGCTTTTTTCTTACGCGAGCGAGCTCCTGGTCTTGCCTCGCCAGGGCCTGGAAGTTGCTTGCGAGCCAAGTCTCTTACCATGAGTAACCTATTTGACTGCCTCTCTAGAGATAAACCTGACACACCGTCTATGAGAGCCCGACAGTGGAATCGATCTGGGGCATTCCAGCACCAAACCATTTGAAGCACTGCCAGCCTCTCCAGAGATCAACCTGACCCACCATCTATGAGAGCTCGGCAGCGGAATCGATCTGGGGCATTCCAGCACCAAACCACTTGAAGCCTTGCGAGCCTCTCCAGAGATCAACCTGACCCACCGTCTATGAGAGCCCGACAGCGAATCGATCTGGGGCATTCCAACACCAAACCATTTGAAGCACTGCCAGCCTCTCAAGAGATCAACCTGACCCACCGTCTATGAGAGCCCGGCAGCGGAATCGATCTGGGGCATTCCAGCACCAAACCCCTTGAAGCCTTGCCAGCCTCTCCAGAGATCAACCTGACCCACCGTCTATGAGAGCCCGACAGCGGAATCGACCTGGGGCATTCCAGCACCAAACCACTTGAAACATTGTCAGCCTCTCCAGAGATCAACCTGACCCACCATCTATGAAAGCTCGACAGCGGAATCGATCTGGGGCATTCCAGCACCAAACCACTTGAAGCCTTGCCAGCCTCTCCAGAGATCAACCTGACCCACCGTCTATGAGAGCCCGACAGTGGAATCGATCTGGGGCATTCCAGCACCAAACCACTTGAAACATTGCCAGCCTCTCCAGAGATCAACCTGACCCACCGTCTATGAGAGCCCGGCAGCAGAATCGATCTAGGGCATTCCAGCACCAAACCACTTGAAGCCTGCCAGAGAGTTATTCCAAAATACATGTATTGAGTAGGAAATATTCAAGAGTCAGTTACAAAAGTTGATATGGATAGAATCTCTTCAAATCATCCCCACTCCTGGCTCGGCCGAGAGATACCCCTTCCACATCCTGGAGGTGGTATCCTCCTGACTTGAGCACTTCACTTACAATGTAAGGCCCTTCGCAATAGGGCTCTAGCTTGCCAACCGCGGCTCCTCTTCCGGCCGCGTCAACCTTCTTCAGTAATAGATCTCCCTTTTCAAAGTGCTTTACCCTGATGTGCTGGTCGAAGTATCTGGCCATCCGCCTCTTGACTTCCTCCTGTCGGACAGTAGCAAGATCTCGGAGCTCTTCTACTAGGTCCAGGGACAACCTTTGCTCTGCATCATTCTCTATTAACCATTCTCCATCTCCTTCGCCCGCGGTGATCACCCTGGGGGTTTTGACTTCGAACTCTATTGGGAGAACGGCCTCGGACCCATGGGAAAGTTTGAAAGGGGTCTCCCCAGTGGACATGCTCGGGGTGGTTCTCAAAGCCCATAGGACCGAAGGTAGCTGCTCCACCAAATTGCCTCTGAGATTCTCTACCTTCTTCTTTAGTAGGTTGACGATTATCTTGTTCGCCGCCTCTACCTGGTCGTTGCTCCTTGGGTGGTGGACCGACGCGAACCTGAGGTCTATGCCGAGTTGGGTGCAAAAACTAGCAAATTCCTCGCTGGCGAACTGGGGTCCGTTATCCGTCACGATGGCTAGGGGGAGCCCATGCCTGCAAATGATTTCACCCCAAACAAAGTTTCTCACTACCTGGGATGTTACCTTGGCCAGTGCCTTCACCTCGACCCACTTGGAAAAGTAATCTTTCATCACCAGTAGGAACTTCCTTTGGCCTCTTTCCTGGGGGAAGGGTCCCACCAAATCCAATCCCCATATAACGAAGGGCCACAGAGCTGTGATGGTCCGGAGCCTTTGAGCTGGGAGGAGTTGGAGTGGAGCATAGAGTTGGCACTTTGAACACTTCCTTGCGAATTCTGCTGCATCCTTGTTGAGGGTAGGCCAGATGTAGCCTTGCCTCAGCACTCTCCCCTCCAAAGTCCGGCTCCCAGAGTGACTGCCACACTCCCCCGAGTGGATTTCTTCAAGGGCTCTCGGAACCTCCTCCTCAGACACGCAACGAGCCAGGAGCCCTGAAAGTGTTTTTCGGTATAACAACCATGCATGCAAGGAGTAATATGCAGATTTGTACCTGAACCGCCACTTGTCAACATCTCCCTCGGGGAACTTTCCCGATGTTAGGAAGGTGATGAAGGGATCCATCCATGATGCTCGCTGATCCACCTCCATCAGCTCCCCTTCTTCAATGGAAGGTCGAAAGAGTTCCGAAACTGTTCCCCCTGCCCGAGGACCGAACTTGGCTAGTAGGTCTGCCGAGGTGCTTGATGCGCGAATCTTAGCACACCTCTATAGGCGGTAGTAAGACTGCGGCATGAAATGGCAGTGTACCGATTGTTCAAGTAATATAAAATGGGAACTAATTCCCAAGTATCGATCTCAAAGGAACATAGTAAGGTGGAGTTTATTATCGAGGAAGGACTTGAGATTGAAGTCCTTTAATCGGATGGATCGCGGAGGGGGGTTGATTTGGTTGTGGAAAATAAAGGAAAATATTATAACTACTCCTATGCAATGCCGCTATGCAATGCTTCACTTGGCGGGATGGAGACTAGGCAGGCCTTGAGCGCGCTGCGTCGCAAGGGCGGATGTACGAGCAGGAAAGCGGAATCGAACTGTGCAGGCCTTGAACGTGCTGCTTCGTAGGGCGAGATGGATTACACGGGCCGCGATGCCACGCTTCGGTAGGCGGATGGACGAGTAGGCTAACGGAATGAGGGTCGCAAGCACCTCTTCGACAAGCACGCCACTAGCAATTGCTAGTGCGGCACCGAACGTGACGGCGGGATGGAGGATGGACGGTGGCGCACCTCATACACAAATGAACAAAATATATCTTCACATAGACATGAAATTAAGATTGCAAGCACGATTCATAGTGTTCATCATCCATACATGAGAGATCTAGCTACAAACGCATCAATAAGAAAAGAACAAGGCAAGAAATCGACCGAATCCAAAGTCTCGTTGTAGATTCACGGTTGGAATCGCCGGGTTGTCAATCCGCGTCCAAGCTCGGTCCGCAACTACGTCCGGGGTAGAGAGAGCTGTCACTACTCTCCAATGAGCCCGTCTTCTTCGTGTCACGATTCGGTGGAGGTTGCAAACTTCCTCTTGCTTGATGGCGATGGCGGCTAAACCTTCCTTGAAGCTCTAGGATGAAGGAGGAGGCCGAGAGGAAGCTCCGGCTCAAGAATGGCGTGAATAACAAGCCCGGAGCACCTCCCGATGGTGGGCGGCGATGGAGGGGCGAAATCGGGCGGAACGACGGAGCTGGGAGAACGAAAGATCGGAGGATCCGACCTAATTCGCGAGCAGGAGTATTTATAGGTGTCACAACCCGCATTTTTCCCAAAAATATAATACGTAATATCAGAGCAAGGGAAAAATACGCGTCATGATGCCACGCCTGCAGGAGACGACTACAGACGCTCAGGCAAACACTCTTTACGAAAATTTTATAAAAGACATATATGTGATTGGATTAAAAGAGAAATTTTCATTTTTAGCATAGGACCGCGTCCCTCGGTCTGGTGGATCATCTAGTACACAAGTAGAAAACTATACATACGCAGCGGAAAATAGGTTTGTTTCTTTTAGCCTACATGAGCAAGAAAATAAACATTTCTAGAAATGATATGCACATATCTAGGTTTAGTATAGTAAGAAAGGATTTTTCTACGAATTTCAAAGTATGCGATCTTTATTTAAAAGCATGATATGCAAGAACGACATTTTTATACTAATAAGGTAACTAGTGCATCCTAGCATAAAGCTTCCCAGAGAGCAAGTAGGTAAATAACCCAAAAGTAGCAGTAAAGAAAAACTAGCAGTAGTAGCAGCAAGTAAACCAAACAACAAGCCGTACGGGCGTCAACATCTGACATGAACCTGCAGGCGAACAAGCAACAGGCAAAAGGCAAGCTACAACAAAAAGGAGCTGAATCCTTACCCACAAGAGAGGGAAGGCCTCGACAACGAACAGAGCGACCCTGCTCAACTCTAGCGGCAGCTACTAACCTGAACCTGAGGCATCCATAAGAAAAGAATGCCTCAGCCCAAAGGGTGCAAGAAAACAGCATAGGTAAAAGTAAGAGCAGGAGAAGTAACTAGTGACGCAACCAAGCTGAAGAGGGTATATAAATACATATATATATATACACATATATATAACTATATATATATACGCTTATATAAAGACTTCAGTAATAGAAGGTTAGGAAGATCCCGCATAAAACCAGCCCAATAAGCAAGAGCTTGACTAAACTTGGCATATAATGCAAACATGGACAGGTGGTGGCGGACCCAAAACAATGTCACTATCCACCCACATAAAGGGGATGTTCACCCCCAAAAAAGGAAAAGGCGTCGTGGTGGTGGTGGGGGAACCCAGTGTTCCCTGTACCCATCCTACCAACCACTATTAAAATAACTATGATGGAGGACCCCATTGTTCCCTATATCCATCATTCCAATGCAAACAAGTCCAACAATATTTAGCCAAGTAAATATGCAGAAGTAGCCAAGTAAAACATGATCCAGAACAAAATCAACCAGAATAAACCATCTAAGAGTAGCCCAGGATCGGGACAAAGCTAAACATATAGCAGCTAGCATATAAAAGAGGGATAGAAGGATTCACCCAACCATAGCAGCTAGCATATAATAAAACAGGGCCAAATAAGTGTGCCAAGGGGTTTGCAAATAGAACTACCATAATATTGACCACTTCTAGCTACTTGTAATCGAAGCGCGCAGAATTATTTTGCAAGTAATGAAATCCAACAAGAATGATACAAAGCAGTCCAAAAGAACAGAAAATATCCCAAGGATCCAACTTCAGCCTCCCCAAACCAAATTTTAAAAGGCAGCCCCCGTTAGACAAGGAAAGAGGGTAACAACAGCCCTCTAAGTAAGGTATCAGCAAAACAGCCCTCATATAACAGCCCCCAACAAGAAAAGTGCTCAGGGAGAAGAACAGTTCCTAGATAACAAAAGAAAACAGGGAGAATTCCTCAATTGACAAGGAGCAGCCCCCTCACAAATCAAGGGCAAAGAGGCATCCCCATCAAAAGCAACAGCAGTAGCCTAACCAAGGCCAACAACAGCAGCCCCACTAGAAAAAGAAGACGAAAGAAAGAAATGGGTAGCCCTCACCATCAATTAGACTAATATAAGGCAGGTTTCTTAGTAGCAGCCCCCAAATTAGAATATAAATAAGAGACAACCCCAAACAGGATGCATATCACGGCCCCAAACCGATTCTACAAGGCAGCCTCCAATTAGATAAAAAGGAAATATAAGCAGCCCCCAATAATAATAATACAGCAGCCCCCCGAATAGTGGACAAAGGTAAGAGCAGCCCCCACAAATGACAATAACAGCAGCCCTTAGTTAGACAAGGAAGAAAAACAGAAATAGATGCATCCCTCAAAAAGAATCCCAACTGGTTTGCACACAGCAGCCCCAATTAGAGTATAGGCACAATTATATAAGGCAGCCCCCACTTTAAAGACAGTAGCAACCCTCCCCTTTAACAAAAAAAGAAAAAAAGGAAACAAGGTAGCCCCCATTTAAAAACAGCATCAGCCCTCAATTTAAAGACAGCAGCCCCTAAATCAACAAGGATGAGGCAGCCCCCACATATAAGAATCAGCCCCAAATGCAACTCCAGGAGCAGCCCAACGAAAAGAAAGGTCAAGAACCTGGAGGTGTAAATAGGCCCCAACAAATACACCATTTAGAATAAGCATAACAGCCCCATATAAAATTGAAACTCTCAACTGGTTTAAACATAGCAGCCCTTATAAAGAATGTATAACATCCGCCCTCCATAAAGAGAACATAACAACAGCCCCCATAAGAAATGAATAACAGCTAGCACAAGCTCCCAAATAACACAATAATTAAGTCTAAAGCAGGGATTCAAAACAACTAAGTAAGGGAAAACTGCCAGAACAAGCTTCCCCCAAGCATCAAAACCGGGCAAGGTAAATGCCAGCACAAGCACCATACTAGAAAAGTAACGGGAAAGGGGGAAAGGAAGGGGGAGAAGAAGGGTTTTCTTTCCTCTAAAATAGCCGGAGAACCTCCGGATCGCAACAAGATCGGAGAAGCCCTAGCCCCGGCGACGAAGAACAGGCTCCAGCTCAACCAAAATCCGCAGCTACAGGTCCTTAAACAGCCACAAGAGCACTGCTTTTCCGAGAGAAAGAGAAGGAAAGGGGAGCGGAGGAGGAGATCGGCGCCGTGCCCTAGAGCGACACCGTCGAGAAAGGGAGAGGAAGTGAGGAGAGGTCGGTCAGTTTGGTAAAGAGAATGAAAAAAAAAATGCTGTGAATGAATGAATCCACCGCTTATAACCTCAAGCCAAGATGTCTATTTGCAGCCCAACATAAGCCTAGTCTATTAAGGATTAACCCACACAATAGCTATTGGCACACCATGTATTAGCAAGGCTATTAGCACATCAATTGCATTGGCAGCTCATATAGATAAATCACGCAAATGCTATCCGCACATCATTTCTTTCCTTATTCGCAGCTCCCATATAACTACATAAATTAGAGAACATGGCCTTGGTACTACGTATGCTGCCGCCGACGAACAATTAATTATGAAGTCGCACTTCATCATAACATATATATTATTGCAAAAGAAAATATAGACAGTGCTTTTAAGTTATCATTATAGGGGAAAGGAGGATTTTCGTCGAACGAACCATATATATATATATGATTTTAATATAATAATGATATTATTATTATCATATTACTGCTAAAAACTAAACGAACGCCGAACTCAATGAAAATTTCACCTAAGGTGAACGACGCCGCTAACTCGACGTTAAAAGTAACGCCCAGACGTCAAAGGTGACGTCAACGAAGGAATCAAAAATTCCTGAAAATTCCGGGGTGTTACAATAGGCGCTGGAATAAACAGTGCGCAAGGTCATTGGCGCACGACCAATGGTCGTGCGCACTGGAATCCTGTGATCGTGCGCCTGCCTGGGTGGAGCCTGCAATATAAGAAATTTATAAAATACCATGTTCGCACGACCAGTGGCGCACGACCGGTGGTCGTGCGCACTATCGTAGGTGGTCGTGCGCACTGGTCGAAACAGACTTACCTGTTTGCACGTCCCGAGCAAACAAAATCTAAGCAGACGTGGAAAAACAGCTAGCTGACAGAGAAATTGCGACACCGAGTACCATGCGAAGTCGCGTGCTCGCACGCATAAAAATATAACAGAGGAAATTTCTAAGTATGCATAACAGTTTGTACTTTTCTCAAATGCGTATCAAAAATTTATTACTACTCAAAAATAGAATCACGGCGAATCATCCGGTCACGCGTAGGGAGAAAATAAACTAATCGCAAAGGTGAGCATTGCCAAAGATCGGGGCACAGGACAACCTCCAAAGGAATCCACCAATGTCGGTGACCATAGGCTTGCCTGTTCGCACTCTCTCCACGGCACTGGTTTGGCTCACTCACGAATCAGTAGGACTTTAGGTGAAGACGGGGCTTGGGTTTCAGTGAGGTAAACAAGGATAAACATGGAGGCTACGCACCAAACCCAAATGAGCTAGCATAAACAAAAAATAATCTATCCGTTAAACCAAATATATGCGAGTACACCACACCCCCAGACTTAACTTTTTAACAATGGGTGTGTGCACTGCCCACTCCCAAATACAAATCAACAATTATTTTCAATTAAACTTTTTCTTTCTTTATCCATTTTTTTTTCAATTTTCTTTTTCTCTTTTCTATTTTTTTTTTCTTTTCTTTTCACAACAAAATCAGCAGATTAAACATTGAAGCACATCCACATTTTCACAAAAATATTCACCACATCAACACCCTGAATGAATATATAAAATACTAAAGCTCGACTTGGGTGCGCGACTAGGATCGACTATGAGGCTTTGGTGAAATAATGGTGGAGTTGAATCAAAAGAAGGGGTAGGCACAACGGGGCTAACGAGGATAAGACATTAGGATTGGTACAAAGCTCAACCAGGCCAAAATGAAGGCCTACATCACGTTCGTGCACTGAACTAACCTATACCCATGCTTCGAGAATAGCTTGGGGCAAGTTCTTAGCCAACGAAAAAGACTATCCGTCCTCCCGACTCGAGGAATGCAAACCTAATGCCCGGCTACACACATCCCTAAGCTACCGTTTGATTCACACCGAATTCACCATTTTTGAGTAGAATAAACAGTATTGACGCAAATAGAAAAATATAAAACTATAAGCATACAGAAAAATTAAATCTACTCAAATTTCTACATGAAACGAGAGCACTAGACTAGGACACTGCAGGAGTCAACATTTTACTCTTTTTCACAATCCTAAGTCAGCACGATGATTTGCCCGAATCTTGCTCAAGAAATGAGTTTAACTCGCGGCACACACACAGCTAAGCACGCGCTCAAGTGGTTGCAAGTGGTGTGTGATGCAATGATCTAAACAAAATAAATCAATAAAAGCTTCTAGTATGCATATGCAGTGTGCACGTGCATTGGGTAACACATACTAGCTCTCCCCCAGACTTAACCTAAGAAGTACATCACATGATATTAAAATGAAAATCAGAAAGAGAAAGGGAGAGAGGTTACCCCATGCTCAGCTAGTGAGCATACCAGAAGACGCGTGACTGACCGAGGCCGCCCCACCACCATACGAAGAATCACAACCACCACCTTATAAGATGTGCAAAGAATACCTGCAAGGTGGGTGAGCTCCGCAAAACAAAAGAAAAAATGTATAAAAACTGAATTGAAACATGTTAGAAAAACAGAAATCAGCAAATCTGGGTTGTCTCCCAGCAGCGCTTTTATTTTATGTCCTTAAGTTGGACCAAATACCTGTATTATAATTATTTACAGAGCACAGAAAATAAATAAAAAGTGCATGAAAGAGAGAGTTTCACAAAATAAGAGATAAAAAGAAAATCAGCTGTAGGCGCTTTTAAGGTGCCCTTCTCCCAAAGTCACCAGCTGACATTCCTTGTTTATAATGGCGCCATCGTACAACTTCAGTCGATGCTCGTTGACCTTAAATTTTTCTCCCTTACCCCCTGATATTTCGATGGAACCAAAGGGAGAGACACCGGTCACTGAGAAAGGACCGCTCCACCTCGATTTTAACTTTCCTGGAAAGAGGCGGAGACGGGAGTTGTAAAGCAGCACTTGGTCCCCAATTTTGAACTCCTTCGGGATGATGTGTCGATCATGCCATTTTTTTGTTTTCTCTTTGTAGATACGAGCGTTTTCATAAGCGAAATGCCGGAGCTCTTCTAATTCGTTGAGTTGGGAACGACGCACCTCAGCCGCGGCTCCAATGTCCATGTTCAACAGTTTGGTTGCCCATAATGCTTTATGCTCCAGCTCCACAGGGAGGTGGCATGCCTTGCCATAAACTAGTTGAAACGGAGCCATGCTGATAGGTGTTTTGAAAGCGGTCTGGTAAGCCCATAATGCGTCGTCGACCTTTTTAGACCACTCCTTCCTATTTGAATGTATCGATTTCTCGATTATTCGCTTGAGCTCGCGGTTGGATACTTCTACTTGTCCACATGTTTGGGGGTGGTATGCTAATGAAATCTTATGATGGACCCCAAATTTTTTCATGAGCTGCCCAAACTGCTTATTACAAAAATGACTTCCGCCGTCACTGATAATAGTTCTCGGCGTCCCAAACCTGGAGAAGATATTCTTGTGGATAAAGTGTAGCACTGTGCTGGCATTATTCGTGGCAACCGCCTCGGCTTCCACCCATTTTGAGACATAGTCAACTGCCACAATGATATAATGCTTACCATGAGACATGGGGAAAGGACCCATAAAGTCTATCCCCCAGACATCAAATGGTTCGCAAACCAGCATGTTATTGAGGGGCATCTCGTCACGCCGAGAGATATTTCCGGTCCTTTGGCATTCGTCACACTTGGTGACATAGGCATGGGCGTCCTTGAAGAGGGTCGGCCAAAATAATCCGCATTGCAAAATTTTTCGTGCTATTCGAACGGCCCCGAAATGCCCGCCAGCTTCTTTGTCATGGCAGTGCTGCAGTACAGACTGAAACTCGGCTTCAGGATCGCAGCGCCTGATAATTCCATCGCTGCATGTGTGGAATAAGAGCGGGTCTTCCCAAAAATAATATTTTGAGTCAGAGGCAAGCTTCTGTCTTTACTGAGGGGACAGATTCGGAGAGAAGGTGTTACAAGCCAAGTAGTTAGCGATGTCAGCGTACCATGGGGCAATTGGAGGGGGCGTAGTGATTGCGAATAATTTTTCATCCGGAAAATAATCGTTCGTTTCCTCCACACAGCTGTTGGGAGTGTCGTACTCCAAACGCGAAAGATAATCAGCTATCACGTTCTCCACCCCTTTCTTGTCTTTGATTTCCAAATTGTATTCCTGCAAAAGTAAAATCCAACGAATTAGACGCGATTTGGATTCTTTTTTGCTGAAAAGATACCTGAGTGCAGCGTGGTCCGTGTACACGATTACTTCGGAAAGCACCAAGTATGAGTGAAATTTTTCAAAGGCGAAGACCACGGCTAGCATTTCTTTCTCCGTGGTGGTATAGTTTGCTTGCGCGCTGTTAAGAGTTCGACTGGCATACGCAATGGTGTGAAAAGTCTTGTCTTTCTTTTGACCAAGTACAGTCCCCGTAAAGTTTCAAAGGCCTGCATGCATGCATCGTCGAAGTGGAAGGGGACTGTTGGGGAAATGATTTCTCTTAACCCCTTGAATTAAGTTGAATATGAATTCTAAGAAAGAAAAACAAGGTTAAGTAAATATGCGTTGAATAGTATTCGACGCAACGTCGAAATATAGTCGACGTTTCCTTCAGATTGAGTCGAAGTAACTCTAGGAAGATTTCGACGTATGTGTTGTCAACGCTACTCTGATTTCTAGTCGACGCATATGGAGAAGTCGACGCACCTTAATCGACGCATCTTCCTTATTCTTCTCTCGACGTCCAGCCAGGATGAATTCGACGCTTACGTCGAATAGGAATCGACGCACGTCGATTTATATATTTAAATATGCGCCAGATCTCTTTCCTTCTTTCAGTAGATCTGATTTGTATGGAATAAGTATCAATATTTTATAGCCGTTCTGAATCATTCTCTCCTTATATCTGATTCTTGGCTAATTTGATTAAACTTATTTGGACATTATTTGAAATCAGAATTGGTTCTTTCCTTCTACAGAAATAAATATTATGGAAACATTTTTTCTTTCTATTCTCTCTAACTGCTAATTGATTATCCTCCTATAGTATTATGTTGAATTAATAGAGCTATAAATAAAGAGGAGGTCGGCAGAAAATAGACAAGAGTGATCTACCACACACATTTGAAATAGAGGAAAAGCTCCCAAGAGAAAAGAGAGAAATTGAGAAAAAGCTCTGCAGCAACATTCAAGCACTTCTTCTTCTTCTGCTTCTGAAGTCATACTACTGCAAAATCTGATAACTCTCACAAAGAGAGAAAGGCTGCAAATCTTCTTCTCTCTATAGAAGAAAGATTCAATTCACTTCTTGTGCTTCCAATCTTCTTGTTAGGAAGAAGATTCTTTTTTGTTTTTATTTCTTCTCCTTTCTTTCTTTCTCACTTAAACATTGTAAAAGAGTTTTTAGAATCTCTCTCCAAAAAAATTCAGTGTACTGGTTCTAAGAGTCTCCTTGTCAAAAGACTCAGTTAGTTCTAAGAGTCTCCTTGTCAAAAGACTCAGGGTGGTTCTAAGAGTCTCCTTATCAAAAGACTCAGTGCAAGATAGTGAATTCCTACCAAGGGGGTAGAAGAGTGGACTACCCAAAGTTTGGGGAACCACTATATTTTCTTGTGTTGTGCTGTGATTTATTTTCTTGCATTTACTTTATTTTCTTGCTTAATTCTTGTTGGTGTGTGGGAAGCTCTAATCTGTGATCATACACATATATATATTAACTTTGCACAAAATAATATTTAATTCTCTATTCACCCCCACTCTAGAGAATTCTAGTGAGGTTAATTGTGCACTTTCAATTGGTATCAGAGCGAGGTTGATCTAAAAAGGATAACTCCTTGATCAAAAAGATCCTACCTCTCATATATATATATATTTTTCAAAACTATTTTATCATATGGCACAACTCAAAGATTATGCTTCCACCAGGCCTCCAATGTGCAATCTTGAAAAGTTTGCAGTTTGGAAAACAAGAATTTGAATTTTTATGAATTCCATTGATGCTGACTTGTTTAATATTACTATGACAGGTCCCCCAAAGACTTATAGAAAGGATGCAAATGGCAATGTCACACAAACAATTGTTCCAAGATCTGAGTGGACAGAAGATGAAAAGAAGGCAAGAACATATGATCTAAAGGCCATGAACATACTTGTCTCAACTCTCTCAGATGACATTTTTCAAAAGGTTGTTGAATGTGAATCATCCAAATAAATTTGGGATGCTCTCACAAAGATGGTGGAAGGAAGTGCTGATGAAAAGAAAGATAAAAAGGCTCTATTGATTTCTCAATATGAGAACTTCCAAAAGAAGGCTGAAGAAAGCATCTCTGAAATGTATGACAGATTCAGTCTGATCATCAATCAACTAAGAGACTTGGACAGAGAAATCTCTCTCACTGAGATTAATGACAAATTGCTAATGAGTCTCCCTAGTTCATGGGACTCAAGAATATGGGCAATAAGAGACACAAGAGGCCAAAAAGAGATTTCAACAGATGCTCTCTTAGGAAAACTCAGATCCTATGAGCAATTGCTGAAAACTAGAGAAGAGAAGGAAAGAAGAGAAAACACTCCAATTTCCTCAAAAGGCAGGAACATTGCTCTAAAGGCAACAGAAGGAGGAACCCCTGTCACTGAAGAAGAACTATTCAGTTTCTTGGCCAGAAGATTTAAGAAATGGGTCAAGACAGATGGATCAAAAAGGAGGGAGTCAAAACCAAGGTATGACAAAACCCCCACTAAAGAAATTATTTGCTATTCTTGCAGGAAACCTGGACATATTGCCCCAGAATGTGCAGAGAATGCTGAAACGAAAAAGGATCTGAAAAAGAAAGATCTGAAGAAAAAGGGGAAGAAGAAAGAAAGAGGCTTCATTGCAGAAGTCTGGAGTGAAACAAACTCTGAGGATAGTTCATCCTCTAAGAGTGACAATGAAGAATCTAGGCAAGAAGACCTATGCTTAATGGCCTTTGAAGACTCAAAGAATGATGATAAATCATGGAGTGAAACAGGATCAGAAGAAAGCATATCTTCTGATGATGAAAAAGAAAAGAACCTCATTCTCATAGAGGAATCTGAGGATGAGGATGAGGTAAGCATGTTTGATGAAATAGATTTTCAAAGATATAACTTTAGAAATGATTTTATGAGAATGTATCTAGATCAACTAAAAGCAACAAAAGAAATTAAAGATCTAAAAGAACAAATCAATGTAGCTAAAAACCAGAGAAACACATAAATTAAATTCTTTAAAGATTATGAATCAATAGCTAGCAGAATAGAAAAGGAAATAGAAAGGGCTAGAATAGAAAATCAGTTCCTTAAGGATAAAGTAACCCAGGCAAAAGCCTTTGAAGAATCAATAAAAATGAGAAGCCAAACTCTTGAAGAGATCACTGAAAAACAAACAATAAGACACAAGAATCTTGGGCTAGGGGCTGATCCCTCAATCAGCCTAATTCCATCCAACAAACCTGCTTGGATGAGCCCCGTAAAATTCACTAAACCTGTCAAATTAGACAACCAAGAAAAAGAATCACAACATAAGAAAGAACACCTCTCCAAAGAAATTGATGATACATCATATTATTCAGCTGATGACTCACAAACTTCATCTGAAGAGATAACTAAACCAAGAGAAACAACTCATAAAGAAGTAAAAACAGAAAAAGGAATAGTAAAAATCTATGAAGATTCAGTTGCGTCGACTTCATATCGACGCATGCATAATAGTGCGTCGACATCTACTCAACGCAACCTCTCAGATGCATCAATCTCTTCTCGACGCTTAAACAAAAGTACGCTGACTTCCAATCGACGCAACTCTTTTTACGCGTCGAAATCAGATCGACGCCACCTGGAGAAAGCGCCGAATAGAAATCGACGCGACTATCTACATGCGTCGAATCGATATCGATGCACACATATTCAGAGCAACGTAAATGTCTTCCCTTCAAAAATCTCTCATCTAAACCCCTATTCAGGACCATAAAGTGGCATTTCTCACATTTCAAGATAAGATTGGTGTCCTCACACCGCTTCAAAGTCTTGGCCAAATTCGCGAGGCAAGTATCGAAGCTGCTGCCAAACAAAGTAAAGTCGTCCAAGAAAACTTCGAGGAAGTCTCCCACCATGTCAGCGAAAATAGCGAGCATACAGTGCTGGAAAGTTGCAGGGGCATTACACAGTCCGAATGGCATTCTATTGAACGCGAAGGTACCAGAAGGACATGTAAATGTTATTTTGTCTTGATCAGATGGGTCTATTAAGATTTGATTGTAACCTGAGTACCCATCCAAGAAACAGTAGTAGTCCTGCCCCGCTAACTTTTCTAACATCTGGTCAATGAAGGGGAGTGGGAAATGTTCCTTGCGTGTAGCATCATTCAGCTTGCAGTAATCGATGCAGACTCTCCACCCGGTGATCATTCGGGTAGGTAGCAACTCATTCTTTTCATTGGCAACAACGGTGATCCCTCCCTTTTTCGGTACCATCTGAACTGGGCTGACCCATTTGCTGTCGCTGATTGGGTAAATGATCCCAGCGTCTAAGAGCTTTATCACTTCTGCCTTCACTACCTCTTGCATTTTCGGGTTCAAACGCCTTTGGGGCTGTGCTGTGGGTTTGTACTAATCTTCAAGGAGGATCTTATGCATGCAGACCGTTGGGCTGATTCCCTTAATGTCTGCAAGAGAGCGTCCGAAGACTTTATGGTACCTTCTCAGCACACCCACCAATGCGGTTTCGTTGGCGGCGGAAAGAGCTGCGGAAATAATCACTGGATGCGTGGCATTTTCTCCAAGAAAAACGTACTTTAGAGAATCCAATAGTTGTTTGAGAGCCGGATAAATGTTTGGATCAGCAGAATCACTGGATGGCTCTCCAATTGAATGTGAAACATCAGGCTAGTCCAAATGTGCACTATCATTGCCCACGTCCTCGCGCCGCCAACACATCTCACTGTCTTGCAAACCCGCATCGATCTGGCCATCGAATTCTTCAAGCGGCTCTGCTGGTTCGCATTCCGTGATTTCGAAGAGTTGCGACGGGTTGTGGACGTTGAAGGATATTGCGTCCTCCCCCAATCTGAGCGTGAGCTCCCCCTGCTCCACATTAATGATAGCACGAGATGTAGCAAGAAAGGGCCGCCCCAAAATAATGGGTACTTTAGTATCAACCTTCATGTCGAGGATGACAAAATTGGCTGGAAAAGCGAGACCGTTTACTACTATTATGAGGTCCTCGACGATTCCTGATGGTTTTTTGATCGACTGATCAGCTAGCTGTAGCATTACCTGCGTCGGCTTCAAGGTACCTGCACCTAGTTCACGAAAGATAGAGAGCGGCATAAAGTTGATTGATGCTCCCAAATCACAGAGCGCCTGGCTGAAACGGTGATGACCGATCCTGCAAGGAATAGTAAAGCTGCCCGGATCTTTGCACTTCGTGAGCATATTGGAGACGATGGCGGAGCACTCCTCAGTGAGATCGATAGTCTTGAGATCCTCCAACAGTTTCCGCTTCGAAATCAAGTCTTTCAAGAACTTGGAGTAGCCTGGCATTTGAGAAATGGCTTCAATCAGTGGGATGCTCACTTGCACTCCTTTCATTATTTCCAAGAATTTGCGGAATTGCTTCTCGGATTTCTCATTTCGTAACCTATGGGGGAATGGGGGGTGAACAACACTTCTCGAGGGTTATGCCTCACTCACGGGGTCCGGCTCAATATGAATCTGAGTTTGCTTCTCGGCTATGTCTGCATTGCACTTGTCAGTGGAGCTCACAAGTGGTTCCTGTCGAGGAAGATTGTCAACACCTCTACCGCTTCTCAATCGCATGGTATTCACAGACTCCGGATGCTGACTTGCAAGCCCAGAAACGACATTGGTAAGAGTCCCTATAGTAGAGTGAAGCTGTTGAATTGCTGCTGATTGGTCATTCATTTTATTCAGCATCCCGACCACCAAGGTTGCTAACTGTTCCGTTTGCCCTGACGACACATGATCCGCTGCCCCATTGAATGTCACTGCATTAACTTCAGCAGTACTGGGGGGAAGAATGACATGACTCCAGTGCTGGCTGGTGTGAACTATATTCACGACCACTTACCACGCGTCCTTCCCCGATTTATTAAACAGGGCCCCTCCGGCTGCCATATCGAATAACAGACGAAATTTGTCCAGCACGCCGAAATAAAAAATCTGAATCAAAAAGACTTCTGATAGGTCTTCACGGTAGCATCCCCTATGCAGGGATTGAAAACGCTCCCAGGCATCCACTAACGTCTCCTCCTTTCCCTGACCGAAGGTTATGAGTTCCCTGTACTTGTCCAAAACTTGAGTACGGTGTTGAAACTCATGCAAAAATCTCCCTTCGAGCTGCTTCCATGTGGTCGCCTCTCTTTTCCGGATATCCCAGTACCAACTTTTGGCTTTATTATGTAGGGAAAATGAGAATGCCATGATCTTTTGCAGGTCGTTTTCAACTCCACTGAATATACATGTATAATAAATTTCTAAGAAGTCCTGCACGTGTTGTACCGCATCTTCATGCTTATTCCCACTGAACTTGCAATTCCCAGTCATATACTCAATGATGTCGGAGGAAATCAAGAAGTCGTGATCATTCCTTTGTGCTTGAACCTTTAAATCACTTAAACTTCCTTGATAGATGTATTCCTGAATGGAGGTCATGCTAGGAATACTTGAAACCCAAATGATCAGCGCACGATGAGACGAACGAAGGTAATTAGTGTGCATATAAAAAAAAAGAAACAAAGACAACAGAGGTAAACAAAGAGAATAGTTCCTCGTGCAACGATTCTTCACGCAGACGAATTCATCACGTCTGCATTCCCCGGCAACGGCGCCAAAAACTTGATGCGATGTTTGGCAAGTGCACCATTCGCGCAAGTAATAAATGTTGGGAATAGGATCCCCGAGTGTCGGTCTCTTGAGAAATGCAGGTTGGGTGAACGAATTGCGTTGTGTGACAATTGTTACACTAGCGAGAACAATCACAGAAAGTGGGGTTTTGATTTGGTTTTCTACCGTTAACAACAATAAAAGAAATGCGGGTCGAAATCACCGCTTCACAAGGTGAGATGGATGCAACGGCCGCGATGCTGAGCTTCGTGAGGCGGATGGACGGTGCGCATGCGAATGAAGTGATCACTAGTGCGGGGAGTGAGGGTCGCAAACACCTCTTTCCAAATCGCCGTTAGCTCTTGCTAACGCGAATCGACCACGATGAGTGCGTGAGTGAGTGAGTGAAGGTGAGACGTATCACAAGTAAATTCTGAAGAACGGATAAGAAACAACCATTGCATTTAAACTAAACATCATGATATTCAAGTTTAAATGATTCAAAGAAGTACAACAAAAGGGGGAGGAAGAAATCAACCAATGGACGAAGACTAGCGGCCGTTCACGGCCGGAATGGTAGTTTGTCAAGCTACCTCCAGACTCGGGCGGACTGTGCTTCCGGCGTTGAGAGACTGCCACGACCTCTCCACGTGCTTCCGTCGTCTTCTACCTCAGGATGACTATTCTTTTCACCGGACCGAACTGGAGATGGCTTGCTTGAGTGCTTGCGGAGGGCGGAGAATGCTCCCGGACGATGGAGGATTGCTTAGAATGGCTGGAGATGACATCCCCTTGCGGAGAAGATGAGGTGGAGGTGGCTGGAAGTGGAAAACGGCGGCGTAGGGACGGTAAATTGCGCTCCCGGAACCCCCCGTATCCCTAATCTGCGGATCAGGACTTTATATAGGAGCTGGAATAAATACTGCGCATGGTCATTGGCACACGACCAGTGGTCGTGAGCGCTGGAATTCTGTGATCGTGCGCCTGCCTGGGTGGAGCCTACAAAGTAAGAAATTTATAAAATACCATGTTCGCACGACCAGAGGCGCACGACCGGTGGTCGTGCGCACTATCGTAGGTGGTCGTGTGCACTGGTCGAAACAGAACTCATGAAATTGATGTTAAGTGCGCACGAACAGTGGCGCACGACCGGTGGTCGTGCGCACTATCGCAGGTGGTCGTGCGCACTGTCCGAGACAGAACTCAGAAAAAAGGGTTAAGTGCACACGATCAGCGGCGCACGACCAACGGTCGTGCGCAATCGAACCAGTGATCGTGCGCAGTGTTCCTGTACAGAATTTTACCAGGAACACCTGCACGACTCCTGTTTCTACAGAAATGCTAATCAGGCCACTGAAAGTGGCACTCAACAAAATGATAAGGCTATCAAAAGGGAATAAGCATAAAACACACCAAATTAGGCCAAGAAGTGCACCTAGCATAGAAAGACAAATATGAGCTGAAACAGGGCTAAAGTGCAGTGAAACGACTAGAAAACCGGCCTAGATGAGTCCAAATATGTGTATATTATCAGGACTCATCATAGCACTAGCGCAGGCGCTAGCTCCAAGGCTATAAAAAGAACCACTTGGCTCCGTCTTCCTCATCCTCTTGAGATCCAAAATTCCAGAGCTTCGTGCCATAGCATAGAGAGGAAGGTTCAGAGAGATACTCCCACAAATCCATGAAGGCTTAAGGAGATCTGTGGAGAAGATTTCAGCATGCGTCATCATCGTGATGAAAGACCGCATCGACTACGATCATACTCTGTGGGTCTTCGTCTACTTCTCCAAGAAATCCACATAGAGGGAGTTTTATATTATTGTCTTTTTATTTCGCATCTTCTCTTTTAAATCATGTAGTAAATTTGCCTCGTGTTGGCGACTAGGTCTCGGGTGTAGGTCTAGGGGGTGCTCGAGGCCATATCCGGGGAAGGGTTGGCTAGAGCGGCTTGAGGTCGTATCTGGGGAAGGAATGGCTAAAGCTAACCGGTTCGTGGGGATACGAGTCGGTATAGAAAACAAAAAGAGACTTTCATATTTTGCTTTGATTTCTAGCGTCATTGAAATCAAAATTTTGTAATCAATTTTATTAATAATAATCATGTCACTCTTTGTGTAATAAAATTGATTTGTTCTTCATTTCTCTAAATTGTTTATTATCCTCTCCTTTATTATAAAACAATTTAGATCCTTAAACAAAATCACTATTTTGATTTCTTATCATAAGCAAGTATTTCAAAATATAATTTTAAGTTTCTTAAAACCCTTATTCACCCCCCCCCCCCTCTAAGGGCGCCTACCGATCCAACATCCTTGGCCTATAAACCGGAGCTACCGCAGGAGTTGGCTGGGTTGCATGACGTCTTTCATGTCTCCTCCCTTAGGAGAGCAATCTTTCAACCAAAGCAACTAATTATTGCTACAACGGGCTCGATAGCCTCTGACCGAATAGTCCGTTTGGAGCCAATCTGAATTGATGACATGGCGCTCCGAGTCTTGAGACGAAAGAATGTTCTGCTGGTGAAGGTCATTTGGTCTAACCACAGACAGGAAGAGCATACATGGGAACCACTAGATTTGATGCAGCAATAATATCTAAAACTTTTCGAACCAGGTAACGCTTAATTGCTTACAGTTTTTCAAGAATAATCCACTTGGTCTAAAACCCGTACACCCATTCTTAATTTCGGGAATGAATTTATTTTCTTTTGTATTGGGATTTGTAACATCCGCCAAACTACTGGACCCTTAGGAAATTTTTGTCATGACAAAGTCATGACAAAAATAGGATAAGAGACCAAGGGTACCTTGGTGACAAGTTGATTAAGTGGAGAACACCATTGTGTGCACTTAGCCACTATGGGTCACCCCAATTTAGGGAGGATCCAAGGGTAAACCAAGAAGTGGAAAAGCACCCCAAGCATCACTTATATTCATGGGGAGAACCTCTAGGCTAGATTAAGGCATGTTTGGTGACAAATTCGGTTCCTTGAACCAAGAGGGGTGCACCCTTGATCATTATAGGAGCCTTTAACCAGATTAGGTCAAGTTACAAATAAAGGTCCAACTTGACATACTTCACCCTAGTAGAGGTCAATTAACCTGAGTATGGCAAAATTGACCACACCACACCCTGCCTAAACACTAGGGTAGACTAATGAGACAAATGGACCCAATGGGATTAGTCAATGTTGTGAAGTTGGGCCAATTACCAAAAAGCCCCAAATTGACCTAAATGTACTAATTCCCCCAATTGACCTTCAATTGAACCAATTGTGATCAAATTGGTCACACCATACCATCCACGACCATTAGTAGATAATAATTGGGCAACATTGACCCATTGGGGTGGACCAATTTTGGGAAATTGGGCCAATTACCAACAAGCCCCAAATTGACCTAAATGTACTAATCCCCCAATTGACCTTCAATTGGGCAAAATGTAATCAAATTGGTCACACCATACCCTCTATGACCATTAGGAGATAATAATGGGGAAACATTGGCCCATTGGGGTGGACCAATTTTGGGAAATTGGGCCAATTACCAAAAGGCCCCAAATTGACCTAAATGAACTAATCTCCTCAATTGACCTTCAATTGACTCAATGTGAACATATTGATCACACCTAACAATCCATGATTACTTAGGGAGTCTAATGGGTCCACATTGGACCCTTGGGACAATCCAATTTTGGGAAATTAGGCAAAATTACCAAATTGCCCAAATTACAATTTATACCCTTTATGGTTCAATTGGACCTCAATTGGCAAAATTGACCTATCACCACCCTTCCTAAACCCTAAGAGGAGTATATGAGACCTAAATGAACCAAGGAGCACACTCAATTTTGGAGGATTAGGGCAAAATCACCAAAATGCCCAAATTGCCCCTATAAGCAATTTTGTGCAATTATGCCTCATATGACCCCACCATGACTCAATTCATTTTGGAATAGATCCGTAGGATCTAAGGCAGCATTGTGGGTCAGTCACATTAGATGGGGTAAGCTTGGGTAAAGCCCAAACCCAAAAGCCCCAATTTGGCCTATTTGGGTCAAGTGAGCCCAAACTAAATATAAATTGGACTTAGCCCAATCCCATGACTCGAATAGCCTTCCCTCACTATGATTATACCCCAATCCATTTGAAAATTAGAAATTAGTGGATTAAATGCCAAGTTCCAAGTGTAAATTGTGTAGGAAGAGGACAAGGGTGCATGGAGGAGGAGAATGAGGAATGGGTGCCAAATGACACCCCCTTCCCTTCCCCAACCTCTACTTTGAGCTGGGTAATCAATTGCCACCAATTTGGGACAGAGAGAGTGAGCAATTGACTGGCTAAGAGGGGCAGCAAGGAGCTGGCATAGAGCCCCTTAATGGCTTGAGGCCATATACTCCCCATCATTTCTCCATTCCACCATCTTCAGAACCCTCCAAGCAATCGAGCCGCCCCTTCCATAAGTGAATTCGAGCTCAGGAGCAGAGGAAAGCCATGGAAACAAAATGCTCTTGTCCAGCAATGGCGACCCGCTCATCCACCGGGAATACATCCCGAGGGCAGGAAATTTCCTTTTCCCCTCCACTTGTGCTAGAGTTCTACATCTCCCGTTTTCAAAACTAGCTCAACCATGATGTGATCACCATTGCTTTCTTTTATGATCCTTGCTCAAAAAAGAAAGGTGCTAGAGGCCACCTCCGGCCACCCCAGGCCAAATGGCCATCAGTAATCGAAATCCCTATGTTAATTGGTGGTGGTGGTGGGAGGATTTTGCCGGAAACCTCCCGCAGCCACCAAAAATCGACCTGTAAGATGGCACAGGGAGATTGAATATCATCCCTTGATCCATCGGGGATGATGAAGATGCATCATTGGATCTCGACAAATCTATTAGTCGCGGCCCTGTTATTATTATTAATATTGAATTTGAATTTCTGTCACACTTTGAACAGAGTTTTGTTAAATTTATTTAGGGCCCTTAGAGGTCTCTACCAAAATTTCACCCTGAATGAAAATTGTAGGTTATGGTCTTACCTAAATTTAGAAATTTGTTTGAGGAGATTTGGTGCACTGTAGCTCTCTGAGCACTCATTTTGGTGAGACATATACATATGGGCCCCTAGATCCTTAAAAATTATTTTAGAGACATAAACAACTCTAATTGACTTGAAATTTGGGGAATGGGACATGCATGAATCATGCCATAATGTACCCTCTGCCAAAAATTAGGAATTTTTGGAAACAATTTTTATATGATTTTGTACAACATTTCATTTTTCTTGTATAACCTAGATCTAGGGATAAATGGTCCAAATACACTAAAATTTTCTCTGGATGGTAGATTAGGGTAAATATAGTCTATGGTAGAAATTTCAAGCTATTTGGACCACAACATGTTGGCCTAACCCACTTGCATGTTGTGTCAAGGTTAAGGTGTGGGGGTGCATATAGCCTAAATGGTTATTAGTTGGCCCTAGCTCTTTTTACTCGGTGTTAGTCTCTGAAAATTTAGCCACACCTCTATGATGATATAATATATCACCTAACAAAAAATTGGAATTTTTGGTGCACACTTTTCTAAGATTTTTGTAGGAATACAATAAATCATGCATGGTGTACAATGTAGGGTATTTTAACTCAAATCACTCCAAATCTCATTTGAGAGGTTGGTTATGTGTATATTAGCAATTGGTAAAAATTTGGGCTCAATTGGATCCTTGCACATGAGTAGATTTATGGTTAAAAGAGTATTAGGAAACCTTCATTTTTGGTTACACTAAATGTTGATTTCGTCCCTAGTGAAATAGATATTTTGTACACTAATTTTGAGACCCTTAGAGGACCTAAAATGAAAAGTAGGCAGAGAAAACTTTTGCAGGTCCTTGTGTCTACAATCTGTAGAAAGTGTGATCACATCATTTGGAGCACTACAACTCTCTGTAGGATAGATTTAGTAAGGTCAGTCCTTGTGAAGGGCATACCTCAAAATGTGAATAACTTCTGTTTACTAATTGATATGAGGCTGAAAGTTTAGCCATGTGTGAATGTACCCTAGATCTACTACGAGACCAAAATTCGGAATTTTTGGGGCACATTTTTCTAAGGTTTTATTCTAAATTTAATAAACCACATATGGTGTATAATATGGTGATTTGGGCTCAAATCACTCCAAATCTCCTTTGGGAGGTTGGTCATGTGCATATTAGACTCTGGTTAAAATTGTAGGTCATTTGGACCTCTGCATGTTAATTGTTTCACATGCAAGTGCATGGGAATTAGGGTGCATATAGCAAGACCATGGAATAATAGAGTTTACATGAGAGTGTAAGGGTTTTCCCTCAGTCAAATTTCATTAAATTTAAATCATGCACTTAGGATCATAATTAAACACTCTATAGTGAAAATCGTCAACATTTGGGTTAGTTTCCCTAAGAAAGTTGACTTCAAATGATTTGGTCACATAAACCCCAAGTGAGTAAATATAAGGTCAAAGCTCACATAAATATAGTGAAACTTTGTACTTAGACTTTCATACCAGTAGGAAGCTTTGAGAATTTTATTAGAATTAATTATTGAGTACATGACATGCTTCCTTCACATAGTACAAATTGAGTTTGTAACTTGATAAATTCTTAACCTGAAATGTACTTGCAAGATTGTTATAGAATTTTATATGTAGACTTTTCATATCAGTAGGAAGCTCTGAGAATTATATTAAAATTAACCATTGAGTATTTGGCATAATTCCTTCACAAAGTACAAATTGGATTTATAACTTGAGAAATTCATAACATGAAATGTAGTTGCTGAAATGTTGTGAAACTCTGTACTTAGACTTTTCATACTAGTAGCAAGCTTTGAGAATTTTATTAAAATTATTTATTGAGTACTTGACATGCTTCCTTCACATAGTACAAATTGAGTTTGTAACTTGAGAAATTCATAACCTGAAATATACTTGCTGGATTGTTATAGAATTTCTATGCAGACTATTCATATCAGTAGGAAGCTTTGAGAATTTTATTAGAATTAACCATTGAGTATTTGCAATGCTTGCATCACAAAGTACAAATTGGGTTTATAAGTTGAGAAATACATAACATGAGATATAGTTGCTGAAATGTTGTGAAACTCCGTACATAGACTTTTCATACCAGTAGGAAGCTTTCATAATTTTAATAGAATTAATTATTGTGTACATGACATTCTTCCTTCACATAGTACAAATTGAGTTTGTAACTTGAGAAGTTCATTACATGCTGACAGGGTCGGTGGACCACATTATTACAGGAGCACCAGGTATTCAAGACCCTCAACAGGAGAGAGGTACATGACACAGTGGCTAGGCCTGGACTTGGCCTCTCAGTAGCCGCCGAAAAAGCACCGGTGAGCAACCCTCCTCTGACACCTACTCTTCACATGTACCCTGGGCAGAGCGAGGAGTTATATATTTGTGAGGGTGTTAGACTGTGTCAGTGTCTTCAGTGTTTCATCTTTGCCAAGCGAGAGGTTAAGAAAGTGTGATGTACTTGGGCATAAGCCCATTACTTTTTTCGTACTATTATTATTATTATTCTTCATACTTTAGTTTATCTCAAGATGGACAGCTTTTATATTTAATTATCTAGTGATTTGTTGTGGACATGTGAATTGTTATATATATATGTATATATATGAATTTTGTGATTATGGTTGGCCTGGATATGATGAGTAGCCAACAGGATCGGCGTATTGTGTCGATGACCATTTGGAGTAATGGTGCCACCGCAAGACGGCGGTTCTAGGTGGTAAGACCTGGGAATGAACAAAAAAGTGGGTCTTACAAACTTGTATCAGCTCAGCCAACTTCAATCAAAAGTAAGGAGTCCACAACCCTAGGCAACCCCGCTTGAGCTTAGTTTGAGGACAAACTAGCAGCAAAAGCAATGGTGTGCCCATAGGAAAAATCATGTTAATTATCCATCAAAATGAGATGTTTAGGCCAACCCTTCTAATCAAACCCTTTTCTTTGTAGCATTTGATGAACGTGCCCACCCGGGCGACGAGTTCCCCATGCAGAATATAGTTCCTTCCATGCAAAATGAAGTTCCTCTCGTACAGGATACATTCCCTCCTCCACAGGATCCCACCCAATTCCAACAGACGGAGCTAGGATAGACACTGGCCGATATCCTGCAGGCCTTCTCTCAACAACAAGCCCCAGTCTAGGACCCCAACCCAGGGGAAAATTGGTTGAGTGTCTTCTGAGGCCTCTCTTCACAATCCTATGTGGGGACTTAGTCGGTAGTACAGACAGAGGAATGATTGGATGCAATCCAGGATATGGTGGACGGGATTCATTGTCCGGTTGATGTGGCGGTGTATTTGGCCGCCTCCGCTCTGAAATCTCATGCCAAGAGACGGTGTAAGTCATCCCTAGACACCACCTTTGCCGTCTTAGAGTATGCCAACAATACGTGGGAAGAGTTCAGGGAGGCATTACTGGAGCACTTCATGCAGCAAACAGCCAGAGACGAATTGTAGGAATGCTTCCTACACTTGAAGCAAGGAAACCTATTGGTACTGGAATATCATCGAGAGTTCTTGCACTTATCCCATTTCACCATGGCCCATCAGTTTGATGACTCCGTGTATGCCAAGAGAATTTTTTCAAGGGCCACTGAGATGACCTCAGGCATGCCCTGCAGTATGTGGCATATTCCAGTTTAGCCCGGATCATCAAATAAGCAAAGAGGCTGGAAGCATATTAGCTTATAGTGAAGGGCAGAGGAAAAAGGCCAGCGAAAGATGTAGGGTCGGGTAGCAAGGGAAACCAGCGAGGCAGGTTTGCACAACACAAGAGGGGTGGGGGACGACCCCGTCCCGACTTCAGGCAGGAGCAGAGGCCTCCAGCAGTGCTGGCTTCCCAGCCAATAAAGATCGGATTGCCACCTAGACATGGTGGAGGAGCACCTCCTCCACAAGTGTGCTACCAATGTCACCAACCGGGCCATATCTGCATCAACTGTCCCAAAGGGTTCCACCTCCACATCCAATAGGCCCTCCAGCACAGCTGGGTCGAGGCCGAGGATGAGGTCAGGGCCGAGAACCTCACAGTAGAGGCCGACAGATAGAACAAATGTATGCATTGGACCTGGCAGAGCCCAGAAACCCTGAAAAAGTGATTACAAGTACTTAAATGTTATCTTTTATGTTTACTTAGTACCCTGGAAAACCTTAGTTTACTTTAATTATGAACCCAACAACAAAATCACACAGGTATAGTGCTAATTTACGGCAAGACTGCATATACCCTATTCGACACGGGTGCCTCAGACTCGTTCATCTCGGTAGAATTTGTAGACAACCTGGATCAGGTGCAGCACTTCTACGTCATCCGAAGGTAGGTGCGGTTTTCTAGAATGATCAGAAATTGAAACGTACGCTAAGTGCAACATGAACATAGAAATTAGAGGGAAGCTGTTCGAAGCACCCACGACGCTTTTAAAGATGAAAGATTATGACGTGATCTTAGGCATGAACTGGCTTCATTGGAACCACGCCAAAATCGACTGCCCGACAAAGAAAATTGTCCTAACGCACGAGTACTCCGACGTAATAATCGTAGGTATTAGACACATTTCCCGTCACTTAATTTCATCTACTCAGGCCTTCAAGGACCATTTGCATGGAGATGTAGTCTACATGATTTGCTTCGAAATGAAGGAGGTAGAGAGTTCCCTAACTGATATCCCCGTATTTCAAAACTTTCCTGACGTACTTCCAGAAAATTTTTTGGATTACCGCCGCACATAAAAAAGAATTTTCAGATTCAATTAGTGCCAGGAGCTAGACCCGTATCTGGGGCACCCTACCGGATGGCCCCAAAAGAGCTGGCAGAGTTCCGCACCCAACTGCATGAGTTAGTGGACTCAGGGTTTGTCAGGCCGAGTTTGTCACCATAGGGAGCTCTAGTGCTGTATGTAAAGAAGAAGGACGGGACTCTTTGGTTGTGCATCAACTACCTGGATCTCAACAGATTATATGTGCAGAACACCTATCCTTTGTTGTAAATGGAATGTTCACCTAGAGGGGGGGGGGGTGTTTGGTGATCTGGGTTCTTTTGAAAATATTCAAGCAGAGCACAAAAATATCGCACAGATGAATGTACAAACTGGGGTTCGCCTGGCTCCACCCCCTAGACCTCGCAGAGCGGCATTCCCAGAAAGCATAGGCGAGAGCGCTGGGGCGTGGTCTCGGCAGTTGGCGTAGGGCGAGAGCTAGAAGGATAAGAACCGATCTCGCCGAAGTGCTCGGCGAGATGTGTCATGCCATGGGTTCTGCGAGACTCCAGAGGTCGCGGAGGCGACAGGAACCCTCGCATACAGTATGGCGAGACCAAGAAGCATTCCTGGTCTCGCAGACCCCTGTTCCAGGGGAAAGGAAGTTAGAATTACCCTCTTGCCCCTGGAGGCCTGCAAATAGCCACCCCGAACAGCGGAGTTTGGCTGTTAGCAGACCAAATTGGGGTGCAAATAGCAAAACCAAAAGGCGGAATTCCGCTATTCGTAGACCAGTTCAGAAAAACTATAAATAAGACCCAAAGGGCACCTTTGGAGAGGGTCCAGTTTTTGGCTTCTCTCTCCTTAGGCTATCCTTGCCGAGACTCCCCTGAGCTCTCCAAGGTGCCCGGGCCTCAGCTTTGGCTCTGGAGGGGAAGCAATCTAAAGATCTTCCGGGTGTGTGGTGGGACCTCCCTGCTGAGTTAAGGGTCTGTGTTAAGTTCTGAGACCCCGACGTACTTTTTCCACGGGATAAGTAAGTGCTAGTCGCCCCCCAACCTGTTGGGGGCCCCGAGCTCCACAAGGAACCAGTTTCTGGTTTCAACATTCTTGGTGCGGTGAGCGTGGAGTGTGGCTAGTACAGGAAAGTCTCTAGGAGAAAGCATGGCGGGCGAGGATGAGCGAGATGCAGGGTTCGGAGGTTCGCCACCCGCAGGGTCGCCAGTGACGATGGATATGCTGGCCGAGCTCAAGAGGGATATGATTGGAGCCTTTCAGAGCGCCATATCCTCGGCGCTGGGTGGTTTCGCTACCCCGACCCCTCAGATGGCTCCTCCATCCGGGGGCTGCGAGAACGCCCCAGGCCAGCGAGCGGGCAAGGAAGCAGCGGTCCAGGAGGCAGGCCGAGATCTCGCGGGTCGCGAGCTCTTCCCCAGTCCAGTAGGTGCGAGCGAGATCCCGACCAGAGTGGTCTCGGCAGGAGGAGTCTCGGCAACGGTGTTCTCGGCAAACCCAGGGGTGGCAGAGGGAGCCTCGGCAGGAGGTTCTGCAGGAAGAGTAGAGCCAGTTCAGAAGGTGAATGGGGGGAGTCCCTTTTGTGAGTTGGTGCTCTCGGCACCACTCCCCGAGGGGTTCAGGGAACCAGCCATGACCTTGTATGTTGGGAACAGCGATCCCGTTCCCCACCTGCAATGGTTCGAAGATATGGTCTCGATCAGACCCATGTCGGACGCCTTCAAGTGCCGACTCTTCACCACCACCCTGAAAGAGAAGGCGAGGGACTGGTTCTACCAGTTACCCTCGGGTTCGATTTATGCTTTTGAGGATTTGCGTAGGGGGTTCCTGCTGCATTTCTCCACCTTGAAGAAAAGGAAGAAAGACCCGGAGTCTCTCTTCAGTATCAAGCAAAAACAAGGAGAGTCTCTAGCCCAGTATCTGGAGCGATTCAGGGAAGAGGTCCTCCTCATTCAAGAGGTACCTGGGCACACACTCCAGCTGGCCTTTACGGAGGGGTTGGCGAGGTGATAAGCTCTTTGTGCTGGATTGCCCCGGACGATCCCGCTGCCAGGCTCTCGCTAGCTGGTGTGGCCGGTTGAACTCGCGGAGAGGCTGGCGAGGTGATAAGCTCTTTGTGCTGGATTGCCCCGGATGATCCCGCTGCCAGGCTCTCGCTAGCTGGTGGGGCCGGTTGAACTCGCGGAGAGGCTGGCGAGGTGATAAGCTCTTTGTGCTGGATTGCCCCGGACGATCCCGCTGCCAGGCTCTCGCTAGCTGGTGGGGCCGGTTGAACTCGCGGAGAGGCTGGCGAGGTGATAAGCTCTTTGTGCTGGATTGCCCCGGATGATCCCGCTGCCAGGCTCTCGCTAGCTGGTGGGGCCGGTTGAACTCGCGGAGAGGCTGGCGAGGTGATAAGCTCTTTGTGCTGGATTGCCCCGGATGATCCCGCTGCCAGGCTCTCGCTAGCTGGTGGGGCCGGTTGAACTCACGGAGAGGCTGACGAGAAGGAAGGTCCTCGGCATGAGACAACACAGAAAATTATCGGGTCTCAGAGAGGTTTTGAAAATAAGAGGACAACCTCTCGCTGGGCGAGAAGGGGGGTCCTCGGCAGTAATTAACAAAAAGAAAGTGTTTGGGTCCCTGAATGTTTCGAAAATAAGAGGATGACCTCTCGCTGGGCGAGAAGGAAGGTCCTCGGCACAAGTTAACAAAGAGAAAATGTTTTGGTCTCCGAAATGTTTTGAAAATAAGGGGACGACCTCTCGCTGGGCGAGAAGGAAGGTCTTCGGCACAAGTTAACAAAGAGAAAATGTTTGGTCTCCGAAATGTTTAGAAAATGAGGGGACGACCTTTCGCGGGGTGAGAGAAAAGGTTCTCGGCAGATATAAAATAAACTAGTATGAAAATAAAATCTAAGGAAGGCTAAGTGAAAAAGAAAGCGATGCACAAAATTTCCATTCAAGAGAAGAGTTTAGTTACAATGGGCGGCGATCTCGCCAGCCCCAAAATTTACGACAAATAAAAACAGAAGGAGTTTCGCTCTCTAGTCCTCGCCAAAAAGCTCCTCGTCGTCATCGTCATTCTTCACTGGCGGAAGAGGCCGGAAGAGCTCCGACACGATATCCTCGACCGTCACGCTCTCGGCCTCGGCAACCAGCAACCCAGCACCTTTCATGGCCTGAAAGACGAAGCGTGCCGCATTCGTCGACTCCACGCGTCGCGATCGCGCCTCTTTTCCTTTAACCGGCGAGGAGAAGGGGGAAGGGCAGCCCGAGTGAGATCACGATTGAGAACTTTCAACGCGGCAACCTCACCCTCCAAGCTCAGGACCCGAGCATCCAACAACCTAGCCATCTCGGCATCCTGGAAGCAAAAAACGCGTAAGGAAAAAGTAGGAAAAAAGGGAGAAGCAGGGTTGATGAATGACTCACCACTCCGGTCTCGGCGGAGGCTAACTTGTCCGTGAGATCACCCACTTTCGCCTGCGAGACATTGAGGGCCTCGGCGAGCTCGGCGCACTCGTTCCCCAGCTCCAGGCACCTGCGGCCCGTCATGTGGGCGAGTTCCACTGACCGCAACTGGGACCTCGTGCTCTCATAAGCGAGACCCCGTGCGGTCGCTTCTGTATAGGCCGCGGCGTCCTCGCGGCCATATAAGACATAGGATAGATTGAAGGCATGGGAGGTCACCGCGTCCATCTCCACCCAAGTGGGAAGAACAGAGGAGACGTCGACCCGGTTGGCCTCCTCCCTCCAGCGCACTAAGCGCTTGCCGGTTTCATCCTTGGCTCGCACCCCAAGGCCGAAGTGTAGGTGCTTCGTCGGAATAGGCAATGCCGAGGTCCTGGTAGCAACCTCGGTTGGTTCGACTTCCCGATCCTCGGGGAGCGAGGAAGCACCGACCCCGGGAGTCGAGGACTCGGCAGGGCGCTTTCCCTTCACAGAGGCGCGCGGGCTCGCGCCTATCTTCGGCTTCTTTGAAGTGGGTTGGCGGGAAGGCTTGCTTCCCGAGGCCTCCGTCCTTTTCTTGGAGGCAGCCGCAGGAGGGGGAAAACCTTCTCGGCAGGCCGCCGCGCCCATCGTGGCGAGAGCGAGGTCAGCGGAGGGTTTGATGTTGCTCGCGTAAGGTGGGTGGAGGGGAATGTCTCGCTCACCTGTTTAAGAATTGTGTTAGGGAGAATAGCGAGAACAAATATAAAGCGGGTAATGGAGGCGAGATCTTTACCTTCCCCAGGGAGCACCGGTAGAAGAATGTCGACGTTCCGGCGGAGATGGCCTACCTCGAAGTTCTTCTTCTAGAAAAACTGGCAGAGGTCGGCATCGTGACCGCCGAGAGAGGGAGGACGGTAGACGGTGTCGTTGTACTGGATTGGCGAGGTCGGGATGTTGCCGAAGTTCCCCTTTACCAGGAGGAACTTTTGGGCCCAGAAATGAGCTTTGTTTACGGTCTCGACGACCTTGAAGCCCGACCCTACGAAGTAGACCGTGCCCTCAGAATAGGCACGGAAGGAGAACAGCTTCCGGAAAACCGGAAGGCTGAACTCTATTCGCTCCTCGCGGAGGAAGCAAGCGAACCCCATGATTATCGCCATCGCGTTGGGGGTGAGCTGGCCGAGAACAACTCCATAGTGCCGGAGAACCTGAAAAACCGCAAGTAAAGAAAATTGAAGCGAGCGAGATCAATCTCGCGAGAATGATGAAGGTGGGAAGGAAGTATACCTGGCGAACCTCGGGCCAGAGGGGAAGTCGCAGGCCCACCGCGAAGTGCGCGATGGGGATGGCAATCTCGTCGGCCCGTAAGGTGTTAATCACCTCGCCCTTCTCAGGCCGGCGGAAGGTGAAATCGGAGGGGACGTAATCGACGATGGAGGAGAGATACTCTTCCTCGCTCATATTACAGTGGAAGAAGTCGTGCTCGCAATAGGCCCAGGCACACTTCAACCGGCCTTCCGCCTCGGGAAGCTCTTTCGAAGTCTTCACCATCTCGAAACCTGTGAGAATAATAGTAGAGGAAGGCGAGAGCGAATCTGGCGAGAGCTCTGCAACTCGGTAAAACGAAGGGGCAAAGGAAGGCGGTAGGTAGATGATATTAATGGGGATGCTATTTATAGAAAAATGAAACTGGCGGGAAGAAGCCCAAGCGCCAGGGTGCAGTCAGACAAAACGTCACATCATTGGGACGCAACAAACGAAGTTATTTCGCCAATCATTGGCGAGCGAGATCAATCTGCAGGATAGGTTAGAATAAAATAATTTGCAAGCGAAAATGTCACAGGCATGCGAGAACAAGGTAAAGGAAAAGCGGCGTTATAAATCCGCGAGCGATAACCGTAGTTAATAAATTGTCCGATACTCGTGGCGAGCGAGAATCACTAAGGGCCATGGTCTGGCGAGATTGTTGCAATAAAAAAACAAAAGCGAATTGTTCATAAAATAGAGAACGCAAGGTCGCGAGATCAGTAAGGCAGCCACTGCCATCTACCGCCACCTCGCGGCCCCCTCCTCGGCGGCCTCCGGGGGTTGTGGAATTTAGCAGCAGCACGACCGTCGCGTTCGATCTGTTGGGCGTGGTCTCTCATCCTCGCAATGAGTGTCTCTTGGGAGGCCTCGCATTCGCTAGGATCCAGGGGTATCGCCGCACGAAGTTTGTCGCACTCATCCATCAGGGATGCGTATCTCTTCTCGGCGGCCTGTCTATCCACTCTCGCCTGGATGTTAAGATCTTGCAACATCTGGTTTTGCTTTTGGAACAACTCCGCGGTTCTCTTCTTCATCACTTCAGGGTCTCGCGTATCACCCAGGAAATCTTCCACCCGCTCTGGAAATGGGGACGTTTCGTCATCTCCGAATTCGGAGTCGGTGAGCTGGGTCTCGCCATCTGACAAAAAAGGGTCACACGCGAGGTTAGGGAAGATAATTCGGAGTGAATATCAGAGGCGAGAAGGCTTACCCGTGCGAGGGCGAAAAATGTTAGGCGGAGGATCGAAGGTGGTGCCATAATGAGGGGGCTGAGTTTTACCCTTTCCAGGGGGGTATTTCACAGTACCGGTGAAGGGGGCGTCCGGCGGGCGCGAGCCACCCGAATCCTTGTTGGCAAGAAGCCTAAAGTTTGGCGCCGAGAGGTTCGCGTCCTGGTGTTTGGGTGAGGGAGTTCGCTGACCCCGCTCCCCCGGAGTCGCATGGCGCGAAACTACAAAAAGAAAGTGAAGGAACAATAAGCATCATCAAGGAGAGATTTAAAACGAGACACAGCGAGATCAGGCAGCGTACCAGGAGGATTCTTGCCGGCAGTATTCGCATTTTCCCGAGGGGTGGTGAGAGGTTCGTTCGAGGGCCCGCCGATATCCTTGTCAGCTTTAGTGACCTGCGAGAGCGAAGTTTAGAAAATGGCAGTTAGGTATTCTCGCCCGAAGGAAATAATCCATACCTCCTCAACGGGTTTCTCGCCGAGGGAGGAGTCGAGGTCAACAGTGTCATCCCCCAGTCGGCGAACAGCCTTCACCTTCTTCAGTTGTGGCGCAGGGGAGGCGGACGCACGGTCCATCCAGGCCGGGGGCTTCAACATCATCGCTGTCTCGCGAGCCTTCGAGGTTTTCAGGCGAGCTTCCATCTCTTTGGAGAGAGGCATCAGAGGATAGCTACAGTAAAGAGAAGAGTGAGGAGTAAAAGAAAATGAGGGCACCCTTCAGCCCGGATGGTATTTATAGCCAGGCGGTGGGACCCACAGAAAGATTCCTGACAAGACAGCTGTCGCCAAGCGAACACCCTAGGGTTGGATGATTCTTTGCGAGCTCAAGATAAACTCGCAAAGAGCGGGGATTGTGTACAAACCGGGGTTCGCCTGGCTCCACCCCCTAGACCTCGCAGAGCGGCATTCCCAGAAAGCATAGGCGAGAGCGCTGGGGCGTGGTCTCGGCAGTTGGCGTAGGGCGAGAGCTAGAAGGATAAGAACCGATCTCGCCGAAGTGCTCGGCGAGATGTGTCATGCCATGGGTTCTGCGAGACTCCAGAGGTCGCAGAGGCGACAGGAACCCTCGCATACAGTATGGCGAGACCAAGAAGCATTCCTGGTCTCGCAGACCCCTCTTCCAGGGGAAAGGAAGTTAGAATTACCCTCTTGCCCCTGGAGGCCTGCAAATAGCCACCCCGAACAGCGGAGTTTGGCTGTTAGCAGACCAAATTGGGGTGAAAATAGCAAAACCAAAAGGCGGAATTCCGCTATTCGTAGACCAATTCAGAAAAACAATAAATAAGACCCAAAGGGCACCTTTGGAGAGGGTCCAGTTTTTGGCTTCTCTCTCCTTAGGCTATCCTTGCCGAGACTCCCCTGAGCTCTCCAAGGTGCCCGGGCCTCAGCTTTGGCTCTGGAGGGGAAGCAATCTAAAGATCTTCCGGGTGTGTGGTGGGACCTCCCTGCAGAGTTAAGGGTCTGTGTTAAGTTCTGAGACCCCGACGTACTTTTTCCACGGGATAAGTAAGTGCTAGTCGCCCCCCAACCTGTTGGGGGCCCCGAGCTCCACAAGGAACCAGTTTCTGGTTTCAACAATGAACACAGATAAAACACAGCAGACGACACAAGATCTATAGAGGTTCCTCAAGACCGGGTGTCCTAAGTAGTCCTCTATCACTCTGCGCCTATCCAGCAGTGTCCTAGGATCAGCAAACTCCACCAAAAACTTCAGGCCCTCAAGCCTTACACCACGGGCCCGCAAGTCCTGCAGCCTAGGCCCGCAAACCCCTACTGCACCCGAGCCCGCAAGCTCGACACTCAGGCCCTCAAGGCCTACACAACACAGACCCGCAAGTCCTGTGCCTACATCCTAGGCCCGCAAGCCCCTACTGCTCCAGAGCCCTCAAGCTCGACAAGATCGGACCCGCAAGTCCACTACCCTGGCCCTCAAGCCTCACAGCTCTCCAACCCTCAAGCTAGACGGTGTCGGACGTGCAAGTCCACTGCCCTGGCCCTCAAGCCTCACAGCTCTCCAGCCCTCAAGCTAGACAAATAGGCCCGCAAGCCTTACAAGAAATTACAGTGATAAAGACTGCTTCTTCTGCCGGGTGAAGATCGGCAACTTTAGCATGTTGAAGATCGCCTTCTTAAGGTTGAAGAAGATGTTTCTGATTCAGATCTTGAACCCACAGTTCTTCTTCAATCTTCTCTTAACCTGATGAGGATTGGATTCTTATCAGTCGATGAAGATGACTTCTTCTTTTTTCTTTCTTTCTTGCGCCGCTTTTACTGTTCTATTTGCTGTATGCGCAAGTTCTTTCTGATTGATCGATCGATTTCTTTCATTAGGGCAACCTCTTATCTCTTTTATAAGACTGCGAGGCTCCCAACGGTCTTCTAAAAAAGTTCCTTCAGTGTCAGACACTCCTTTCCTTAATAGCACGCGCTGATTGGTCAATCAGGCGGCGAAATTAAATGTTGACAGCGCGTCCGCAACTTTTGAATTTCATCTCGACGACATTTTAAGCTTCATGTTGATTCTGATACCATCACGACGATATGAGTAATAGACTATATGAGTAATATCTCGAAGATAGGAATTTTTCGATGCCTTACGCCTTGGTAGATCTTCAATTCTTCTTGCTTCTGCCTTTGATGCTGGTATCTCGACGATACGAGACATTCTGGCGCTTCTGCATATACGACGATATGCTATCTCTGACTGTATCGTCGTGATCTTCTTTCTTGCAGACTGTCGTCGTAATCACGTTGCTCTCTCGATGACATGAGTGATAACTTGTCGACATATCATACTTTAGCAACTGCTTGTCTTCAGCTGTCCTTCTTCAGTCTTCTTGACGACATGCCTTCTTTGCGACGATGTCCTACACCATCAGTCATACTTAGCCTTTTCAGCGAAAAGGCTTCTTCACGACGATGTCTGTTCTTCTCGACGACAAGGCTACTTTGTTGATGTCGATGATGCTGCATCTTCTCGACGACATTCCTTCCTTTGATATCTTTATGTCTTCTTTGCGTTCGATGATCTTCCTTCTGCGTTCGACGATCTCCATTCTGTGTTCGATGATCTTTCTTCTGCGTTCGATGATCTTGTCGAGTCTCAGCGTTCGACTAACTCGCCAAGTCACAGCGTTCGACGAACAGCATTCCACGTTCAACGAACTCCCTTCTGCGTTCGACGAACAATAATCTGTGTTCGACGAACTCGCCAAGTCTCAGCTTTGGCTTTGCCCATCATTATGACGACAAGCATAATGTGAAGTTCTTGAGGTTGTGATCAAGAGAGGTGATCAAATACAATGTGAAGTTTTCTTGACTTGATGACTTCTTCAAATCAGGAATCGTGTGGGCAAGATTTCCAACATCCTATACCCCCGATCAACGAGTTGACCAGTTGGAAGGAGCGCACTGGTTTTTAAAACTAGATCTAAGATTGGGATACTATCAATTACGGATTCAAGAGGAAGATATTCTGAAGACGGATTTCAGCAGTCGGTATGGTCTCTACGCGTTCACGGTAATGCCCTTTGGTCTCACGAATGCCCCTCCGCATTCATATGCCTAATGAACCGTGTGTTTGAAACCTGCTTGAATGTCTTCGTTATAGTATTCATTGATGGCATACTTATCTACTCGAGGACGGAGGAAGAGCATACACAACACCTGAAGCTCATTTTGGAAAGGCATAGAGAGCATAAGTTATATGCTAAGTTTAGCAAGTGCCAATTTTGGCTTAAGGAAGTGGCCTTCATGGGGCATATTATCAGTGGGGCTGGATTGGCAGTAGATCCGACGAAGATTCAGGCAGTACGAGACTGACCTCAGTTAAAAACCACTTCACATGTGCGGAGTTTCCTAGGACTTGACAGATACTACCGGAAGATCGTGGAAGGGTTTTCTCGGATTGCCCTTCTTCTCACGTCGTTGTCTAAGAAAGATGCACCATTCGTATGGACGTCAAAATGTGAAGCAGCTTCCAGGAGCTAAAGAGTAGAGTCATCTCCGCCCCAATTCTTGCACTTCCGTTTGGGAAGGAAGGATTCCAATTGTATACCGATGCATCGTACCAGGGTATGGGAGCAATCTTAATACAGCACGGACATGACATTGCTTACGCTTCACGATAATTGAAGAAACACGAGCAGAACTATCCAGTGCACGACCTAGAGACGGGAGTCGTGATCTTTACACTAAAACTCTAGAGACACTACCTATATGGAGTTCACTGTGACATCTTTTCCGATCATAAGAACCTGAAATATGTTCACACTCAGAAGGATTTAAACATCCAGCAGAGGAGATGGATAGAATTTCTATGTGATTATCAGTATACGATGTATTATCATCCCGAAAAAGCAAATACAGTGGTAGATGCACTCAGTAGGAGGGATAGTTCTTCAGACAAAGAACCTCAGCTAATGGCTATGGAACTAGCGCAGATGCTAGACAACATGCATATCACACTAGTGAGATGATCCAGAGGTCTATCAGGAGTACCTAGTCGCAATGAGCTTAGTTTGTGACTTACGAGACCGGATGAAAGTTGCGCAGAGATATGATGCGGAATTAGAACTAATCTTCAGGGCCTTGGACTCAGGCACCGCAAGGGATTATACATTTAAGGATGACATTGTGCATTTCTGGGGTAGAACTTATATATTGGTAGGGGTAACATCCGGGAAGATATTTTGAGAGAAGCTCATCATAGTAGATATTCAGTACACCTCGGGATCACCAAGATGACTGCATATGTAAAAGGAACGATGTATTGGCCAGGGATGAAGAGGGATATTGTCCATTTTGTGACCCATTGCTACTGCCACTCGTCGAATTCTCCTACAATAATAACCAGCAATCCAGTATTGGTCTGGCTCCTTACGAAGCCCTCTAAGGCAGAAAGTGTAGGACCCCTCTATCTTGGGTTCATGATGAGGACCCAAAGGCTCTGGGGTCAGAATATATTGAAGACATGGATGCCCAAATTTGGTTGATACGTGATCTGATGCTAGAGGGCAGAGTAGACAAATTAAATATTATGACACGTGACATCGTAAGGTGGAGTTCCATGTAGGAGACTGAGTATTTTTGAAAATATGTCCGGCACACGCGTCACACGGGTGCGGCGACTAAAGCAGCTCAGTCCAAGACACATGTGGCCATATAGGATCCTGGAGCGGATCGGCCCTTAGCCAATAGACTAGAGTTGTCGTAGGAGTTGGCCGAGTTGCACGACATCTTACCTATCTACTCGCTTAGGGGGGCACTCCTTCTGCCAGAGCAACTGATTACTGCAACAATGGGCCCAAAATCATTTGACCGAACATTCCATTTGGAGCCAATCCGAATTAATGACACGGCAGTCTGAGTCTTGCGATGAAAGAAAGTTATGCTGGTGAAGGTCCTTTGATCTAACCACAGACAGGAATATCATACATGTGAACAGCTGGATTGGATGCAACAACAATATCCAGAACTTTTCGAACCAGGTAACGCTTATTTGCCCAAATGTGATCAAATTGGTCACACAATACCCTCTATGACCATTAGGAGTGAATAATGGGGCAACATTGACCCATTGAGGTGGGCCAATTTTTGGAAATTGGGCCAATAACCAAAAAACCCCAAATTGACCTAAATAAACTAATCTCCTCAATTGACCTTCAATTGAGTCAATGTGATCAAATTGATCACCCCTAACAATTGAAGATTACCTAGGGAGTATAATGGGTCCACATTGGACCCTTTGACCAAGCCAATTTTGGGAAATTAAGCAAAATTACCAAATTGCCCCAAATTATAATTTATACCCTTTATGGTTCAACTGGCCCTCAATTGGCCAAATTGACCTAGCACCACCCTTACTAAATCCTAAGGGGAGTATATGAGACCTAAATGAACCATGGTGCACACTAAATTTTGGAGGATTAGGGAAAAATCACCAAAATGCCTGAATTGCCCCTATAAGCAATTTTGTGCAATTATGCCCCATATGACCCCACCATGACTCAATTCCTTTTGGAATAGGCCCATAGGGTCTAAGGAAACAATGTGGGTCAGTCACATTATATGGGGTGAGCTTGGGTCAAGCCCAAACCCAAAAGCCCCAATTTGGCCTATTTGGGTCATGTGAGCCCAAACTCAAAATTAATTGGACTTAGCCCAATCCCATGACTCAAATAGCCTGCCCTCGTGATGATTAGACCCCAGGCACTCTAAATAATCAGAATTAGGGGAGTAAGTGCACTGTTCCAAGTTTAAATTGTGGAGGAATAGGACAAGGGGGCATGGAGGAGGATGTTGGATCTGTAGGAGACCTTTGAGGGGGGGGGGTGAATAAGGGTTTTAAAACTTTTAATATATTTTGATATACTTGAAATAATAAGAGATTAAAATAGAGAGAAATCAAGTAAAACAATTGAAATGGAATAGAGATGTGATTTTAGTAATATGAAATGAAGTATTACAAAATTGGATTTCTTATAACGCTAGAAATCTAAGGAGAATAATAAAATCACATTTTCTTTTTCTATCCCGACTTGTATCTCCACGAACCGGTGGCTTAAGCCTATCCTTCCCGGATACGGACTCAAGACGCTCTAGCCACTCCTCCATCGGATACAGCCTCGAGCACCCCCTAGATCTACACCCTAGACCTATTCGCCAACATGAGGTGAATTCCTCCCAATGTCCTACCCAGACCTAGTCGCCAACACGAGGCGAGTTTACTAAGCGATTACAAGAATGAAAATAACAATAATATTAAAAACTCCCTCTTGAAGAACTTCTAAAGTTAGAGATGAAAGGCCGCTGTATAATAAGCGTGGTTAAAGAGATCTTCAGTCGGATGCGGCGTGTAGAACTCCTCCTTCAGAAACTCATGGAACTTTGGGTGGGAGATCAACTCTTGGCAGTATACGGCTCTTAAGGTTTGGCACAAGGACTCTGTCAAGGATGTGTGTAGAAAACGAGAGAAGATGTGTCCTTTTTATAGCCTTGGAGCTAGCGCTACCGCCTGCACTAGCGCTACCGCCGACGCTATCCTTTTTAGGCAATATTTTATGTGTGTGTATCTTCATTCCAAGGGAACCTTTCTAAAAATCCCGCGCTACCGCCAGCGCTATCCGCTACCGCCTTGCGTTATCTCCTTCTAAAACAGCTCCCAAAATTGCTCTAATCAGAGCTAGCGCCTACGCTAGGTGCTACCGCCGGCACTAGTGGACTGATGAGTCCGATATTTACACTATTGTATGGACTTATCTGGGAAGGTTTTCACTTGCGTGCACTTCATTTTCAAGCTATAATTGCTTGTAATTCACTTGTATTCACTTTCACTCTATGTGCACTATTTAGGCCCATTTGTGTGCGCAATTGGGCTCCTTGTTATTGGGGGTAAGCACATAGTGCTCCCCACCCCCTATTTCTAGATTGAGTTGGAGGAGTATTCCCAGCTGTGTGATTCCCGTGTTGATTGTTGTTAGGTGGACGGTTCATCCAATTTTGCCTAGATTTCATATCGGCATGAATCGCACGGTCGTGCGTTTCCGTGACGCACGATCGCTCCGATCGCATGCTCTGATCTGTGGTTCAAAATGATTTTCTGTCCCTGCTCGTGTGATTTGTTCACACATGGGCAGTTTGCCCGTGCATGAGTATAATCGCACGGTATCCTCTGGTGAGCTGAAATTCTGGTTTCGAAATTTGCCTGTGCGTTTTTACGCATGGTCAGCTTCAACCGTGCATGATTAAAATGCATGGGCGCTATTGGTCGTCTTCTTGGGCTGCCTTTTTAATTAATAATTCACGGTCCACGCACGATCGTGCGTTCGACCGTGTGTGACCATTTTTCTGATTGTTTACTATAAAAGCCGCAGGATTCTCCCTTTTTCGGGGATCGCAGACCGAGCCCGCCGTTTTAACTCTAGCTCTGCCATTTTCATTGCTCCACCACCGCCCAATAAAGGAGAAGCTCCGACCTTTGTTTTCATCTAAATCCAATGCTAAAGCTTCCTCCTCGGCCTCCTCCATCATTCTCGAGCTCAAAAGTTCCATTCCAAGATCATTTCTGCTGCATTCAAGAGTTCTCCGGCAAGAGCTAGCTTGAGCTATTTCACGAAGAAGATGGGTAACATGGAGGAAGGTGACAGCTCCTCTGAACCCTAGATGGTAACTTAAGAACAAGCTCGGGCGAGGCGTGACAACCCTATGATTCCGGCCATGAATCATCAGCGAGTCTTCGAGCTTGGGTTTACTCTTTCCCCTTTGTTTTGCTGCAGTTATTTCTTGTGGATGTATTTGTGTTAAGAATGATGATCATATTCCCTTTGATAGTATTAATGTAATTTCATGTTTGTGAAATCTATTATGGTTTATGTGAGTTGAGGAGCGCCCCATTCCACCATCCACTCAATCGCTACGTTGTGTGCCGCACTAGCAATTGCTAGTTGCATGCTTAGTGATGAGGTTATTACGACCCTCACTCCGCCGGTTACAAATCATCCATCTGCAAGCCTTCTCCTTCATTCATAATCCTACTCGTCCATCCACCAAGCGACGCGGTGATTGCGAACCGCATAGTTAATTTAGCTTTCTTTTATTTCGTCTTCCAAAACAAATCAAAACCCCCTCCTTTTATTGATTTAGAAATCTCTATAATTAAGTTCCCCATCGAGGAAATCACACACCCCAACTGCAGTCCTTTAATAATGATATTCAGGGAGTCTCTCCCAACTTTAATTACTTGTACGATCGGTACACTTGTCGTAAGCATGCAAAGTTGTAGGCGCCATTGCCAGGGATTGTAGCTGGTGCTGTGATTCTCTTATTTGGAAAATTTCTAGTAAAGATTTTCTTTAGTTTCTTTGTTTGATTATTAGTCCCTTTTTATTGTTTTTATTATAGGGTGCTGCAATTGTTTATTATTAGGTGTAGTATATTGCACATTTGGGTCTTTCTCTTTAATCTGTGTATCTTCAAGTAATGTGGACTGTATTTACCATCTGTTGTAGATGGTGTGGAGATATTTCCCATGCTAGTGATAGATGCCCATTGGGAGATAGTAGCACTAGTACCCTAGGCTCAATGTATCGGGCACCGATATCACACGGTACCCCTTACAATGTGCCTAAGTCGTATGGTTATCCTTCTGCGTCGCATGTGCCATTTTTGAATTCATCTCTGGCCCTATTTGGGCCAAAGAAGAATACAAAACAGTGTCTTTTTTGTCAAAGCACAGACCATGCCTTAAAGGATTGTGCCGAGTTTCTTCGGCAAGAGGACGAGTATGGTGAGCCAGACATCCAGATCACCCAACTCATACCTATGGTAGCAGACCTTCAACATCTAGTTATGTATTTGTATCACCTCCATGCTTTGAAGGGAATGATTTGGATATAGACATTTGATGTGTGGCTAATCTAGATTCTGATATGGCGGATCCCATCTCCCCTGTGCTTATATCACAGTGTGAAGATTTGATTCTTTGTGAGGAATTGGTGCATGACTTTTGTTCGATCACTATTTCTCCCACTTTTTTGCGTACTACTACATCTGTTTCTGACGGCATTGTTGAGAATGCGCAGGATGAGGCAGGAGGCCTAGGTATTGTGTCTATTCCTATAGAGGAGGACAACCTTCAAGGTGAACAGGATTTTACCTCAGCACCTATGAAGGAAGTCCAAATCTTGGGCAAGGCCACCGTCGATGCTGCCGAGACCTACAAAATTGTCGACAATGCCGACATTATTTCATTGCCCCATCCTATCAGGAGTGAGACTGGGACCACTCGCCTGATTGATGTTCATTTAATTATTTCCTCTCTTTTATTCCCTAACCCCCCTTATTCTTCTTCTTCTTCCGAGCCTGTGCAGGTTGAGCATCCGCAAGTACCCCAGGAGGACTTAGAGCATTGTGCTCAAGTCAATGAAAAATGTATCCTCTTATGTGAGGAGGTTGATCCCTCCTCCATTGAGGAGGCCTCTTTCATTGAGTTCTCATCCTGCCGCTTCCCTGTTGGTGACGCACCATGGTGGGCATGGAATTTTTTTGTGAGATATGTGAGGACTCCTCCTCCGCATCTTACATTCTCTTCCCTCTACCTATGAGAAGCAGGTATGATTATTCAGGTAGATGGGTATTGGCCCTATCAACGTATCGGTACCCTTTACCAACACTCATATTAATCCAATCACCTGTTCACTTCTCCTTTCATAGACCAATCAGCTAGAACTGTTAAAATTACTAATAAGTTGTGCTGGGAAGATAGAAAACCCAGTAGTTATCTAGGCATGGGAGTAGTTTTAATATAAATGTTATCAACATTGTAGTTTTCATTATTTTGTGTAATTTGCGAGTTTAGTTTTTTGTTTTATTTAAAAATTTGGAGAGCCTTCACGCGCGCCGCGCGTGCCCTGTGGAGATTATAGTAGAGCATTCACTATTTTTCGAGTATTTCTCTGTCCATCCTGTTCATTTTGGAGCGCGTAAGTTTTTTTCCGAATTTGATTAAATCTGGGAAATGGGAAATTTGGGGCGGAAAATTGTGATTGCACGATCATGCGATTTTTATTTTTTTAACAATCGCCCTTGTCTTCCTGAATCGCACGCTGGCCCTAATTCATCCCCACGTGCGATTTGCGAGCTCCCTCGGCTGGGATGAGTAGGCAACCTACGATTGTGCCCCTCTCTGCAGATCCTTCTTCTTAGTGGTATGCCCCACGACAAAGCATTGAGCAGCAGTATCCTAAGTTTTATGAGCGATTTGTACGCATGGAGGATGCTATGGACATGCAATACGAACTATCTTCGCAGATTAATGCACACTTGGGAGTTGAGCCTCCTGTTGCTCTAGCTCGGGCCTCCACCTCACGATCTCGGTGGATGCATTGTCCTTAGTGATTGCTTAGATATCTCTTCCAGGGCCTCTACCTTCTTTTTATATAATTTTGTATCTTTCAAAAATTCGTATCTGTACTTTTATTTTCTGTTCTGTACCTTGTATTATTCTGCTGGGGTTTTGTCCTCAGGGTGTGGTTATGGACAATTTTTTTTATCATTTCCTTTTTATAGTATGTGTCGCATTAGCATTTTGGTCTTAATATCATTGCAGATAGTTTGTTATTCTTTTGGTTTTGTTTTAGTGTAATAGTTAGTATATGTGCATTGTGGAGATTATTTCTTTTAGGAGTGGCGACTTTGGTGGCAGACATATATAGTTGAATTTGAAGCTTAATGCCAATCTTCTGGTATGCTCATTTCTGAGCATGGGGCAACCTCTCCTCCTACCTCCTTTTATTAGTGTAATATTACATTCTGTGATGCTTAGATTTAAGCCTGGGGGAGAGTATCATGTCGTTACCCACATGCACGTGTGATGCGCAAATCCTACACACCACTATAGATGGTGGCTAGACTGCGGCACGACACGGCAGTGTACCGATCGTTCAAGTAATATAAAACGAGAAGTAAATCCCCGAGTATCGATCTCGAAAGGAACACAGTAAGGTGGAGTTGACTATTGAGGAGGACTTGAGATTGAAGTCCTTAAGTCGGATGGATGCGAAAGGCTAGGGTTGGTTTGATTTGCGGAAAACAAAATAAAACAACTAAATCACTACTCCTATGCAGGCTGCTATGCGCTGCTTCGCCGGGCGGATGGAAACTATGCAGGCCGCGATGCACTGCTTCAGTAGGCGGATGGGCGAGTAGGCAAGCGGATGAGGTGGTTTGCACTAGCGGAAATGAAGTGGATTACACGGGCCGTTAGCACCGCTTAGCTTGGCGAATGGAAGAGTAGGCTCACGTAGTGGAAGAGAAGTTAAGCGGAATGGAATGGAGGGTAATGGAGGATGGAAGATGAATGACAGTAGCGCACCTCATACACTTGAATAAATCAAAAGTAATTTCATAAACATGAAAATAAAAGTTACATATATGGATTTATCAAGCTCTTCATCCAAAAAATAGAGAGTTTAGCATACAAACATCATTTCAAAAGAATAAAGAGTAAGAGATTCGACCGACTCCGAAGCCTTGCTGGGATTCACGGTTGGAATCGCTGGGTTGTCAATCCGCGTCCAAGCTCGGTCCTCAACTGCGTCCGGGGTAAAGGAGGGCTGTCACTTCCTCCCAATGGCCCGTCTTCTTCGTGTCACGACCCGGCGATGTCCAAATGCTCTTTAAACCTTCCTTGATGATGAAAGTAAGATCCAATCTCTTCCTTGAAGTCCCTAGATGAATAGAGGAGGCTTAGAACGAAAAAACGCAAAATACGGCGCTCAAAAAGACCTAGAAACGAAGAGGATACGGCTGTTTTCGCGGAGCAGCTATTTATAGACAGGTGCAGGTTTTCAATGCGCACGATCAGTGGCGCACGACCAGTGGTCGTGCGCACTATGTCCAGTGGTCGTGCGTTAAGCCAGTCAGGCCACTTTTTATGTGGGAATTAATGCATGATCACTGGCGCACGACCAGTGGTCGTGCGCACTATGTCCAGTGGTCGTGCGCAGTGTTCCTGTGCAGTTTTTGCGCCCCGGAACACTCGCACAACCCCCGTGTCAACATGAAAGATCATCGGGCCACTGAAATGGGCATTCCACACATTCTCAAATATAGAAATTAAATTGCAACATAAAGCATGAGTAAGATAGACATGAAAATACACCAAAACGGGCCTAGAATTGCACATAACATGGAATGTCAAATATGCATGAAAACATGCCTAAAGTGTGGTGCAAAGACTAGAAAATCGGCCCAAATGAGTCCGAAAATATGTATATAATTGGGACTCATCACACCCCCAGACTTACCTGTTTGCGCGTCCCGAGCAAACATATCCGGCGGAGTAGGAAAAGCATAGCTAACCAAAAAAATTGCAAACATGGAATAGAATGCGAAGTTTCCTACTAGTGTGCATAGAAGTTCATTAGAAGAAGTTTTTACATATGCTAGCTACTTTATAAAAGTGTAAATGCGTTAAAAGGAATTTATTTTTACTCAAAAATGGAATGTTGGTGAATATCGTGGTCTCGCATAGTACGAAAGTAAGCTAGACACGCAGGTGAATGTTACCCAAGACCGGAACTCGGAATTATCTCCGTTGAAATCCATCAACGTCGAGAGCCATATGCTTGCCCGGTCACACTCTCTCCACGGCGCTAGTGAACTCACAAGACGAATCGATAGGACTTTAGGTATACATGAGGCTTGGGTTACGGTTTGGAATGCAAAGATAAACGTGAAGGCTAATCGCAACCCAACTGAGCACACAAAAGTGCTAAATCATAGCAGCCCCAATAATACACGTGTAACACACCCCCAGACATGACTTTGAAACCGAGTGTGCACACGGCCTACAACAATCAATACCAAAATATGCTTCAATTAAAGCGCTAGGGATAAATATATATATATATATATATATTTTTTTCTTTTTCTTTTTCTTTTTCTTTTCTTTTTATCCCCAAATTAATTAGCACAATTCTCAGCACGAAGACATTTTTTTTTAAAACTTCCACATCAACACTGAAGTTACGCATCACCGCACCGCATTGAAAAATTACAATTCATAAATGCTCTTAGCTTAATTTTTGGTTGCGATAATAGAATTAGCTTTTAGGCCTTGGTGAAGTATGGTGGGGCTGAATCAAAAGATCGGGTAGGCACAAAATAGGCTAGCAACGGTTAGTGTATAGGAGTGGTAGAACAAAGCTCAAGCTTGCCAAATAGATGGCCTATGTCACGCTCAACTTGCAAGTCATTCGCACCCATGCTTCGAGAGTCGCTTGGGGCAAGTTCTTAACCCCCGAGAAAGGTAATCCTTCCTCCCGACTCGAGCAACACGAACCTCACATTCGCCTACACACAATACCACGCTACCGCAAGATTCAACCACATTCACCATTTTGAGTAAAATAAATTAAAATCTACGCAAATCTACAAATTATAAATTAGAAGCATAAACAAAAACTAATTCTACTCAAATCCCTATGCAAACACGAGTATTCAACTAGAGCACTACAAGAGTCAACATTCCACTCCATCTTGCAATTATTTTGGCTAATACAGCACTTCCTACATCACATCCAAGAATTGAATATACGGAAGCATACAAACAAGCGAGTGCGCGCTAAAGTGGGTGCAGTGGTGTACAGTGAAGATGAACAATACTAAATAACTGAAATTAAAATACTTCTAGTATGCAAATGAGATGTGCACGTGTAGTGGGTAATATATAACGGCTCTCCCCCAGACTTAATCTAAACAATAAAACATAATGATATGACAGTGAAAATCAAAATCGAAAGCTAGGGAAGAAGTTGCCCAATGCTCAGCAAGTGAGCATACCAGAAGGTGCATGGAAATCTGAAGCAAACCCGCCATTCAGAATTTGCAATGAGTACCTGCAGGGGTGAGCTCCACAAAAACAAAAGAAAAAGACAAACTAAAATAATCTACAGCTAACTAAACATGATTAGAAGAAATAAAAAATGCAGAAAAAGTAAGATAACTACTAGGGTTATTGTCCTCCCAGCATGACTTATTCAAATTGAAAACAGTTCTAGCTAATGGGTCTATGAAAAGAGAAGTGCACAGGTAACTGTTCTAATATGCGTGTCGGTAGCGGGTACCGATATGGCAACAGAACAGTCACGCCTCTACCCGAATATAAATAATACCTGCTCGTCACAGGTAGAGGGAATAAAAAATAAGAAGAGGAGATATCCTCACTCAACTCACCAAAACTATCCTTGCCCAGCAAGGTATCATCTCCAGGGAGGCAGCAGGAGGAGAAGGAAATGAGTGGAGCTTCCTCTACGAAGGGGGGATCAACCTCCTCACATATGAGGATACACACATCATTGACTTGAGCAACATGCTCCAAGTCCTCCTGGGGTACCTGCAAAGATTCAACCTGCACAGGCTCGGGTGAAGAAGGGGGGTCAAGAAATAAAAGAGAAGAAGGACAAAAATAATCAGAAATCGGGGGAGTGGTCCCGGTCTCACTCCCAGCAGGATCCAAGGATAGATCGCTATCATCATCGTAAGTATCATGGCGAGGGGAACCCAAGAACTCAAGGGCCTCGGTGGTGAGTTGGACCTCCTCGTCCCATGAGGAAGTGCAAACCTCCTCATCAGAAGGAGTATTTTCCTCAACCCACCTTGGAGCATCCTCCGAGTCCGAAGCATCACCCCGCTCCTTTACTTTGATAGGATCATAAAGAATGTGTGTAGAAAAATCGTGCAAAGAAACTGGAAAAACACAAAGATTTGGTTCCTCCATAAAAAGATCTGCTAAAGCCTCCCCGATGGAAAGAATACTTTCCTCATCATGCTCAGGTGCATCTAGGAGCTCCCATTCCTCTCCTTGTTGGCTAACAGATGAGTGATCATCATCACTAGGAGTGAAGCCATACACAGGGAGTGAGGAGTCCATGCACGAGACAAGCTCAGGGGTAGAGGGCACAATTGCCTCCATGGGCACAGAATGAGCGATAGGGACATTGTTGTCATGAGTGGAGGAGCAGCGGTCAGGATTGAAAAGACTAGGACAGTCCTTCAATTCATGACCCTCTCCTCGACACAACAAGCAAACAATGTTCCTACACTGCCTAGCATTCAACTCATTCATTTGGTCCATATAATAAACCATGTCATTAAAGCTAGGTGAAATATCCCATGACGACATTTTCAATAATTAAGGCAGATAAAATGAAGCTGAAATTCTTTGCAAGGAAATTTACACAAACTAATAAAACTCCTTGGATTAAACTTGCCTAAAAAAAATTTAAAACGGGAAAAGGGAAATAGTAAAATTAATAAACGCAAAAATTAAATAGAAAACAAACAAAATGACAAGAGGACTATACACAATGGAAGAACTTCTAACTCTTGTCTCCCCCTACAGCAACTCACACGTCTGTGTTCCCCGGCAACGGCGCCAAAAACTTGATGCGCAAATCCTACACACCACTATAGATGGTGGCTAGACTGCGGCACGACACGGCAGTGTACTGATCGTTCAAGTAATATAAAACGAGAAGTAAATCCCCGAGTATCGATCTCGAAAGGAACACAGTAAGGTGGAGTTGACTATTGAGGAGGACTTGAGATTGAAGTCCTTAAGTCGGATGGATGCGAAAGGCTAGGGTTGGTTTGATTTGCGGAAAACAAAATAAAACAACTAAATCACTACTCCTATGCATGCCGCTATGCGCTGCTTCGCCGGGTGGATGGAAACTATGCAGGCCGCGATGCACTGCTTCGGTAGGCGGATGGGCGAGTAGGCAAGCGGATGAGGTGGTTTGCACTAGCAGAAATGAAGTGGATTACACGGGCCGTTAGCACCGCTTAGCTTGGCGAATGGAAGAGTAGGCTCACGTAGTGGAAGAGAAGTTAAGCGGAATGGAATGGAGGGTAATGGAGGATGGAAGATGAATGACAATAGCGCACCTCATACACTTGAATAAATCAAAAGTAATTTCATAAACATGAAAATAAAAGTTACATATATGGATTTATCAAGCTCTTCATCCAAAAAATAGAGAGTTTAGCATACAAACATCATTTCAAAAGAATAAAGAGTAAGAGATTCGACCGACTCCGAAGCCTTGCTGGGATTCACGGTTGGAATCGCTGGGTTGTCAATCCGCGTCCAAGCTCGGTCCTCAACTGCGTCCGGGGTAAAGGAGGGCTGTCACTTCCTCCCAATGGCCCGTCTTCTTCGTGTCACGACCCGGCGATGTCCAAATGCTCTTTAAACCTTCCTTGATGATGAAAGTAAGATCCAATCTCTTCCTTGAAGTCCCTAGATGAATAGAGGAGGCTTAGAACGAAAAAACGCAAAAAAAACGGCGCTCAAAAAGACCTAGAAACGAAGAGGTTACGGCTGTTTTCGCGGAGCAGCTATTTATAGACAGGTGCAGGTTTTCAATGCGCACGATCAGTGGCGCACGACCAGTGGTCGTGCGCACTATGTCCAGTGGTCGTGCGTTAAGCCAGTCAGGCCACTTTTTATGTGGGAATTAATGCACGATCACTGGCGCACGACCAGTGGTCGTGCGCACTATGTCCAGTGGTCGTGCGCAGTGTTCCTGTGCAGTTTTTGCGCCCCGGAACACTCGCACAACCCCCGTGTCAACATGAAAGATCATCGGGCCACTGAAATGGGCATTCCACACATTCTCAAATATAGAAATTAAATTGCAACATAAAGCATGAGTAAGATAGACATGAAAATACACCAAAACGGGCCTAGAATTGCACATAACATGGAATGTCAAATATGCATGAAAACATGCCTAAAGTGTGGTGCAAAGACTAGAAAATCGGCCCAAATGAGTCCGAAAATATGTATATAATTGGGACTCATCAACGTGCACATGGCACAACATACTAGAAGATATAATTCATTTCAATCAATTATTTGTTCATTTTCATCGCACACCACAACACCCACTAGAGAGCGCACTTAATCGTAGGCCCATAACGAGTTTAAGTCGTTTCTTTTGTATGATTGAGAAAATTGTTGTGCTGACTTAGGATTGTGAGACGAAGTAAAATGTTGACTCTCATAGTACTCTAGTCGAGTACTCGCATCTTGCATAGAATTGTGTGTAGAAGGAATTTTTCTTCATGCTAATAATTTTGTACTCTTCTAGTTGCGTAATAATTGTTTATTATACTCAAAAGCGGTGAATCTGATGTGGATCCGAGGGTAAAGTAGGGATGTGTGTAGACGGTTGCTAGGTTCGTATTGCTCGAGTCGGAAGGAAGAATTATCTTTCTCCGTGGCTAAGAACTTGCCCCAAACGACTCTTGAAGCATTAATATAAGTTAGTTCAGTGCATGAGCGTGATGTAGGCCTTCATTTTGGCCAGGTTGAGCTTTGTGTACCGAGCCTATCATAATCCTTGCTAGCCCCTTTGTACCTACCCTGTCTCTTGATTCACCTCCACTTTCATTTTACCAATGCAAAAAGCTAATCCTAGTCGCACACCCAAAGCCAAGCTTTATTGATATATAAATTCCAGTTTTTGGGGTGTTGCTGAAAATGGATGAAAAGAATGAAAGAGAAAATACAAAAAAGAAAAGAGAAAAAAGAAGAAGAAGAAGAAAATTTGAAAGAAAAGCTTAATTGAAATATGTTTGAGATTTGTATTTTGGGGTATGCGGTGCACACACCCATGCTGTCAAGTTCAAGTCTGGGGGTGTGGTGCACCTACGCGTGTAGCACCTGCATGGTTAGCTTTGATGCAAGAGCTCATTTGGGTTAGGTGTGTAAGCCTTCAAGTTTATCATTGGATATCCTACCGCATCCCAAGCCCCGTATCTATCCTAAAGTCCTACAGACTCACCCAATGAACCGGACTACTGTCGTGGAGAGAGTGTGACCGGGTGAGATTGTGGTCACCGACATTGATGGATTTAAATGGAGGTTATTCTGAGCACCGATCTTGAGCAATGTTCGCCTCAGCGATCAGTTTACTTTCTTCCTACGCATGACCATACGATTAATTGAGATTCAACTTTTGAGTAGAAATAATATATACTTACACTCATAGATTTTTACAAACTATTTTGTATAATTAAAAATTCCCTCTATTGTATTTCTATGCGTGTGAGTATGCGACTTCACATGGTACTCCACATTTGCAATTACCAAGTTAACTAACATTTTTCTCGTCCGCCCGAGGGATAGTTTACTCGGGATGAGCAAATGGTTAAGTCTGGGGGTATGATGAGTCCGATATTTACATTGTTTTTTGGACTCATCCGGGCCAGTTTTCAAGTTATAATCGCTTGTATTTCACTTGTATTCACTTTCACGTTATGTGCACTATTTAGGACCATTTTGGTGTGCAATTGCGCTCAGTGTTGTTGGGGGTAAGCACATAGTGCTCCCCGCCCCTTTTTCTATTTCTGGATTGAGATGGAGAGGTATTTCCAACTGTGTGATTCCTGTGTTGAATTGTTGTGCAGGTGGACGGTTCATCCAATTTTGCCCAGATTTCATGTATGCATGAATCGCACGGTCGTGCGTTTCCTTGACGCACAATCCCTCCAACCATGCGCTCTTATCTATGGTTCAAAATGATGTTCTGTCCCCACTCCTGCGATTTGTTCACGCACGGGAAGTTTGCCCGCGCGTGAGTAAAATTGCACGGGCTCCTCTAGTGAGCTGAAATTCTTGCTTTTGGGATTTTCCCGTGCATTTTTACGCATGGTTGACTTCAACCGTGCGTGAGTAAAATGCATGGGCGCTCTAGGTCGTCTTCTTGGGCTGCCTTTTTAATTAATAATGCACGGTCCACGTACGGTCGTGCGTTCGACCGTGCGTGACCATTTTTCCGATTGTTTACTATAAAAGCCGCAGGATTCACCCTTTTTCGGGGATCGCAGACCGAGCCTTCCATTTTCACTCCAGCTCTGCCATTTTTGTCACTCCACCACCACCTACTATAGGAGAAGCTCTGACCATCATTTTCTTGGAAATCCAATGCTAAATCTTCCTCCTCGGCCTCCTCCATCATCCTCGAGCTCAAAAGGTCCATTCCAAGATCATTTCTGCTGCATTCAAGGGTTCTCCGGCGAGAGCTAGCTTGAGCTATTTCACAAAGAAGATGGGTAACATGAAGGAAGGTGACAGCTCCTCTGAACCCCGAACAGTAACTGAAGAACAAGCTCAGACGAGGGGTGACAACCCAATGATTCCGACCGTGAATCTTCAGCGAGTCTTCGAGCTTGGGTTTATTCTTTCCCCTTTGTTTTGTTGCAGTTATTTCTTGTGGATGTATTTGTGTTTAGAATGATGATCATAAACCCTTTATTAGTAGTTATGTAATTTCATGTTTGTGAAATCTATTGTTGTTTATGTGAGATGAGGAGCGCCCCATTCCACCATCCACTCCATCGCTATGTTGTGTGTCGCACTAGCAATTGCTAGCTGCGTGCTTAGTGATGAGGTGCTTATGACCCTCACTCCACCGGTTATGAATCATCCATCTACAAGCCTTCTGATTCATTCGCAAGCCTACTGGTCCATCCACTAAGCGACGCGATGATTGCGACCCGCATAGTTAATTTAGCTTTCTTTTATTTCATCTTCCAAAACAAATCAAAACCCCCTCCTTTTATTGGTTTAGAAATCTCTATAATTAAGTTCCCCAATGAGAAAATCACACACCCCAACTGCAGTCCTTTGAGAATGATATTCATGGAGTCTCTCCCAAATCTCCCTTTCGCAAGTTACAGGTAAATAGAAAAGTTAATTCAAAAGATAATTTTTGATGTTTTATATTTTTGTATTTTATTTTTGCATATTGAAATATAAATTAAGCAAATAAGCAAAGAAAGGATGAGAAAACAAATAATTTTTGTAATTTGGCTTTTGTAATTTTGTATTTTAATTTTTCAAAAATTAATTAAAGGCAGAAATACAAAAATAAGTAGTACATATAAAAGAGTATAATTTGAGTGATTTTTTGAAATTTTTTTAAAATACAGAAAACCAGAGAGGTGTGCTAGCGCTAGCGCGGCAAACAGTACACAAAATTTTAGGATATTGAAAAATCTATTTTTTGATATTGATTAAGTGTCCAAAGATTAGTTTCATACAGAAATTTCAGAAGATTTGTGGATGTTTAGATAGGTAAAAATTGCATAAAATGATTGCATTTGTGACTTAACCCGAAAGATCTAGGACACCTAATTCAAGTCGTAGTAATCAGAATCTTGCATCGGGAAGAGGTTTAGTGAATAGGTCAGCAAGTTGGGAGTCCGCACCAATGAAACTTACTTTTATATTCTCTTTCTTAATATGACCCCTAATGAAGTGATGACGACATCTATGTGCTTTGATCTAGAGTGTTGTAGGGGATTATTTGTAAGATCTATTGCACTTTTGTTGTCACATTTGAGATCAATATTTTTGAGATGAAAACCAAAATCCTCTAGAGTTTGGCTCATCCATAAAGCTTGTGCACAACAACTTCCAAGAGTGATGTATTCGGCCACCGTGGTGGAGAGTGCAACCAAAGATTGTTTCCTACTGGACCAAGAAACTAAAGAGGTTCCTAAAAAGTGACAAGTACCGCTAGTGCTTTTTCGATCAGCTTCTAACATAATCCGAATTGGAATAGCCATGTAATGTAAATGAATCATTATGCGGGTACCATAATCCTAATCTAGATGACCCTAATAGATATCTAAAAATACATTTTCCCGCTTTTAATTGGGATTCTTTTGGATTGGTTTGAATGCGAGCACATAAACATACGACAAACATTATAACAGGTCTAGATGAGCTTAAGTATAGAAGAGATCCAATCACACCTCTATATAACGTTTGATTGATAGAAATTCCAGATTCATCTTTTCCTTGTATTAATGTTGAACTCATAGGAGTAGAAGCTTGTTTAAGATTTTCAAATCCAAATCGTTTAAGCATATCATGGACATATTTTCTTTGGCAGATACAAATTCCATCATTTCATTGTAAAATTTGAAAACTAAGAAAATAAGAGAGTTTTCCTACAAGGCTCATTTCAAATTCATTTTTCATTACTAAGACTAATTCATTACACAACTCTTCATTAGTGTCTCCAAAAATGATATCATCAACATATATTTGTAAAATAATCAAATCATTATTATTATGTTTAATGAAGAGTGTGTTATCGACACTTCCCATGACATAACCGTGCTTTAATAAAAATGATGTAAGTCTTTCATACCATGCACGAGGTGCTTATTTTAAACCATAAAGCGCTTTTCTAATTTATAAACATTATTTGGAAATTTTTCATTTATAAAACCGGGGGGTTGTTCTACATAATCTTCTTCTTTTATAAACCCATTAGAAAAGCACTTTTAACATCCATTTGAAATAGTTTTATTCTTTTAAAACTCATAAATGCCAAAATATTCGTATAAATTTTAAGCGAGCAATGGGTGCAAAAGTTTCTTCAAAATCTACCCCCCTCGATTTGAGAAAAGCCTTTAGCGACTAAGCGAGCTTTATTTGTTGTAATTCTAGATTCACCGTCTAATTTATTTTTAAAAATCCATTTTACGCCAAAAACGGGATGATTAGATGGACATTCTACTAGATTCCAAACTTTATTTCTTTCAAATTGCTCTAACTCTTCATTCATAGCCAAAAACCAAAATTTGTCATTTAAAGTAGTTGAAACATTTTTAGGTTAAATTTCGGAAACAAAGAAGATATTTAAAAAAGTTTCATGAAGAGAAGATCGAGTTCTTACCCCAATATATGGTTCACCAATAACTAGCTTCTTTGGATGATTCTTTGAGAAGTTTAAGATGCTTGGAGCCACGAATTCATCTTCCTTGGCATCCTCCTCCTCTTTGGAAGGTTCCTCTTCATCGTGCTCCAAAGATGGCAAAGGTTCATCATTTGCACCTGTAGGAAGTTTTTCTACACAAGGAATAAATTCATCAAATTTTACATCAATAGATTCATCAACCTTACTCGTTCTTTTGTTAAATATTCTATAGGATTTACTAGTTGAAGAGTATCCAAGAAATATTCCTTCATCACATTTTTCATCAAACTTTCCAAAGGCATCTTTTGTATTGAGAATAAAACATTTACATCCAAATACTTTAAAATATGATACATTAGGTTTCTTTTGATAGTATAGTTCATACGGTGTGAGATTTAAGGATTGACGAAGCATAACTATATTCATTACATAACATGGTGTTCTTACGGCTTCGGCCCAAAAAGACTTAGGTAATTTATATTCAGATAACATAGTACGTGCTAGTTCTTGAATTAACCAATTCTTTCTTTCTACAACACCGTTTTGTTGGGGCGTGCGAGGAGCAGAGAATTCGTGCTTAATACCTAACATTTCGCAAAAAGATTTAAAATTTTCATTTTCAAATTCTACTAGATGATATGAGTGAATGCATTTTATTTTTAAATCTAGTTCATTTTGAATACGAGTACATAGTTTTGAAAACTCGCAAAACGCATCAGATTTGTAAGAAAGAGATAAAGTCCAACAATATCTAGAGAAATATTCTATTAGAACAAAAGTATATATTCTACCACCAAGGCTTGCAGTGCTAACGGGGCCAAAAAGATACATTTGAATTAATTGCAATGGTCTTGTAGTGGAAATTTCATTTTTTGCTTTTAAAAGAAGATTTAGTAAATTTTCCTTTTTGACATGGATGACATAGTGAAGATAAATTTCCATTTAATCCAGGCAATCCTCTAATCAATTCCATTTTGGCTAGTTTTAAAATGAGCTTTTTCCTAGCGTGACCCAAACGTCTATGCCATAGTTCTAACTCGTCTTTTTTTAGTTATAAAGCATTTTATAGATGATTTGGAAAGATCATGAAAGGAAATTACATATTCGTTGTGAGTTCTAGGTGCAGTTAGTAAAACATCTTTTGTGTTAGGATTAAATATTTTGCAAAGATTTATGGATGACTCATATAAAATATCTAATCCTTTATCAAACAGTTGACTAATAGATACTAAATTATGTTTTAATACTTTTACATAATGATTATTAAAGATAGTAAAGGATTTATTACCCACTGTACAGACTCCCATGATCCTTCCTTTACCGTTGTCACCAAAGGTTACGATTCCTCCCCTCTTCTTTACCAAGCTAAGGAACTTTGCTTTATTCCCCATCATGTGCTTGGATCAGCCGAATTCCAAGTATCATACGTCCTCATTATAAAACAATTTAGATCTTCATTCTAAATCACTATTTCAATCTCTTAATATTTCAAATATAACAAAATATAAAAAAAGTTTTTAAAACCCTTATTCACCCCCCCCCCCCTCTAAGGGCGCCTACCGATCCAACAAGTGGTATCAGAGGCAGGTTATTACAAATTGGTCTAACAACCGGGAATAATGGCGTCTCATGATCTCGCTTCAACTAGTGGGGGAAATTTTTTTGAAGAAGGAAAATCTCTAGCACCACCTTTATTTGAAGGAAGAAATTATAAAGGATGGAAAATATTAATGAAAAAATTTCTTAAAGGTTTAGATGAAAAAGTTTGGAATATTACAATTGAAAAACCACCTAGCGTATTAAATAGAAACGAAATGGTTTTAAATGCAAAATCTATGAATAGTTTATTTTGTGCGTTAGATCAAAATATTTCCCAATTCATTTATATTTTTCCTACTGCATACGAGATATGGAATTTTCCTGACATAACTTATGATTCTCCATCTACAGATATCAAACATTCACAAGAACCGGAGAATATGCAAGCATGCATAAGTATTCAAGAAAGATCCTCACATGATGAATCCATAGAATGAGCATCTAACATAAGGGAAGATGAAAACTCATCCATGGAAGAGGAATGCAATAATGATGTAAAAGGAACTTCATTTTCAAACATGTCCTCATCCACAAGCATTGTAAGGAAATCAAAATCCCTTATTGTTTGTAATTCAATTTCTACGCTACAATCGCGACAATCTACTAAACATAAAATTAAGAAATTAAAAAAGATTAATTCAATTTTACGTTTAGAAAATAAAAGATTAAAGGCTAATGTAGAATCTAGTTGTGATGTGGTTTCTCCATCTTGATCTTTAAATGATATTTCAAAGCCTTGTTTTGATTGCAATGATATTAAAGAAAAATTCAATGATTTTGAAAAATAACTTTTAATTTCAAAAGAGCATAATGAAAATTTGATAAATGAAAATAATATTTTATCTAATAAACTAGAATCATTAAAACTATTTGTACAAAAAATTTCAAGCAATAAAAAAATCTTTTATTTCTAGTTTAACATCAAACATATGTAAAACCTCTACTAGGATTTTAAAAAATATTAAACGTGCACCTAGTGGAATGTTTAATCATACAAGCATAATTAATTATAATCCTCATTATGTATCTCCAAAATTAAATTGAAATGTGCAAAAATTTCCTATGAAAAATGGTTTCGAAATTCATCATTATTTTAAGCCTAATTTTAATGAATATGGAAACTTGATGCATAATAATAATATTAAATCAAAATATGAATGGAGACCCAAAATAAAAAATGAAACATTAACTATTTTTGTCTCCCAAAAAATTATCACGCTATATTTGGGTAACAAAGGAACCGTTACACTTGGTTCCCTTTGGATACCCAAATCTCTTATCTACTAGTATCATTCATTTGCATGAAGTAGAAATAAATCAAAATGAATTACAAAATACTCTACTTCATGATATGCTTAATGTTCCTTTTTATTTTCTTTTCTTTCATTGTTTAAGCCACCATGCCATGGTCACCTAATATAATATTTGAAATTTGACTTTGTCCCTTAAAGCCTAAATGAAGTTTACAAATCAAAAGTAAAAGTCAGGTTTTCATTTATAAATGACCAATCTATTACTATCAAAATCATTGCTATAAATATCATATAGTATTCATATAAATTGAACTATAAAATTGCTATAAGATATTTTAAATTTAATCAAGTTATTAGGCTATTAAGTTCTTTAGCCTTCATTAAAAAAATTAGAGAAATAACATGATCTAAAAGAAAGATCAAGATCTAAATGAAAGCTCAATTTTCAATACTTTTTCTTCACATTTATATGAATTATATGATGACAATTGATATTATAATTGCATGTCATGGTTAGTGTATTATGTGTGTATTGTGATTTATTTCAAGTTTAGACCTTAGAATCATCTTGATATCAATAAGATCAAATCAAATAGAATCTTCACTTCATTATAGGTCTATAAACTAAAAAACTATCATACTTTGGCATAACAATAATCTCAAACTTATCATACTAACATTGTCACCTAAATAATATTAGTATCTATGTTAGATTTTATATGTTTACCAAGATATACAAGCTGGGTATTCTTATTTAGGGCATATCCATGTTATTCTTTGCATAAACATCATCACATACTAATTGTTTAAATCATGCTTATTTGGCTTATTCGAACTGATATCTTGTGCTTACATTTCCTATCATTTTCAACTTACATTATATTGATAAACGCATGCCTTACAAATCAAAATGAAGATAATAGAAAATATATATATCAAGAGTTGTCAAGTCATATAAAAAATCGCTAATGTTTCATGAAATTTGCACTACCTAGACATCTCCAAAAATTCTGAAATTTCTGCATGAAACTACTCTTGGGACACTTAATTAAGATCCATAATCAGAATTTCCAAAACCTTGAAAAATAGTATATTGTTGGTCACGCTAGCGCTAGCACCACACTAGCTCGAGTGTCTGATTTTCGGTAATTTTAAAATTCTGAAAAATCAATAAAAATATATTATTTTATATGTTCGACTCATTTTTGCATTTATGTCATTAATTGATTCTCGAAAAATTAAAATAAAAAAAAACTACAAAAGCCAAAATTGCAAAAAATATTTTATTCTCTTCGATTCTTTGTTTACTTGTTTAATTTCTATTTCTATTTACATGTATCTTGTGAAAGTGAGATTTGGGCTATCATCCCATTACATCTCCTAGTATCAGGCAAACCCCTAACATGGTAGACCTCGGGAAGTCCAAGATCAATCTTAAGAGTTTAAACTTTAAATCAAAAATATTTTTTTCAAAATATCAAATATCCTGTATGGACTTTATTGTGAAAATTAAGCATGATTTAGTCCATCATTTAGACCGTCTATAATATTACAATTCCTCTGTTCAAACTACTTTGAACATTGTTTTTATCATGCTTTGATATATCTACTCATATTTGCACCAATTGTAATGAAAAGGTTGTGTAGAACCAAGCTTAGCATGCCTCTAAGTATGAGTAAATGTTTTATGGTTAATAATGATTTTTATTCACTCACTTATTTTGGCAAAGTCTACTTGTGCTTTTAATCTAAGAATGCTTGCTTGTGAATTGTAACTGTACAATGAATTAAACTTTGCACAAGTATCTTACCTACACCACTTTTATTTGCACTCTTAATATTTAAGAAAAGTGGTTGTCCTTTCAAATTACATTGGTTTGCAAAACAAGTGTATTCGGAGAACTTTGTACAAAAACAATAATCATGAAATAAATTGAAAAATATAACTCCACCAAGCACTACATAAACCTCCTGATAAGTCTTAATAAGCATTGTGAGGTTGAGCACCTTGGAAAGAATAGTAAAGTGTCTTGTGCAAACCTTTATTTTTAAACCACTTATTCTTAAGTACACCGGATCACAAAAAAATCAATATCGAAAAATAAAGTGTGTGATCCCCCAAGCACTACTTTGCACCCTGATAAGTCTTAATGAGCATTGTGTGTGAAAAGCACCTTGGTTGTTGTAATTTTTTTCTATGTGTATTGAAGTGTGTGGAAGTAAAATTATTTGTGTTTTATTGTGTACTTTAATTACTCTACATGTCTTTTATTTTTGATTAAATCATTTGTTTACTCTATTCAAAATACAATTATGTGCACATCATTATCTTCCATAACACTTCTTCTCATGAGTATTGGATCCTAATGCTAAAATTCTGTACTCTCTTTATATAAATAAATGCGATAGATAACCAAACATGCTCTCTACAATGTTTTGTATGTTTTGAATTTGTGAATTAATATAACGTTGTAGTAATCTCTTTTTGAAAACATTATTTCGGGTTTGGTTGCATTATTGTCAAACTTAAAGATTTTAAATGCAAATCGATTTACAAAAACATCTTCATTTTTGGAATTTTACTCATATATCTTCTTATGAATCGTCATGTTTACAAAAACATGTTTCTTGTATTTTTATAAGTCTTCTACATCATCACCATGTATTTTTTACCTTGCGCTTTCATGCTTATATCAAGGTCTTAAATCTCAAAAATTCCCTTTTCAACAAATGGTAGACTTGCTTGGTAGAATTTATATTGGTTGTTCTGACACGAATATCACTTTTATGCTAAAAACTCTAATTCATTATTGGATTTCAATATAGCTATGAGATTTTTTCAAAAAAACGTTCAATTATAAACCCTTAGACTATGAACTTATCATTAGATTCAAATGCTTAATGTTTCAAATGATTTTTATCCCATAATTTCACATCTCACCATAGCGAGTCATGTCTTATCCTTAACCGGGGAGGGTTCCAGTGGGGCCTTGCGAGGCATTGGGGGGAAAGAGTGCTAGGTTGAGTATTTTCTAATGTTTGCATATGGGACTAACACCCAAACATACAGAATGTATACAGCTCCTCATGACCATCCGTCACTTAGTATGGGGCTAGGATGTAGACATATTGTCTGGGTATATTGGTTACTTTGAAATCATTACCTTTTATGCTTAAAACTCTTATATAAAGGGGGAGAACTAACATGATAATATTGAATACTTGGGAAATGTTATATTATTCATCTTTATGCTAAAAACTCTGATATATTTCTATTAAAATATTTATGCTAAAAACTCTAATTTATTTCTATAAAAATTGTTTTTATTCCTAAAACTCCTTATTATTTCATTTCCTTTAAACAGCTCAATCATGCCTTATCTTATTATCAAAAATTCTTTTTTAATGTCTCTTGCTTCCTTGTCCACTTTTTCTAATAACAGAAGGGGGAGAACTAACATGATAAAAATTAACCGCTATCAAAATGGAAAACTAACATGATTAATTAAGATAATAGCTTACATATTGGGGGAGCATTCACTTAGGGGGAAGCATGTATTTAGGGGGGGGGGGCAATTCTAAATACCAAAATCGACAATTATCTCTAGTCATCACTTTCAAACCTACACAAGTAGGTTCCATCATGCTTATATATTAATGCTCTGATTTATCATTAATGGATTTGTTATTATCCAAAGGGGGAATTTGTTAGAACATGGCCGCATCTCCTAGGTTGTAGAATAACAAATCCTATATGTATTTGATCTTGTGTGTTTAAGTGTGCAGGAAATCAAGTCCTCATGACTCAACGATAACATAAGAAAGTTGCGCCAAAATTTGAAGCCAAAATTCCAACATGCCCGCTAGCACCGGCGCTAGCGCTAGCGCTAGCGCCTGCTCTGATTTGAAAAAATTTCAGAAGCAGTTATAGAAGGTGCTAGCGCCAGGCGACAGCAGCTAACGCATGCGGTAGTAGATAGCACGGGCGGTATCTACTAGCGCATGCAGTAGCAAAAGCACAAGAGGAAGGTGGAAGGCTTGCTTAAAATGAAGGATTCTCATGCGGAGAAAATTGCCTAATCTGGGATAGTGCTGGTGGTAGCGATAGCACAAGCGCTAGCTCTAAGGATATAAAAAGGACCACTTGGATCTGTCTTCTTCATCCTCTCCCACTCCCAAATTCCAGAGCTTCGTGCCATTTTATATAAAGGAGGGTTTAGAGAGATACTCCCACAAATCCATGAAGGCTTAACGAGATCCAAGGAGAAGATTTCAACACACGTCATCATCGTGATGAAAGACCGCATCGACTACGATCATACTCTGTAGGTCTTCGCCTACTTCTCCAAGAGATCCACATAGAGGGAGTTCATAATATTATTGGTCTTTTCATTCTTGTAATCACTTAGTAAATTTGCCTCGTGTTGGCGACTAGGTCTGGGTAGAGCTTAGGTCAAAAATTCACCTCGTGTTGGTGACTAGGTCTAGGGTGTAGATCTAGGGGGTGCTCGAGGCCATATTCGGGGAAGGATTGGCTAGAGCGGACTGAGATCTAGGGGGTGCTGAGGGCATATTCATGGGGATACAAGTTGGGATAGAAAACAAAAAGATTTTATTATTCGCCTTCGATTTCTAGCGTCATAGAAATCTAGTTTTGTAATCAATTTTATTAATTGTAATCATGTCTCTCCTTTTGTACTGAAATTGATTTACTATTCATTTCTCTAAATTGTTTATCTCTCACTCTTTCATTATACCCATCAAAAGCTACCGCCAGTAGTATGATGAGTCCTATTTATATAGGGTTTTTAGGACTCATTTGGGCCTGTTTTCTCACTTGTGCACTGCCCTTTTAGCATTAAAACACTCATATTTGCTTTAGTCATCACTTTACACATAGTGCACTCTTTTCGCCTATCGGGGTGTGCAATTGGGCATTCTGTGCTGGGGGTATGCCTTTGGGGCTCCCCATGCCTATCATGCTTGTTTCTTGGATGTTAGTCTTATTCCCTGTGTGGTTGGAGCTTTGATTTTGATTGTGTATAGGTGGATTATGCCCTTGAGCTGAGCATTGCAATCTGGGTAAATCGCACGACCGTGCGATTATTGTTAATGCACGAATGAAGCGATCGTGCGATTTACTCAGAGATTTTTGTGATGATGTTCATCGTGCGTTTTCCTTAACGCATGATTGAATCCAATCGTGAGTGAAGGAAAACGTGCGACCTACCTAGAAGTAGGAAAATTTTGCAGCCTGTCCCACCCCTTGCATTTTTGGTAGTGCACGAGCATTCCGCTCATGCGTGAACAAAAACGCACGGCCTTCCTGTAGCTCCAGGAGTTATTTATCTCTGTCAATCGCTCGTCCTAAAATGCACAGTCGTGCATTTTGATCATGTGTTACTTAAAATTAATGCCTCTATTTAAGCATGCAGGATCGCCCGACCTAGGACAGTTCTTTTCAGCATTTTCATTGGCAAGCCGTCAGGAGGAGCGGGAGAGCTCCATTTTCGCCCTCAACTGATCTCCACCTTGGGGGAGAAGCTCCGACCACCATTTATTTGTGGAAATCTCGCGAGAGCTTCGTCTCCGGCCACCGCCATTGTTGCTAGCTCTCAAGCTCCATTTCCGGCCATTTCGTGCTGCGTTTTGTGAAGTTTTCGGCAAGATTACTACCAGCAAAGACTAGTGAAGAAGACGGGCTCTGTAACACCCCAAAGATCGTGGTTCAGCGAGGTAGGCGGAATGGTAGTGTTGCGCTCGGGATAAGCTCAAAATTCCAGATCAGGTCAATGCGCACGACCATTGTCCTCTTCGCGCACGACCAGTGATCGTGCGCCAATGATCGTGCGTAACCCGCGAAGATTCGGAGTTCTGTCTCGTCTTATGCGCACGACCATTGTCCTCATCGCGCACGACCGGTGATCGTGCGCCAGCGACCGTGCGTTAATTCAGAATAATATCGAGTTCTGTCTTGGACAGCGCGCACGACCATTTCCCTCTTCGCGCACGACCACTGACCGTGCGCCCTGTTTATTCTGTTCCGCGATTTTGAGCGGAGAAGAAGATCGGACCGTCCAAATCTTTTGGGATTTGATCCAACGGCTAGGTTTAGTTGCGGGAGACCTTTAGGGCTGATGAGAGGGGGTTAAACCTCATATTCTCTAAGCCATTCTCTCTCCAAACCCTAGAGAAAGAAGGAGGAGCCAAGGAAGAAGAAGGGAGATTCCGCCATTGACGGAGCTCCGGAGCTCCGTTTCGCGAACCGTTTCCAGATATGGAGAGTGCAGCCCGGTGCGGTCATTTCCCTCCGTCTAGAATCTCGGATCCATGGCGAAAAAGAACGCTCCTAGGGTAACGATTTCTTCTCCCGTTGTTTGGACTTGTCTTTTGTCCTCTCCTTCGTTTCTCTATGCTTGCATGAGGGATCCCTTTCACCAAATGGGTGAAGTGTAGGATTCCCTCAAGTTCTCCGGAACTCCGGGTCGATTGTGTCCGTCCCCGGCATATTGCATGTAGAAAATCCGGTAGTCGTGCGGATTTAGGCATTTTGTGTGAAGCCTATTCGTGGCCGTGAGCCCGAATCGGTGATGCTTGGATTGCGACGTTGCATTTAGGTTAAGCCTAGAATGCGTGCCGGAGAATGACTCCGTGAAATCATCTATAGTAGTGCGGGATTTAAGTGCAGGCGTCTTGTGAAGATCCTAACGAAAGCCCCATGCTTTGAGATTGGATGAAGGCAAACCTTCACCGCGAAATTGATGCGGAGCGTATTATACCTCCCCTTTTTGAGTATTTGTGAAGCCTAGATCCTTGTGAAGGTATTAGGTGCGTAGCCTATATTTGTGTAGCACTTGAAGGTGCTAAACCCTTACGGGCCGAGGCGAAGCCGTACCCGCGTCGTGCGACAGATCGCGACGATTAGAGCACGGGCAAAGCTAAACCGAACCCGTTTCCATGCAGATCGGTAAGAGGTCCCTACCTCATGTAGCCGTGTGATCATGGGAGAGGTCGTGGAAGGTGGTTTACCTAGACCGACCAAAAGCTCTTTTCCCACATAAGGCGATGGCCCTTACGGTGAGTGTTTGTGGAATTGATGTTGTTAGCCTCATGCGGTTGTTTAGGCGGTTGCGGGGGAACCTTCGGGTGAACCCAACCAACATCATGTGCATACCTAGGTTCCCTCCTTTTTGATGCTCAACCTAGAAGATTGAATGTGCTTGAAACCTCACCTTGTGTAGTTGCACTTTCTTTATTTTAGTACCTGTGCTAGTATGGCTTGCTTGCAGGGTAGAATCTCCGCCACCCCGGGAAAGGGGTGGGGTCGTTATAATTTGGTCAGCTGTGCTGACTGTTACCTTGTTTGCCACCGCTTGGTGGAATGTTCTTATGCAGGTGCAGGTGAGCCTAGCGGGAAATAGCGGGCGGTGGCCCCTTTTGCTGAGTTGGCCCTTGAAGGCCAGCCTCCTTTTTAGCTTTCTCATGTATTGCCGGCCTGCGTGCCGATGTATGTTTTGGAGTTTTTAGTACATTTGCTAAATGTAAGGCCTTAAGGCCATAACTCTCTTTCTTGGTTTCATTCCTATGATAGTGGACAATTCTACTGGAAATGTTAAATCTTTATGCTTCCGCTAGTGTTTAGTATACTCTGTTGTAGTTTCTTTCTGTTTATCACCTTTTAACTCCTAGCTAGTGTGGTTAGTATGGCGTGGGGTCCCGGCCGGACCTACTGTTATATTATTCGTACTGGCAGGGTGTTACAATTTGGTATCGGACTTAAGGCGTCGATCCGTAGTTTAGCGAATTCGGGACGAATTCCTTTTAAGGGGTGGTGTGCACAGGATGTGCATTCACCTAAAACGACAAAAACTAATAAGAATGTCCACTTAGGAATGGGAAAACATACTTGTTTTCGGAACCTGAGCGTTCCATGATTGTTGTTTGCTATGTTTTCAGTCACTAAATTGTGTCTTACACGATTATAGGCGACTAGAAGTGGTGTGGGGCCGTCTCAACCCCGTAACACCACTGAAAGTAGTGGGTCGGCTGAAGTGCCAGCGACCACTCCTCCTGCTGAGATGATCAGGTTAATCGCAGAAGCTGTCTTTGCGATGATCAATGCTCAACCGCAAAGGCTTGCACAGCCTGCTACGCCTAATACTGATGCGACCCCGGTGATCGAACCTATGGTGGAACCGAGGGTTGAGGCCCCTGTGCCAGTGGCTGCAGTGGAACCTGCGGCGGTGCAGAGGGTGGAGCGTCCGGTAGAGCGTGTAGTTGTTGCGCGAGCACGTGATCAACAGCTGCAACACTTTCTAAGCTTCCATCCTCCAACTTTATTGGGGATCGGATCCCCAACGGAGGCGGAGGACTGGCTGTCAACGGTTAGGAAGATTCTAAGGGCGACAGCAACAGAAGAAGTTATGATGGTCACTTTAGCCACCTTCCTCCTTAACAGAGAGGCAGAGCGTTGGTGGGCTGAACAGGAAGTGCACAAGTTCGGAGGCAGGGAGATTACTGAGATCACGATAGCGGAGTTCTCAAAGTCTTTTCTTCAAAGGTATATTCCTTCCGCCCAACGCATTGCGTTGCAGAACCAGTTTCTGAAGTTAACTCAAGGCGACAGCTCAGTGGATGAGTACTTGCACGAGTTCACTAAACTGGGTCGTTATGCGGGGCCTATGATGGAAGACGAAGAGACAAAGACGAACAAGTTCTATGAAAGTCTTCGGGACGAGTTGAGGCTGCTCCTTGCAGGCCCAATGACGTTAGGTTTCCAGGTGATGGTCCAAACTGCCAGATCCCTAGAGTTGGACATGAAGAGGGTACAAGCAAAAGCCGTGGCAAAGAAACCTGAGTTTCATGTGCCGGTCTCTCAGTCTAAGTCAGGATTCAGAAAGAACAAAAGGAAGTTCAAACCGGCGGAGCAAACCCGCTCAAATGTTTCGGGAGCAACGACGGTGCGGAGCCCTATCACGTGTTTCACCTGCGGGAAGGTGGGACACAAGGCCGCAGTGTGTTGAAGTGGTCCCCCGAAGACAGAGAATCGAGCTTTGGACTATGCTCGAGCTGCGGAAAAGGGTAAAGCTGCGGAGTCTTCGGCTTCCCAGCACATTACTCCGACTCAGCCGAGAGTCTACTCACTTGGCCAGCAAGAAGCCATACGATAAGCTAATGTTGTCACAGGTATGAAATAAAGAATTAGCCTTTTCGTAGCTATTTGTGATTATACCGTTGTGCAACTGTATGTTTCTTTTTGTGTGCAATTAGGCTTTGTCCTAATTCTCAACTATCCGGCGAGAGCTCTATTTGATACGGGTGCATCGCACTCTTTTCTGTCTGAGGACTTCGTGGTGCGAATCGGAGTGCCATCTACCTTCGTAGAGGACAGATTAGAAGTAGTGCTACCCAATGGATCTCTCATGTCTGCGGATAGGAAGAGTCGTGTGAAGGTGCGGATCGGAAATCAAGATTTCGATTTGGAAGCATCGTTATTACCGTTAGCTGAATTCGATGTGATCTTCGGCATGGACTGGCTCTCGGAGCAGCGTGCATGCATAGATTGCAATTCTAAGGAGATCACTCTGGGAAGGAACGCCGATGGAGAAACCACGTTTGCCGGTATGCGAGGAGCGAGCAAGACGCTGATGTCCGCTCTCCAAGTGGTTAAGGCGGTGAGAAAAGGCGCCGAGTTGTTCTTCACCTTGTTGGAGGCTTCGGAGCCAAAGCCCAGGTTATGTGATGTCCCAGTTGTAGCGGAGTACGCCGACGTGTTTCCTAACAAACTCCCTGGGGCTCCGCCTCAGCGAGAGATCGATTTCTGTATCGAGTTGGTGCCAGGTGCCAAACCTGTGGCCCGCTCACCGTACCGGATAGCGCCAAAGGAATTGGCAGAGCTGAAGGTTCAATTGCAAGAGCTGCTAGAGCAAGGCTACGTACGTCCAAGTTCTTCGCCTTGGAGTGCACCGGTCCTCTTTGTGAAAAAGAAGAACGGGAGCTTGCGTCTATGTATCGATTATCGAGAGCTAAACAAGTTGACCGAGAAGAACCGATATCCGATTCCAAGAATCGATGATCTCTTCGACCAGCTGGTTGGGTCGACGGTATACTCCAAACTGGACCTAAGGTCCGGCTATTACCAACTGCGAATTAGGGAATGTGACATTCCAAAGACAGCGTTCAGTACCGGCTTTGGGCACTATGAATTCATGGTGATGCCGTTCGGTCTGTCTAATGCACCGTCGGTATTCATGGACTTAATGAATAGGACATTCTGTGAGTATTTGGATCAATTTGTGATCGTCTTCATCGACGACATTTTGGTATACTCTCAATCGGAAGAGGAGCATGTAGGGCATCTGCACGCAGTTCTAGGCACCTTGAAGAAGAGTCAGCTATATGCCAAGTTCTCCAAGTGCGAGTTTTGGCTACAGTCAGTAGCATTCCTTGGTCACGTCGTTAGTGGAAATGGAATTGAGGTTGATCCGTCGAAGATAGAAGCGATCCGAGCCTGGCCTTTGTTGAAAAACGTAGCGGAAGTCCGAAGTTTCTTAGGACTTGCCGGCTATTATAGGCGCTTTGTGGAAAACTTCTCGAGGATTGCACTTCCTCTCACTAAATTGACTAGGAAAGATCATAAGTTCGTTTGGTCGCCCGAGTGCGCACGAGCTTTTGAAGAACTGAAGAGCCGTCTGACCACAGCACCCATTCTATGCTCGCCTTGTGGTACGGAAGGCTACGAAATTTACAGCGACGCCTCAGGGAGTGGTTCGGGTTGTGTCCTAGTGCAGTTCGGTAAGGTAATTGCCTACGGCTCCCGGCAGTTGAAGGTTCATGAGAGGAATTACACGGTCCGTGATTTGGAGCTAGCGGTCGTGGTATTTGCTCTTAAGCTTTGGAGGCATTATTTGTATGGCGTGAAGATCGACATCTTTACCGACCACAAGAGCCTCAAGTACTTGCTAGATCAAAGGGAGTTGAATATGCGACAGAGGAGGTGGTTGGAGTTCCTTGGGGACTACACCTTCGACATCAAATATACTCCTGGAAAGGGAAATGTGGTTGCGGACGCGTTGAGTCATCGGGCTCCCGCTCAAGCAAATTGGATTTTGATGCACGATGAGCGTCTAATCCGTGAGCTAGAAGAAATGGAGATCATTTGCGTTGATCGAAGAGCGTCTACTTCAGCATGCTTGAACTGGACGGAGGTTCAATACCACCTTGACGACCGAGTTCGACAGGCATTGGAGCTGGATGAGAGCATGAAACGCTACAAAGCGGAAACCGTTGACGGGTTAAACGCTGATTTCTCTTTCGAGGATGGCCTTATGTGGAAGAATGGCAGATTGTGCGTCCCAAACGTTGGTACTCTACGGGAGGAATTGATATACGAGGCTCATCATACCAAGTACTCTATCCACCCGGGGAGCACGAAAATGTACATGGACATCAAGAAACTTTTCTGGTGGCCGGGAATGAAGAAGGACATTGCCCTCTACGTGGCCAAGTGCAACACCTGCGCGTTGGTGAAGGTGGAATGTCAACGTCCCGGTGGATTTTTGAAGTCCTTGCCGATTCCGGAATGGAAGTTTGATGATATTTCGCTGGATTTCGTGCACGGATTGCCGAGATCGCAGCATGGAAACGACGCCATCTGGGTGATCGTGGACAGACTGACAAAAGTATCGCATTTTATTCCGAACCGGAAGGAAGATTCTGTAGAAAAGCTAGCGAAGCTCTATGTCGATAGTATTGTGCGGCTGCACGGTGTCCCTCGTAGCATCGTCAGCGATCGTGACGGGCGTTTCACATCGAAAGATTGGAGGCTTATCCATGAACTGTTGGGCACTAAATTGAAATTTAGCACGGCCTTCCACACGCAAACGGATGGACAGACCGAGAGGACCAACAGGACTATGGAGGATATGCTCCGAATGTGCGCTCTAGATTTTGGAAAGAAGTGGGAAGATCATCTCTATATGATCGAATTTGCCTACAATAATAGCTATCAAGCCAGTATAAAGATGGCCCCCTTCGAGGCCCTCTATGGTAAGAAGTGTCGTACGCCGTTGTCTTGGGCAGAAACGGGCGATACTAAGCTATTAAAGCGAAAGGATGTTGAGGAAGCAACTTCGACGATCCGAACTATTCGAGAAAGGCTATTGATTGCCCAGGATAGGCAAGCAAAATATTATAACGCCAAGCATTGGAACCTAGAGTTCGCCGTCGGTGACCGGGTTTACTTGAGGATCAAACCGTTCAAAGGGGTATCAAGGATCCGACGCTTGAAAAAGCTCAGTCCAAGGTACTTAAGACCGTTTGAGATTGTGGAACGTGTTGGTGATGCGGCTTATCGGCTTGCACTATCAGCAGAGCTGAGCGGTCTGCACGACGTGTTTCACATTTCAGTTCTGAGGAAGGCAGTGCAAGAGCCTACTCATATCGTTTCGGTTGGCAAAGTGTCGGTGGATAGTGGGTTGTCGACGAAAGTCAAACCCTTAAGCATCGAGGATACCGAGGTAAAGCAGTTGCGGAACAAGTCCATTCGGATGGTAAAGGTCCGGTGGGATAATTGCGGCCGAGAGGAGCTAACTTGGGAGAGAGAGCAAGCGATGCTTGCGGAGTACCCCGAGCTATTTCTCTCAGGTAAATTTTCTTTAAAAACTGTAAATTCCTGCAATTACTGTTTTCGAAATTTCGGGACGAAATTCTTTTAAGGGGGGTGGAGTTGTAACACCCCAAAGATCGTGGTTCAGCGAGGTAGGCGGAATGGTAGTGTTGCGCTCGGGATAAGCTCAAAATTCCAGATCAGGTCAATGCGCACGACCATTGTCCTCTTCGCGCACGACCAGTGATCGTGCGCCAATGATCGTGCGTAACCTGCGAAGATTCGGAGTTCTGTCTCATCTTATGCGCACGACCATTGTCCTCATCGCGCACGACCGGTGATCGTGCGCCAGCGACCGTGCGTTAATTCAGAAGAATATCGAGTTCTGTCTTGGCCAGCGCGCACGACCATTTCTCTCTTCGCGCACGACCACTGACCGTGCGCCTGTGATCGTGCGCCCTGTTTATTCTGTTCCGCGATTTTGAGCAGAGAAGAAGATCGGACCGTCCAAATCTTTTGGGATTTGATCCAACGGCTAGGTTTAGTTGCGGGAGACCTTTAGGGCTGATGAGAGGGGGTTAAACCTCATATTCTCTAAGCCATTCTCTCTCCAAACCCTAGAGAAAGAAGGAGGAGCCAAGGAAGAAGAAGGGAGATTCCGCCATTGACAGAGCTCCGGAGCTCCGTTTCGCGAACCGTTTCCAGATCTGGAGAGTGCAGCCCGGTGCGGTCATTTCCCTCCGTCTAGAATCTCGGATCCATGGCGAAAAAGAACGCTCCTAGGGTAACGATTTCTTCTCCCGTTGTTTGGACTTGTCTTTTGTCCTCTCCTTCGTTTCTCTATGCTTGCATGAGGGATCCCTTTCACCAAATGGGTGAAGTGTAGGATTCCCTCAAGTTCTCCGGAACTCCGGGTCGATTGTGTCCGTCCCCGGCATATTGCATGTAGAAAATCCGGTAGTCGTGCGGATTTAGGCATTTTGTGTGAAGCCTATTCGTGGCCGTGAGCCCGAATCGGTGATGCTTGGATTGCGACGTTGCATTTAGGTTAAGCCTAGAATGCGTGCCGGAGAATGACTCCGTGAAATCATCTATAGTAGTGCGGGATTTAAGTGCAGGCGTCTTGTGAAGATCCTAATGAAAGCCCCATGCTTTGAGATTGGATGAAGGCAAACCTTCACCGCGAAATTGATGCGGAGCGTATTATACCTCCCCTTTTTGAGTATTTGTGAAGCCTAGATCCTTGTGAAGGGATTAGGTGCGTAGCCTATATTTGTGTAGCACTTGAAGGTGCTAAACCCTTACGGGCCGAGGCGAAGCCGTACCCGCATCGTGCGACTGATCGCGACGATTAGAGCACGGGCAAAGCTAAACCGAACCCGTTTCCATGCAGATCGGTAAGAGGTACCTACCTCATGTAGCCGTGTGATCATGGGAGAGGTCGTGGAAGGTGGTTTACCTAGACCGACCAAAAGCTCTTTTTCCCACATAAGGCGATGGCCCTTACGGTGGAGTGTTTGTGGAATTGATGTTGTTAGCCTCATGCGGTTGTTTAGGCGGTTGCGGGGGAACCTTCGGGTGAACCCAACCAACATCATGTGCATACCTAGGTTCCCTCCTTTTTGATGCTCAACCTAGAAGATTGAATGTGCTTGAAACCTCACCTTGTGTAGTTGCACTTTCTTTATTTTAGTACCTGTGCTAGTATGGCTTGCTTGCAGGGTAGAATCTCCGCCACCCCGGGAAAGGGGTGGGGTCGTTATAATTTGGTCAGCTGTGCTGACCGTTACCTTGTTTGCCACCGCTTGGTGGAATGTTCTTATGCAGGTGCAGGTGAGCCTAGCGGGAAATAGCGGGCGGTGGCCCCTTTTGCTGAGTTGGCCCTTGAAGGCCAGCCTCCTTTTTAGCTTTCTCATGTATTGCCGTCCTACGTTCCGATGTATGTTTTGGAGTTTGTAGTACATTTGCTAAATGTAAGGCCTTAAGGCCATAACTCTCTTTCTTGGTTTCATTCCTATGATAGTGGACAATTCTACTGGAAATGTTAAATCTTTATGCTTCCGCTAGTGTTTAGTATACTCTGTTGTAGTTTCTTTCTGTTTATCACCTTTTAACTCCTAGCTAGTGTGGTTAGTATGGCGTGGGGTCCCGGCCGGACCTACTGTTATATTATTCGTACTGGCAGGGTGTTACAGGCTCAATAGAAGGAATTGACAACTCCTCTCCGTACCCCGGACGTCAATCGTGGACCAAGATCGTACAAGGACTGACAACCCTTGAGTCCGGCCGCAAATCCCGGCAAGCCTTCGTATGTTCGGTTGTATTTTGATGCGCAAAACTATGCCTGCAAACGATAATGGCAAGTGTACCGTATCGAATGTAGTAAAGGTTATAGAAACCAAGGTTGTATTAGACTCGGGGCGGTTGAAGTAGTTTTACTTCAGAAAATCTGTATTATTTTATCAATAATACTTTGGGTTTGTTTTGCAAAAGAGAAATTAGAATAAGATTAAACGATGAGGAAGATTAGAACTCAATCCTTGAATCACCTCAGAGATAAAAATAAGATGAAAGAACAAAATTGCATTCTCTTACTAAAATAGCCTTGACCGTGGAGATTCCCGAATTATGAACGCACCTCACTCGAGGAATACGTTCACCTGAGATTAGGTTGATCAATCGAACTCTCATTCTATAATTGAAACCCCTAAAGCTCGCTTTACGAGGTGAATCCCGTTATTGGCTTTTACTCCAATACGGAAGGGTAACATCCTCCTCTCTCGAGGGTTGCATTCTACTCTTCTTTATCCTTGAGTGATCGATTCATATTATGAGCCTCTCAGCTAACTAAAGTACGAAAACAAGAACAAGAATTATATATCAAAAATATAATCTTGTTATCTTAAAATTAAGGATAAGTCTTAAGCTTTTCAGAAAAGAGAAAGAGCAACTCTAAATTAATTCATGACTTATATTATTCCTTGGATCATATCGATCAAGTACTAATAGAAATTTAGTTACTCATTGAGATATAGGAATCAAGAAAATAAAAGAATACATGAAGAAGGAAGAGGAGAATGAGAGAAATAAGAACTATTTTATTAATTGATGCAAAGGAAATTTCAACTAAGAAAAAAGGATTACAAGCTATTGAATTGAGAATTACAAATGCTAATAAGAAAAAGACATACTACTAAACACATGAAAATAATACAAGAAATGAAATGTCTAATCCTCAAAAAATTCGTCCCTAATCATCTGGAGAAGCACCCTTTAAATAGCTGAACAATTTGTGTTTCACGCCCTTGGTCACGCCCGTGACCAAGGGACGTGTAAGGGACGTGATTGCAGCAGCAGCGGAGAGGGCGCCTTCTGGAGTAATTATGTGCGTTACGTGCGTGTCATGCCCCTGGGTCACGCCCGTGACCCTAGGGCGTGTAATCTTTAAAATAGGCTGATGACGGGAGGCTTCTGCGGGAAGTGGCGCGGGATGAGTCACGCCCATGTACTGGTTGACACGCCCCCTGGTCACGCTCGTGACCTGGGGCGTGTAACTTTAATTGATGTGGCAGGCTGATCTGGATGCTGGTGGCAGGTCGCGGCCGTGACATGGGGTCATACCCCTGGTCACGCTCGTGACCTTGGGGCGTGTACTTGGCGAATTTCCACGGAATGTTGCCGGGGTGGCGGAAATAGGTCTAGAACACCTTGTAGGTTACACGCCCATGGGTCACGCCCGTGACCTTGGGCGTGTACTTGCACATTTTGCTCAGAGTGCCCAAAAAACCTGAAAAACACACAAAAATAGCTTAAGTTAGTTCATTAAATCAAAAAGGAAATTATTTATTTGATATAATTCATATAATTTATATAATTTCATATTAAGAATATATTAAAACTATACTAAAAAATGAGTATATAAACTACTCATCAAATACCACTATACTTGAGCTTTTGCTATTCCAGAGCAAAAAATGAGGAAAAAATTACAAGACATCGATATTATTTCTAATAAACTAAAATTTCGTTAAACCAAGAGTAAGTTAAAAGTAAATTCTAAGAATTCAAGAATTAAGTCATAAGTTATGGTGATAATTTAAAAAGAGAAATCTGCTTAGCTATATACTTCTCAAGAGTACTATTTAGCAAACAAAATAGTAGAAATTTTCAAACAAAATTAGATTGAAATTATAAAAACTTTAACATAAATGAAACTTAAGGAAAAGACACCTACCAAAATATTGCTCTCTTAATAATTTAGTTTAGGACTAGAAACAATGAAATTGGTTAGGGATGGGTTTTAACGAAATGGCAAAATGAAGAGATACTAAAATAAAGGTGTTGAATTTTATCCTCTCATCTTATTTGAATATGAAATTGTATATGTTTAGGAAAATAATGAATTTTATCCTCTTATTTTCCATGCCATATAATCTTTTAAAATTTCTCTCCAATCAAAAACCCAAAATGTATATGTTTTAGATGTAATGAATTTTATCCTTTACACCATGTCATATAATCTTGTAAATGATTTTGGGTGCATATGTATAGAAAATAATGAATTTTATCTTCTTATTCCCATGACATATGATCTTTTTTTCAACACTTTTTTTTTAAATTTGCAAACAAAGGGTAAGGGTAAAGAAATACTTCTAATTTATAAATTAAACTATTTTGAGAGCAATTTTTTAGTGGAATGAAATTTCCTAAGGTCTTAAAGTTAAAATAGAATATAATAAAAATCTAGAGATGTTTAGCCAATTTACCACAAAGTGAAGCTATTTAAAATTAAAAGGAGAAGTAGTGCTAAATAGATTCTCTAATCAAATTAAAAACATAAAATGTTTCTTAAAACTAAATTACTTCAAATTTAAATTTAACAAATTCTGATAAAACAAAATATTAGCTAAATTAAAAATGTAAGAATACTCATAATCAAACCTCAAACTAAATTTCTAGAAAAATAAAAACAACAAGTCTAGGTGTATTTATTATTATTAGTTCTATAAATATTATTTCTTGGACTTCCCGAGGGCTACCTGGTGAAGGGTTCGCAAGGTATAAGGAGCTGTGATGGGAGTTCAAGCGCAAAACGCCCTTTCCAAGAAATTAGATTTTTTTAAATTAATTTTTTTTTCTTTTTCCAATAAAAATAAAATGAACGTTAAGCTATACCCCCATACTTAAAATTAAACATTGTCCCCAATGTTTAAAACTAAGTCTGAAGAACACGTGAAAGGAAAATGCGTGAAAAGAAAAATGTATGAAAACTGAAGATAAGCAAGGGGTGCCTCCCAAGAGCGCTTTCTTTTTCCCGTCTTTAAGCTAGACGGTTAGTGTTAGCTAAACGGATATATAAATTTAAAATGTACTGGCAACTCCCTTAATTCACGCTGAGGTGAGTATGTCATCATCCGTTGCCCGGCGACTCCTTCGCTTAACATGTGATTCTCCTTTTGTCTTTGAACTTGAATATGCAAATCCAAATCACATATACATACCAGAGATGCTTTGGATTTATAAAGGTGAGCGGCATAAGGATCATCAGTTAATTGGGGTAGCAACGACTCATCTTCAACCTGAAAATTTTTAGTATATAGAGAGTCACAATTAAACGGGTTAGAAAAGTTTTCGCAAGGAGGAGGTGCTTGCAAAAATATATGATTAAGCTACGGTTGTTCCTTTTCTAAAATTAATTTTTCTTTAGAAAAATCTAGTGCATTACAAAGCGGAATAAGATTTTCGGACACAAGGTTTTCATGAATTTTCGGTTGAACTAAAATCGGAAAAGTTTGCGAAAATTCATGACAAAGAAAAGAAGATTCGGGTGAAGTAGGGGAAGAAACTTGTTCTTCTTCTATTTCATCCGGGGTACCCATAACATACAGAAATTTGTGGTAAAATGATTTTTATTCATCTTTGGTTAAAGAAGTTATAGGATTACATGAAACCACATGTTCCTCCATAACTAAATTATCAAGAGGTGGAGAAAAAAAACTAGAAGAAATAATATTTTTATCTAAGTTTTGGGGTGGAGTATCTATTTGAATTGGTGGAATTTCCCCAAAATTAGAGTACGGAAATTGCGGCGCATAAGATGAAGAGTAAAAATTTGGTTCTAAAGCTTTATCTTCATCGCTCCGAGAGCTATCCAGGTGAGCTTGCCACCAAGAATAATCTACTTCGGGGCTAGAAGAAAAATTATTAAAAGCCGAAAAATTATTCTCGTGCAAATTAGAAAAAACATTTTTATCAAAGTTTGTAAAATTATTTTCATGAAAAGAGGAAAAATTTTGATCGTAATTATTATCAAAATTATTTGCATAATATTGAGAAAAATTATTTTCATAATAATTATTTTGAGAATATGAATGTAAATAGCATTCCTCACTTTAAAAAGGCGCACCACAATAAAAATAACTAATTTGACGCTTTCGTGCGGCTTCCAAGAGATTAACTTGGTTTTGAAGCTCGGCAACTTTTACGGCCAATTCAGATAATCACATTTAATAAAAAAACCTTCACTTAAATGAATGGAATTTTTAGAGTGGAAATAGAGAAGAGAAATTTTAAAAAAAAATTCAAAAAGCGGGTTAAATTAGTCCCAGACTTCCCGAGGTCTACGATTGATATGGATCGACTAGAAATACAACCCAGATGAGTCCATAAATGGGTATATAAATGGGACTCATCAAGACTGAACGGGAGGAGAGCTCGTTTATGTTAAGAGGCTGCAAGGGAAAGATAAATAATTTATGTTATGGGCCACGTTGCTAATGGTCAAGGTGGTCAAATTCCTGAAGAACGGGAAGAGGTTCGCCCTCGTGTGTGGACGATGTGTAACTTCACTACCCCTACGGTGGGGAGTAGCTATCCAGGGTTTGGCCCGGTTATTGTTAACAACCAATTCGAGATCAATCCAGCTATCTTGAATATGATTCGAAATAACACCCAGTTTTTAGGGCTGCCAAGTGAAGACCCTCATTTACATCTTGCTGAGTTCTCAGAAATCTGCTGCACATTCCGCTATGCCGGGATCACCGACGATGTGGTTAAGCTCAGGCTATTCCCGTTTTCGCTTTGATATAAAGCCAAAGAATGGATGCACACTATCCCTCATGGTACCACTACTACATGGGATGCTCTTTCGTCAAAGTTCTTAGCAAAGTTCCACCCGGTGGATAAGATAGTGAATGCTCGGTGAGAGATAGCTACATTTAGATAGCTTGATCAAGAATCCTTGTCCGAACCATGGGAAAGATTTGTTGAGTTGCTGCATAGATGTCCGCAATATGGTTGTGTGTCCTGGAATGTAGCAGAAATTTACTATTTTGCCGTTGAACCAAACTATAGGTATGATTGACGCTATTGTGGGAGGAACAATAATGAATCTGACTCCTGACGAACCTGACTCAATATGATGCTCAAGCCTCTGGTAGCCAGTCGCGGCCACCACACCCGAGTTATGTGCAATATGCACCGCCCCAAAGAAAGAGTGCTTTGGAAGAAATGATGGAGAAGTTCATTGATCTGGCCCAAACTAATATGGCTAATCAGACTGCTTCCATGAGAAATTTGGAGGCGCAAGTAGGCCAACTGGCCCAAGAGCTCTCTGAGCGCACTCAGGGTGCTCTCCCTAGTAATACTAAAAAAATCCCCGAGTGAAGGAAAGGGCCTCTGGATGCGAATGGTTGCCATAAGGACACATATGTAGTTGAATGCAAAATCAATGATGTTGATACTTCAACACTATGCGATTCTGGATCATCTCGCAACATTCTTGCTCTACAAGATGTTGCGAAATTGAATTTGAATATGAAAACGGATGATCGGAACTCGCTAGTGCTGGATAATGGTACTGTGGTTGAGACTGAAGGTGAGTTGAAGGATGTTTATGTTAGTGTAAATGGGGCGGTTATCGTCACTGACTTCCAGGTTTTGGGACCCATGGAAATCGAATTTATCCCTATTTCGGGTGATTCATTCATGACAGAGAGTGGGGCAACCCTACATTTTACTGATGGGCATGCAACCTTATCTCTTAAGGTTGAGAAACATTTACCCCTCCCGGTGCCACTAAGGATAACAATGAGTCTGAATTAGTTCCGGATATATACTCATTGGTAGTTGATGATAGTTCTAGTGTTGTTGAGGACAGGGAATTATGTGTCAAGAAGTGCAAAGGCGTTGAAGAAATCATGGAAGATACTGAGGTGGATAATGAGGTGAAGAGATTTGGGAGTCCGCGAGGGTGGAAGAATGGTGATGCTACTGCCGCCGCCTATATGGCAATTGTTGAATCTTTAGAAACTTCTTTATTTGTGAACAATTAATGTAAAACTGTAAAACAAGTGCGATGGGCAGATCATTCACCCACTAGGGAGTAGGAAATGAAGCCGAAATTTGAGAATGACGACACTGAAACTTTTTCTGAGCGAGCGTCTGGTGCTCGTTGGCGATCGCCTTCTGTGGAAAAATTAAAACGGGAAAGATTGGAGCACAGAGCTCGCAGGTTCGCCCTCCAGCGTGCAAAGGAAGAGGCATGGGGCAGGGGAGACAACTCTCCCTTGGGACCAAAATCATTCACCTCATTTCTTTCTCATGTAGTGTGGGAGGATCATCACAAATCAGCATATAGTTGAGGTGTGGTGGACCCTTGGCCGCCTTTCTGTTTCTCTGCTGTTAGTTTTGTTTCTTTGTGTTGTTATTCTTTCGGTAATGTCTTGTTTTGGTTAAAAACACTTGTCACTACTTCTTAATACAGGTATTGTGTCCAGCTTAAGGATGGTAAACAAAAGCGTTGCTGGGAGACAACCTAAATCTTTTTGTTTTAGTGTTCTATTATGCTATTAGTTGAGTTGTATATATGTTTTGCTTAGAGTCTCTCTTTCCTGTAGGTGCGCGACAATTAACTTGTTTGGCTGAGGTTGCGGCTTTTTTTGGTTTACACGCCAATCGTCTGGTATGCTCACTTCTAAGCATTGGGTAACTTCTCTTCCCCTAGCTATTATTTTAGTCATCATTATATATCTTGATTGGAATGTTTAGATTAAGTCTGAGGGAGAGTTGTTGTATTTGTTACCCACTACACGCGCTCAATGTCAATGTATGTTAGAAGTAGATTTAATTCATTTATTTAGTATTGTTCATATTTGCCGCACTCCACAACACCCACTTGATCGCACACTTACCGTTGGCGCGTTTCGAGTTCATCACGTTTATTTTGTATGATTGGGAAAATCTCTGTGCTTTCTTAGGATTGTGAGTTGGAATAAAATGTCGACTCATGTAGTGCTCCTAGTCGAGTGCTCATGGTTTTCATTGAAATCCGTGTAGAGTTGATTTCTCTTTTTACTTATAGTTTTATATTTTTCTATTAGCGTAAATGTTGTTTACTCTACTCAAAATTGGTGAATACGGTATGAATCAAACAGTAGCATAGGGATGAGTGTAGACGATTGCTAAATTCATATTGTTCGAGTCGGGAGGAAGGATGTCCTTTCTCGGTGGCTAAGAACTTGCCCCAAGCAACTCTTGAAGCATTGGCATAGGATGATTCTAATGCTCGAGCGTGATGTAGGCCATCATTTTGGCCCGGTTGATCTTGTTTACCTTGCCTATTGCCTTATCCTCGCTAGCCCTTTTGTGCCTACCCCTTCCTATTGATTCAACTCCACCTTCATCTCACCAAAGCATAAAAGCCAATCCTAGTCGCACGCCCAAATTTGAGCTTTCGTCTTGTTTTATTTTCTTTAATGGAGTGTTGATGTGGTGAATTTTATTTGTGGAGTTTGTGGATGTGTTTTTCGAAAATTTGCTGAAAAAGAAAAGAAAAAATAATTAAAATAGAAAGAAGAATGAAAAAGAAAACAACGGAAAAGAAAAAATTTTGTATGAAAAAGTTAAATTGAAAAATGCTGAGCATATTTTTTGTGTTGGAAGTAGGCGGTGCACACACCATGTTGTGAATTCCAAGTCTGGGGGTGTGGTGCACTCGCAAGTCTTATGGTGCGTGGGTAGCTTTATTTATGTGCTCATTTGGGTTTGGTGCTATCCCTCTCATTTATCATTTTATATCATACCATAGCCCAACCCCCGTTTCTTACCTAAAGTCCTACTGACTCGCACAGTGAACCGATCTAGTGTCGTGGAGAGAGTGCAAACGAGTGAGCTTATGGTCTTCGACACTGATCGATTTCGGTGGAGGCTGTTCTGAACCCCAATCCTTGGCAATGCGCATCTTAGTAATCAGTCTATTTTCTTCATATGCTTGACCGAATGATTCTCCATGATTCATATTTTGAGTAGTAGTAATAGACATTTACTATAGTAGATATCTATAAACTATCTGGTATAATTAGAAATCTATTCTACTGAATTTCTGTGCCTGTGAGCGTGCAACTTCGCATGGTATTCCGTGTCATAATTTTTGTGCTAGCTAACAGTTTTCCCTATCTGCTTAGAATGGTTTGCTCGGGACGCGCAAATGGTTAAGTCTTGGGGTGTGATGAGTCCTATTTATATAGGGTTTTTAGGACTCATCTGGGCCTATTTTCTCACTCGTGCACTTCCCTTTTAACATTAAAATGCTCATATTTGCTTTAGTCATCACTTTATGTTGGGAACAGTGCCCAACAGTGTTCCTAATTTGAAGAAGTGCTCAGCTCAATCATAAGTGCAAGTTGTATTTAATGTCACATCTAGTTCATGCTTGCAGAGATGAGACAATATGTCTTGTACTTCAATAACCTGCCTAAGTATAATGTCATCAAAAAAGGTTGGACATATCATCGACAAGAACAGGCACATCGCTGAAATGATGAGTTAAACAAAGAAGAATGATTGTCTGATTTCGTCGAAAAGGCTCAAGCATGTCGTCGACAACATCAGGCATATCGTCAAGAATATGCAGACCAAGGCAAAATGGTGATATCGTTGTGACATCTACACGACGATATCAAAATGTCGAGATAAAGAAAAAGACTCAAAGATGTCGACAATATCGTCGATAAGAAGCCTTGACGTCGAATAAGGCCAAGGAAGAACAGATATCGTCGAGACGAAGCCTTGTCGTCGGAAAGGTTAAGTGAGACTGATGGCGATTGACATCGTCATAAAGAAGGCGTGCCGTCGAGAAGAATCGAAGAAGAGACTAGTTTAAGGCATCGACAAAGTCCTGTCGTCAAGATATTATCCATGTCGTCGTAACAATGGAAATATCTTCGAGACAAATTCAAAAGTAACCGAACGTGCTGTCAGCATTTAATGTCGCCGCCTGATTGTCCAATCAGCGCATGCTCTTGAGGGATGGGCGTCTGACAGTAAAGGACATCATATGTGACATTTATGCGACACATCCGTTGTATAAAAGGGAACAATAATGCCCTAACATAAAGTAGAGAGAAACAAACGAAAACGCATCCCGCGGAGCAATTCAACAGAAAAAACCCCGGTGAAGAAGAAAGAAAGAAAGGAGAACAAAAAATGCTCAATTTGTGTTCTTTAAGTTGCAGTCAAGCCACATCGACTATTAAAGTAGAGTTCCAGATAGAAGAAAGCCTTGAGAAGATTTGCTCTATCAAGTATGACATCAAAAGCATCTTCTTCAAGTTAAGAAGCCAATCCACATCAGGCAGAAGAAATAGTTTTCATTACTGTAATCTCTTGTAAGGCTTGCGGTCCAAGAACTTGTAAGATCTATTTTAAGATCCGAGTGTCAATCTTGAGGGCTTGAGATCTGTGAGGCTTGAGGGCTAAGGCAAGACTTGTGGGTATGTGATGTGTAGGGCTTGAGGGACTTAGTGTCGAGCTTGCAGGATCGGGTGCAGTGAAGGGGCTTGCGGGCCTAGGTTGCAGGCAAGACTTGCGGGTCTGTGCTGTGTAGGGCTTGAGGCCCTGAGTGTCGAGCTTGTAGGCTTGGGTGCAGTGAAGGGGCTTGCGGGCCTAGGCTGCAGGAAAGACTTGAGGGTCTGTGCTGTGCAGGGCCTGAGGGCCTGAGTGTCGAGCTTGCGGGCTCGGGTGCAGTGAAGGGGCTTGCGGGCCTAGGCTGCAGGGACTTGCTGGTCCGAGTTGTAAGGCTTGCGGGGCGAAGACGTTGGTGGAGTTTGCCGAGCCTAGCACATTGCTAGGTAGGCGCAGAGGGAAAGAGGACTACTCAAGACACCCTGTATTGAGGAACCTCTATAAGTTCTTGCGTGCTTTCTGTGTTGTGCTACTCTAATCTATAGATCTATTAACCAGAAATCAAGAACACCGAAAGGGGGGAACAAAATATTTTGAAATACCTACTCACCCCCCCCCTCCCCCCCCATCTAGGTGATAAGTCGACACCCAATAACTAACAAGTGGTATCAGAGCTAGGTTGTTCAAAGAAAGCTCAACAACTTGAACAGATCTGCCAGTGGGTGTCCACAAATCAAAGTTATGGAAAGACTAGCCATCTGTTCCAGGGAAAACTTTGCCTTATGGAAGTTGAGGGCAGAAATTTACATGGATGATATAGATCCAAGGATGTTTCTGACCATTCGAGAAGGGCCATATGTTGTGGCCAAGAGATCATCTAAAATGACTAAAGATGACATCATGCTAATTAACTTGTACAAGGAAGCTAAGAGCATTCGCAGTTGATACCTCTACATTTCAGCAAATTGCTCACTGCACTACAGCCAAGGAAAAGTGGAACTCTCTAACAGTTCTCATGGAAGGATCATCAAGAGTTAGAAGCACTGCAGTTGAGACGAAGATCAAAACCCTGAGTGATAGTGACTCAAGTTGGTCAGATGCAGAAGATTAGACTCTGTTTGGATTGATTGTCCTATCTGAGTCAGAGAAAGAAATCCAGGTTGAAGTCTCACCTCTACAAGTATGCATAAGAGCCACTCTATCCATATCAGATTCAGAATCTGAAACTTGATCATCAGAAAATGATGACTTGTCCGAGCCATATAATGGCCTTTTAGAAGAACTCAAAAAATTCAAATTACTCTGCAAGGAGCAAGCTGAAGAGATCTCAATTCTTCAAGCCAGAAACTCTGATCTCTCCGAAAAGGCAGAGAAGCTTACTCTACAGAATGCAGAGTTTTGCAAACTCAAAAAGGACTTCAATGCAAGCTCCAACCTTGAACTAATAAGCATATTTGGGAAAACTCTGAAGGCACTGATCGACGGCAGGGAGTTGTGCAACTCTTTAACCAAGGAGATTGTACTTCTAAAGAAGGATAGAACTCAAGCTGGTCTCCTGAAGTCCAAGGGTAATAAAATTAGGGGTGTGGAGGACAAAACCCCTATTAGAAGAAGGTCAGCAACAAGCTTCTCCAAACCAAAGACCCCTCCTCCACTGTTAAATGCCTGTTGCCCGACTCAAAGAAGGGAGCAAGGATGTTTCAATGAAAATGGATCAGGCAGACTCTGTGAGAAGAAAGCAAACTTGGGAAAGGTAACCTCACCCTCTAATAGGAAAGCTGGGGAACCCTATCATGGGTATCTCAAGACGGGGAGCATCATAAGTGGAGCAAAGAACATGACTAAGACCTCAAGAGTTCCTCATGAAAGGACGATCACAAGGATGCATGGAGTTACTAAGTCTATACAAGAGCAGAGGTCGTTAAAGAAGACTAACTTCAGATGGAAAGCTGTGAGTGATGATTGTGAATGTTACACTCTCAATTAGTACAGATCTGTATCCTTCAAATATCCTTATGTTCATACTCAAAAGACTCATCCTCACACAACCAGCCAAAGAAGAAGATACAACAGGTTTGAATGTTGGTGTTGTGGAAAAACTGGGCACTTTGCAATCCAATGTTGATACAATCCAACTGCTCCAAGGGTAACAAATGCTAAACTTGCAAATAATCTTGTTCATAACCACTATGCATATCCTGGAGCAGTTAGATCCAGCATGCCCCTTAAAGCTAACAATTTCTTAGGACCCAAATCTACTAGGGTACCTAAGGGCTTGTAATCTCATTTTGCAGGTAGTCCAGGAGCCCACCAGAAGCAAATATGGGCCTTGGACAAGAAGGTTGTCCTAGCCCATAGGCTGGAACAACAAAATTAGTTCATTAACAATCTTAGTGCAGGGTTGGTGCCAAAAATATAACTCCCAAGCAGGGCGGAAGAATGCCTTAGGCAGACAGGTAAGGAAGAATTGTATCGTCTATACAATAAGATATCTCGACGACATAGTAGATGGCTCGCGACAAATGGACTAGGCAGGAAGGATGCGTATCCTAGACGTGTCTCAACGATAAAAGCAGTATCGCCGAAACAGCATCCAAATATTTTAAATTTTGTTGGTTCGATAAATCATAGCCGCTCGATGCGGTAGTCATCGATTCCTCGATAAAATCAAAAAGGTACGCACCCCTTCACCTACTTCCACTATATATAGAGTGAACGCCTAGGATGAAAATTACGCTTTCATTTGCCCTTAGCTATTTCTTCGACAATCCACCGCTTCGTCTCTAACGTACTGCTTCGTCTCGCTCCGTGTCTCAATGGGTCCCAAGAAAGAGGAAGTAGTGTCAGGATGTGAACTCCAGCGAGGGGGTTTCAATGCCTGCTCCGATGAGATAAGGTCAGTGATAGGGTTGCTGGAGTGTAGAAGAGTTCTTTGTCGATGAGATAAGGCCTATGTGTACCCTCAGTTCTTCTCCACCGTGAACTAGAAGAGTTCTTTGTCGATGCAAGAATCACCCACACCGAATCACAGATCAAGAGCAAGGTGGGAGGTAAGAAGGTTAGATATCTGCGAAAAGCCTAGGAAAAGCACTACATCTGCCAAGAATCCAATGGGGAGAGGAAGAAGAAGAGCTGACCTCATAGGATGTGTCCGCAAGATATACCTGGTGCGGCCACAAAGGGAAGACCTACAGGTCTATTAAGAGAGCAGAATTGAATCAAAAGGGGAAGCTGCTGGCCGACATTGTTGGCAAAGTTCTGTTGTGCAATCCTGGGTCCCATGACCGAATATCTAAAGACATGTTCAGTTTCATGGCCCGGATAATCCATTCTAAGAAGACCAACTGGAGTGAGTTGCTCTTCTAGAGAATGAAGAGCACCCTGACAACCCCCTCCTATGGAAGAATATTGTCCCTCTTCCTTCTAAACACCCAGGGTGAATTACTGCATAAGAGAAAGGGAGTTCCCCTACACTACTCCAAGAGACTAGATGCAAAGATGCTAGATCGGTGGGATAGGTCTATCCCTAAACCATCATCTGATGTCTAGCCTACTCCAAAGAAACCAAAGAAACAAGCAACCCCAATAGATCCCTCCAAAGATGGTTCATCCAGCAGCTCCGACATACCCCCACCCCCACAAATCCGTGGTACGTATGAGGGGGAGACTTCCACCCTAAGGATTTTCCAGGAACAGTACCAGAACTTGCTCCCACAGAGGTTATTGAAGAAGATAGAAACCCCAACTTGGGGAGTGTTCCTGCTGAGGGGGAGTCCCTACTTGGGAGCTCAGCCCAAGACACCGAGATAATTAATGGGGAGCTTCCTGCAGGAGGCTCAGCCCAAGGTGATGCACAAGTTGAGGGGGAGGCCTAGCTGGGGTACTCTCCCCTAGAAGATCAAGGGAATATGCCCTCTACCACAGGAGATCGAGGCACTCTGCCTGAGCCCATGGAATACTTCACTCTCTCAGACGGCAGAGAATTAATCATAGCAAGTCAGATTGTGCTCACATCTCCAAGTGAGTCACTACCAGTGGTTTCCATGGGGAAGGCTAAGGTTACAGTCCACATTAGTGAAGAATCATCTGAAGACGTCTCTGAAGAAGCTCAACATTGAAAAGAAGGTGATGAAGAACAAGTTGTTGAGCCATCCTCGGCTCAGTCAGGTTCTCTCTTTCACATGATTTTAGCCCTTCTAACTGCTCAGCAGAAACAACTGGAAACTTTTGTTGTAAAGATAGTAGATGATCTAAGAAAGGAGCTGAATGCTGAAATAAAGGGAGTTAATTGGGACATTCTTCATCTAAATAGCAACTGTACCAACTTCTACACCCTGGCAGCTCCAACAATAGAAAAGATGGATGAGGAAGTCAACAAAGTGGGACATCAAACACACAAAATCCTGACTAATCAAGTAACCTTCTCAGACAATGTGGACTATGCGTTTGAACAGATAGAAACTGGTGCCACCAATAACAGGAATCAAATTTTGAATAGGATCAATGAGAATGCCCTTACACTAGATACCCATCTGCTTGAAGTAAGGAACAATTTGGATGTGACTGAACATCATCTGCATGAACATCTGACTCTGGTCAGAGAAGCTCTTGAGGAACGGGTAATTGAACAAGTCCAAAAGGGGAGAATGAGATAATAAATGCTGGATCACATCAAGCGATGTGAATCGCAAATCAAGTAAAGCAAACAATGCAAAAAAACCCATCAGTATATGAGGTTGCCAACCCTTCTGAAAGCACTGACTCAGCAGAGTACGACATAGAATTCAGAGAATCAGTATCTTCCAAGAAGAGAAAGAGAATTCAAAGTAACAAGTATAGGCAAAATAGACTGAGGTAAGTTGAGCTGGATCCACCTTCAGGAAGGTGGAGTCTAGTCTCAAGAGAAATCATAACAGAATCATGAGTACAATTTGGATACACTCAGGAGAACCATCACAGGGTATATTAGTCAGTTGAATGGGACAAGCATCTGAAACAGCTGGAAAGGAGGAAGAATCATAAACAAGCATTCCCACAGGGTCCTCCTCCCTCTCCTAAGAAGATTCCAATACCCATCAACTATTATCAGAGGCAAAAGAAGAAAGCCAAAGGGGCGAGCAGCAGCAGACACAGAAGAGCACTTAATTAAAATCTAAATAGCACTTAATTAAAATCTAAATTAGAATGGGGCAAATGAATGCTAACTTTCATTCATGAACATTTGATCTATTTATGTGCCTGGTGTTTTGTTTCAAGAACATTTATCTGATTTTTGTGATTGTTGCTTAATGTGATTGCTGCTTAATGTGATGCTATTATCTGAAATGTTAAATATTTATATATGTGGCATTTATCATTGAGGTAAGTTAGGACTTCTTCAAATAAGGGGAGATTGTTGGGAACAGTGCCCAGCAGTGTTGCTGATTTGAAGAAGTGCTCAACTCAATGATAAGTGCAAGTTGTATTTAATGTCACATCTAGTTCATGCTTGCAGAGATGAGACAATATGTCTAGCACTTCAATAACCTGCCTAAGTATAATGTCGTCAAAAAAGGCTGGACATATCATCGATAAGAACAGCCACATCGCTGAAATGATGAGTAAAACAAAGAAGAATGATTGTCTGATGTCGTTGAAAAGGCTAAAGCATGTCGTCGACAACAACAGGCATATCATTAAGAATATGCAGAGCAAGGCAAAATGGTGATATCGTTGTGACATCTACACGACGATATCAGAATGTCAAAATAAATAAAAAGACTCAAAGATGACGACAATATCGTCGACAAGAAGCCTTGACGTCGATTAAGGCCAAGTAAAAACAAATATCATCGAGAAGAAGCCTTTTCTTCGGAAAGGCTAAGTGAGACTGATGGCGATTGACATTGTCGTAAAGAATGCGTGACGTCGAGAAGAATCGAAGAAGAGACTAGTTCAAGGCATCGACAATGTCCTGTCGTCAATATATTATCCATGACGTCGTAATAATGGAAATATCGTCAGCATTTAATGTCGCCGCCTGATTGTCCAATCAGCGTGTGCTCCTAAGGGATGGGCGTCTGACAATAAAGGACAACATATGTGACTATTATGCCGCACATCCGTCCTATAAAAGGGAACAGTGATGGCCTAAAATAAAGTAGAGAGAAACAAACGAAAAAGCATCCCGCCGAGCAATACAACAATAAAAACCGCGGTGAAGAAGAAAGAAAGAAAGGAAAACAAAAACACTTAATATGTGTTCTACAAGTTGCAGTCAAGCCACATCGACTGATAAAGTAGAGTTCCAGATAGAAGAAAGCCTGGAGAAGATTTGCGCTATCAAGTCTTACATCAAAAGCATCTTCTTCAAGTCAAGAAGCCAATCCATATCAGGCAGAGGAAACTATTTTCATTACTGTAATCTCTTGTAAGGCTTGCAGGCCAAGAACTTGTAAGATCTGTTTTCAGATCTGAGTGTCAAGCTCGAGGGCTTGAGATCTGTGAGGCTTGAGGGCTAAGGCAAGACTTGCGGGTCTGTGCTGTGTAGGGCTTGAGGGCCTGAGTGTCGAGCTTGTGGGATTGGGTGCAGTAAAGGGGCTTGTGGGCCTAGGATGCAGGCAAGACTTGCGGGTCTGTGCTGTGTAAGGCTTGGGGGCCTGAGTGTCGAGCTTATGGGCTCGGGTGCAGTGAAGGGGCTTGCAGGCCTAGGCTGCTGGCAAGACTTGAGGGTCTGTGCTGTGTAGGGCTTGAGGGCCTGAGTGTCGAGCTTGCGGGCTCGGGTGCAGTGAAGGGGCTTGCGGGCCTAGTCAGCAGGGACTTGCGTGTCTGAGTTGTAAGTCTTGCAAGCCGAAGACGCTGGCGGAGTTTGTCGAGCCTAGCACATTGCTAGGTTGGCGCAGAGGGAAAGAGGACTACTCAAGACACCCTGTCTTGAGGAACATCTATAAGTTCTTGCGTGCTTTCTGTGTTATGCTACTCTAATCTATAGATCTATTAACCAGAAATAAAGAACACCGAAAAGGGGAAACAAAATAATTTGAAATACTTATTCACCCCCCCCCCCCCTCTAGTTGATAAGTCGACACCCAATAACTAACACTTTACAAATAGTGCACTCTTTTCGCCTATCAGGGTGTGCAATTGTGCATTCTGTGCTGGGGGTATGCCTTTGGGGGCTCCCCATGCCTATCATTCTTATTTTGTGGATGTTAGTCTTATTCCCTGTGTGGTTGGAGATTTAATTTTGATTGTGTGCAGGTGGATTATGCCCTTGAGCTGAGCATTGCAATCTGGGTAAATCGCACGACCTTGCGATTATTTTTAATGCACGATTGAAGCAATCGTGTGATTTACTCAGAGATGTTTGTGATGATGTTCATCGTGCATTTTCCTTAACACATGATTGAATCCAATCGTGCATGAAGGAAAACGCATGACCTAACTGGAAGCAGGAAAAATCTGCAGCCTATCCCACCCCGTACATTTTTGGTCGCGCACGAGCATTCTGCTCGTGCGTGAAAAAAAATGCACAGCTTTCCTGTAGGTTCAGGCGCTGTTTATCTCTGTCAATCTCAAGTCCCAAAACTCACGATCGTGCATTTTGATCATGCTTTACTTAAAATTATCGCCTCTATTTAAGCGTGCAGGATCACCTGACCTAGGACGGTTTTTTGGCCTTTTCATTGGCAAGCCGTCGGGAGGAGCGGGAGAGCTCCATTTTCGCCCTCAACTGAGCTCCACCTTGGGAGAGAAGCTCTGACCACCATTTCTTTATGGAACTCTCGATAGAGCTTCGTCTCCGACCACTGCCATTGTTTCCAGCTCTTAAGCTCTGTTTCCGGCCATTTCGTGCTGCGTTTTGGGAAGTTTCCGGCAAGATTACTACCAGCAAAGACTAGTGAAGAAGACAGGATCAATAGAAGTAATTGACAACTCCTTTCTGTACCCCAAATATCAACCATGGACCGATCTCGGACAAGGACTGACAACCCTTGAGTCCAGCCGTGAATCCCGGCAAGGCTTCGTATGCTCGGTTGTATTTCTTCCCCTTTTCTTTATTGTAGTATTTATAATGTGTTTTGAGATGTTTTCATGATGTATAAGAATCCTAACTTTGCTCTAGATGATAATCATGTTTGTGTGATTATGTTGGTGGATTTTATATAAGTAGTGTGCTTGTTCTTCGATCTTGTGTTGTAGCGGGTTGTGATAGTGTCGTCCTAGCTAATGCTAGGAGCGTGCTTGGCGAAGAGGTGATTGCGACCCTCATTGTTCTTCCATCCATTCCATTGCCCATTTGGGTAATCCAACCAAGCAATGTGGTGACGGCGACCCACATTTTATTTCTTATTTGTAGCGTAAAAACACAATCACAAAACCCACAGTTTGGTTCGTTTCACCTTTGCAATTGTTTATTCGAATAGAGAACTCACACTCCCTACCTGCACTCCTCGAGAGATCGATACTTGGGGACTTTCTCCCATTTTTATTACATGAGCGATGGGTGCACTTGTCGTCTGCGCATCATGGTACACCTACCGTAAGGCGTTGTCCTTCTAGCTGACCAGCTCATTATTCTCGTTGACAGACCATCACTTAGTCGACAAAGATACATCCAACAGTAACACCTGTTGGGAATATGGCGTCATCTATCTTCTTGTCAACATAATAGTTCTTCTCATCGATAGATCAGCATTTCTAGTCGACAAAGATACCGCTAGTGGTAACACATACCGTGTAGCATTATCTCTCATATAGTCGACATGATAATATCAAGAAGCTAACACTTCTCATTGATAGGCTAACTCTTCTGGTCGACAAAGTTAATGCTAGCGGTAACAACTACCGCGCGGCGTTAGCATTCTGCTACTAGTTTTCACTTTGATTCATTACCATTAGGAAGTTGGGTATTACACCCACTCATGTTGATCATGACTCATACAAGGTAATCCTATGGCCTTAGGACTACTACCTAGTCTAAGCCAATTAAAAGTGACACATGTCACCAAAAAGGGGGTTTAGTTTAAAATGGGATGTTACAAATCCAATAAACAAAGAAACAATTTCGTCCCTGAAATTTAGGATGGGGCTACGGGGATTGAAGATCAGAATATGAAAAATCTAGTTCATAGTACACTTGAAGAGGTTAACAGTTTAGTATGTCATGAGTTCCACACAACATTAGTAAGGGTCATAACTCATCCACATCTCTTCACCCTCAACCTCTCCCAACTATACTTTCATTATTCTTTATGGTACTTGTAATTAAAATTTATAGTCGATAATATGATCACGGTCACTTATTAAAATCCAGACTAATCTAGTGATGATCAAGTTTAATATTTAGTATCCCATGTCATGTGGAACATCAACTTTAAAAAAATCAAGAAGTAATAACATTAAACCCTCTGAAAATATCATAATCATATGCAAAATTGAGGTCCATAGATGATTTCCAAATGTATAGCTCATGTATTTTCAAAATATACACATCGACAATCATGACTTATTCCACAAAATCATGAAACTTTCTAGGGACGATTATAATGTCATCATACACATGTGTTTTAGTTCACAGGCTCTTCAAAGTCATATCCAAAGAATCATACCCATAATACACCTCTCTTAAACATTGCATGACAGCCACTTGGTTTAAGTTTCATCAATTATTATGGTCAAGTGGCTTAACTATATCAAACAAGCATGAATAATCTTCAAATCTCTACATTCTAATATATAATAGTCATGGTCACTCTTCATAAGATCAAACATGGTATTTTTCTTCTTTATATGTGACTAGCGTAAGTTAAACCCACAACGACCATAGCCAATTCAATTATTTTATTCAACACAAAGGAACTCACATTTCTAATACTTCTGCTTATGCTACATACCATTATCCAAAGCATGAGGGTAAATATTGTCATAAATTTTTACCTTTTTTCCCTAATAAATTAGGATTATTAATATTTAAAGGGGGCATGATTTTCAATAAAATCAACCATAAATAAGTCATATCCAAATGCCTTGAGATGCAAGCAATTCCAAACATAAGTTTAACTCTTAAGAATCTAATTCCTGCCACAAATTCCGTAACACGATGTATCACCTTAAAGAACTAAACTTGGTAACCCTTGTGTTTCCAATAATCCGACAAAATCAAAAATTTGTTCAACCAGTGATGATGAAGATTTATACTGACATTACGACAAAATTTTTGTCTCAGGCTCAAGAAGGAGGAGAATCTATGACACCACACCTTGCATGGGATTATACAATCATTATTCATCTTTAAGAGTATGAGCACTATAACCAAGTCTTACTATTGTCTAGTCCAGATCCTAATTAGACTTTGCATGTCGGTTTTCTCTTGCGATCTAGGGAATTTTATTTTACGAACTTCATTAACCGACAATCATAGACAATAAACATAGTCACAATGGTTGGGTTAATATATTAGAGCATTTAGAAATCGGCTTTGTCAAGGTAATAAGGTAACACGTACCCTTAATTGTACGTATATTCCTTTTTGTCTTATGCCGACTTCCTTTGTTCCAGTAGTTGCATATCTATAACTTGGCATTAACAATCTACATTGTTCAAGACAAACTAATCTTAATATGATCTCAAATTTTTATTGTTGAAGAATTGTGACGATTTAGGTGTGGGAAAACTCATTGCAATACAGATAAGTGAAATAAGTTGCGAAGATTTAAAATTTCTATGGCAACACCAGTCAATACATAACAGGCCCAATAATTGAAGAAATGGGATAATCCCCCGTACATCCAGGGCTGAGTTTCTTCTACCACCAATACGTATTTCATATATGCACACAATCCTTATGGGTATACAATCCTCAACAAGGAATTCTACTACTTATTTCTCACATCACAGCACGTGTATGGTAGTCCCTGAGACTCATTGATATACTATATGTTCTAGGACCTTAGAATTACCATTTATGATAACTTCTCAGGAGTCACTATATGACCAATCCGGGACAACGGTTTCACTCCAGGTATAAATTATTATTTGTCAGTTATATCTTATTTTAGTTATTGATCTTACAGAAATGAAAAAGGAAAATGTCAACATATAGGCATAAAACCAAGCATATAAGTCTCTTACTAATCCGATAGTGTATTATAGGAACCATGTCTCCTTGAGATGGTCCTGTTAGCTTAGGTAAGGGGGTGGTAATATCACTAGAGAAGACAAGTGGAACTATTAGAGTGTCACCCTTGAATACTTACACTCATATTGAACTCTTTCACTTAGTCATTTTTGGTATCCTAATACTTTAGCGAATCAATACCTGAGGTCGATATTAGACTAAGGTACTTCATAAAATTTCTTGCTAAGTCAAATCACAATGGTATAGTAGTCAGGTTGGCACTATTTATATGAATTAGCGGAACATGCAAATGTGAATCCATACATAGGCACAACAATGCTTTCAATGTATTAGTTCGACATCAAACTAAAGTTTGAGCAGAGTGAGCTAGTTGGTTGTTGGACTTTTATTTCATGCTTGTGGGTTGGGTGATGTATTTTGTCAAGATCATTTAGGCACGGATACCATTTGTAAGACCCCACCTCCTGGAAATTGGACACGGCCGATGGGAGTCTTATGCCGAGAATAGCCGCCTTGTGGTAGTACCAACTCACGAGTTAGCATCCACTACAATATTACTATCATGCTGGTAATCTTTTAATATATGTAAGCCAGCCACACGGGGCATAAGAATAATTAGCATGAAATCCAACATCACATTAATAATAAAGAGTAGTCCACAATGTTAATAATAATTTTACAAATATTACATCTCCAAATATAAACTACATAATACAAATGTGGAAGCTCTCAAAAATCTCACATCAACTGTAGGAGAAGTCATAATGCATTGCATTGTCATGTCAGGCCCTATCCCTCTGGCCTGGTGGTCCTCCTAAAATGATGTGGTACAACGAGCGTTATTCAAAAAACTAATAGGTTTCCTCATCCACTCCCCTGACGATTCCAAGGCACCGGGCGGGAGGATGGAAACAAAGGCTACCATATAAGCAGTAATATATATATATATATATGTTGGGTATTGTAGCCACAATAACCTTGATTTGAAGAAGTGTCCCTTGAACTAAGATGAATGTATATTGTATTTGATGTAGCATCTTAGTTATGTGTTTGCAGGATATTATTTGCTAAGTACAAACCAATGGCAGGTTTCAATGAGTCATAAACAAAGGCCAAAGAAATGTAATTCCTCATTTGTGTATACCAAGGTGTTGACTCATTTGAAATCTCTTTATTGGGATGTACTTAATTTTCAAACAGTACGGAGAAGAAAAGTTGAAGTAGTTGCTGAATTCAGGATTGGAAGAATTCTGCCTAAGTCTTTTTCGTCGAGTGGTCTCATGAAATCAAATTGAATTCGTTGAGACAACTCGTGAAGACTTAGTTATTCGTCGAATTTACTCGAGAGGTCTTAAAAAAATTGACAAGTATTTTTCGTCGAGTAAAATTATGTTCACTCGAGAACACTCGATGAATTTGTCGAGTGGTCTGCCGACCTCTCGTGAACACTCGACGAATTCGTCGAGTGCTCTCATGAAATCCTCGAGTGTCCTAAGATCTCTTTCTTCCCATCTCAGCTCATTTTATTAAGTCCTTTTCGTCAAGTCTTATGAGAATTTGTCGAGTGATCCTGTATTCGACAAGTTCATTCGATGAATGCTAACAGAGCGTGATTTCTTCATTTTGCTGTTGATTTTTCCTTTTAGGGTTTCTCCCATGTACAATACACGTGGATCTCATTCCTTAAGACTCATTTATAGTCGTTTGAAGAGGTCCTATAAATACTTAAAAGTGTTGGAACATGGTCTTCCGCATCTCCTAGGTTTGAGAATAACAAATCCTATGTATATTTGATCTTGTGTGTTTAAGTGTGCAGGAAAACAAGTCCACGTGACTCAAGGATAACATACGAAAGAAATGCCCGAGTTTGGAGCAAAAACTCAAAACTGGCCGCTAGAGCAGGCGGTAGCTCAGGCGGTAGCTCCGGCGGTAGCTGTTAGAGCAGGCGGTAGCTGCTAATGCAGGCGGTAGCTGTTAGCGCAGGCGCTAGCGCTTGAAAGCGCAGAAATGAAATTCAAGTTGGCGGGATGCATATATAGATAGCAGATAGCGCTAGCGGTAGCTGATAGCGCTGGCGGTAGCGCAAAGCAATAGAGGAAGGCGGTCGGCTTGCTTAAAATGAAGGATTCTCACGCAGAGAATATTTTCTAAACCGGGATAGCGTCGGCGGTAGCGATAGCGCAGGCGCTGGCTCCAAGACTATAAAAAGGACCCCTTGGATCCGTCTTCTTCATCCTATTGAGATCCAAAATTCCAGAGCTTTGTGCCACAACATAGAGAGGAAGGTTCAGAGAGATACTCCCACAAATCCATGAAGGCTTAAGGAGATCCGTGGAGAAGATTTCAACACGTGTCATCATCATGACGAAAGACTGCATCGACTACGATCATACTCTGCGGGTCTTCGTCTACTTCTCCAAGAGGTCCATATAGGGAGTTCTTATATTGTTGTTTATTTATTTCACATCTTTTCTTATAATCGTTTAGTGAACTCGCCTCGTGTTGGCGACTAGGTCTGGTTAGGACTTAGGGCAGAAATTTGCCACGTGTTGGCGAATAGGTCTCGGGTGTAGGTCTAGGGGGTGCTCGAGGCCATATCCAGAGAAGGGTTGGCTAGAGCAGCTTGAGGCCGTATCCGGGGAAGGATCGACTAAAGCCACCGGTTCGTGGGAATACGAGTTGGTATATAAAACAAAAAGAGTCTTTCATATTTCGCTTTGATTTCTAGCGTCAATGAAATCAAAATTTTGTAATCAATTTTATTAATAATAATCATGTCTCTCTTTGTGTAATAAAATTGATTTGTTCTTCATTTCTCTAAATTGTTTATTATCCTCTCCTTTATTATAAAACAATTTAGATCTTTATTTATAATCACTATTTTGATCTCTAATCATAAGCAAGGATTTCAAAATTTAATATAAGTTTTTAAAACCCTTATTCACCCCCCCCCCCCTCTAAGGGCACCTACCGATCCAACAAAAAGATGTTTCTGTAAACCCTAATCGTGCTAAGTTTGAAAAGAAAACATCGTAAGTTCCGTCTACCATCCTCGTTCTCGCAAAGAAGGTTTTCTCCCACTGACAAGTTCTTGACACGATTCTTCTTCAAGATTCGACTCAACAAGATCAATATGTTCAGATTCATTCAAGTGATTTATAGATCTTGTAGTGTCGACAATTTTTCAGATCCAATACTTCAAGTCAGAGATTTCTTCTTCCCCGTTCAAGATCAAGTTCTCATCTCATTCAAGGAAGAAGAAGATCCATTTTCTCAGATTAGAAGAAGTTGAATCTCCTTGAGATTCTAAGAGATTGATTTTCAATCTAGAGTTTTGTAAACACCATGTACATATCTTGTAGGAAGTTTTTCTTTTGAGTTCTTGTAGATCCAAGTTTAGAAGATCGAGTTTGAAGGAGAGTTTGTTCTCTGAGCTTTTTGTAGGAGAGGTTGTTCTCCGAGTTTGTAGGAGTTGTACTCCGAGTTGTAAGATTATTTATAATCTGAGATTAGTGAAGTAGCCTAGTCTAGCCGAGCGTGCTAGATAGGTGAGGCGGGAAAGTGGAGTACCCATACCGGGGAACCATTATAAATCCTTATGTTTGTATGTGCTCTTTGTTTTCTGTGTGCTTATCTTTCTAGATTTTAATTCTGCTTAAAAAGCCATAGAACTCACCTATTCACCCCCCCCCCCTCTAGGTGAATTAGGTACCAACTAGATACTTTCAACTGGTATCCGAGCGAGGTTGTTCGTTAAGAGGTTAACACCTTGAACAAACTCCTCCATCTAGTTGTTCAAAGACACCATGTCTGAAATGGATAGAAACAAGCATTCTTCCATGAAGCTGCCAGTTTGAACAAAGGAGAACTTCCCCATGTGGAAGGAAAGAGTAAGGTTTTACATGGAACTCGCCGATCCAAAGATTTTCTAGATAGTTGAAGAAGGTCCTCACATTCCCATGACGGCATCTACATTCAATCTTGTTGTACAAGTTCCCAAGAAGATTCTTGAATTGACGAAGAACGAGATTGCTCTTGTTGCCTTGGAAAACAAGGCAAATATATAATTGCCAGTGTTATAGATGACTCTATGCTATAGAATCTCTCCCACTGCAAATCTACTAAAGAGATGTGGGATTTTCTGGTCGTCTTGATGGAAGGTTCGGAAGAAGTAAGGGATGATCAAAGATTGCTGCTAAATCAAGTATACGAAGCTTTCAAGAAGGATCCAAGGGACTCTATTTCCGACACATATGAGAAGTTCTTCAAGAACATCAACGGTCTAAGGAACTATGATCCGGAATTCACCGTTTGTGAACTAAATGATAAGTTCTTGAGATCCCTGATGAAAGAATGGGATACCAAGGCTATTGCCATCAGGGAATTCATAAAGTTTGCTATGATGGAGCACAGATTCTATTTGGGAAGCTGATTCCCATGAATTGAAGCTCAGCATCAGGAAAACTGAGGAAGAAGGCAACAGGACTTCTGGAAAAGAGAAGTTCATAGCTCTGAAGGTCGAAGGCTCAAAGAAAGGTAAGATCATGTTGTAGTGAGGACACAGTCGTCAGAGGAAGATGATGAGTCTGTGGCTTGCTCATCAAGCTCAGACATGTTCGATAGAGAGTTCTCCTAACTCTCTAATCAATTCAAGAGATTGTTGAACAAAAGGAAGCAGAGGAGAGGCCAATCCTCCTCATCGGATCACAGAAGAGCAAGACGTGATGGTCAACATCACAAGAAGGGTCACATCAATGATAGGTATAAAACTAAACCGAACAAACATACTTCGACTGAAATTATTTGTAACTGCTGTAATAAGCTAGGGCATGTAATTGCGAAATGCTCGTACAAGAAGAAAGATGGTTTGAGAAAGGAAGATAAGAAATCTTTCAAAAGTAAAAAGGGGGAAAAGAGCTTTTTGGCTAAAATGTCAAAAACTCTGAGCGAAAGCGACCTAGATGAGTCAAGCTCATACGAAGAAGCCTACTTCAGGCTCATTGCTCAGACCGACGAGGAAAATTAAGACACCCCCTATGAGGGGAAGGTAAATTCACATTCACCTCTTTCTGAATATGAGACGAAATCCATTGCGGATGAAGGCTATTCCTCTGAGGAAGACTCGGCTATACTAGTTTAGTATAAAGCTCTATTGAAAGGATGTGACAAGTTCAGCAAGGTAGTCAAATCTCAGACAAAAGAGATTGAATCTCTCAAGACCGTGGAATCAGATCTGAGGGAAGAAATTGAAAAATTACATGCTTTCAGAGATAAAGTCCAACTCTTGAAGGACAAACTCAAAACCTCTGTTGAACTATTAAAGCAGAAGGAGAAATCCATAACTGAGTTGGAAGGAAAGCTTATGGTTGAGAGAAAGCTAGTGGAAAGCTTTTCTAAAACGAAGACCACCCTTCCACTTATTGACGGCTTTTCAGCTCCTGCGAAGGGTAGCGGTATTGGTCATCAGACCAAGAAAAGTAAGGGTGCTAAGAAAAGAGCTGTTAAGGGTAAGGGTAAGGCCGATCAAAGTCAACCTTCTTTCAAGAAGGTAGTTTTTCCTACAAATACATATGACTTTGAAATGCCTTATGGTCACTTTACGAGACCAACTCACGTTGAGTCAAGTAAGGGCAACCAGTGATGGAGCCGACCCCGAAACTTCGGAATGACTGCTTTCAAAGCACCTTACAAAGAGATAGTCCTCAAGGACTATGGTTCATTCATGCATGGACCGTCAACAAAGAAAGCACAAAAAGAAAAATCTGTTGCTACGAAACCACTTAAGAAGGAGCTATGTGTTTGCTGTAATCATGAGCCTTCTTTCTCCAAGTTGGTAGCTCCTGCTAGATCCCCCCCCCCCCCCCCCCCCCCCGTTCAAAGAGTTAAGCATGAGGGAAAAAGAAGGTACAACAGATTTGATTGTTGGTGTTGTGGCAAAGTTGGTCACTTCGCCATGGATTGTTGGTTTAATCCAAAGAATTCTAGAATTCCATTAGATCATAATGCAAGGAAGACCACTCGCAATATTAACACTCTAAATGGAAGTCGTCTAACGAGAAGCCAAGGACCCAAATCATTTTGGGTTCCTAAAGGCGATTGATTGTTGATTGCAGGTACATCAAAAGGCCAACAACACGCCCATATGTTATTTGGACAGTGGATGTTCGCGGCACATGACCGAAACAATAAGCCTATTACAAAACTACACCCCAATCAAGGATAGTCCAAAGGTTATCTTTGGTGGATCTAATCGAGGGAACACAAAAGGCTACGGTAAGATTTCCAACGGTATAGTCTCTTTCACAGACGCAGCTTATGTTAAGGGATTACAACATAATCTTATTAGCATAAGTCAATAATGTGACAGGCTATATGGTTGAGTTCTACAAGGATAAGTGCTTGATAAAGTTGTCAGATACATCAGAAACTATTTCAACAGGCACTATGAGTAGAAATATTTTCTGCTTAAATTTCCTTTATTTAGTTTCTTCTACTCCAGTATGCTTTTTAGCAAAAGATAGTGCGTCTCTTTGTGACCAATGGCCCAAGAGACTAGCACATATTAATTTCAAAACTATAAATATGTTATTTTCTCATAGCTTAATGCGTGACGCACCTAATGTTAAGTGAATTATATAGAGACCTTGTCATGCATGCCAAATGGATATGCAGACTCAAGCTAACTTTAAGAGCATAATTGGCAATGATTCTACCAGATGTTTATATCTGCTTCATATGGATCTTTGTGGTCTCATGCCAGTTAGGAGTTTAGGAGGTAAAGCTTATATGTTGGTAATTATTGATGACAACTCACGTTTTTCTTTGGTATTCTTTCTAAAACACAAGTCAGATACTTTTGACTCTTTCACTAATTTTGTCAGGCAAATCCAGAATGAACTAAACTGCTTCGTAGTCAAAATCAGAATTGACCACAGAACAGAAATCAAGTCTCGGGCTATGACAGAATTTTGTGAAAGCTTAGGTATCTTGCATGATTTTTCCTCTCCTCATACTCCACAACAAAATGGAGTTGCCGAGAGAAAGAATAGGACACACATAGAGGCAAGCAACATAATGTTGCATGATTCTTCTCTTCAGGAATATTTCTGGGCAGAAGCCGTCAACACTGCTTGTCACATGCAAAATAGAGAACTAATCAACAAGAACAACCATAAGACACCTTATGAACTTCTAAAAGGCAGGAAACCAATTGTATCTTAATTTAAAATCTTTGGCAATAAATGCTTCGTGCTTAACAATGGGAAGTATTACAAAACTAAGTTTAGTGAAAAGTGTTTTGAAGATTTTTTTTAGGCTATAGTAGCCATAGTAAGGCAGATAGGATTTTCAACAAGAAAACTCTGGTTGTAGAAGAATCAATAAATGTTGTATTTGATGAGACAAGTATGCTTCACAGCAGCTCTTCTAGTATTTTTGTTGAAGATGCAGGTGCATGTTTGAAACTGAAAGAACTAAACATGGATGAAGTCATCAAAGAAGATGCTCCAGGGACAGTTTCAGTGAATGATCCAATCACACCTGAAGAAGAACAACCTCAAGAAATAGAAGAGGTAATAGAAGCAGAGGAACCTGCTATAAGGAATGATGCAAGAAATTTGGTGATCAAACATCAGAGAGATCACCCAGCAAATCAAATCATCGGAGATACTAGAGTCGAAATAAGGATAAGAAGAGGTACAACAAACGAAGTTTTGCATTTAAGTTTTCTTTCGCAGGTTGACCCAAAGAAATTTTATGAGGCCAAATAGGATGCTTCATGGATTATTGTAATGCTAGAGGAGCTCAATCAATTCAAAAGATGCAATGTTTGGAAGCTAGTGCCAAGGCCTAAAGGTCAGAATGTCATAGGAACTAAATGGGTTTATAGAACCAAGCTGGATGAAGATGGTGTAATCATCAAGAACAAGGCCAGACTTGTTGTCCATGGTTACCGACAAGAAGAAGAGATCGACTTCGATCAAACTTATGTTGCAATGTCAAGACTCGAAGCGATCAGGCTGTTTCTAGTGTATGTTGCTCACAAGGGATTTAAGGTCTATCAAATGGACACGAAGTTAGCCTTCCTTAATGGTAATCTAAAGGAAGAAGTATACGAAGAACAACCCCCAGGTTTTGTTGATTCCTCCCACCCTGATTATGTTTATTTCTTACATTAAGAGTTATATGGTCTAAGACAAGCACCCCGAGCATGGTATGAGACCCCCTCTAGCTTTCTTCTTGAGAACAAATTCACAAGAGGACGGATAGATAAGAAATTATTTCTTAGGGAAGTAAAAGGCAAGATTTTGCTAGTGCAAATCTATGTCGACTACATTATCTTTGGATCTATGGATGATAACCTTTGCAGAAAGTTTTCTAACTTGATGCAAGGGAAATTTGAAATGAGTAGTATGGGTGAGCTGAAGTATTTCTTAAGACTTCAGGTGAAACAATTTTAAGATGGAATGTTCATCTCTCAGATGAAGTTCACCAAAGAGTTGATTAAGAAATTCAGAATAGAGAATGCAATCTCAATGAGGACTCCAATTGGTTCTAATATGACTCTGGACACGGATGAAAAAGGGAAACCCTTTGATGAAACCAAGTACAGAAGGATAATTGGATCCTTGCTTTACCTTACTGCCAGTAGAACAGACATAATATTTTAAACATATGTTTGTGCTAGATTTCATGTGAACTCTAAGGAATCTCAGTATGCTACTATAAAGAGGATTTTAAGATACCTTAAAGGAAAACTGAATCTTGGTTTATGGTACCCAAGAAGTAAAGACTTCAAACTAAAGGTATTTTCAAATGCTGGTTTTGCAGGTAGCAGGGATGACAGGAAAAGCACTTCCGGGACATGCCAATTTCTTGGAAGGAGGCTTGTCTCTTAGAGTAGCAAGAAACAGAATTGTGTAGCAATTTCAACTGCTGAATCAGAGTATATCTCCACAGGAAGTTGTTGTGCACAACTTTTGTGGATAAGGAATCAGCTTGAAGACTACAACATGAAGTTGAAGGAGATTCTAATGTTCTGTTACTCATAAAGTGCAATTGCAATTGCAAACAATCCAATCTCTCACAGCTAGAGAAAGCACAAAGAGATTTAATTTCACTTCATCCGGGAGCATGGGGAGAACAAGGACATCAACCTCAGTTATGTCCCGACCGATAGGCAAGTTTTTGATATTTTAACGAAGATGCTTGATGAGACCAAGTTCAACTATTTCAAGTTAGAACTTGGTATGATGAACAAGGAATCTTTAAGAAAAGATCAAAAGAATCAAGCTCAAATCAGAAAATCGGGTCTATCAAAGAAACTAAGGGATCTACATGAGTCAATTCGACGAATTCGTCGAGTCTTCAAGAATCAATTCGACAAAAAGTTATTTTCGTTGAATCATTTTGACGAATTGAAGAATTGTCTCGAGACATTTCGACGAATCGTTGGGTCAATCTCGTCGAATGTTATTATTCCAGATTTTCAACCTAATTACTTTATTTATTGGATCTGAAAAGTCTTTTCTTCTAATAGGCACGCGACACTACTCTCCTTAAAATATCATATATATATAAATAAATATATATATATGTGTTTAAGGGTTTCACGAGTCACACATGTATTCTTGCCGAACCCTTTCGTCGATTCGTCTTCCTCGTCAAATCTCTCCGTCGAATCAAGAAACAATGTCTCGCAAGAGATAAGGTTGGCTTTAGGTAGGGGGAGAACTGGTCAAGACTAAATTTAGTAGCGCAACAGATGAGTTCAAAAATGTCATTCTTTGCTTGGAAGTAGCCGGTTTTCTTTCATTTTCGAACATCCCTGTCGCGTGCTTGACAGAGATTTTCTGGATTTCTTCAAGAATGCAAAAATTTGACATAGTGGAGAGGTCATCAAGTCACCAGTGAGAGGTAAGGTAATTAAAATGAAGCCTTCAAGGTTATCAAAATTTCTGCGATTATCGGATGTTGAAGAATAAGACTGTCTATTTGAAGAGGATCACAACAGGGCTTTGTTGTTTTGTGGATTGCCAAGAGGGACCACTGATGTTCGAAGGAAGTTCATGAATGGAGAAGGAAAGCTTATTTCTGATATTCTGGGAAAGGTTTTGCATTACAAGGTAGGTTCTCATGACTACCTCTCTATTGACATCTTCAAGTTAGTAGCAGATGTAATCTGTTGGAAGAGGGTGAATTGGGGTCTGATTTTATTTGAAAAGATAAAGGCTATTTTGATGATTCCTTAGTTTGGAAGGATCATCTCTCTTTACCTAAATCAACTAGATGGATACCAGTTTGATATGGCTTTTGGAAGCCCTATTCATCACCTGAAGATTATTGATTCTTCAATTCTATCAAGATGGGAAAGAAAGATTGTAAGACTAGGCCTGAAGAAAGCTGTAGAAGTGGAAGAAGATGAGGAAGAAGAGGAAAGCCACCAACCTTCTCCTTCAAGGTTTGTTCCTCAATTTGAGATACCACCATCTCAAGGGGAGAGCTCTCAAGATCTTATTGTTTCATCAGTCTAGGGGGAGTGCACTAAGGCTCCAGTTTCATTAGTTCAAATAGAGGCCTCTCCAGCTTTGTCAGCCCCACCAGCTCTGCAAAGTCAGTTTCTGCTTTTATTGACAATATTGAGAAATACTATAATCTGGTCCCTGGGAACTATTCATAGAAGATACTTGATCTTCCTGCAAGGGAGCCAGAAAGGAAATCTAATGATGATTCTGAGGATGTGGATGATATTGCTGATGATGAAGGTCATGCTGGCAATGATGATGCCAATGATGTTAATGGTGCTGATGATAGTGATGTTGACGATGGTGATGATGGTGGTGATGGGCCAGAGACTGAGCTAGTTTAGGCAACTTGTATTGTTGAGAAAGAAACTGCTCACCTTTCTTGTGAAGGAGATGTGCCTAAAGAGATAGAACCCACATCTGGTGGAGTTCTTAGTGTTGATGTTGTGCTCCTATTCAAGAAAGGTCTCCTGCAATGTCTGAGGGGGAGCCTGAGAAAGAGGACCGTCATGTCCAAGCCACAGAAATTCTGTCAGGAAAGGATGAAGGAGAGGATGTGCAATCTGCTCTTCCTACTCAGGAAAATGTAGTGCCTTTGAATGTGCCCTCTCTAGGGGAGTTCAGTCTGAAGAGCTCATGTTCATTGATGAAAGCCAAGGCACTCCTAATGTTCATAGTACTCCTGCTCCAGTTGCCTCAACCTCCAACTCAAATTTGCTTTAATCTATTGAGGCCTTGCTCAAGACTCAAGCAGAACACTTTGAATTTTCAATGAAGCAAGTATTTAACAAGGTTAAAGAAGTAGAATCAGATATAAATAATGGCCTAGCAGAGGTGAAGCACACTGTATCTACCTCGATAAATGACCTGGATAATTGCTTTACTAATGATGTAAAGGCTGTTGTTGGATCTGTAGGTGCCCTTACGAGTTGGGGGGGGGGGGTGAATAAGGGTTTTAAAAACTTTTAATATATTTTGAAATACTTGAAATATTAGGAGATCAAAATAGTGTAAAACAAAGACAAATTAGGTGAAACAAAATAGAGACATGATTTTATTAATATGAAATATAGTATTACAAAATTTAACTTCTTATAATGCTAGAAATCGAAGGCGAAGAATTAAAATGTCTTTTGGTTTTCTATCCTGACGCGTATCCCCATGAACCAGTGGCTCTAGCATATCCTCCCCCGGATACGGCCTCAAGCCACTCTAGCTAATCCTCCCTTGGATACGACCTCGAGCACCCCCTAGATCTACACCGTAGACCTAGTGGGCAACACGAGGTGAATTTCTGCCCTAAGTCCTACCCAGAGCTAGTCGCCAACACGAGGCAAATTTCTACGTGATTATAATAATAAAGAGACAATAACAATATGAAAAACTCACTCTATGTGGATCTTCAAAGAAGTAGACGAAGGCCCGCAGAGTATGATCGTAGTCGATGTGGTCTTTCTTCATGATGATGAAGCGTGTTAAAATCTTCTCCACGGATCTCCTTAAGCCTTCATAGATTTGTGGGAGTATCTCTCTAAACCTTCCTCTATATGATATGGCCCGATGCTCTGGAATTTAGAAGTGGGAGAGGATGAAAAATACGTAGCCAAGAGGTCCTTTTTATAGCTTTCGAGATAGTGTCTGTTCTAGAGCTATCGCCGCGCTATCCTTGTTTATGCAATATTATGCGTGTGCGTATCTTCATTCCAAGGAAACCTTTCTAAAAATACTCTTTAGCTTGATGAGTCCAATTTATATACTGTTTTTCGGACTCATCCGGGCTGCTTTTCCTGCTTTTGTTCTTTAGTTTTTGTTTGTATTTGTTTATTTTCACCTTGTTCATACTTGTGCTTGAAGTGCCTGTTGTAGTGTGCAATTGCACACTACGTTGCTGGGGGTAAGCACACTCTGCTCCCCATCGTGTAGTTTCTTTTTTATGCTGGTGCTGGATGTGTATTCCCAGCTAGGCTGCAATGCTTGCAGGTGGCTGATCCATCCCCTTTTGCCCAGAAATCATGACTGTGTACAACGCACGATCATTCGTTTTTATTAACGCACGGATAGACGTGGTCGTGCGCCTTCATCTGGGTAGAAAACAATGATCTGATTTTGATCGTGCGTCTTTTATGCACTGGCAGTTTCCCGTGCGTGAAGGAATCGCACGATCAGCCTGTTTAGCCTTGATTTTAGCTTTTCTGAATTTACCCGTGCGTTTTGACGCATTGGCGGATTTGCTCGTGCGCGAGTAAATCGCACGAGCACTCCAGGTCTTTTTCCTGCGCTATTCTCTATTATTAATATCGCACGGTCTACGCACGGTCGTGCGTTCGACCGTGCGTGACCTATTTTCTGATCTTTCTCTATAAAAGCTGCAGCTTTCAACCTAAATCGGGGATCGTACATCTATTCCGCTTTTTCTTCCGCAAAAGGAGTTCCAGCTCCGTACACCTCCACCTTTCCATGAGGGCATGGCCCTAGGCCTCCTCCATCATCCTCAAGCTCCAAGGAGAAGGATCTAGCTCTTCATACACCAATATCCAAGGAGAAGGAAGCTTGGTTGTGCAGCTGAATCGTGACACGAAGAAGACGGGCCATTGGGTGATAGTGACATCCTCCTCTACCCCGGATGCAGTTGAGGACCGAGCTTGGACGCGGATTGATAACCCAGTGATTCCAACCGTGAACCCTCAGCAAAACTTCGGATTGGGTCGATTCCTCAATTTCTCCTTCTTTGTATTTTGTGTTGTAATTGTTAGATCCTTTGTATTTAGATGATGAACACTATAGACCTTGCTTTATAAAGTTATTTCATGTCTATGTGAATGTATCTTTTTGTCTATATGTGTGTATGAGGTGCGCCACCATCCATTTCCCATTCCGCTGTCACGTTCGTATCCCGCACTAGCAATTGCTAGTGGCGTGCTTGTCGACGAGGTGCTTGCGACCCTCATTCCGTAAGACTACTCATCCATCCGCCTAGTGAAGCGTGGCATAGCGGCCCGTGTAATCCATTCGCCTAACGAAGCAGCGCGCTCAAGGCCTACACAGTTTGATTCTGCTTGCCTACTCGTCCATCCGCCCTTGCAAAGATACAGTGAGCTTCACAATGCATATTATGCCCTTGCCTGATACTCATATCAGGCATTATTTTCTCACCGATGTTTAGGGAACTGTTCCATCTTCATTTCGGTACCTTTTGCTGAAACGTGAGCGCAAACAGTTACCTGACCATTTTCGCTTTCACCCACCTATTAGTTAATTTGCATTTTAAGTGCTTGTATAAGTCCCGTTGCGGGGACATGTAGCCCAACAGTTATCTAGGTTTAGGAGTAGCTAATTTAGATTTTATTATCTTTAGTTTTAACTTCTTTTTGCTTTCTGCTATTGGTATCTCTTGTTTTTGGAGAGTTTTTCGTGAACAACGCGCCCTGTGGAGTTTGTTGTTTGGCAATTGCTGTTGTCGTGTTCTTCCCTGTTCCTTGCGTTCTTGCTATAGCGTGCAAATTTTTTCTGATCCTGCCGGCTCGAAGAATTTGATGAAATCTTAGAGAAATTTGTAAATGCACGACCAGATTGTCTGTGCGAGTTGGGATCGCACGACTGTGCGATTTTCATTTTGTATAAACCGGCCCCTGCCCTGTCGAAAATTGCACGCTGGCCCTAATTCCTGCGTTCTCTCCTCCCGTGCATTTCGCGAAACCCTTCTCTCCCGTGTGCGATTCCCCTCCTTCCCATCCATCGCCTCTTCATTCTCTCTTCCTCTCCTCATCTCCCTCACTTCCAGGCTGTTCGGAAGCATCCATGGGTGTCAAGAAGGTCGTGAGCCTATTTCACCGCAGAGGTGGAGCTTCCTCCTCAAGATCTGAGGATACTAGTGCTGAAGCAATGCTGTAGTTTGGGAGGCCGGAACTCCTGGAAAGGTACAATTTGATGAGCCGCAAAACGTTCCTCGATCATCGCTTTGTTTCGGTTGCGGACCTTCGAGTTGTCAATTTGGATGTGGAGGTAGGAAGGTTACTCAATGTGGGATCATGGGGAAACCTCTTCTCCATCACGGAAGAAGGCTACCGTGAACTCACGCTTGAGTTCCTTTCCACCATCCGCATCATTGACCAAGTCGATGATGTAACTGGAGAGCCTACGGCGGTCTCATTTCGTATGAAGGGCCGCAACCATACCATGAGCGTTGGCCAACTGGCGGTTTGCGCAGGGATCTACACCCACAATGAACTCTTACAGACGGACATTATCCACCATTCTGATGAGTTACCGGAGGGAGTATCTCCGAGCGATTTTTGGCAGTCCATCACAGGACGGGATCAGCAGTATGAGGCTCGTGCAGCGAAGTCTACCCACATCATCTCCCCCGCGCTCCGTTATGTCCAGCACCTGATTGGGCACAGCATCAACGCCCGCACCATGAGCCAGTATGTTGCGGGGTGGCAGGATCTCCTTTATCTATACAGCATACAACAGGGTGTGCCTCTCCATCTCGGACGAGTGCTTGCCCAGTATCTTCTTCGCCAGGCCACTTATCTCCCCCTGAAGTCTATTGGAGGCTCACATTACATCACGAGGATCGCCAAAGGGCTTGGCATTTGGGATTCACTTCTTCCCATGACTAATGTGTCCTGGGGTTTTCATATCTCTTTGACCATGATGGTAGCGTTTAAGCTCATCAAGAAGGTACAGATCAGTGACAACTGGGGATACCAAGCCCGTGAGGTTGGGTCAGGACGTGTGGAGCATACTGCTCATGCCGACGCTATTGAGCCTAGCACCTCGGCTAGGGCGGGTAGGCAGCCCTCTGATGCCCCCCATTCCGCATCCCCTGCTGCTCAATGGAACGCCCCGCGGCAAAGCATCGAGCAGCAGTATCCAGATTTTTATGACAGATTCGTGCGCATGGAGGATGCTATGGCCATGCAGTACGAGCTTTCTTCGCGGATTGGCGCCCATTTTGGAGTCGATCCTCCTGTTGCCCCTGCCAGAGCTTCTACATCGTGATCTAGGCGGATGCGCACTCCTCCTCCCCCTTCGCAGTACCCTCCGCCATCTTCCCTGTGATTGTCCTGATGCAGCTTCCTGGGCGTTTAGTTATTTTGTATTCTTATTACTTTTAATCTATCTTAGATATACTCTTGGAGGATCCTGTTCCGCATATTATTCTGCTAGGGCATCGTCCCTAGGGTGTGGTTTTGGACAGCTTTAATTCTCTGATTTAGTTGTTTATCATTATTGTATTGATTGTCTCTGCCGCATATTCCCTTCCTTTTTTATGATGAATGTCAGTGCGGGCTGTATTATCTTTGTTTTTGTGGGTTTGGAGATGTCAGTTTGCAGGTATGATGACATTTTTTTTGGGCGGACCCATTTATGCTAGCTCTCGCATGGTGGATGCAGAAGGAGAAAAACTTAAAGAAGGAATTACCGCACTTCTTGTTGAAATTTTGAAGTGGAGTGGAGGAGACTGGGCGGTCTGATTTTGAGAGACCACCAAGACCGCGCGGCTTGTTCTTGTGTTTATTCTGCCAGTCTGGCTCTGTCGGGTTGCTCTGGCGGACTGCTGGTTCTGCCGGTCTGTTCCTTATAGTTGCGGTCTGTTCCCGAGTTGTTCTGTTGGTTGGCCTGTCTTTCTTGTTGGAAGACTGGGCGGTTTGTTCCTATCTGTGACCGCCTGTCCGGGCGGTTTGTGCTTGGCAATCTAGCGACTTGTTCTAAGTCGGCTAGATGGTTCCTGGTTTGCTCCTGGTGGTCTAAGGAAGGAGTACCTTTGTGACCGCGCGGCTTGTGCGCGGTCTCGTATTCGCACGGCCTGTGCGCGATCTCGTCTGCTGATCTGCGTCTTGGTCGGATGATCGTCCAAGTGGTCTGATCGCGCGGTCTGCCTTATGAGACCGCTGGCGATCTGACGGGTGGTGATTGTATCTCTCTGATACGCAAAACTATGCTTGCAAACGATAACGTCAAGTGTACCGTATCGAATGTAGTATAGGTTATAAAAACCAAGGTCGTATTAGACTCGGGGCGGTTGAGTACTCTTAGTTCAAGAAAATCTCTATTATTTTATCAATTAAAACTTAGAGTTGGGTTGCAAAAAGAAAATAAAACAATGAAGAAGGAGAAGAATGAGAAATAAGTGAATAAGAAAAAAAACTATTTTATTGATAGGAGAAATTACAAACTATGAAACGGGAAGCAACAAACTATTTAATTGAATATGCGAATTGCATAAAGAAAGATGATTGCAAGAACTACTTAAAACATAAAAATAATACAAGAAATGAAAGTTCTAAACCTAAGAATTCGTCTCCAAAACTTCTTCCTGAACATCTGCTGGAGCTGGCTTTTTATAGCTGATAATTCTGGGTACACGCCCTCGGTCACGCCCGTGACCAAGGGTGTGTAAGGAGCGCGATCATCTCGGAGCGGAAAGGGCGCAGTCTGGAATTAATGCAAGCGATTCGGGCGCGTCACGCCCTAGGTCACGCCGGTGACCTAGGGCGTGTAACCTTCAAAACGTGCTGCTGACGGGAATCTTCGGCGGGAAGAAGCGGGGAGTGGCGCGGGATGAGTCACGCCCGTGACATTGAGTTACGCCCCTGGTCACGCCCGTGACCTGGGGCGTGTAAATTTAATTGACGTGGCAGGCTAATTCTGGATGCTTGCGGCGAGTCGCGGTCGTGACATTGGGTCACGCCCTTGGTCACGCCCGTGACCTGGGGCGTGTACTTGGCGAATTCTTCATGGAACGCACTCGTTGTGGCGGAAACAGGTCTGGAACACCACGCAGGTTACACGCCCATGGTCACGCCCGTGACCTTGGGCGTGTACTTGAAGTTTTTGTCCAATGCGTCCAAAAAAACCTGAGATATACAGAAAAAGCTTAAGTTAGTTTATAAAATTGAAAAGATAATAAATTTAATAAGAAAAGCATAAAAACTATATAATTTCATATTAAAATTATATTAAACTTATATTAAAAGATGTGTACAAAAAGTACTCATCAAACACCCCCATACTTACTCGTTTGTTAGTCCCGAGCAAACAACTTTTCATAGGAGTAGAAAAATTTAAATACTAGAAAAGAATTTTGAACTCAAGGAATAAAAACGCGAAGTCTTACGCCTACGTGTAGAGATCCTAGTTGAAAGATCTATTCAGCATAATGATTAGCTTATAATTTTCAATAATGCGAATTAACAAATTGCTTTTACTTTTAAATTGAAAGTTCGGCAAATTCTAATGCTATTCAGGGAGAGGGTAGCGTGTTTTCTAAGATCAATATTACCCAAAATTGAGTTTCGGGATAGCCTCCAAAGAAATCCATCAATGACGATGGCCATAGGCTTGCCCTGTCGCACTCTCTCCACTACACAAGTATATTGTTATAACTTAAAGATCAAAAGGGCTTTCATTAGGAGTGAAACTTGGCTTAGGTATATGATTTGGATTTGGAAATCAAAAAGATAGAATATGACGGCTAAGAATCACACTAAACCAAGGTGAGAGTTACCCAAAATTATCCAAAATTTAAACCTCGCATAAAAGTTGTTATGAAGCAAAACTCTCATATTTTTCAAAAATGAGGCCATGAATACTTTTTTTATATTTTTTTTTCACAGTTGGCCAATAATTTTTCATATATATTTTTTATATCCCCTTTTTTTTCATAATAGCTCTGAATAAGAAGTTGTAATTTCCTTATTTTCACAATTGAACCCATTGCATAATTTTAATAAATCTCAATTATTTAGTGTGATCATGGGCTGGATGTTTTGGCTTTGGTGAAAATGAAAGGTGGAGGTAGCAAAGGAAATAAGGTAAGGCCCAAAGTGTTTAAGCAATGAAAAATTTAAAAAGGTGGGCAAACAGGCACAAACGATCAAAAGGTGGCCTAAATCACTTCTAAAAACTATGACAAAACTATGTAAATGCTTCGAGAATCGCTAGAGGCAAGTTCTAAACATCGAGAAAGGACACCCTTCCGTTCAAAATGTGTAATATTTCTCTAGTAAGCTTCTACATACTCACTTGAATTATTCTCAAATTCTACCGGATTCAAGGTAAAAGTAAAACAAGAATTGTTTTTTTTCGCAGTTAGAAAAACATAAATCTAATTTTATGCTGAATAGTTAATTTGACATAGAATTCTACAAACGCGTGCGTTTAACTAGGAACACTGCATGAGTCAACAATTTTATTCCAAAATTCAAAATCTAATGAAGTATATAAAATTCCCTACTACACTAAACAAAAGCAAATCTACTAAGGATTTTGCAAATGAGTAAGTATAAAAATTCAGCAAAAAATAGATTAACTTTTTTTTTATTAGATTAAAAATATTTATATATATATATATATATATTTTTTTTTGTCAACTATAAAGTAGAAATATAAAGAAAGCAATGCTACACCCCCATACTTAAAATTAAACATTGTCCCCAATGTTTAAAACTAAGTATGAAGAACACCTGAAAGAAAAAAACTTTTTTTTAAAAAAATACATTAAATTAAAGATAAGCAAGGGGTGCCTCCCAAGAGCGCTTTCTGATGCAGGACGACCCGACCCGACCCGGTCGGCGGATAAACACCGGCTCTCGGAACACGTTCAAGCACGCCCGCTCCCTAGGTCTACAGCCCTAGCACCCCAACCCGTCTCCGCGCCTGTTCTCAGCGCGGCGGGTTGTTGAGGCTGGGGATCGAACCCCAGACCTCCTTGATAAGAACCTCTCCTAACAGGCCTTATCACCAACTGACCTGGTCAGTTGGTGATAAGGCCTGTTAGGAGAGGTTCTTATCAAGGAGGTCTGGGGTTCGATCCCCAGCCTCAACAACCCGCCGCGCTGAGAACAGGCGCGGAGACGGGTTGGGGTGCTAGGGCTGTAGACCTAGGGAGCGGGCGTGCTTGAACGTGTTCCGAGAGCCGGTGTTTATCCGCCGACCGGGTCGGGTCGGGTCGTCCTGCATCACTTTCTTTTTCCCGTCTTTAAGCTAGACGGTTAGTGTTAGGAAAACGGAAATCTAAAAGAGAAGTGGACAGGTAACTCCCTTAATTCACGCGTAGGTGAATGTGCCGGCGTCGGTCGCCCGCCTACTCCTCCGCTTAACATGTGATTCTTCGTTTGTCTTTGATCTTGAAAATGCAAATCCAAATCACCTATACATTCCTGAGGTGATTTGGATTTATAAAGATGAGTGGCATATGGATCATCAATTATTTGGGGTAGCAACGGCTCATCTTCTACCTGAAAATTATTGGCATCTAAAGAATCACAAATAAACGATTCAGAAAAATTATCGCAAGGAGGAGGCGCTTGCGAAATTATAAAATTAAGCTTTGGTTGTTCCTTTTCTAAAATAAAATTTTCATTCGAAAAATCTAGTGCATTACCAAGAGGAATAAGATTTTCGGACACTAAAGTTTCATGAATTTCCGGTTGAATTAAAATAGAAGACATTTGCGAAAATTCATGAAAAAGAAAAGAAGATCCGGGTGAAGTAGGGGAAGAAACTTGTTCTTCTTCTAGTTCATCCGGGGTGCCCAAAACATTAAGAATTTCTTGGTAAGAGATTTTTTCTTCATCTTTGCTAAAAGAAGTTATGGGATTACATGAAAGCACATGGTCCTCCATAACTAAATTTTCCAAAGACAAGGAAAAAGCACTAGAAGGAAGAAAATTCTCATCTAAATTCTGGGGCGGAGCATCAAATTGAAAAAGCGGACATTCCCCAAAATTAGAGTACGAAAATTGCGGCGCAAAAGAAGAAGAACAAGAATTCGGATCTAAAGATATATCTTCATCGCCCCGAAAACTATCTGGGTGACCTTGCCACCAAGAATAATCTACTTCGGGGGTAGAAGAAAAATCATTAGAAGCCGAAAAATTATTCTCGTGAAAATTAGAGAAAACACTAGACGAAAAAAAAATTTCCTCTAAATTTTGGGGGGAAGTATCTATTTGGATCTGCGGAATTTCCCCAAAATTAGAGAAAGAAAATTGTGGCACAAAAGAAGAAGAACAAAAATTCGGATCTGAAGATTTATCTTCATCGCCCCGAAAATTATCCGGGTGACCTTGCCACCAAGAAGAATTTACTTCGGAGCTAGAAGAAAAATTATTAGAATTCGAAAAATTATTCTCATTAAAATTAGAAAAAATTATTTTCGTCAAAGTTTGAAAAATTATTTTCATTAAAAGAGGAAAAATTATGACCATAATTATTGTCAAAATTATTTGGATAATATTGAGAAAAATTATTTTCATAATAATTATTTTGAGCATATGAATGTAAATAACATTCCTCACTTTGATGAGGCGCATTACAATAAGAACAGCAATTTTGGCGTTTTTGTGCCGCTTCCAAAAGATATACTTGGCTTTGAAGCTCGGCAACTTTTACGGCCAATTCAAGTGATTGCATAATAAAAATAAAAAGGAAACAACCTTTACTCAAATGAATGGAATTTTAAAAAAAAAATTATTATATAATTTTTTTTCAAAAAGCGGGTTAAATTAGTCTTATATAATTTTTTTTCAAAAAGCGGGTTAAATTAGTCCCGGACTTCCCAAGGTCAACCCGGTGAAGGGCTCGCAAGGTACTAGAGGCTATGATGGGAATTCAAGCCCAAAGCGTCCTTTCTGAGAATTTAGATTACGCTTTTTAAGATTTTTTAAAATTTAAAGAGAAGGGGGAGAAGAAAGAGATCGATAAAATTAATAAATATTTCTTTTTTCGAAATATCAATCGTGTCCCCGGCAACGGCGCCAAAAACTTGATACGCAAAACTATGCTTGCAAATGATAACGGCAAGTATACCGTATCGAATGTAGTATAGGTTATAAAAACCAAGGTCGTATTAGACTCGGGGCGGTTGAGTACTCTTACTTCAAGAAAATCTCTATTATTTTATCAATTAAAACTTAGAGTTGGGTTGCAAAAAGAAAATAAAACTGATGAAGAAGGAGAAGAATGAGAAATAAGTGAATAAGAAAAAAAACTATTTTATTGATAGGAGAAATTACAAACTATGAAAAGGGAAGCTACAAACTATTTAATTGAAAATGCGAATTGCATAAAGAAAGATGATTGCAAGAACTACTTAAAACATAAAAATAATACAAGAAATGAAAGTTCTAAACCTAAGAATTCGTCTCCAAAACTTCCTCCTGAACATCTGCTGGAGCTGGCTTTTTATAGCTGATAATTCTGGGTACACGCCCTCGGTCACGCCCGTGACCAAGGGCGTGTAAGGCGCGCGATCATCTCAGAGCGGAAAGGGCGCAATCTGGAATTAATGCAGGCGATTCGGGGGCGTCGCGCCCTATGTCACGCCCGTGACCTAGGGTGTGTAACCTTCAAAACGTGCTGCTGGCGGGAATCTTCGGCGGGAAGAAGCGGGGAGTGGCGCGGGATGAGTCACGCCCGTGACATTGAGTCACGCCCCTGGTCACGCCCGTGACCTGGGGCGTGTAAATTTAATTGACATGGCAGGCTGATTCTGGATGCTTGCGGCGAGTCGCGGCCGTGACATTGGGTCACGCCCTTGGTCACGCCCGTGCCCTGGGGCGTGTACTTGGCGAATTCTTCACGGAACGCACCCGTTGTGGCGGAAACAGGTCTGGAACACCGCGCAGGTTACACGCCCATGGTCACGCCCTTGACCTTGGGCGTGTACTTGAAGTTTTTTTCCAATGCGTCCAAAAAAACCTGAAATATACAGAAAAAGCTTAAGTTAGTTTATAAAATTGAAAAGATAATAATTTTAATAAGAAAAGCATAAAAACTATATAATTTCATATTAAAATTATATTAAACTAATATTAAAAGATGAGTACAAAAAGTACTCATCACTCTCCTGTGCGGTGACAACATCCGTCTACCCGCCTATAAATAGAGGTGCAGGGCCCGTCATTCCTAACTAGAACTGTAAGAACTGAGCCTGGGTTAATTCGTGCGGTCTCACTTTGAGGTCGGGCGGTCTCGGAAGCGAGCTGACTATTTGTTGTGTTCGCAGGTTTGCGATCTGCAGGTTGCGGTCTTCTTCCTTGGTGATTCCCAGCGGCTAGAATAAACAGTTCGGCAGCGGTTTGTCTGCGAACTGGTTTATGTTCATTCTTGTGCTGTTCGCAGCGAGCTCAGCGATCAGGCGACCTTTAGCGGTTAGGCGATCTGAGTTGCGGTCTAGCGACAGCTTCAGTTCTTCGTTCCAATAAGCTCCAGTTCGTGCGGTCTGAGGTGCGGTCTTGCAGTGCTGGTAGTCTATCCGGTTTCTGTTCGTGCGATCTCAGGTCAAGTCGGGCGACTTCTGGAGTCGAGCGGTCTGTGCGGTCTCAGCTTGTCTAGCTGCCAGATTTGTTTTGGTGTGTTTTGTTCTTCTCGTCTCCGTGATTCTGATGAATCATGTCTCGCCATGTATACCTCGAACTGTAAATGAAGTTTGTATTTCAATAAAGTTTCTTGTGTTGCTGTGTGGCATTGTGGTTGTTTGGATTTAACTCAGTTGATGCAACTCCTGCTTACTCCTAAACGATTCAAATTAAAAAATTTTAACATGGTATCAAAGCGAGGTTGTTGGAGTGGATCAGCAGTGATCAACTTGAGTTGCCATCGTCTTTGTGAAGAAGAGACCACATAGATTGCCATGGAAGGTGGATTCACAAGAGGGCTTGGTATTGAACTCCTTACGTCGACTAACTATATGAAATGGAGGTCGTGTATGGAGAGCTATTTACTTGGCGAGGATCTATGGGAGATAGTTGGAGGAGAAGACACACAAGATGTGTTTCTAGCAGGAGATAATATGGCAGAGGTGAGACTTTGGAGGAGCACGAATGCTAAGGTAGAGTTCACTCTCAAGAGGGCTATCTCCCCGGAGCTGTTTGATCACATCATTAGATGTAAATCTGCTGCTGAAATTTGGACGTCTTTGGACGGGTTGTTTAATAAGAAGAATGTAGCTCGGCTACAGTTTCTTGAAAATGAGTTGGCGAAGGCCTCTCAAGGCGATCTTTCTATTTCTACCTTCTTTCTCAAGATGAAGAACCTCACAGCAGAAATTTCTGCATTGGACCCTGATGAGCCCATCTCGGAGACAAAATTTAAGAGGTATATCATCTGCGGGTTGCGGAAGGAGTATCTTGCCTTTGTGACTTCAGTTCAAGGTTGGGCAAATCAACCATCTCTGTTGGAGCTGGAGAACTTACTTGCTTCGCAAGAAAGTTTGGCAAGACAGATGGCATGGACTTCTATCTCTGGGGGAGATAGTGATGTGTTGTTCTCTGGAAAGAAGAAGAAGAAGTGGGAGAAGAAGAAGCCAGATTATGATGAACCCTCTACTTAAGGTCAGCAGGATAGGGGTTATGCTCCTAATTCTGATGGGAAGAAGAAGGGAGATGGACCAAGGTGCTTCAGGTGCAATAAGACCGACCCCTTCAAGAAGGATTGTCGGGTTAATCTTCAGTCGGGACATGTAGAAGAGAAGGAGAAGCCAAAGTCTGATGAAGCTGGATGGGGAGGAGCCTTTGCGGCTAATATGACGGCGATGCCCGTTAAGGCCTTGGCTGCCATCAACTTCGAACAGGATTGGATTGTTGATTCAGGGTGTGGACATCATCTCACCGGGGATGAATCAAAGTTCTCTTCTTTGGCGCCTTACTCAGGTAACGATGCTATCATTACGGCTGATAATTTTGTTCATGCTGTCGAATAAGAAGGTGTTGTCTCCCTAAGCACTGATAAGGGTCCACTCACGTTGAGGAGTGTTTATCACGTGCCTGGTATGAGGAAGAATCTCTTCTCTGTGACCAATGCAGTCGATGCCGGTTATCACGTTCTGTTTGGCCCAACAGAAGTGAAGTTTCTTAAAACTCAACCGGAGATAAGGGGAGAAGTTATCTATATTGGAAAGAGGGTGAAGGACTTGTTCGTGTTATCGACTAGTACTTATGTTGATAAGATGAAGACCAATGATAGCGCGGCTATCTGGCATGAAAGGTTGGGGCACGTTGGCATGGACAAATTGAAGGCTATGGCGGTAAGGGGCCTTGTCAAGGGCTTGCCTAGATTGTCCTCTTATGGAGACGGTCATGTTTGTGCTGGATGTCAGTTTGGTAAGTCTCATCGACTTCCATTTGATAAATCGCAAACTAGATGCAAAGCGCCGTTGGAGTGCATCCACGGTGATTTGATGGGACCGACAACCACCCCAAGCCTTGGAGGCAATAGATATATGTTGGTGTTGATTGACGATTACACCAGATATGTCTAGGTGTATTTTTTGAAAGAGAAGTCGGAAGCCTTTGCAAAGTTTGTGGAGTTCAAGGAGCTGGTGGAAGGTCGGTTAGGCCCGCGGGTGAAGAAATTGAGAACTGACAATGGTTGGGAGTTCACCTCTGGTGAGTTCTCAAGTTATTGCAGAAAACACGGTGTTCGGAGAGAGCTCACTTGTGCCCATACTCCACAGCAGAATGGAATTGCGGAGAGGAAGATCCGTCATCTGACGAAAACCTGCAAATGCTGGCTTCATGCCAAGAGTATCCCAAAGTCCTCTTGGGCGGAGGGAATGTCTTCTGCGGCTTATGTCATCAACAGAATGCCTCTAAGTCCTATCAACATGAAGACCCCTCGTGAACTGATGTTCAAGGAGAAACCTAGTGTTGCTCACCTTCGGGTGTTCGGGTCAACCTACTATGTGCATATTCCTTATGCTCTTCGGACAAAGCTAGATGCGAAAGCAAAGAAGCTAGTCTTTGTTGGGTATGATGAGCGGAAGAAAGGATGGAGATGCATGGATCCTGAGACACCGAGATCAGTGGTATCTCGGGATGTGGTGTTGATGAAGCAGAGAAAGCTGCGGGAAGTTTTCAAGTGGAGTTGCCTGTTTCACCAGGAGCTCTGAGATGGAGGCTTCAGGTTCTGGAAGCAGGGGGAGCGATGCTCCAAGTTCGTCTGAAAGAGGAGCTTGCACAGAAGAAGCAGCTGAGGAGGTGGTTAGTCAGGTGCAACCTCTTAGGAGGTCGAAGAGGACTATAAAGCCACCAGATCGATACACAGGAGGAAACATGGTGAGTTTCATCTCATGTTTCTTCGCTGGTCCCTTGGATGAGAGGGAGCCGTCGAGCTTTGAGAAAGACAAAGGCGTGAAGCAGTGGGATATTGCTATGCAAGAAGAGATGGATGCTCTCAAGAAGAATGAGACTTGGTCTCTAGTGCCCAGGCCTATGGGCATTTCCCCTGTAACATGCAAATGGTTTTACAAGCTCAAGAAGAAAGTTGACGGCAGAATCGAGCGATACAAGGCTCGCCTTGTAGCTCGCGGGTTCTCACAGCAGTATGGTGAAGATTATGATGAGACATTTAGTCCAGTGGCAAAGATGACTTCGGTCCGATTTGTTATTGCTTTGGCGGCATCTTGTGGATGGGAGATTTGGCATCTTGATGTTAAGAATTCTTCCTTATACAGAGAGATTGACAATGATATCTTCATAATCCAGCCGCAGGGTTTCATCTCGGAGGATAGTCCAGACTACGTCTGCAAACTGAAGAAGGCCTTATATGGGGTGAAGCAAGCGCCTCGGGCGTGGTATGGAAAGATCGCGGAGTATCTCTTATTCTGCGGGTTCTTTGCTTCAGAATCTGATTCTAGCTTGTTTGTCAAGAAAGAGGGGGCGCTTCGGGTTATTGTTCTGCTGTAAGTGGATGACATGATTGTCACCGGGAACTCGAAGGAGGCGGTAGCAAGGCTGAGAGCTGAGATTGCTATCAGGTTCGAGATGAAGGATCTGGGGGAGCTTCACCATTTCCTTGGACTCGAGGTCCAGAGGCAGGAGAGCGGAGTGCTCGTTTCTCAAGAAGGATATGCGGAGCGGATCGTTCAACGATTTGGCATGGAAGAAGGGAAGAGCATCTCTATACCTCTGGGACAACATCATACACTTCGGAAGGATGAGGGAAGAGTTCTATTTGATCCGTTGGTGTTCCGAGCTCTGGTTGGGAGCTTGATTTACTTGACCATCACGAGGCCTGATATTGCTTATGTAGTTGGAAAAGTGAGTCGGTACATGGCGGAGCCACGTAAGCCTCATCTTCTGGCGGCAAAAGGGATTTTGAAATATGTGAAGTCGACCTCTGATTTGGGTCTCCTATTTAGGAGAGGGTCAAGCTTGGAGTTGCATGGATACATGGATGCTGACTACAGGGGAGATGTGGATGATCGGAGATCAACGTCTGGTTATGTCTTTATGACGGGTCCCACAGCTATCTCTTGGTGCAGCAAAAAGCAGGACTCGGTGTCCGTATCTACCACAAAAGCGGAGTACATGGCTTCGGCCTTGGCAGCTCAGGAAGCCGTTTGGCTCAGGAGGTTGGTGGAGGATGTTCATGAGGAGGTTTGAGGTCCCACTATGCTACGCGGGGACAATTAGAGTGCTCTCAAGATGGTTAATAATCCATTCTGTCATGCGAGGACCAATCATATTGAGATTGAGCACCATTTCATTCGTGAAAAAGTGTTGGGAGGATCTCTTATGGTCGAGCATGCTCGTAGTGTGGACAATGTCGCAGACATCTTCACAAAGTCGCTGGCGAAGGGACCGTTTACACGGTTGCAGAGTTTACTCGGGCTAGTCTCCACTTCCCACTTCAAGGGGGAGTGTTGAAATTTTGAAGTGGAGTGGAGGAGACTGGGCGGTCTGATTTTGGGAGACTGCCAAGACCGCGCGGCTTGTTCTTGTGTTTATTCTGCCGGTTTGGCTCTGCCGGGTTGCTCTGGCGGACTGCTGGTTCTGCCGGTCTGTTCCTTGTAGCTGCGGTCTGTTCTCGAGTTATTCTGTTGGTTGGCCTGTCTTCCTTGTTGGAAGACCGGGCGGTCTGTTCCTATGTGTGACCGCCTGTCCGGGCAGTTTGTGCTTGACGATCTGGCGACTTGTTCTAAGTCAGCCAGATGGTTCCTAGTTTGCTCCTGGTGGTCTAAGGAAGGAGTACCTTTGTGACCGCGCCGCTTGTGCGCGGTCTCATATTCGCGCGGCCTGTGCACGATCTTGTTTGCTGATCTGCGTCTTGGTCGGATGATCATCCAAGTGGTCTGATCGCACGGTCTGCCTTATGAGACCGCTGGAGATCTGACGGGTGGTGATTGTATCTCTCCTGTGCTGTGACGACATCCGTCTACCCGCCTATAAATAGAGGTGCAGGGCCCGTCATTCCTAACTAGAACTGTAAGAACTGAGCCTGGGTTATTTCGTGCGGTCTCACTTTGAGGTCGGGCGGTCTCGGAAGCGAGCTGACTGTTTGTTGTGTTCGCAGGTTTGCGATCTGCAGGTTGCGGTCTTCGTCCTTGGTGATTCCCAGCAGCTAGAATAAACAGTTCGGCAGCGGTTTGTCTACGAACTGGTTTATGTTTGTTCTTGTGCTATTCGCAGCGAGCTCAGCGATCAGGCGACCTTCAGTGGTTAGGCGATCTGAGTTGCGGTCTGGCGACAGCTTCAGTTCTTCGTTCCAATAAGCTCCAGTTCGTGCGGTCTGAGGTGCGGTCTTGGAGTGCTGGTAGTCTGTCCAGTTTCTATTCGTGCGATCTCAGGTCAAGCCGGGCGACTTCTGGAGTCGAGCGGTCTGTGCGGTCTCAGCTTGTCTAGCCGCCAGATTTGTTTTGGTGTGTTTTGTTCTTCTCGTCTCCGTGATTCTGATGAATCATGTCTCGCCATGTATACCTCGCACTGTAAATGAAGTTTGTATTTCAATAAAGTTTCTTTTGTTGCTGTGTGGCATTGTGGTTGTTTGTCTTTAACTCAGTTGATGCAACTCCTGCTTACTCCTAAACGATTCAAATTAAAAAAATTTAACACTTCCGGCATGCTCATTTATGAGCATTGTTCTACTCTACCCCTATTCTCCTTATTTCAGAATTCTCTATCTTATTTAGTTTTGATCAAGTCTGGGGGGCGGGCCTTTGCTTGCGCTACATGCACATTAATGCTAGAATGTTACGTTAGGAAAATTATATTGAGTATCTCATTGCATAACGCACACCACACGTGTTTTATTTTTACTCGTGCGCAATTATCGTGTAAGTGCTTAATGTATTTGTTTAGAAATTTGATTGTTAGTTGAGGATTGTGTGGCTGAACAGGACGTGACCCATGTGGTGCTACTAGTAGAGCGCTCACACAGCATAAAAATTCACGTAGAATAGATTTAATTACAAAGTTATAGTTTTATTTACTTCATTTGTGTAATTACTTAATACTCTACTCAAACGGTGAATTTGGTGAATCTAGCGGTAGCCCTAGGTCGAGTGTAGAAGAGCTGTTAGCCTCGTGTTGTTTGAGTTGGAAGGAGAGGAGACCTCGCTCGGTGGTTAAGAACTTGCCCCAAGCTATTTTCAAAACGAGTGCGTTGAATGATCTTGTTGGGAGCATGACGTAGGCCATCATTTGGTCCAGTTGAGCTTTGATTTCCCAACCTAACGTCTTCCTTTGCTAGCCTCGTTGAGCCTTACCTCTCTTATTTGTTAAACTCCACTAAACTTTCACCAAGGCCACATATCCTAACCTAATACGCACTAGAGTCGAACTTTGGAATTTATGCATATTTATGATGATTTTGCGTTGCGAAGTAATATTTTTGTGCGCGAAGAAAAAAAATGAGAATGAGTTAAAAATTTTGATTGATCCTAACTTATGTTTCTATGGATCTATAAAAAAGAAGAGTAAAAGAACTCTAAAAGAATCTAACCACAAGTGTGGTAGTCTCGCGCGCACCATCGTGCTTAAATGAAGTCTGGGGGAGTATGCTTCAAGGTGAAGATGTTGAGGTTGAAATTTGTTATTTACCGGAGGATGAGTGCGTTTAACCTATGTTCTTCTACTTCATTACCGTACCTCAACCCAAGCCCTATGTCTAGCCTAAAAGACCTACTGATTCTTGATAAGATCATCTCATGCAGTGGAGAAGGTGCAAAAGGGCAAGCATATGACCACCGACCTTGATGGATTTCTTGGAGAGCTCTTCCTTGAGATCTAATTTGAGCAACGCTCACCTCAGCAGTTCATGCTATTTTCCCTAGGGCGCGACTGTTCGATTCACCAGTGATTCACCTCAGAGTAGTAGTATTTTGTATCTTACACTAGTTGAAGTTCTTAAAATATAGTCTTTGTTTTAAAATCTTTTCTACTTTATTTTTACGTTCGTTAGTTCTTTACTTCCCATCATGTTTTGCCCGCACAGTTGCTTCTTTAACATCAATTTTTCTATCATGGTATTGAGTGTTTGCCCGAGACGTGCAAACGAGTAAGTCTGGGGGTGTGATGAGTCCCATTTATATACGCATTTATGGACTCATCTGGGCCGTATTTCTAGTCAATGCACCACACTTTAGGCATGTTTACGATCATAATTGTTATTCCCTGCTAGGTGCACTCTTAAGCCCATTTCGGTGTGCATTTGCGCTCCTTGTTATTGGGGGTAAGCACATGGTGCTCCCCAATCCTTTTTCTGTGTTTATTTGGTGCTGGAGGTGTATTCCCAGCTGGGTTGTCTTATGTGCAGGTGGCCGGATCGTCCCATTTTCCCCCAAAATCTAGTCTGTGCATATCGCACGGTCGTGCATTTCCTTGATGCACAGACGGAGCGATCGTGCGTCTGTATCTGGGCAGAAAACGGACAATATGAGTTTAGTCGTGCGTTTTACGCACGGGCGGATTTGCCCGTGCGTGAGTAAAACGCACGATCGACCTGTTTCCTCTTGTTTTGGTCATTCTGAATTTACCCATGCGTTTGTACGCACGGGCGGATTTTCCCGTGCATGAGTAAAACGCACGGGCGGCGCAGCGTCTCCCTCAAGTCAGATTTTATCATTTAATAACGCACGGTTCACGCACGGTCGTGCGTTCGACCGTGCGTGACCATTTTTCTGCATGTTTAGTATAAAATGCAGGTTACGCCGCAGTCAGCGCGAGAGCTCATAAGGGGAGCGGGAAATCAGATCCTCCCCTCCGTTTCTGAGGTCTGAAGGCTTCTCCTTCACCTCCACCACCAAGGAGACCATATTCCGGCGATTTCCACCACCATTCTTCCATTCGGGAGCGTTAGCAAGCATTCTCCATCAAGTGTTCAAGCATTCCTCGTCGTGGGAAGCCATAGAAGTGTTGTAGGTCGTGGAGTGGTGACAGCCTCCATCGAGTCCGCACACCATCTGAGGGCCGAGCCCGGAGAGAGCCCGACAACCTCTCATTCCGGCCGAGAACCCAAGATGCGGTGACATCTTCCTATTGGTCCTCTCTAAACTTGAATGCTTGTGCTTTCTTTGTGTTGTTGTTGTAATGAACAATCGCTTAGCTTAATGTCATAGATCTTTTATTACGTTCATGTGCAATGATGCGGTGGTGTGAGAGTAGCATTTCCTTGTTGTGATTTTTTGAGTTCGTTGTGTGTGAAGCCCTAGCAATTGCTAGTGGTGATGCTTGGAGAATGCTTGCTAGTGGTGTGTGCGACCCTCAACCGTCACAGTTACTTTCCATCCACGCGCATCCCGAAGCACGGCATCGCGGACGTTGCATCCATCCCGCCTTGCGAAGCGGAGTTTTGACCCGCATCTCTCTTTTCCGCATTAGCTTAGGAACCAAATCACAATGCCCTTGTTGTTACTTTATTTGCTCGTGTAACGATCAATTCACCATGCGTTTCGTTCACCAGAACCTGCATTCCTTGAGAGACGATATTCAGGGATTTCCTCCCTATTTAATTACTTGAGCGACCGGTGCACTGCCATCGTATCGCATTTCATGCTCGCTAATTAGAATTGCTGAAATTGCGCATCATAGCTCCGCACTAGCGCCTGCGCTATTCGCTACCTCTTGGCGCTATCTCCTTCTAAAACAGCTCCCAAAATTTCTCTAATCAGAGCTAGCGCCTGCGCTTGGTGCTACCGTCGGCGCTAGTAGAGATGTTGGAGTTCTGGCTTCAAACTCTGCGACAACCTTCTTATGTTATCCTTGAGTCATATGGCTTGGTTTCCTGCATACTTAAACACACAAGATCAAATATACATAGGATTTGATATTCTCAAACCTAGGAGATGCGGAAGACCATGTTCCAACAAACTCCACCTTTTGGTAATAACAAATCCATGAATGATAAATCAGAGCATTAATATATAAGCATGATGAAACCTACTTGTGTGTGTGTGTGAGTGATGACTTAGGATAATTATCATTTTTATTATTTAGAATTGCTCCCCTTAAATACATGCCCCCCATGTAAATGCTCCCTATATATATAAGCAATCATCTTAGTCATTAATCATGTTAGTTTTCTCATTTGATAGCAATTTTATTTATCATGTTAGTTCTCCCCCTTTTGTAATTAGCAAAAGTGGGTAAGGAAGCAAGAGACGTAAAAAGAGGATTTTAATAAAAAGATAAGTCATGATCGAGCTTATAGAGGAAATGAAATGATAAGGTGTTTTTAGCATAATAATTTTCATATAAATAAATCTGTGTTTTTAGCATAAAAATAATATTCCTGTTTAGCACAAACTAGTATAAAGTTTACCAAGCAAGTATACCACTTGATGAAGGAAAAAAATTTTAAGATTCAAGTGATGATGCACACCAAAGAAAAGACTTTAAATAAGCATGAAAGCGGAAGGTAAAAATTATATGGTAATGATGCGGAAGACATAGAAATACAAAAAACATCTTTTTGTAATCATGATGATATAAGACGAAAATATGAGTTTAATTTCCAAAAAGCAAGAGGTTTTTGTAAATTGTTATTCATTTAAAATCTTTAAGTTTCACAATAAAGTAACCAAGCATGAAAGAAGGATATCAAAAAGAAACTACTACAATGTTATTTCAATTCACAAATTTAAGACATACCAAACATTGTAGAGAGCATGTTAGGTTATCTAGTGCATTTATATATAAAGAGTGGTATAAAATTTTCATTAGGATCCAATACTCATGAGAAGAAATCATATGGAAGATAATGATGTGCACATAAGTGTATTTTGAAGAGAGTAAACAATTAATTTAATCAAAAATACAAGACAAATGTAGAGTAAAGTGCACAATAAAACACAAATAATTTTACTTCCACACACTTCAATGTACATAGGGAAATGTACAACTACAAAGGTGTTATGCACATATAATGCTCATTAAGACTTATCAGGGTGCAAATTAGTGCTTGGGGGATCACAGACTTTATTTTCAATATGGATATATTTGTGATCCGGTGTACTTACAAATAAGTGGTGTAAAAAAGAAAGCTTTTGGTTTGCACAAGACACTTTACTATTCTTTCCACGGTGCTCAACCTCACAATGCTCATTAAGACTTATCAGGAGGTTCAAGTAGTGTTTGGTGGAGTTATCTTTGTCAATTTATTTCATGATTTTTATTTTGTACAAATTTCTCCAAATACACTAATTTTGCAAACCAATAAAATTTTGAACGCACAACCACTTTTCTAAAATATTACGAGTGCAAATAAAAGTGGTGTAGGTAAGATACTTGTGCAATTTTAATCCATTGTACAATTACAATACACAAGTAAGCATTCTTAGATTAAAAGCATATGTAGACTTTGCAAAAAATAAGTGAGTGAAGAAAGATCATTATCAATCATAAAACATTTACTCATACTTAGAGGCATGCTAAACTTGGTTCTACACAACACTTTTTCAATACAATTGATGCACATATGTTTAGATATATCAAAGCATGATAAAACAATGTTCAAAGTATTTTGAAAAGGATGAATTGCAACATTGTAGAGGGTCTAAATGATAGATTAAACAATGCTTGATATTAACAATAAAGTCCACACATTTTTTTTTAGAAATTTGTATTTGATTTTTGCATATAGAAATCGAAATTAGCCAAATAAATAAGGACAGAAGAGAAACAAATATTTTGTAATTTTGGCTTTTGCAATTCTGTATTTCAATTTTTCAAAAATCAATTACAGACAGATATGCAAAAATAAGTAGTACATATAAAATAACATATTTTTAGTGATTTTTCAAAATTTTAAAAACACAAAAAATTGGACACTCGAGCTAGCATCAGAGCTAGTACTAGCTCAGGAGACTGAGCAAAATATTGGGATATTGGAAATTTTGTTTTATGATTTTGATGTGTCCAAAGATTAGTTTCATGCAGAAATTTCAGAATTTTTGGAGATGTCTAGATAGTGCAAATTGCATGAAAACGTTAGCGTTTTCTTATATGACTAAACATCGCATGAGATATATTTTTCTCAAATCTTCATTTTGATATTTCTAATACTTGCGTTTATCAAAATAATTTAAATTGAAAAAGATAGGAACTATAAACACAAGATATCATGTTTGAATAAGCTAAATAAGCTTGACTTAAATGATTATAGTATGAAATGATGTTCATGCAAAGAATAATAATAAGTATGCCCTAGATAAAAATACCCAAACTATATGTCTACCCTCTAGCCCCGTACTAAGTGATGGATGAGCATGAAGAGCTACACATATGTCATAGGTTGGGGTGTTACTCCCATATGCATACACTAGAGAACTCTCAACCTAACACTTTTTCTCCTCAGTGCCTCGTAAGGCCCCACTAGAAACCTCCCCGGTTAAGTACAAGACATGACTTAGAGGTTAGGTCTCTAATGCATCCAATCATATGCCCCTGCTATTATGAGACATATAATATTGGTATATGATCATGGAAATACAAAGCAATTAGGAATAAGAATGTTTAATAAACTATGAGTTTGTTTGAATTTTAGAATGATAATATAAAACCTCATAGACATCATGAATTATACATTCCAAATTTTCTATTTTTATATTAAACATATGATAACTAACATTGCATGAGATTAGCATGATAACAAATAATATTCATTAAGATACAATGTTAGTATGATAATACATTCATTCTCTTATGATTTTATTTTTAATCACGAATTATGAATATATATATATATTTCTAAAAAATAATGATAGTTTTATTTTTTGAATATTGCACGAGCATATAATTAATTTTATCTTTGCTAGACTTTAGTTGGACTTAGCAATTTAATGTGGATCTTGGACTTCCCGAGGTCTACCCTGTGAGGGGTTCGTACGAGTACTAGAAGATGTGATAGGGTGACATCCCAAATCTCCCTTTCTTAAGATATTTAAGTATTATTGGTTGCTACCCATAATAATATTTAAAACTTATAGACTCAAAATTATGAAAGAGAAAAAGTTAAATTCATGATTTTACTAATTTAGATAAATATCTCATAACAAATTTTGAATTTGATTTATGTGGATAATATAAGATATTTATTGGCATTGAATATTAGAAGGATAGATAGGTCATCAAAATAAAATATGACTTTGAATTTTGATTAATTTGATTTATTAACTTGTTGGAACCTTAGTTTTGATTTGAGTTAGGATCCACCTTTAGTATCTAAGTTCATATCATAACATATTTCATAACTTAGATTAAATATCCTGTTAAGAAAGAAGGCTGAAAAGAATATATAAATAATATACTAAGAAATATATATTTTAATAGGCAGAAAATAACAGAAGAAATAAATATTATATATATATTACCTGCGTTCGACGAACGTCGAACGGCGCTCAGCATTCGTCGGACGGCGCTCGATGAAATATCAAGGAAGTTGCGGTCGACGAAATCAAGCGAGACCATCTCAGCGGTCGACAAAATCCAGCCCATCCAGCGGTCGACTAAAAGCTGCGATTGACGAAATCCTGGCGGTTCAACGCTCGACTAAATTGTCTAAGTGCAGCGCTTGACAAACAGCTCAGCAGTCTGCGTTCGACGAAATCCAAAGATCTCAGCGGTCGACGAACAACAATACAATAGCGGTCGACGAACAAAATTCTCAGGTCGACGAAAGTGAAGCTGAGCTCAACGAAATTGTTAACAACAATTATATTCCTTCTATCTCAGCTCGACTAATATTCTAAGCAATATTTTAAGTAACTTCTATTTATATATTGCTATATATTATCTTTCTTTATGAATATATAATATAGTCGTTGCAAGCATTAAATAATATAGCCGTTGGCAGCAAAGCATTAAATGATGTAGTGGTTGCAGCAAGCTAAACACGGCAAGTTATCTTCTCAAGGATCTGGGAAAAGAAAGAGACATTAAGTATTTCCTCTTTGGTCGACAAGGATTCAAATCAGCCAAAAGATGACAACAACTCTTTCTTTATACAGCAGATAATAAGCAGCAGAATATATTACAGCAGATTTTATATATAAGATGTATACAGCCGTCTCTCTCGACAAATCATATTAATATAATATATTGTTGTACAGATTTATGTAGAGATAGAATATAAACAGATCATATATATATTGCTGTACAGATTTCATATTACAGATAGAATATATATTACATCTTTCTGTACAGGAATAAGAGAAGAAGAAGAAGAGAAATAGAAGAACAAAGCAAAAAGAAGAAACAGATTCAATTTATATTATATCTTCTTTTTCCTAACTTTTCTCTTGCAGATCATATACAACCTGAGACACCAAATCAAATAGCATTTGCTCAGGGATCTAAAACTGCAAGAAGAAGAACAGAGGTTTTGCAACCAAGAGAAGGAGCCTCCACAAGCTGTCATCAAACTTAATCAGACAGGGGGAGCTCTCTTCAACAACATCATCAAGATCCAATTGAACATCTCATCAGGATCTTCAAGTGTCTTCTCAGCAAAGAGAAGAACAACATCTGTATTCTATTTTCTTTATTTCTCCTTCCCATCTTGTAAAGGGTTAAAACACCCTTCAAAAGTTTACTCCCGGTGAAAGGCCACCTTAGCAAAAACCTGCAGCTTGGTTTATAAGCACCTTATCAAAAGCTTATAGGTGAATTGGGCACCTGATCAAAACTCCCATTGGTGTGTGGACACCTTATCAAAATCACCTTGGTGTGAGGGCACCTTATCAACAACCTCCAGTGGATTCCTACCAGTGGGTAGAAGAGTAAATGTACCCAGGTTTTGGGGAACTACTATATTTCCTTGTATCATCTGGATTGTGCTTGTTTCTTTGTTTATGTTTTTATTTGTGCTGTATTTATGCTTATTTACTGTTTGATTTTACAGCAATCAGCACTCATATATATTTATATATATCAATTATTTTGAAAGTAAAAGTTAAACAAGAGTTTTAACAAATATAATAAGAACTAAACTCTCCTTTCAATTGGTATCAAAGCAGGTTGATTTTATCAATCACCCTCATCAGAGCACATCAATTGTCCCTTTCAATTGGTATCAGAGGAAGTTGATTTTTCAAACAGGCTAACACCTGAAATCACAAAGATCACTTAGTTCTTATTTTGTTTTTAAAAGGATTTTTCCAAATGGCACTAGCAGATTTCTTATTTTCAGATCCACCTTTATGTATTTTGGATAGATTTGAGTTATGGCAAGTTAGAATTAAGTTATATATGAATGACATAGATGAAAATATTTATAAATCGGTTTTTGATAGGTATTCCATCCTCAATCTCTTCATCTGATGATCAAGAAATGCTGATCAGTGCTGATGCCATGACTATGAACATATTGGCCAAATCAATGTCAAAAGACATTCTTCTCAAAGTGGCTTATTGCACTTCAGCAAGGAGCATCTCGAACTCCCTCTCTAGGATGGTAAATGAATCCATTCCTACTTCTTCCACTAACAATTTGTTTGATGCAGAACCATCATTCAATCTAACTGAAGAAGAAGAAAAAGAAGAACAAAGAGCCAGAAATTTCTGCATGTTGGCGATTTATGGCTCAAACTACATATCTGAATCTGAATCTGATTCAGAAAAGGTAAAAGAGGTATCTTCAAACTTTATTTTTACCTCTGATACTTTTAAATCTGTTTTCACTTCTTCATACACAGATTTAATAAAATCTAATTTTAAATCTGTTTTCAACTCATTATGTACAGATTTAATAATTGCTGAAAATTACAAATCTAAAAATCACAAATCTGATTTTAAAATAACATATACATATTTAATATTTGAGAAAGAAATTAAAAAGGAGTTAACAAAAATAAATATTTCAACTCCTGAATATGATAAAATTCAAGAAAATTTTAAAACATCAGCTAAACACATTATCTGTTTAGAAAATAAGTTCATTAAAGCTGATAACTTTAAACAAACTTTTAAAGAAAAGGAAAATTTTTATATTCAGCATCATCAAAGAAAATTTTCAAACTGGTATTTCAATGAAATAAAAAGACCAACATATCTAATTATAAAACATTTTCTTTTACCTATTTTAAAACATTTATAATTAAACAGCAAATTCTAATGATTCTTTTGAATTTGTATATCTCAAAAAAACAAAGTCAGATAGACTTCATATTCTTCCAGATTTTTTCTCCAAAATCATGTTGAGCATTCTACTCAAGTAGAATAGATCAAAAATGATCAGAGCTCTGAGTGTGAGTCTCTTCTGATTAAGTGGATTCTATAGAAAGAAGCTATCAGCCTATGTCGTTTTGATTTTTAAATTCCTAGAATCTAATAACAGCTAGCAATTTATTTTATTAAAATCCTATTTAAATCAAAATTTAGGAAATCAGAAATTGCTTTGTTTCAAAAAGAAAATTAGAAATAATCTCTAACCCTTAAGCTTTCAAGACTTTTTATGCTTAGGTATCCTAAACCAAATAAGGGGAGATTATTAGAACCTAGTCTTAATTTGGATTAGGATCCCAACTCAAATAGTGGGAGATTGTTGGAACATTAGTTTTGATTTGAGTTAGGATCCACCTTTAGTATCTAAGTTCATATCATAACATATTTCATAACTTAGATTAAATATCCTATTAAGAAAGAAGGCTGAAAAGAATATATATATATATAATATACAAAGAAATATATATTTTAATAGGCAGAAAATAAGAGAAGAAATAAATATTATATATATTGCCTGCATTTGACGAACGTCGAACAACACTCAGCATTCGTCGGACGGCGCTAGATGAAATATCAATGAAGCTGCGGTCGACGAAATCAAGCCAGACCGTCTCAGCGGTCGACGAAATCTAGCCCGTCCAGCGGTCGACTAAAAGTTGCGATCGACGAAATACCAGTGGTTCAGTGCTCGACTAAATTGTCTAAGTGCAGCGCTTGACGAAAAGCTCAGCAGTCTGCGTTCGAGGAAATCCAAAGATCTCAGCGGTCGACGAACAACAATACAACAACGGTCGATGAATAGAATTCTCAGGTAGACGAAAGTGAAGCTGAGCTCGACAAAATTGTTAACAGCAATTATATTCCTTCTATCTCAGCTCGACTAATATTCTAAGCAATATTTTAAGTAACTTCTATTTATATATTGCTATATATTGTCTTTCTTTATGAATATATAATATAGCCGTTGCAAGCATTAAATAATATAGCCGTTGGCAGCAAAGCATTAAATTTTGTAGCCGTTGCAGCAAGCTAAACACGACAAGTTATCTTCTCAAGGATCTGTGAAAACAAAGAGACATTAAGTATTTCCTCTTTGGTCGGCAAGGATTCAAATCAGCCAAAAGATGACAACAGCTCTTTCGTTATACAGCAGATAATAAGCAGCAGAATATATTACAACATATTTTATATATAAGATATATACAGCTGCCTCTCTTGACGGATCATATATATAATATATTGTTGTACAGATTTATGTAGAGATAGGATATATACAGACCATATATATATATTGCTGTACAGATTTCATATTCCAGATAGAATATATATTACATCTTTCTGTACAGGAATAAGAGAAGACCAAGAAGAAGAAGAGAAATAGAAGAACAGAGCAAAAAGAAGAAGCAGATTCAATTTATATTATATCTTCTTTTTGCCTAACTTTTCTCTTGCAGATCATATACAACCTGAGACACCAAATCAAATATCATTTGCTCAGGGATCTAAAACTGCAAGAAGAAGAACAGATGTTTTGCAACCAAGAGAAGGAGCCTCCATAAGCTGTCATCAAACTTAATCAGACAGGGGGAGCTCTCTTCAACAACATCATCAAGATCCAACTGAACATCTCATCAGGATCTTCAAGTGTCTTCTCAACAAAGAGAAGAACAACATCTGTTTTCTGTTTTCTTTATTTCTCCTTCCCATCTTGTAAAGGGTTTAAAACTCCCTTCAAAAGTTTACTCCCGGTGACAGGCCACCTTAGCAAAAACCTGCAGCTTGGTTTATAAGCACCTTATCAAAAGCTTATAGGTGAATTGGCCACCTGATCAAAACTCTCATTGGTGTGTGGACACCTTATCAAAATCACCTTGGTGTGAGGGCACCTTATCAACAACCTCCAGTGGATTCCTACCAGTGGGTAGAAGAGTAGATGTACCCAGGTTTTGGGGAACTACTATATTTCCTTGTTTCATCTAGATTGTGCTTGTTTCTTTGTTTATGTTTTTATTTGTGTTGTATTTATGCTTATTTACTGTTTGATTTTATTACAGCAATAGCACTCATATATATTTATATATGTCATTTATTTTGAAAGTAAAAGTTAAACAAGAGTTTTAATAAATATAATAAGAACTAAACTCTCCTTTCAATTGGTATCAAAGCAGGTTGATTTTATCAATCACCCTCATCAGAGCATATCAATTGTCCCTATCAAAACTTATTAAGCTTTAAGAGATAAAATCATATTTCCAATAAAATATAAGATGACCATGACAAGATAGCTTAAAAAGAAAACAAAAAGAAAAATAAAGAGTCATTAAAGCATATCCTGAAGTAGAAATTTGTATATTTCATTTTGAAAAGATTCTACTTCAAGAATTTGTTGATACCTGATGAATAAGAGATTTAGGTATCCAAAGGGGACCAACTGTGGTTGTTCCTTTGGGTACCCAAATATAACGGGTAGGTTTGTGGGTAGATAGTGATGAATGGGTCCTATCATGTGAAGTTAATGTTTCATTTTTAATTTTGGGTCTACATTCAAACCTTGGTTTAATGTTATTCTTGTGCATCAAATTTCCATTGCTATTAACTTGAATATTTGGATAAAATGATTTTTGAATTTATTATTTAAAGGAAATATGTTTGCATTTAATTTTATGTTGGGAGAACAATTATGTTGTAAATGATAATGATGATAGGGATTTGGAATTTCATTTACAAGTTTTTGTTGTTTTTTACTTCCTATATTCTGCTTAGAAAGATTATGAAAATTCATATATAACTTGCCTTTGGAATTTTCTTGATATATTGAATTTATGTGTTGAGAATTTTTCTTTATAATTTCCTTAAGCAAGTTAACTTTATTTTCTAATTCATAATTTTTAACTTTGAGATTATGTCTAGCTTTATTATAATCAATTGTGCTATTCTTAAGAGTGGAAATAATAGAGTCAATATGAGTTTGATAGTTATTTCTAAATTACTCAAATGTTTCATCCATCTCCTTGATTTCAATTTTATAATTTTGGCATCTAGCACAATCACTTTTCAAAGTTTAATTTTCTAAAGACCATTTTTCATTATGTTCTTTTACAAAAAGAAGTTCCTTTTCAAGTTCCTTGTATTTTTTCTTTTAAATCATTCAACTCTATAAAAGGTGTAATATTTTCTTTTAAAGAGACATGGGTAAAACTAGATGAATTAGAATATGATTCTACATTAATTCTTGCTTCTAAACCTTTATTTTCTAAGCGAAATTTCTTATTAGCGATTTTCAATTTCTTCATTTTATGTTTAGCACTTTGTAGTAGATGTAATACGTAAATGGAATTTGTCAAAAATGAGAAGAATTTGATTTCCTTACATTACTATCGGAAGAGGCAAGATTTGAACAAATAGTTCCTTTGACATCTTTTTGGTACTCCTCTTCCAAAGATAAGATTTCTTCTTCTCTTCCACTTGATGTGCATTCCATTGATTCATCATGAGATAAGCTTTCTTGAACATCTGTGCAAGCTTGTATGTTCTACAATTCTTGTGTTTGTTCCATACCTGTAGATGGAGAATCATACATTTCTTCAAGAAATTTCCATACTTTGTATGCACTAGGAAAGCAATATATCATTTTGAAAATTTCTTGAGATAAAGCACAAAAAATGCAACATAAGGCCTTTGCATTTAGGTGATGTTCTTTTTTATTTGCTTCGTTCGCTGGTCTTACTATTCCTATATTCCATGCTTCGATATCTAATATTTTAATAAACATTTCCACTAAAAATTTTCACCTTTTATAATTTTTCCCTTCAGATAAAGGTGGTGCATGAGATTTTTCTTCAACATAAAAATCTTCCACATTAGTAAAAGCAAGATCATGAGACGCCATTATTTCAGGTTGTTAGACAATTTAGAATTAAACCTCCTCTGATACTACTTATTAGATCTGTAGGCGCCCTTAGAGGGTGGGTGAATAAGAGTTTTAAAATTTTTTAGCATATTTTGAAATACTTAAAATATTAGGAGATCAAAATAGTGCAAAACAAAGACAAATTAAGTGAAATAAAATAAAGACATTATTTTATTAATATGAAATGTAGTATTACAAAATTTGACTTCTTATGACGCTAGAAATCGAAGGCGAAGAATTAAACTATCTTTTTGTTTTCTATCCCGACTCGTATCCCAACGACTTAGTGGCTTTAGCCTATCCTCCCCCGGATATGGCCTCAAGCCGCTCTAGCCAATCCTCCCCCGGATACGGCCTCAAGCAACCCTTTGATCTATACCGTAGACCTAGTCGCCAACACGAGGTGAATTTTTGCCCTAAGTCATACCCAGACCTAGTCGCCAACACAAGGCAAATTTCTATGTGATTACAATAGTAAAGAGACAATAAAAATATGAAAAACTCCCTCTATGTGGATATCTGAAGAAGTAGACGAAGGCTCGTAGAGTATAATCGTAGTCGATGCGGTCTTTCGTCACGATGATGAAGCGTGTTGAAATCTTCTCCATGGATCTCCTTAAGCCTTCATGGATTTGTGAGAGTATCTCACTAAACCTCCTCTATATGATTTGGCATGAAGCTCTAGAATTTAGGAGTGGGAGAGGATGAAAAATACGGAGCCAAGGGGTCATTTTTATAGCTTTGGAGCTAGCTCCTGTGCTAGCACTACCGCCGGCGCTATCCTTGTTTAGGCAACATTCTGCATGTGCATATTTTAATTCTAAGGAAACCTTTCTAACAATCCTCTTGTGCTCTGCGCTAGCGCCTGTGCTATCCGCTACCGCCTGGTGTTATCGACTTCTAAAACAGCTTCCGAAATTGCTCTAATAAAAGCTAGCACCTGCGCTAGGTGCTACCGCCGGCGCTAGTGGGCATGTTGGAGTTCTGGCTTCATACATTGGGGTAACCTTCTTATTTTATCCTTGAGTCATATGGCTTGGTTACCATCACACTTAAACACACAAGATCAAATACACATAGGATTTGTTATTCGCAAACCTAGGTGATGCGAAAGACCATGTTACAACAGCTGTGAGTTTTACTAATGAAGGTCTCAAGCATGTCTATGATAATTCAAAGGCTCTAATAGAAGGTCAAGGCTCAATCTTTCAGCAAGGGCAGAGCACAAGAGTCAAATAGTTGAAGACTTATCAAGCGTCAAGGAAGATATCATCCAAACCCTAACTAAAGAAGTCAGAAAGGGGAAGGAGAAAATTATATGACAAATGCATGGCTTGAGAAGAGAAGTGGAGAGTAAGTTTTATGAAACTAATGTCTTTAATCTTCAGAGTTTTCAATGGTTATAAGAAGGATTGATGGGCGAACTCAAGATCAAACCTTTCCTGAGCAAGTTTATGAAGACATGACTCCTCTTCCTCCAGTGTAGTATACCCAAGTGTGGTCTGAGCTAGAAGATATTCCTGAATCATCAGATCCTGTTGTTAAGAAAATAAAATATGGTGAAGGCCCTTCTGCAAGAAGGTCAGATCCTTCTGAAAGAAGAGGATCTGGCATAGAGTTCAGAGAGCCAGTGGTAGAGAGAAGAGAATATACTGAAGTATGGAGTCCAACTTCTAAAGCTATCATCTTGGACACATACAAGTTAGTTGACATTTCAAATGATGACCCTCAGAAGTATTACAGTCAGGAAGAGATTAATAATCACAAGGCATCACATCTAAAAAGAAAGATTCATTCCAATGACCATGGATACAACAATCCAAATGATCCTCCACCTCCTCCAAGTTACTACCCAAAGCCAAAAGCATATTTTGTCAGGAAGATGAAGAATAGCAAGGAGGGGAAGGCTAAAATGCCTTAGATATGTGTTGTGACTGTGTTGACTCCTAAAAACATTTATATATATTAGTGTTTTGATATTTTATTTCATATTGTTAATTTCTTTATGTCGTTCTCTTTGTTTATATTTATGATTATTATTTATGCAATTCTCCTTAGTAGATAGAGTTCTGACTTCTTCAAATAGGGGGAGATTGTTGGGTATTGAAGCCACAATAACCTTGATTTGAAGAAGTGTCCCTTGAACTAAGATGACTTGATATTGTATTTGATGTAGCATCTTAGTTATGTGTTTGCAGGATATTATTTGCTAGGTACAAACCAATGTCAGGTTTCAATGAGTCAAAAACATAGACCTATGCAATATAATTCCTCATTGTGTAGACCAAGGTGTTGACTCCTGTGAAATCTCTCTATTGTGATGTACTTAATTTTCAAACACTATGGAGAAGACAATTTGAAGTAGTTGCTGAATTCAGGATTGGAAGAATTCTGTCTAAGTCTTTTTCGTCGAGTGGTCTCATGAAATCAAAGTCAATTCGTTGAGACAACTCGTGAAGACTAAGATATTCGTCGAATGTATTAGAGAGGTCTCAGAAATATTGACAAGTATTTTTCGTCGAGTAAAATTATGTTCACTCGAGAACACTTGACGAACTCGTCGAGTGGTCTGCCAACTTCTCGTGAACACATGAATAATTCGTTGATTGCTCTCGTGAAATCCTCGAATGGCCTAAGATCTCTTTCTTCCAATCTCAGCTCATTTTACTAAGTCTTTTTCGTTGAGTCTTATGAGAATTCGTCGAGTAATCATGTATTCAACGTGTTAATTTGACAAATGCTGATAGAGCGCGTTTTCTTCATTTCGACGCCGATTTTTACTTTTAGGGTTTCTTCCATGTACAGTACACGTGGAGCTCATTCCTTAAGACTCGTTTATAGCCATTTGAAGTGGTACTATAAATACTTACAAGATGTTTCTTTAAACCCTAATCGTGCTAAGTTTGAAACGAAAACATCGTAAGTTCCGTCAGCCATTCTCGTTATCGCAAAAAAGGTTTTCTGCCACTGACATGTTCTCTGCACGATTCTTCTTCAAGATTCGACTCAACAAGATCATTGTGTTCAGATTCATTCAAGTGATTTATAGATCTTGTAGTGTCGACAAATTTGTAAATCCAATACATCAAGTCAGAGATATCTTCTTCCCCATTCAAGATCAAGTTCTCATCTCATTCAAGGAAGAAGAAGATCCATTTTCTAAGATCAGAAGAAGTTGAATCTCCTTGAGATTCTAAGAGATTGATTTTCAATCTAGAGTTTTTGTAAACACCATTTACATATCTTGTAGGAAGTTTTTCTTTCGAGTTCTTGTAGATCCTAGTTTAGAGGATCGAGTTTGCAGGAGAGTTTGATCTCCGAGCGTTTTGTAGGAGAGGTTGTTCTCCGAGTTTGTAGGAGTTGTACTCCGAGTTGTAAGATTATTTATAATCTGAGCTTCGTGATGTAGCCTAGTCTAGCCGGATGTTCGAGATAGGTGAGGAGGGAAAGTAGAGTACCCATAGAGGGGAGCCACTATAAATACTTGTGTTTGTGTAAGCTTATCTTTCTAGATTTTAATTTTACATAAAAATCCATAGAACTCACCTATTCACCCCCCCCCCCCTCTATGTGATTTAGGTAGCAACTAGATACTTTCAATATATATATACATACATATATATATATGCAGGTTGCAAGGAGAAGTATCATTTCATACTAGCAATTGTTATTCTATGAGAAAAATCATAATCAATTCTAAAATACTACAGCAATATTAATGAGCAAGTAGGAGCAGTGTAAAGAGCAGAAGGTATATAACAAAAGTAACTTAACTTGTAAAAATGCTCATACAATTTTTTAAATTAAGGATCTTGTCTAATTGTAAAAATAATGTAAAACCCCGTGTTCGCTGAAGGGTAAAATTGAGAATCGGGCATAGTCAAAGCGAGTGAGTGCTCGCCGCCTCGCGACGGGCGGGTCGCAATAGCGAGGTGAGCCGGGCTCACCTCCTTGCGAGGAGTGGAGAGTGAGGGCGAGGCTAGCGGGAGCTCGCTGCTTTACGGTGCGCTTAGCAATGGCTAGGCGAGCAGGACTCGCCACTCTACATAAGAGACTCAGGCTAGTGGAGGGGGGCTAGTGCAATCCTCGTCCATTAAACAATTGCCCGCCCAGGAGTGCAAATGCACAAGCCGCCAGGCAAATGAGGATAGGAACCCCAATTGTCTAGGAGGCCAACGATCTGGAGAGCAGTGCCTTCATGGACCACTCGCCTAGTAAGATCTCGAGAGACTAGAACATGGGAAGTCTAGCGAATGGTGCCTTTATGGACCACCCACATAGTAAGATCTCACAAACCCAGCTCGCGGGAAGTCAAGCGAGCGACGCCTTCACGGGCCACTCGCCTAGTGGGGTCTAAAGGTGAATTTTCCTAAATACCCTTGGTGAGTTGTCGATAGCCTTTCAGAACAACAGAGTTTGGTTGTTAGCAGACCAGTTTGGGGTGCGATTAGTAAAACTAAAAGGCGGAGTTACTCTATTAGTAGACCAGAAGAGAAAAACTATATATAGACCCTGAAAGGCACCTTTGGAGAGATCCCAATTTTTGGCTTCTTCCTCCATAGGATATCTTTGGTTAGCCCCTCAAACTCTGTAAGGTGCCCGACGTCAATTTTGGCTTGGGAGGGGAAGTGCTCTAAGATCTTTCGGGTGTGTGGTGGGACCTCTACGCTGCAGTCAAGGGTCGATGTTTTTGTCTGAATCTTCAGTCAGGTTCCTCTGCGGGATCAGTAAGTTCTAGCTGCCCCTCTTGGGTGTCTGAACTCCTCGTTAGGCCGAATCTCAGTTCCAACATTTTTGATGCGGTGGCAACATGGCTGGAGAGGATGAGCGAGATGATAGCTATGGAAGTTTGCCACCGTCTAGCTCGCCAGTAATGGAGGGTTGCTGACAGACTTTCAAAGGGAGGTGATCGAGACGATTAACCTCGCCTTCGCTATGACTCGAGGCAAGCTCGCAACCTTAGTTGCCCAGGTCGTCCCGCTGTCGGGATTAGCGAGAACACCCCGGGGCAGAGGCGCGTCAAGGAGCAGGTTCGAGAGGTGCAGGGGAGAGACCTCGTCAGGCGAGAGGTGTTCCCCAGCCGTATTGTGACTTCCACTAGGAGGAGGGTAACGCAATGGACTCTTACCCAGAGTTCTTGGAAATCATGAGCGTGAGAGGCCTTAGGGAGCAGCAGCCACCAGTAAGGATAGAGGATGTGACCGGGGTGGTGGAGGAGGAGGATAGGGATGACATTAGGAACCGAGGAGGGATCAAGGTGATCCACGTAGGAGTGGGAATCGAGGAGACCCAAAAGGAAAGCCTCCACATCATATATCATCATAGCGTGGCTTCGAATTCTAAAACCCCACCTACAAAGGAGATGATTACCTTATCTTAGAAGGATATGCCCGACCATGAAGACTTGTTCTACGATGCGCATGTGATCAAGGCAGCCATCGAGAACTTCACTGTCTCTCGGTGAATGTCATCTTAAAGAAGGCGTTGGACGAGATTAAGGTTTGAGCCAAGGAGGGTGTTAGCCTTTGATGGCCCACTATTTGGGTTCTCAGGATAATGAAAGGAGGTGGAAGGAGGAGTAGGGGTCCATGTCATCTTGGGGGGCAGTCCCGCAACTGCCAGTTCGTCATCGTTGATGCTCCGAGCAATTACAACGCCATCTTTGGACGGCCCCTCATCAGTGCATTTTGGTGTGTCCCATCTTCATTTTACCAGTGCCTCAAGTTTAGCATGGGCGAATTCCAGATCCGTGTGAGGGGATACCCAAAGGTAGCAAGGCAATGCTACGTTACCCCAATCAATGCCATCACCTGGCAAGCAGAGGCGGAGAAGATGGACCAGGAGATGGAGAGGCAGGATATGGTGGAAGGTGTCATGGAAGGGCTGGCGGCAGAGGATTCGGAAGAGGGAAGGGAAGATGAGGAACAATCCCAAAAGGAGGGGGTGGAGGAGCTACTGGAAGTTCGGGAGGAGAGGATGGAGGAATAAGAGACTGAAGCACTCGCTGGCGGAGGAAGGAAGGAAGGTGATTGTGGGTAACAATCTAGACTAGAGGTCGTGGAGGAGCTCGTGGAGATGGAGGTCGTCTCGAGGGCGGGAGCGATAGAGAAAGTGAAGATCAGTAGGGAGCTCATCTGCGAGAATTAGGGGAGGATCCTAGCCTGCATCAAAGGAGAACGTGGACGTCTTCGCTTGGTGCGCGGTGGAAATGTTGAGGATCGATGCAGATGTGGCTTGCCACCCCCTCAACCTTGACCCTCCACTCACCACATCCGACAAAAGAAGAGGTCCATCGCTGACAAACTAGTGGAGCCCATTCGGGAGGAGATGGACAAGCTCCTCAGAGCCAAATTTGTATCAGAGATCCAGTATCCAGGCTGGGTCTCCAACGTAGTAATGGTAATGAAGTGACACAGAAGGTGGAGGATGTGTGTGGATTTTTATTTATTAAATAAATAATGTCGTAAGGATTGTTACCCCTTGCCTCGAATCGACGCACTGGCTGACATAGCCGTCGATTGTTCTCTAATGGGTTTTCTAGATACCTTTTCAGGATATCATCAGATACGCATGCACCCCCTCCCCCCCCCCCCCCCCCCCCACCAACGTTAAGGATGTCTCATTCATTACTGGGGATGGGTGCTATTGAAATAAGATGATGCCCTTTGGGCTAAAGATTGCGGGAGCAACGTACCAACAGATGATAGATAGGGTCTTTCGTGAATAGATGGGCATGAACCTGGAAGTGTACGTAGATGACCTCATGATCAAAAGCCGAGACCTCGAGTCCCACCTCCAGGACCTTGAAGTGACCGTCGGTACCTTGAGAAAATTCAAGATGAGGCTCAACCCCCCAAAAATGTGTTTTTTGGGCCAGTAGGGGAAAGTTCTTGGGCCATCTGCTCACCCCTGTCGGGGTAGAACGTAACCCCGATAAGGTGAAAGCAATCATGGAGCTAGGGTCACCACGAAATGCAAAGCAGGTCCAGTGCCTCGCTGGGAAGCTATTCGGGCTATGCAGGTTTCTCTCCAGTGTAGGGGAGAAGTGCTAATCTTTTTTCAAAGTGCTACAAGGGAACCAGGAGTTCGAGTTGACCCCTAAATGAGAGGTGGCATTCCAAGCACTAAAGGATCAATTAACCAAGGCCCCACTGCTCCAAGGACCAAGGCTAGGAGAGGACCTATCCCTATACCTCGGGGTGGGGGCTAAGGCGGTGAGTTCTAATTAAGTCTAGGAGGAAGGTAAAAATCATCTCTCAATCTACTACGTAAGTAGGGTATTGAGGAATTCAGAGCTCAGATATCCCATACTTGAAATCTAGCCTTCGCCATGATAGTGTCGGCCCGGAAGCTTTGAACCTACATTCAAGCACACTCTATTATGGTGGTGATCGACCATCCCCTTCGCAACATCATGGAGGGGGTAGAACAATCGGGAAGGCTAGCAAAATGGTCAGTGGAGCTAAGCGAATTTGACATCTCATTTGTTCCCAGGCTTTCTATAAAGGCACAGGAAATGTCGGATTTCCTGGCTGATTACATAACAAAGGTACAAGAGCTCGAGCAACCCCACTCAGTGGCATGGAATATGTTGGTTGATGGGGCATCAAGAAAGTGTTCCTTTGGTGGGGGGAGTGATCCTGGTGAGCCCCAGGGAACGAGGATCGAGAAGTCAATCAACATATATTTCTCGCTCATCAACAACTAGGTCAAGTACGAGACCGTGATCGCAGGGGTCCGCCTAGCCAGGGTGCTAGGAGTGCAGGGCGTGGAGGTCTCAATGGACTCCATGGTGGTTGCATGCCAAGTCATGAGTAGTTTTTGTACTCATCTTTTAGTATAATTTTAATATAGTTGTAATATGAATTTTTATAAATTATTTGTATTTTCTTATTTAATTTGTTCCCTTTTAATTTTACAAACTATCTAAAGATTTTCTGTATTTTTCAGGTTTTCTTGGCACTTTGAGCAAAAATGTCAAGTACACGCCTAAGGTCACGGGCGTGACCAAGGGCATCACAGCCTAAGATGTGTTCTAGACCTGCTGCCGCCACTTCGGGCTCACTCTGTGAAGATTCGCCAAGTACACGCCCCAGGTCATGGGCGTGACAAGGGGCGTGACATCCAGTCTCGGGCATGACCCGCCATTTGCTGCTTGCACGCCTTCCATGTCATTTAAAATTACACGCCCTCGGTCATAGGCGTGACTGAGGGCGTGACATCTAGTCACGGGCGTGACTCACCCCGCGCTCCTTCCTGCCGAAGTTTCCCGCCAGCAACCACTTTTGAAGATTACACGCCCCAGGTAAAGGGCGTGACCTAGGGCGTGACGCTTCCAAAATACCTGCATTGAAGCCAGAACGCACCCTCTATGCACCATCACCGATCATGCCCCTTACACGCCCTTGGTCACGGGCGTGACCAAGGGCGTGTAACATCAATTTTCCAGCTATTTAAAGGGAGCTTCTCCAGAACTTCAGGGACGAATTTTGGGAGTTTAAAAGTCCTTCTTGCTTTATTTTCTTGTTTTTAGCAATTAGTAGTTCTTGTACTCTTATCCTTCTTGCAATTGTACTATAATTTCAATCGTTATAATTTTCAATTCAATAGCTCGTATTTCTTTTCATTTTGCAATTAATAAAATTTGTTGTTGTTTTGTTCATCCATTCTTTTAAGATTGTCCACCCCTCTTTTCAATAGTTATAATCTTCAAGTTGAGTTACCTTTCTTGTTGCAATCAAATCAAAGCACTTTTTTGTTGAAACCAGCAACTGGTCTCTTGAGTTCGGACCCACTGGGGGTGTAACCGATGCTTATTTCTCCCTCACTAGACTCTCTTGATGGTGGATGTGAGAATAGGAATAGACCCAAAGCTGAAGCGAGGAGGTCCCGCCACACACCCGAAAGATCTTAGAGAGCTTCCCATCCCAAACCAAAGCTCAACCGGGCACCTTGGAGGGCACTGGCTGCCAACCAAAACTAGCCTAGAGGAGAGGATTCTCTAAAATCGGATCTCCTCTAAGGTGCCCTTAAGGGTCTATTTATAGATTTTTCTAGGCTGGTCTGCAAATAACATGAATCCCCTTTTAGTTTTACTAACCGCACACCAAATTGGTCTGCTAATAGCCTAACTCCGCTGTTCCGAAGGGCTATTTGCAGCCCACAAGGGGTATCATGGTCATTTCCTCCTCAAATCATCCGAGGCAGTCTCTCCTATCTGACGATTCAACCGAATCTCCTTGGCTCGACGCGAGACATAGGGGGCACTCGGATCCCGCTTAGACATCAGCCAGGGAGTGAATTTGGCTGCCTTGGGGGCAGTTACAGCTTGGGCCGCAGCCAGGCGCTCGATCATCTCCCGCGAGAGGGGTCTCGCGGAAGGCTTGTGGGAAGACATTGATATCGGTGAAAGGCTAAGGGAGAGAAGAAGCTCTGAATCGAGGGGTGAAAGCGTTCCAGGAAAATCTGACATGAAGAGATATATATATAGGGCAACGGTGGGACCCACAGAATCTTGTAGGCCCAGTCAGCCAGCACTCACCGAATACCGGGTTGGACTGTTCTTTCCGAGCGTAGGAACCGCTCGCAAAGAGCGGGGATTGTGTACAACCCGTATTCGCCGAGTGGGTCCCACAGACCAACAGGCGAGACCTAGGCCAGTCAGATCATTCGCCCCGGCTCAGGCAGGTGAAAATACCCCCAGGTTAGTGGGGGTAAGCTGCAGGAAAGGAGAAGCTAGGCGAGTGGTGCCCTCGCGGACCACTGGCCCGGAAGTGTGGGCATTCGCCCAGCTAAGCGGGTGCCCAGCGAGTGGTGCCCTCACGGACCACTCGCCCAAGATGATTTGAGGAGGAAATGACAATGATACCCCTTGTGGGCTGCAAATAGCCCTTCGGAACAGCGCAGTTAGGCTATTAGCAGACCAATTTGGGGTGCGGTTAGTAAAACTAAAAGGCGGATTCTTGTTATTTGCAGACCAGCCTAGAAAAATCTATAAATAGACCCTTAAGGGCACCTTGGAGGAGATCTGATTTTAGAGAATCATCTCCTCTATGCTAGTTTTGGTTGGCAGCCAGTGCCCTCCAAGGTGCCCGGTTGAGCTTTGGTTTGGGAGGGGAAGCTCTCTAAGATCTTCCGGGTGTGTGGCGGGACCTCCTCGCTTCATCCTTGGGTCTATTCCTATTCTCACATCCACCATCAAGAGAGTCTATTGAGGGAGAAATAAGCATCGGTTACACCCCCAGTGGGTCCGAACTCAAGAGACCAGTTGCTGGTTTCAACATTTTTGATAGAACAATTGAGATCTTCTTGAGTAAGAGTAATCAAAACTCCAGGATTTTTATACGACCTTAGTTATTATAAGTCTATACCACATTCGACACGGTACACTTGCCTTTGTTGTTTGCAAGCATAGTTTTGCTCATCAAGTTTTTTGCGCCGTTGCCGGGGATCTGAGTTGATATTTCGAAAGAGAATATCTATTGATTTTATCATTCTCTTTCTTCTCCCCCTTCTCTTAATTTTTTTTTTAAAAAAAATCTTAAGAAAAGCGTAATCTAAATTCTCGGAAAGGACACATTGGGCTTGAATTCCCATCACAACCTCTAGTACCTTGCTAGCCCTTCACCGGGTTGACCTTGGGAAGTCCGGGACTAACTTAACCCGCGTTTTGAAAAAAAAATTATTATACAAATATTTTTTTATTATAATTATTCTCTAAAATTCCATTCATTTAAGTGAAGGTTGTTCTCTTTTTATCTTATTAAATGAAGTTATCTGAATTGGCCGTAAAAGTTGATAAGATTCAAAACCAAGTTAATCAATGGGAAGCCGCATGAAAATGCCAAATTAGTTGTTATTATTGTGGTGCGCCTCATCAAAGTGAGGAATGTTATTTACATTCAAATTCTCAAAATAATTATTATGAAAATAATTTTCCTCAATGTTGTGCAAATAATTTTGATTATAGTTACGATCATAATATTTCCTCTTTTAATGAAAATAATTTTTCAAACTTTGATGAAAATGTTTTTTTCTAATAATTGTTCTTCTAGCTCTGAAGTAGATTATTCTTGGTGGCAAGCTCACACGGATAGTTCTCGGAGCGGTGATGAAAATCTTTAGATCCGAATTTTTATTCTTCTTCTTATGCGTCGCAATTTTCTTTCTCTAATTTTGGGGAATTTCCACCGATTCAAATTAATACTTCCCCCAAAAATTTAAAGGATAATAATTACGATTATAATTTTTCATCTTTTCAAGAGAATAATTTTTCAAACTTAGATGAAAATATTTTTTCTAAATTTCATGAGAATAATTTTTCGGCGTTTGATAATTGTTCTTCTAGCCCTGAAGTCGATTATTCTTGGTAGCAAGCTCACCCGGATAGTTCTCGGGGCGATGAAGATAAATATTTCGATCCGAATTTTTGTTCGTATTCTTTTGCACCGTAATCTTCGTACTCTAATTTTGGGGAATGTCCGCCGATTCAAATAGATACTTCCCCCCAAAATTTAGAGGAGATTTTTATTTCTTCTAGTGTTTTTTCTCCATCTTTGGATAATTTAGTTATGGAGGAACATGTGGTTTCATGTAATCCCATAACTTCTTTTACCAAAGATGAAGAAAATTTATTTTACCAAGAATTTCTTAATGTTATAGGCACCCCGGATGAATTTGAAGAAGAATAAGTTTTTCCCCTACTCCACCCGGATCTTATTTTCTTTGTCATGAATTTTCGCAAATTTCTTCTATCCAACCAAAAATTCATGAAAATTTTGTCCAAAAATTTTATTCCGCTTGGTAGTGCACTAGATTTTCCTAAAGAAAATGTTATTTTAGAAAAGAAACAACCGGAGCTTAATCATATATTTTCGCAAACACCTCCTCCTTGCGAAAAATTATCTGACACGTTTAATTGTGATTCTCTATATACTAATAATTTTTAGGTTGAAGACGAGCCGTTGCTACCCCAATTAATTGATGATCCATATGTCGCTCATCTTTATATTTCCAAATCACCTCAGGTATGTATAGGTGATTTGGATTTGCAATTTCAAGTCCAACGACAAACAGAGAATCACATGTTAAGCGGAGGAGAAGCTGGCCGACTGACGTCGGCACATTCACCTAAGCATGAATTAGGGGAGTTGCCTGTCCATTTCACTTTTCCATTTCCATTTTCCTAACACTAACCGTCTAGCTTAAAGACGGGAAAAAGAGAGCGCTCTTGGGAGGCACCCCTTGCTTATCTTTAATTTAATGTATTTTTCTTTTAAAGTTTATTTTCTTTCAAGTGTTCTTCATACTTAGTTTTAAACAGTGAGGACAATGTTTAATTTTATGTATGGGGGTGTAGCATAGCGTTCAAAGAAAAAAAATTATAGTTTAATAAAAATCTAATTTCTTGGAAAGGGCGATTTGGGCTTGAACTCCCATCACAACTCCTAGTACCTTGCGAACCCTTCACCGGGTAGCCCTCAGGAAGTCAAAGAAATAATATCTATAAAAATAATAAATACGCCTTGCCTTGTGTTTTATCTTTCTAGAAATCTAGTTTGAGGGTTGATTATAAGTATTCTTACATTTTTTAACTTAGCTAATATTTTGTTTTATCAGAATTTGTTAAATTTAAATTTGATGTAATTTAGTTTTAAGAAACACTTTATGTTTTTAATTCAAATAGATAATTTATTTAGCACTACTTCTCTGTTTAATTTTAAATAGCTTCACTTTGTGGTAAATTGGCTAAACATCTCTAGATTTCTATTATATTCTCTTTTGACTTTAAAGATCTTAGGAAATTTCATTCCACTAAAAAGTTGCTCTCAAAATAGTTTAATTTATAAACTAGAAGTATTTCTTCCCCCTCACCGTTTGTTGGCAAATAAAAAAATGTAGAAAAAGATCATATGTCATGGGAATAAGAGGATAAAATTCATTATCCCCTAAACATATGCACCTAAAATCATTTAAGAGATTATATGTCATAAAGTAAGAGGATAAAATTCATTACTTTTAAACATATATATTTTGGGTTTTTATTTGAAGAGAAATTTTAAAAGATTATATGGCATGGAAAAATTCCTTATTTTCCAAAACATATACAAACTCGTATTCAAATAAGGTGAGAGGATAAAATTCATCACTTTTATTTTTGTATCTCTTCATTTGCCATTTTCAAGTAAACCCCCATCCTTAGTCAATTTTATTAGTTCTAGTCCTAAACTAAATTATTAAGAGAGCAATATTTTGGTAGGTGTCTTTTCCTTAAGTTTCTTTTATGTTAGAGTGTTTATAATTTCAATCTAATTTTGTTTGAAAATTTCTATGATTTCGTTTGCTAAATAGTCATCTTGAGAAGTATATAGCTAAGCCGATTTCTCTTTTTAAATTATGACCATAACTTATGACTTAATTCTTGAATTCCTAGAATTTACTTTTAACTTACTCTTGGTTTCACAAAATTTTAGTTAATTAGAAATAATATCGATGTCTTGTAATTTTTTCCTCACTCTTTTGCTCTGGAATAGCAAAAGCTCAAGTATGGGGGTGTTTGATGAGTAGTTTTTGTACTCATCTTTTAGTATAATTTTAATATAGTTTTAATATGAATTTATATAATTTATTTGTATTTTCTTATTTAATCTGCTCCCTTTAAATTTTATAAACTAACTTAAGCTTTTTCTGTGTTTTTCAGGTTTTCTGGGCACTTTGAGCAAAAATGTCAAGTACACGCCCAAGGTCACGGGCGTGACCAAGGGCGTGACAGCCTAAGATGTGTTCTAGACCTCCTGCCACCACTTCGGGCCCACTCTGTGAAGATTCACCAAGTACACGCCCCAGGTCACGGGCGTGACCAGGGGGCATGACATCAAGTCACGGGCGTGACCCGCAACCTGCTGCATGCACGCCTTCCACGCCATTTAAAATTACACGCCCTCGGTCACGGGCGTGATTGAGGGCGTGACATCCAGTCTCGGGCGTAACTCGCACCGCACTCCTTCCCGCCGAAGTTTCCCGCCAGCAGCCACTTTTGAATATTACATGCCCTAGGTCACGGGCGTGACCTAGGGCGTGACGCGTCTGAAACGCCTGCATTGAAGCCAGAATGCGCCCTCTCTGCAAAAGCACGGATCACGCCCTTTACACGCCCTTGGTCACAGGCGTGACCATGGCCGTGTAACATCAATTTTCCAGCTATTTAAATGGAGCTTCTCCAGAACTTCAGGGACGAATTTTGGGAGTTTAAAACTCCTTTTCTTGCTTTATTTTCTTGTGTTTAACATTTAGTAGTTCTTGTACTCTTATCCTTCTTGCAATTGTACTTTAATTTCAATCGTTATAATTTTCAATTCAATAACTTGTATTTCTTTTCATTTTGCAATTAATAAAATTTGTTATTGTTTTGTACATCCATTCTCTTAAGATTGTCCACCCCTCTTTTCAATAGTTATAATCTTCAAGTTGAGTTACCTTTCTTATTGCAACCAAATCAAAGTACTTTTTCATAGAACAATAGAGATCTTCTTGAGTAAGAGTAATCAACACGCCTAGATTTTTATACGACCTTGGTTTTTATAAGCCTATACTACATTCGACACGGTACATTTGTCGTTGTCGTTTGCAAGCATAGTTTTGCTCATCACCAAGTCAAGGGAGAGTTCAAGGCAAAGAGCCGACTCTCCTGAGATATCTGGAGAAGGACAAGAAACTCAACAGGCAGCTCCACACCTTCCCAATCTAGCATGTGTCGAGGGAGGAGAGCACCCCGGCAGACCTCCTAGCCAAGTTTGGTCACTGGGTGGGGGGACGGTGTCGGAACTCTTCCGACCATCCATTGAGGAAGGAGAGTTAATGGAGGTGGACCAGCGAGCATCATGTATGGACCCCTTTATCACCTTCCTGGCGTCGGGGTAGTTCACAGGAGGGGATATAGATAATCGGTGATTCCGATACAAATCGGCATATTATTCTTTGCAAGGAGGAGGGTTGTATTGAAAGACCCTCTCGGGGCTCCTAACGCGTTGCGTGTCGGAAGAGGAGGACCTGAGGGTCCTGGAAGAGATCCACTAGGGGGAATGTGGCAGCTACTCTGCGAGCAGGACCCTGGATGTAAGGGTGTTGAGGCATGGATACTTCTGAACTACCCTTAGCACGGATGCAGAAGAGTTTGCAAAGAAGTGTTCCAAGTGCCAACTGTACACCCCCATACAACTGCTACCAGCCCAGAAGCTTCGGACCATCACAGCTCCATGGTCATTCGCAATATAGGGACTGGACTTGGTGGGCCCTTTTCACAAAGCTAGTGTCCAAAGGAAGTTACTGCTAGTGATGATCTTAACCAAATGGCTGGAGGTGAAGGAGCTGGCTAATGTAACGTCTCAAGTTGTAAAAAACTTTAATTGGGGGGACTTATCTGTCGACATGGGCTCCATTAGCCATCGTCACAGACAATAGGTTGTAGTTTGCCAGCGATGTGTTTGTCGGCTTATGCGGCCAGCTGGGCATAGATCTTCGCTTTTTGTCGGTCCACCACCCTAGGAGTAATGTGCAGGTAGAGGAGGCAAATAAGATTATGAATTTATTAATTGATTCCGCTGTCGGGCTATCATTAGACAGTTGCTCAAGTTTATCTCCAGAGAGGCTGGCAATGTAAAGTTGTGCTGGAGTTTTCCAGATCAATTCCGTTATTGGGCTCTCATTAGACGCTGGGTCAGGTTGATCTCTGGAGAGGCTGGCAAGGTAATGTGGTGCTGGAGTGCCCCAGCTTGATTCTGCTGGCGGGCTCTCATTACACGGTGGGTCAAGTTGATCTCTAGAGAGGATGGCAAGTTAAAGTTGTGCTGGAGTGCCCCAGATCAATTCTGATGTCGGGCTCTCATTAGACGGTGGGTTAGGTTGATCTCTGGAGAGGCTGACAAGGTAAAGTTGTGCTGGAGTGCCCTAGATTGATTCCGCTGCCGAGCTCTCATCAGACGGTGGGTAAGGTTGATCTCTAGAGAGGTTGGCTGGGTAAAGTTTTGTTGGAGTGCCCCTGATCGATTCCGCTGTCAGGCTCTCATTAGACGGTGGGTCGGGTTGATCTTTGGAGAGGTTGGCAAGGTAAAGTTATGCTGGAGTGCCCCAGATCGATTCCACTGCCGGTCTCTCATTTGAAGGTGGGTCAGGTTGATCTCTAGAGAGGCTAGCACGGTAAAGTTATGCTAGAGTGCCCCAGATCGATTCTGTTGTCGGACTCGCATAAGACGGTGGGTCAGGTTTATCTCTGGAGAGGCTGGCAAGGTAAAGTTGTGCTGTAGTGCCCCAGATCAATTTCGCTACCGGGCTCTCATTAGACAGTGGGTTAGGTTGATCTCTAGAGATGATAGCAAGGTAAGGTTGTGCAGGAGTGCCCCAGATCGATTCTGCTGTTGAACTCTCATTAGACGGTGGGTCAGGTGGATCTCTGGAGAGGTTGGCAAGTGAAGGATTGTGACATAACTCGGGGAATTCCACTGTATGGCTCCCACTGGCCGGCAGGGTCAACATGTCGCTCAGAGGGCAAGACAAAATAGAGATCGCCTAGTGAGATGTCAGCAGAACAAGTAAGTAACAAGGCCCCCCACGGGTGAGGACCTTGCTCGCAGGAACCTATGCGAGGCAAGTTGGTGATATTCCTAGACGGGCGAGTCATGAGGATCGTAGGCACAGAATTAATAGACAATATCGAGGGGAATCGACCAAGTCAAATGGTTCACGTGAGATGGTGTGGAGAAAGGCCCGCTCGCAGGAACCTATGCTAGGACTAACATAGAAGTGAGATGCATTAGACGGGCGAGGAAATCACTGTCATTAGGGTACGCAATGCGGTGAAAGAGTAGCGATGCTCGCGAGCTGCCGGATGGGGTAAGCGAAGGCATGCTTAGCGAATACCTATGCGTGAATGCGAGAATGTCACATGAAAAGTGCGCGAGTGCATCACAGCAAGGTGAAAATATAAGAACAACAAGAAAAAACAACAAAGTGAAATTTCATTTCATTCCACAAAAAAGACTCTATTACTGATGTCGCGGCGATCACGACAGGCAAAAATCAAAAATCAAAATACATTAGAATCTAGGTGTGGTCCTCGGATCACACGCTATCACTGTCGTCAGACTCCGGCAGTGGTAGGAATAGCTCTTTAACCATCTGCTCAACTGTCAGCCGTGCTGCCTCGTGATGCGCAAATCTCGCACACCGCTATAGGCAGTAGCTAGACTGCGGCACTAAACAGCAGTGTACCGATCGTTCAAGTAATATAAAATGTGGGAGTGAATCCCCAAGTATCGATCTCGAAGGAACACAGTAAGGTGGAGTTAACTATTGAGGACGGACTTGAGATTGAAGTCCTTAAGTCGGATGGATTGCGGGAGAGTTGATTTGGTTTTAGGAAAATAAAAGAAAATAACTACAACTACTTATATGCAATGCCGCTATGCAATGCTTCGCCAGGCGGGATGGAAAACTATGTAAGCCTTGAACGCACTATTTTGCAAGGGCGGATGGACGAGTAGGCAAGCAGAATCGAACTGTGCAGGCCTTGAGCGTGCTGCTTCGTTAGGCGAATGGATTACACGGGCCGCTATGCCACGCTTCATTAGGCAGATGAACGAGTAGGCTTGCAGAATGAGGGTCGCAAGCACCTCGTCACAAATCTCACACCTTGCAATTGCTAGTGCAGCCAAACCACACACTCACACCCACACTACCATAAGAGCTCACCTCCAGTACTCATACATAAATAATATCATTGCATAACAACAAAATACAAATTAAATCAAGTGCAGAGTACAAAAATCATCAAATACAAAAGATTACACTAACAACAATAATCTAATAAGAGAAAAGTGCAATAGATACAACCGAATCCAGAGGATTGCTGTAGATTCACGGTAGGAATCGTCGGGGTGTCAACCCGCGTCCTAGCTCGGTCCCAGCTATCGTCCAGGGTAGAGGAGGGTTGTCACTTCCTCCCAATGGACCCGTCTTCTCCGGTAAACTACAATCTGGCCACGTCTGATGCGAAGAACTCCTAGCTTAGCGATGAAGATGAGTCTAGAATCCTCTCCTTGAAGTACTTGGATGATGTGAGGTGGCCTTGGGCAAGAGGTGGAGGAAGGAGGGGAAAGAACGGAGCTGGAACTCCCTTTGCGGCAGAAAAATCGCAACTATACGGCCTCTCCCGATTAGGTTGAAAACTGCAGCTTTTAAAAAAAAAGATCAGATATTTGGTCACGCACGGTCGAACGCACGATCGTGCATTGCCCATGCGTTATTTAATGAATAAACTGGCGTGAGGAAGAAGCAGCAGCGCCCGTGCGTTTCCTTCGCGCACGGGCGAATCTGCCTGTGCGTAAAAACGCACGGACAAATTCAGATTGGCGATAAACAAGGCAAACAGGACGATCGTGCGATTCCTTTGCGCACGGGCAACTGCCCGTGCGTAAAGACGCACGATCAATGGCAGAACATTGTTTTCTACCCATATGAAGGCGCACGACCGCAGCCGTCCGTGCGTCAATAAAACGCACGACTGTGCGTTATACACAATCATGATTTCTGGGTAAAAGGGGATGCTTCGACCACCTGTGAGCACATCAACCCAGCTGGGAGTATACCTCCAACTCCAGCATAAAAATAGAAATATGCTGGGGAGCTCAATGTGCTTACCCCCAGCAATGTAGTGTGCAATTACACACTACAACAGGCCTAAACGTGCACTTCAAGTAAAAGCATGAACATGGTGAATATAAACAAATACTAACAAAAACTGATGTACCAATGCAGAAAAAATAGCCCGGATGAGTCCAAAAATCAGTATATAAATTGGACTCATCACCTCTCCGGAGAGAAGGTCTGCCCCCTTCAGTGTGCTGAAGATATGCTTTGCCATTGCAATCACGTTCTTCTGTATAATCTCTCCATCTCACGCTATGAGTATGTCTGAGTCTTGCCGCTGCGAGGAGGCGGGGGGAGGATGGCCAGGGTCAGCTCATTGTTCTGATCCTTCACCCCAAGATTCTCCTCCAAGTTAGAGGTGCAGCCGAGAAGCTGACTGGTGGTCTCGGCATCCTGCGAAGGAGAAAGGGAATTAGTCAAAATAAATAGTGAGGACATGGGAGGAATTCTTCAACAACTTAACATCCCGCCCTGAAGACTGGCAAGGAGTTGCGCAGAGATGTTTTGCTTCTCCTTCAGGCTCGCGATCTCTTCCATAACGGCCTTCAGCTCGCGCTTGAGCTCTTCAGAATTCCTCTCCACCTGGAGATATCATCGACCCATCATGTGAGCGAGCTCCAGGGCGCAGAGCTAGGCTCGCACTCTGATAAGTAGTATTTTTATAACTTTTTTAATAGAAAATTTTGTAAATATTTAATATGATTTTTCCTTTTTATGTCAATTTTAGGTTATAAGTAGTTCTTTTTGTAATTTTGATTCTAACTTAGCTTAATTTCAATATTTGCAGAATTTTGGGACAAATCGAGAAAAATAGCATGTCACGCCCTCGGTCACGCCCGTGACCAAGGGCGTGTAACCTGAAGATCAGTCCAGAATCCATGCCACGCTGTTTGAACCAGCCCACACCAAGTCACGCCCCAGGTCACGCCCGTGACCCAAAGTCACGCCCGTGACCGGGGGCGTGTAATCTTAGAATCTTCCACGTAGAGCCGTCGTCGAGACGTGGAGCTGCAGTCGAGAAGTCAACTTGAGTCACGCCGGTGACCCACATGTCACGGTCGTGACTTGCCCGCGTGATCTCTGCTTCGCCGCCGCGCCAAATTCCAGCCCACGCCGCATTTAATGCAGCCGTCCAAAGTCACGGCCGTGACCGGACATGTCACGCCCGTGACATGTCACTTTTCGCCGCGCCATCCAAAAAGCCCACGCCGCTGTCGGATCCGATGTGAATAGTGCAGTCACGCCCTGGGTCACGCCTGTGACCGAGGGCGTGTAATCTGAAATTTTTTCCTATAAATTCAGAGGTTCTCCTTGAGTCCAGGGTTCAGAATTTTGGAGTGGGGGAGGTGCTGCTGGAGCCAATCCTGAGTATTTTTCACTTTCATGTTCTTGTTCATGTTTCTTTCCTTTCATGTTCTCTTCTTTTTTCTCATGCAATGTACTAGCTTTCTTTCAATGCAATAGCCTAGTTTAAGTTTGTAACTTTATTTCTTCTAGCTTGCAATCTCCTTTCTTAAGGTTTCTAATAGTTTTCATTTAAATAAAAATTAGTTTGCTCTCTTTATTTGTCTTCCCCTTCCTTAGCTAATTTTTCTTATTATGGAATTTCATTTTTCTTTCTCTTCCCCCTCCACCATGATTAACTAATCCTCATTAGTACTCGATCAAAATGATCTGAGGATGAGTTGGACAAGTTATGATTTTCTAAAGTTTTCTTTTTCCGTTTTTATAAACGCTTGAATTACCCTTGATTTTTAATTAGTGAGGCCATATTATCGATGTATGGTTTTTGCTTATGTTTTCATACTTAGTTAGTCGAGAGGCTCAAGGTATGAATCGATCACTCAAGGGTAAAGAGAGTTGCACGCACCCCTCGAGAGAGGATGACGTAAATCTCCCGGATTGGAGTCAAATCCAATAGCGGGGTTCACTTCGTAAAGCAAGTTTTAGGTAATCGATTATAGGACGAGAGCCCGGTTGATTTTTCCTAATCTTAGTTGGGCATTAACCTCGAGAGAGGCATGTTCGAGCTTCGGGAACCTCCACGGTCAAGTAGTTCAATTTAAACGGAATTAGATTTATTCTCTTTTCACTTGTCTATTCTCACTCCAAGGTGACTTTTGATTGAGTACTAGCCTCTTTTATCATCATCTAAACCCTTAATTTAGCTTGCAATTTCTCTTTTTCTAGCTAAGTAACCAAAACCCCAAAATATCATTAGATAAGATAATAGCGACTTTCCTCAAAGTAGAAGTAATCAACGCGCCCTGTGGAATACGACCTTGGTATTTCTTAATATCCTATACTATAGACGATAAGGTATACTTGCCTTTATCGGATATAGGTTGGAGAGAATTCTCAAACCTTCACTAAATTTCAAAACCGGAAAATCAATATCAAGTTTTTGGCGCCGTTGCCGGGGACTTTGCGTAGATATTTTGAAAAGAGGATAGCTATTAATTTTATCATGCTTCTTTTTATTTTATTTTGCTATTTCTAAATTTCAAAAAGAAAAAAAAAATTTAGTTTTTCTTCTTCCTTTCTTCTCTTTTTAGTGTATGACCCGAGGTAGCACTTCGATTCTTCCTTTTGATCCGGAGATCGAGCGAACCATTTTGAGGCACCGCCGTTCTCGTGATCAGGGAAATCAAATAGAATCCGAAGAGTCGATCGGGGACACTAACACAGCGAATATGAATCATAATCTTGATCCTCCTAATCTTAACGAGCCAAATCCTGATGAGGACGCGCAACGGACCATGTCCTATTATGCGCGGCCAAATTTGGAAGGCACACAATCGAGTATTGTTCGCCCCACGGTGGCGAACAATAATTTTGAGATCAAGTCCAGCATCATACAAATGGTGCAACAATCGGTGACCTTTGATGGTCAACCGGACGAGGATCCTAATTCGCATATCTCTTACTTTCTTGAAATTTGCGACACTTTTAAGATCAATGGCGTAACCGATGACGCCATTCGATTACGTCTTTTTCCTTTTTCTTTGCGGTCTAAGGCCAAGCAGTGGCTGGGCTCCCTACCTAGGGGATCCATCACTACATGGGCCGAAATGGCAGAAAAATTTCTTAATAAATATTTCCCTCCATCAAAGACCGCTAAATTGCGCACGGATATTGCGTCATTCATGCAAATCGACTCGGAGACTCTCTATGATACATGGGAGCTCTTCAAGGAGCTTTTGCGTCGATGCCCTCACCACGCACTTGCCACTTGGCAACAAGTGCAAATTTTTTATAATGGCTTAAATCTCCAAACGAGGCAAATGATTGATGCGGCCGCCGGGGGGACATTTAATAATAAAACTCCGGTCGCCGCTCAAGAGCTTTTCGAAGAGATGGCAACAAATGCGTACCAATGGAACTTGCCCCGAGCGCGGCCTAATAAGCCGGCCGGAATTTTTGAATTAGACGCAAACGCGAATTTGGCTTTACAAGTTGAGCGCTTAACAAAGCAAGTGGCGGAGATGTCTGCTTCCTCCGCCACTCCTCCTTGGGCTAATAATGTTTTAATTGAAGAGCAAGTTGATTAAATGGGAAATCCACCTCGGCCTTCCTATAACCCGAACACCGCTCCGTATAATAACACCTACAATGCGGGTTATAGGAATCATCCAAATTTCTCATGGAGCAATCAAGGAAATGCTCAGCGTCCCTTAAATTCAAATCAACCTCCAAATCAACTTCTTAATTTAACTCCCCCTCCAATTTTTAATCCACCCGATTTTCCACCGCAATAGCAAAAGCCCTCTCCGCTTGAAGAGGCTTTTGCAAAATATGTTGCTACAAATGAAGCGAACATCCGAAACCTCACCGGATCGATCAAAAATTTAGAGAACCAAGTGGGCCAGCTAGCAAAGATAATCTCCGAGCGCCCGCAAGGAGCCCTTCCGGGAAACACGGAGCCAAACCTAAGGGAGAGCGCAAACGCGATTACACTCCGAAGCGGGAAGGAGGTGGTTTCAAAACAGGACAAACCCATGGTAACTTCCTCCCCTCCCCCTCCTCCTATTTTATCTTCGAACTTACCTGCTACGTTAGCTCCGCGCGCTTCTACTTCTAATATTCCGTATCCATCTAAGTTTAAAAGCGAGAGCGCCGAAAAGAATTATAAAAAGTTTTTAGATATTTTAAAGCAAATTCACATTAATGTACCCTTCTGCGAGGCTATCTCTCAAATGCCTAAATATGCGAAATATCTTAAGGAGTTGCTCTCCAATAAGAAAAGATTAGAAGATATTTCGCATATTTCTTTGAACGCGGAATGCTCCGCGGTTGTACTCAACAAATTGCCTAGAAAAGTGAATGACCCGGGACGGTTCTCCATCCCGTGTTTATTTGGCAATTCGTTAGTAAAACACGCTTTAGCGGATCTGGGAGAAAGTATCAATCTCATTCCCTTGTCACTATTTAAGAAGCTAGGTCTAGGAAATCCAAGCCCCACTCGAATGAGTATTCAATTAGCGGATCGCTCTTTAAAATATCTGGTAGGAATAGTGGAGGACATGCACGTCAAGGTCAACAAGTTCATCTTCCCGGTGGACTTTGTCATTCTTGACATCGAAGAGGATGCCGAAGTACCCCTCATACTCGGCCGCCCCTTCCTTGCCACCTCCCGAGCCATTATTGACGTAAGTAACGGAAAGCTCCTCCTACGGGTTGGAGACGATGAAGTTTCTTTCGGCATAAATTCCTCGATGCGGAACACATTAGAAAACGACGATTCGTGTTTTTACCTGGAAGAGTGTTGGGAATTCGATTCACCTCCCGAGTTAGTCTCCACCTCGAGTCACGAGTCCGAACTCGCCGAGCTCTTTTGTCTGGAAGAAGAAGAAGTCACTCGTTTCACACCACCCGAACCACTATTTTTAGAAAAATTGAAAATCAAAACTTCTTATGAAGAGCCACCCGTTTTAGAACTAAAGCAACTCCCCCCTCACCTTAAGTATTTATTTTTAGAAAAAGAGTCGAAGCTACCCGTCATCGTTTCATCCGAACTTAGCAACTCGGAAATTTCTGAGTTAGTTATTGTCTTAAGAAAGCACCGCCACGCAATTCCGTGGCAAATTTCGGATATTAAAGGTATAAACACTTCCTTCTGCACCCATAAAATCTTTCTCGAAGATAATTCCCGAAATTCGGTCCAGCCTCAACGGCGGCTAAACCCTAACATGAAAGAAGTCGTTAAGGCCGAAGTGATCAAACTATTAGACGCGGGAATTATCTACCTGATATCGGATAGTACTTGGGTTAGCCAGTACAAGTCGTACCGAAGAAAGGAGGCGTTACGGTAGTAGCTAACGAGAATAACGAGTTGATCCCAACCCGTACTGTTACGGGTTGGCGGATGTGCATCGATTACCGAAAACTAAATGATTCCACACGTAAGGATCACTTCCCTCTACCGTTTATTGATCAAATCTTAGAGCGCCTTTCAGGTCACTCCTACTACTGTTTTCTCGATGGTTTGTCGGGATATTTTCAAATCCCAATTTCGCCCGACGACCAAGAGAAAACCACTTTCACTTATCCCTTTGGCACCTTCGCTTATCGAAGGATGCCATTTGGTCTTTGTAACGCGCCAGCTACATTTCAAAGATGTATGTTGGCGATATTTGACGAGTTAGTAGAGGAGGTGATAGAAGTGCTTATGGACGACTTTTCTGTATTCGGAAACTCATTTAAAAATTGTTTAAAAAACCTTGAGCGCGTGTTGCAGCGATACGAGGAAACGAATTTAGCACTTAATTGGGAGAAATGTCATTTTATGGTCAAGGAAGGATTAGTCCTTGGTCATAAAATTTCGGGCATGGGGATCGAGGTCGATAGGGCCAAGATTGAAGTGATTGAAAAACTCCCCCCTCCAACAAACGTAAAAGCTATTCGTAGTTTCCTAGGGCACGCAGGGTTCTATCGGCGCTTTATACAAAATTTTTCCAAAATCACAAAGCCGTTAACCCATCTTCTTGAAAAGGAATCCTCATTTATTTTTAGCGATGAATGCCATTTGGCCTTTAAACTTATCAAAGAAAAACTTATAAACTCCCCGATTCTAGTCGCGCCGGATTGGTCGCTCTCTTTTGAAATCATGTGCGACGCGAGTGACATTGCGGTTGGTGCCATTTTAGGCCAACGGGTGAGTAAGTATTTCCACCCTATTTATTATGCGAGCAAAACACTCACGTCGGCACAAGCGAATTACACCACTACCGAAAAGGAGCTTCTAGCGATCGATTTTGCCTTCGATAAGTTTAGGTCATACATCACCCTCTCGAAAGTTATCGTCTTCACGGATCACTCCGCACTTAGGTATCTTTTAAGCAAATCGGACGCCAAGCCTCGTCTTTTGCGATAGATCCTCCTCTTGCAGGAGTTTGACTTAGAGATCCGGGACAAAAGAGGAGCCGAAAACTTGGCGGCCGATCACCTTTCTCGTTTAGAAAATCCCTCCTCGGAAGCATTAATAGAGGCCGACATCAACGATAAATTTCCCGAAGAGCGCCTCCTAGCTCTCGAAAATTTTAATTCATCTTCTACCCCATGGTTTGCAGATTTTGCTAACTATTTAGTATCCCGGGTCCTGCCAAAAGAATTCTCGAGTCAGCAAAAGAAGAAATTCTTTTCTGATTTAAAGAATTACTTTTGGGAGGACCCCTTTTTATTCCGAGTATGCGCAGACCAGGTTGTGAGAAGATGTGTTTCAAGTGAGGAAGGCTTTAAAATTTTACATCATTGTCATGAGGGACCCACCGGTGGTCACTATCATTCAAACCGAACCGCGAAGAAGGCGCTGGAGGCTGGCTTTTATTGGCCCACGCTCTTCAAAGATGCTCACACCCTTGTGAGTACTTGCGACAGCTGCCAGCGGTCGGGGAACATCTCCCGCCGGGATGAGATGCCCCAAAACATTTTCTTAGAATGCGAAATTTTGATCTTTGGGGCATTGATTTTGTTGGTCCTCTCCCTCCTTCGTTTTCAAATAAGTATATTCTAGTGGCGGTCGACTACGTGTCGAGGTGGGCGGAAGTGCAAGCTCTCCCCACCAACGATGCGCGAGTCGTCGTTAACTTTTTAAAAAAAATATTATCTCGATTTGGCACTCCGCGCGCTATTGTGAGTGATTGGGGCACCCATTTTCGCAATACTCAATTCACAAAAATCTTAGCAAAATATGGTGTCACACACAAATTATCCACTGCATATCACCCACAAACGAGCGGCCAAGTCGAAGTTGTTAATCGAGAATTAAAACGGATTTTAGAAAAAACAGTTTCTATTAATCGGAAGGATTAGGCAATAAAGCTCGATGACGCGCTATGGGCCTATCGAACGGCGTACAAGACCGCTATCGGTTGTACACCATATCGAATGGTCTATGGCAAGGCTTGCCACCTTCCGGTCGAATTAGAACACCGCGCATTTTGGGCGCTTAAATTTTTAAATCTTGATTCTACTTTAGCGGGCGAACAAAGAAAATTTCAAATGAACGAATTGGATGAGTGGAGAGTGAATGCGTATGAGAGTAACAAATTATATAAGGAGCGAACAAAGTTTTATCAGGACAAACATATAAAATTTCCAAAAACTTTTTCGCCGGGCGATCTCGTCCTCCTTTATAATTCTCGTCTTCGCCTTTTTCCGGGAAAGCTGAAATCTCGATGGTCCGGACCTTTTATTTTAAAGAGGTTTGGTCCTATGGGACAATTCTAATTTCCCACCCGGAAAAAAGGTTCCTTCAAAGTTAACGGGCACCGCCTTAAATTGTATCTTATGGGAGACTTACCTAATGACAAGAGTGATGCGATATTTCCACATAATATAACATGATTGGCAAGTGGGTCAAGCTACGCGACCTTAAACAAAGCGCTTTTGGGAGGCACCCCAAAGTTATCTTTTTATTGTTTTCTCATGTTTTCTTTTTCTTGTTCCTTCTTTAACATCTTTTGTAGGTAATCGCGGCTTCCCCACAAAGCTTCAAAAATCAGGGAAGCTCTTTTTCCTTCTTTCCTTTCTTTTTCCTTGCATTTCTTTTTACCTTTTCCTACTTCATACTTACTTTTAAACATTGGGGACAATGTTTAACTTTAAGTATGGGGGTGTAAATAGCCCTTTGTAAATATTTGTAAATAGTTTTAAGAAGAAAATTTTCAAAAAAACAATGAAAAGAAAAAAATACCAAAAACAAATTTTAATTTTGTTTCTATGTTTTCCTTTATTTAAGCACTTGTAAAATCCAAAAACTCAAAAGAAAAAAAAATTTAGAAAATCGAAAATTTAAATCTTGGAAAGGGACGTTTGGGATTTCATCCCATCACACCTCCTAGTACCTTGCGAACCCTTCACCGGGTAGCCCTTGGGAAGTCCAGGACTTAACAAAAATTGTTATGTTTTTAAAGCTAGTTTCCTTTCTTTGTAAATAGTTTTTAATGAGAAAAATTCAAAAAAAAAAAAGATAATATCAAAAATTCAAAAAATTCTTAATATCAAAAATTTCAAAAATTCTTATATCCCTCCTTCTTGTTGTTTTTTTGATTTCTTAGAAATCTAGTTGAGAATGTTTATAAGCATGTTTAAGTTTTTAATTGGCTAAAATTTTGCTTATCATAGTTTGTTAATTTTAAATTTGAGGTAATCTTGATTTAAGAATCATCTTATGATTTTAAATTGATTAGAGAATTTTGTTAGCATGACTTCTCTTTTTATTTTTAAATGGCTTCATTTTGTAGTGAATTTTCTAAACCTCTTTAGATTTCAATTATATTTTCTTCTAACTTTTTAGATCTTAGGAAATTTAATGTTACTAGAATTTGCTCTCAATATAATTTAAAGCTAGCTAGATTTATTTCCCTTCCTTACCCCCTTTGTGGCATAAAAAAAGGAACTTTAAAAGATCATATGTCATGGGAATAAGAGGATAAAATTCATTATTCCCTAAAACATATGCACCCAAAATATTTGAAAAGATTATATGGCATGGAGTAAGAGGATAAAATTCATTACTCCTAAACCATGTACATTTTGGGTTTTTATTAGAAGAGAAAAAAAAAGAAAAAAAAAAGGAAATTTCATGATAAATTCCATTTCCTCCATTCAAAAATTTCTCTTCTTATGCCAAATTTTATGAAATCCCCCTTAGCCAATTATCATTGTTCTAGTTTTAGTTGAAAATTATGGAGAGAGCAATATTTAGTAATTTACTTTTCCTTAAGTTTCTTTTAAGGTAGAGTTCTTATAATTTTAATCTAATTTAGTTTTATAATTTCTACAATATTGTAAACTAATTAATTTTCTCGAGAAGTCTTTGCCTAAATGTTTTCCCTCTTTTCAAATCATCATCATAATTTAGGGCTTAACTCCCCCTTGAATTTACTCTTAACTTAACTTTTGGTTTAAATGAAATTTTAGTTTAAAATTAAAAAAAATTTTAAGGATGTCTTATAAATTATATCTCACACTTTTGCTCTGGAATAGCAAAACCTCAAGTATGGGGGTATTTGATAAGTAGTATTTTTATAACTTTTTTAATAGAAAATTTTGTAAATATTTAATATGATTTTTCCTTTTTATGTCAATTTTAGGTTATAAGTAGTTCTTTTTGTAATTTTGATTCTAACTTAGCTTAATTTCAATATTTGCACAATTTTGGGACAAATCGGGAAAAATAGCATGTCACGCCCTCGGTCACGCCCGTGACCAAGGGCGTGTAACCTGAAGATCAATCCAGAATCGATGCCACGCTGTTTGAACTAGTCCACACCAAGTCACGCCCCAGGTCACGCCCGTGACCCAAAGTCACGCCCGTGACCGGGGACGTGTAATCTTAGAATCTTCCACGTAGAGCCGCCGTCGAGACGTGGAGCTGCAGTCGAGAAGTCAACTTGAGTCACGCCCGTGAACCACATGTCACAGCCGTGACTTGCCCGCGTGATCTCTGCTTCGCCGCCGCGCCAAATTCCAGCCCACGCCGCATTTAATGCAGCCGTCCAAAGTCACGGCCGTGACCCAACATGTCACGCCCGTAACATGTCACTTTTCGCCGCGCCGTCCAAAAAGCCCACGCCGCTTTCAGATCCGATGTGAATAGTGCAGTCACACCCTTGGTCACGCCCGTGACCGAGGGCGTGTAATCTGAAATTTTTTCCTATAAATTCAGAGGTTCTCCTTGAGTCCAGTGTTCAGAATTTTGGAGTGGGGGAGGTGCTGCTGGAGCCAATCCTGAGTATTTTTCACTTTCATGTTCATGTTCATGTTTCTTTCCTTTCATGTTCTCTTCTTTTTTCTCATGCAATGTACTAGCTTTCTTTCAATGCAATAGCCTAGTTTAAGTTTGTAACTTTATTTCTTCTAGCTTGCAATCTCCTTTCTTAAGATTTGTAATAGTTTTCATTTAAATAAAAATTAGTTTGCTCTCTTTATTTGTCTTCCCCTTCCTTAGCTAATTTTTCTTATTATGGAATTTCATTTTTCTTTCTCTTCCCCCTCCACCATGGTTAACTAATCCTCATTAGTACTCGATCAAAATGATCCGAGGATGAGATGGACAAGTTATGATTTTCTAAAGTTTTCTTTTTCCGTTTTTATAAACGCTTGAATTACCCTTGATTTTTAATTAGTGAGGCCATATTATCGATGTATGGTTTTTGCTTATGTTTTCATACTTAGTTAGTCGAGAGGCTCAAGGTATGAATCGATCACTCAAGGGTAAAGAGAGTTGCACGCACCCCTCGAGAGAGGATGACGTAAATCTCCCGGATTGGAGTCAAATCCAATAGCGGGGTTCACTTCCTAAAGCAAGTTTTAGGTAATTAATTATAGGATGAGATTCCGGTTGATTTTTCCTAATCTTAGTTGGGCATTAACCTCGAGAGAGGCATGTTCGAGCTTCGGGAACCTCCACGGTCAAGTAGTTCAATTTAAACGGAATTAGATTTATTCTCTTTTCACTTGTCTATTCTCACTCCAAGGTGACTTTTGATTGAGTACTAGCCTCTTTTATTATCATCTAAACCCTTAATTTAGCTTGCAATTTCTCTTTTTCTAGCTAAGTAACCAAAACCCCAAAATATCATTAGATAAGATAATAGCGACTTTCCTCAAAGTAGAAGTAATCAACGCCGCCCTGTGGAATACGACCTTGGTATTTCTTAATATCCTATACTATAGACGATAAGGTATACTTGCCTTTATCGGATATAGATTGGAGAGAATTCTCAAACCTTCACTAAATTTCAAAACCGCAAAATCAATATCACACTATCTCGTGAGTGAACGCCCGTGACGTCAGGTCGTCGATGTCCGTGGCATCCTCCTAGTCGTAGAGCCCGAAGGAGAGGGTGAAGGCTTAGCCTCCGATGGTATCCTGCTCCACCCAGGAGTGGAGAAGGATTGATATGGAGGCCCTAGTTTCCTCCAGATCCCAATCCAGCAGAGGCTCGCCATCCTCATCCCGATGCCTTGTGTCGAGGAAGAAATTTCGGTGCCTCGCTGGCCCAGGCATGCCCGACGTACCGGCGACCTCTTCCGCGACCTCGCTGGACCCCTTATCTGTTGTCAAGCCCGCCAAAGGATCAGCTCCTAGCAGATCCTCGTGGACCCCTTTCCCCTTAGTCAGGAGCGAGACTTTCTTCTTCTTTTTGGGAGGCGGCTGCAAGGAAGGTGCCCCGCGGCACACGGGTGCAGGGCCTTCTTACTAGAGGGCACGGAAGTGTTGCGGGCATACCAGCAAGCGATGGCAGCCGAGGTAGCGAGCGTGAGGCCATGGAGGATATCCCCGGACCTCACGTAAGGGGGTGTAGTGGAGGTCTCGCTCCCCTGCGAATGATATAATGGGCAAGTTAGTCAGCGAAATGAAAGCGGAATACAAAGTAGGGAGTGAACATGAGTCAAACCTGCTCCGGGTGGCACAGGGAGTAGAGAGCTAACATTTTGTCGAAGGTATGCGACCTCGAAGTTCTTCATCGTCAGGAACTTGAAGAGCTCGGCTTCATGACCGTCGAGCGTGGGATGGAGATAGGTTGCCTCGTCATGTTGGACGAGCGCGAAGGGAATGTTACCAAAAGGCCCCTTACAAAGACGAGCTTCTGGAGCCATTAGTGGCTCTTATTGACCGTCTCGCAAACCTTGGCAGGCTAGCTCGTGAAATAGGCGGTGCCATCCTTATAGGCCCAGAAGGAGAAGAGCTTGCGGAAGACTGGCAAGCTAAACTCGATCCGCTTCTCCCTCAGTTAGCAGGTGAAGACCAGCAAAATACTTGAGTATCCGGAGAACCCATGACACAAGGTTAGAAGCCTTATGCGAGCACGAGAAGAAATATCACAAAGCAAATAAGTACCTTGCAAATTTCGATCCATAAGGGGAGTCGTAGGCCGAAGTCAAAATAGGCTATGGGGAAGGCATGCTCATGCACCGAGAGCTCGTTGATAGCCTCGGTCTTCGTTGGCTAACGATCTGTGTACCCGGGAGATATGTAGTTAGCGACCGCGGCGTGGAACTCACTCTTGGTAAGCGAGCAATTGAAGAACAAATGATCTAAAAAAGTCCAAACACACATGGCTTGGCCCTCGACATCACCACCATCACCACCCATTTTGAAAGTCTCTGTAGAGCTGGTGCGAGAAGGAAGGTGTGAGATTGATGCGCAAAACTATATCCGCAAACGATAACGGCAAGTGTACCGTATCGAATGTAGTATAGGTTATAAAAACCAAGGTAGTATTAGACTCAGGGCGGTTGATTACTCTTACTTTGGAAAATCTCTATTATCTTATCGAATAAAACTTGTGGTTGGTTGGTTGCAAAAAGGAGAAATAGCTTATTTTAAATTGATGAGTTTAAAGACTAGTACTCAACCTTGAATCACCTTGGAAAATAAAATATAATAAGAACAACTTTTAATTCTCTTGAGAAATTACTTGACCGTGGAGGTTCCCGATTTATGAACACACCTCTCTCGAGGATACGCTCAACTGAGTTTAGGTTGATCAATCAAACTTTCGTTCTAGAATCAAAATCCCTAAAACTCGCTTTATCGTAGTGAACCCCTCTATTGGATTTGGCTCCAATCCGGGAGAATTATGTCATCCTTGCTTGAGGAGTGCATTCAACTCTCTGTATCCTTGAAATGATCGATTCAAATTCAAAACCTCTCGGTTATTAGATTACGAAAACAAGAATGAGAATTATATATCGATAATATAATCTCAATCCAAATAAGTTCAAGGATAGATCTTAAGTATTCTAAGGAAGAGAAAGAGAAGCTAGAATTTAAATCATGAATTATCCCTTGGATCATCTCAGTCGAGTACTAATAAAATTTAGCTACTCATAGTGATGGAGGAAACAACGAAATAAAAGAAGTGCATGTTGAAAAGTGAGAGTAGAATAAGAGAAAAGTAACTATTTTATTAATTTGCAAATGAAATTACAACTAGAAATTGGAAGTTACAAGCTTGGGAAATAAAAGTACAAGAAGGAAAAAACATATAAGAATAAGAAAACAGTGCAAGAAATAAGCTAGAACTCCATTACTTCGTCCTTAATCATCTGGAAAAGCTCCCTTTAAATAGCTAAATTTTTGGTGTTATACGCACTTGGTCATGCCCGTGACCAAGGGCGTGTAAGGGGCGTGATCGAAGCAGCAGCGGAGAGGGCGCCTTCTGCAGTAAATGCAAGCGTTTCAGCTGTGTCACGCCCTAGTGTTGGACATGTGTGTCACATCCCTTTGTTTGAGAATAACAAATCCCAAATTGTATTTGATCTTGCTTGTCGTGTGTTTATAGTGTGCAGGAACTATAAGTGCAATTCTCCACAGGTAGAAAGCAGCTGAATTCAAACATATGGAAGAATGAACTACCGCCAGCGTTAGTGCTAACGCTCCGCGGTAGATCATTTTGTCTCAGCGGTTTCGTCTCAGCGGTTCCGTCTCAGAGGTTTCCTCTCAGCGGTTCTGTCTCAGCGGTTTCGTCTCTTCGGTTTAGTTTCATCTTAGCGGTTCCATAGCGCTACCACTAGCGATAGCGCTACCGCCAGGCGCTAGCTCAAGTTCGTACACAGTGCCACGCCGCCGACGGTTTCGCAACAGCTCCACACGAATGCTACCGCAGGCACTAAGATCTACTACATGCGCTATCTTCAAGTTCTATAAATTGATGGTCTCTCTCTCATTTTGAGTGAGTGCTTCCAGAGAGATTACTTATGCCAAATTTCCAGAGTTGTTACTCTGCCGAAAGTTCATCTCCCACTCAAAGCCAAAGAGGCTTTCCCGAGAAGGAAGCCACCACGCTGCATCCGAAGAACGGTCGCTTCAACCTCGCTTATGCTACATCGATCCTTCATCCTCATCTTCAGAGATCTCATATAGGGAGTTTTATTATTGTTATCTTTATTTTCATTCCATATATTTTTGTAACCGTTTAGAGAATTCGCTTTGTGTTGGCGACTAGGTCTGGGTAGGACTTAGGGAGGAATTCGCCTTTTGTTGGCGACTAGTTCTAGGTGATTAGATCTAGGGGGTGCTTGAGGCCATATCCGAGGAAGGATTGGCTAGAGCGGCTTGAGGCCATATCCGGGGAAGGATAGGCTAAATCCAACTGGTTTGTGGGGATACAAGTCGATATAGAAAAAGAAAAGATATTTACATTTGTACGCCTCCGATTTCTAGCGATATTGAAATCAAATTTATGTAAACACTTTTTATATAATATAATCATGTCTCTTTTTGTGTTTACTTGATTTCTATCATTTGGCATAATTTATAGAATTTCAAATTACAATTGTTTCCTCCTTTAAGTTAAATTGTTATTTTGTTCTAATTTTCTCTAAACAATTTAGTACAAATTTACAATGAATTTTATGCCCTTATTCACCCCCCCCCCCCCCCCCTCTAAGGGAGTCAATCAATCCAACAAGTGGTATCAGAGCATAGGTTATTCCAAACGGTGTAAAAACCAGGAATAATGGCGTCTTATGATCTCGCTTTTTCCGAGGGTCAGGGAATTAGTAGACCCTAGATATTGAGGCATGGAATATGGTCGAAGAGGAATTCTCTCCTCCTACATGTGTAGTTGGAGAGATAACTTTAGAGAAACCAAAAGATAAATGGGATGATAGGGATAAGCTAAAATGCAAAAACAACGCCAAGGCCATGAATGCATTATTTTGTGCGTTAGATAGAAATGAATTTAATAGAATTTTTGCATGTACTACTGCTTATGAAATATGGAATCATTGGAAGTTACTCATGAAGGTACATCGCAGGTCAAAGATTCAAAGCTAGTCCAACTTGGTCGGAATATGAAAAATTCCGGGTGGATGAAAGTGAAGATGTTGATGCCATGTACACCCGCTTCACCAAGATCGTCAATGCCTCCAAAGCACTTGGAAAGACCTTCTCCAACGGCGACTTGGTCCGAAAGATCCTTCGTTCCCTTCCACCAAAAGTCAACCCGAAGGTGACGGCCATTTTAGAATCGCACAATCTAAGGATGCTCCAAATTGAGAGCCTCCTTGGGAATATCAAAACCCATGAGGTAGAACTCAAAATCCAACATGATGAATACAACAAGGAGCCAAAGAAGAAGGTGTTGCCATTAAAATCAAAGAAGGAGTGCCTAGAGGATGAGGATGAAGATGGAGAAAGCCTTTTGGTGAAAAATTTCCGAAAATTCATGCGAAATCTGGAAAGGAGAAACACTTTCAAGAAATTTATCCAAAAGGATGCAAGATGGAAAAGGTCATCCTCAAAGAAGGAAAAGGAGAGCGACGATGAAGAAGAAAGACCTCCACCAGAATGATTTCATTGTAGGAAGACCGGGCACATTCGGAGACAGTGCCCAAAGTTCTTGAAGGAGAAGAAAGAAAAGCGCCACAAAGGGAAGGAGAAGAAGAAAGTGCTAAAAGCTAGAACATGGGATGACTCCTCCTCCTCCTCCTCCTCCTCCTCCGAAGAATCAAGCGGGTCTTCATCAAGCGAAAATGAGGAAGCAAACATGTGCCTCATGGGAAATGGAAACAACGGCGACGACACCAGTGTTCTTAGCGACACTGAGGTAACTCCTCCCACTTATGATGAACTCTTTAATGAATTCCTTGAAACTTGCAAAGCTTTTGATAAAAATATGAAAGATAGTATTTTATTGAATCGTGAAAATGAATCTCTTATTAAAGAAAATCAAAAGCTTGCCAAAAAGATAATTGTCTTTGAAAAGAGAAAGGTTTCTTGCCAAGAGTGTGATCACTCAACTAAATTGGCAAGAGATATTGAAGAGTCACTTTCTAAAGCCCTCTCTCATACCAAAACTCTTACAAAAGAGAATGGGGGAATTAGAAAGGAAATTAGAAGCCTCTCTTTTGCAAATCAAAAATAATAAAAAAGGTTTTGAAATTAGGTGTGTCAAAATTTTTCACTTAAAGCACAAGTTCATGATCTCACCATGGCCATTAAAAATTTTGGAATAGGCGAAAAATCACTGAAAATGATTTTAGGGAACCAATGCCATGGTTCTGGAAAATTTGGGCTCGGATATCGAGGTGAGGGCTACCGCCCGGCGCTAGCCACTAACGCCGGCGCTAGCACCTCTTACAAGAATCCTGAATTTTCTTTCTCAAAATGTTTTTCTTCTGTAAATCCAATTTCTTCCACAAGAAAATATTCCATAAATGGTTTTCAACCCCTTTTATTTCGTGTGCAAACTGTTATAGGTTAGGTCACACATCTAGTTCTTGCAGGAAAATAAAACAAAACACTTTAAAGCAAATCTGGGTACCTAAGGCTTCCACTTATTCTATGGGTAGTTCCACTTGGGTATCCAGATCTTTACTCTCATCTTCTTTCTAGATGTGCAGGCAGGCTAAGGACAATGAAGATGTGTGGTACTTGGATTCAGGATGCTCCAAGCACATGACGGGCAATAAAGCAAAGTTCCTTAGCCTAGAAAAGAAGAAGTGAGGGATCGTGACGTTTGGTGATAACGGAAAAGGAAGGATCATGGGAATTGGTACAGTTGGTAACAAATCCTTTACTATATCTAATGTTCTTTATGTGAAAGGATTAAAACACAACTTAATTTCTATTAGCCAATTATGTGATAAAGGATTAGATGTGTTATTTGAGTCTTCCACTAATCTATGCAAAATATCTAATCCTACTACAAAATATATTTTACTAACTGCACCAAGAATACATAATGTTTATATAGTTTTTTTCATGATCTTTCTAAATCATCTATAAAATGCTTTATCACTAAAAATGATGAATTAGAACTTTGGCATAGAAGACTAGGGCATGCTAGCTCAAAGCTCATTGTAAAACATGCCAAAAGTAATTTACTTAGAGGATTGCCTTTGTTAAATGGAACTTTAGCTTCACTTTGTTCATCATGTCAAAAAGATAAATTTTCTAGATCCTCTTTCAAAAGTAAAAATTTCATTTCTACTACAAGACCTTTGCAAATAATTCATATGGATCTTTTTGGTCCCGTTAGCACTCCAAGTCTTGGTGGTAGATTATATACATATGTTTTAATAGATGATTTTTCAAGATATTGTTGGACATTATTTCTCTCTTCCAAATCCGATGCATTTTGTGAATTTGCAAAATTATGTACTCGTATTCAAAAAGAAAGTGATTTAAAAATTAAATGCTTTCGCTCGGATCATGGAGGAGAATTTGAAAATGACAAATTTACATCCTTTTGTGATATGTTAGGCATTAAACATGAGTTCTCTGCACCACGCACACCACAACAAAATGGTGTTGTAGAAAGAAAGAATAGGACACTTCAAGAACTAGCACGCACTATGTTATGTGAATATAAATTATCTAAGTCCTTTTGGGCCGAAGCCGTAAATACATCATGCTATGTTATGAATAGAATCATGCTTCGCCCATCTCGTAATCTCACACCATATGAACTCTATTTTCAAAAGAAGCCTAATGTATCTTATTTCAAAATTTTTGGTTGTAAATGTTTTATTTTGAATACAAAAGGTAGCTTGGGAAAGTTTGATGAAAAATGTGATGAAGGAACTTTTCTTGGGTACTCTTCAACTAGTAAAGCTTATAGAATTTTTAATAAAAAACTAGTAGAGTTGAAGAATCAATAAATATAAAATTTGATGAGTTTGTTCCTTGTGTAGAAAAACTTTCCGCAGGCAACGAGGATGATCTATTACCACCTTTGGAGCATGGTGACAAAGAACCTTCCAAAGAAGAAGAAAAGGAGGCCAAGGAAGATGAATATGTACCTCCAAGTACCTTAAAATTCACAAAGGATCATCCACAAGAATTGATAATTGGTGAACCATCCATCGGGGTAAGAACTCGCTCTTCTCATCATGAATCTTTTTCAAATATTTGTTTTGTTTCCGAAATAGAACCAAAAACCGTTTCAACTGCTTTAAATGGTGAATTTTGGTTTTTGGCTATGATTGAAGAGTTAGAACAATTTGAGCGACATAATGTTTGGAAATTAGTTGAAAGTCCATCTAATCACCCAGTTGTAGGTGTAAAATAGATTTTTAAAAATAAATTAGATGGTGAGTCAAGAATCTCTAGAAATAAAGCACGATTAGTAGCACAAGGATATTCTCAAATTGAAGGGATAGATTTTGATGAATCTTTTGCACCTGTTGCTAGATTAGAGTTTATAAGAATTTTTCTAGCATTTGCAAGCTTTAAAAGAATAAAACTATTTCAAATGGATGTGAAAAGTGCTTTTCTAAACGGGTTTGTAAAAGAAGATGTTTATATTGAACAACCCCCCAGTTTTATTAGTGAAAAATTTCCAAATCATGTTTATAAACTAGAGAAAGCGCTTTATGGTTTAAAACAAGCGCCCCGTGCATGGTATGAAAGACTTACATCATTTTTATTAAAGCACGATTATATTATAGGAGTGTGGATAATACTCTCTTCATTAAGCACAACAATGATGATATAATTATTTTACAAATATATGTTGATGATATTATTTTTGGATCTACTAATGAAGAGATGTGTAAAGAAGTTATTATAGTGATGAAAAATGAATTTGAAATGAGTCTTGTAGGAGAACTTTCTTATTTCCTTGGTTTTCAAATATCACAAAGAATTGATGGTATCTTTGTATGTCAAACTAAATATGTCCATGATATGCTTAAACATTTTGGATTTGAAAACCTTAAACATGCTTCTACACCAATGAGTGCATCACTAAAATTAGGAAATGATGAATCAGGAATTTCTATAGATCAAACTTTATATAGAGGTATGATAGGATCTCTACTTTATTTAAGTGCAACTAGACCCGATATTATGTTTGTTGTATGCTTATGTGCTCGATTTCAAGCCAATCCAAAAGAATCTCATTTAAAAGCGGAAAAATGAATTTTTAGATATCTCATAGGGTCATCGAGATTAGGATTATGGTACCCGCACAATAATTCATTTACACTTCATGGCTACTCCGATTCGGACTACGCCGGTTGTTCACTTGATAGAAAAAGAACTAGTGGTACTTGTCATTTTCTAGGACCTTCATTAGTTGCATGGTCTAGTAGGAAACAAAATTCGGTTGCACTCTCCACCACGGAGGCCGAATACATTGCATTAGGGAGTTGTTGTGCACAAGCACTATGGATGAGCCAAACTTTAGAGGACTTTGGTTTTCATCTAAAACTTATTGAACTAAAATGTGACAACAAAAGTGCCATTGATCTCACAAATAATCTAGTACACCATTCTAGATCCAAACATATAGATGTACGTCATCATTTCATAAGGGATCACATTAAGAAGGAAAATGTTAGAATAAGTTTCATTGGCACGGACTCTCAACTTGCTGATATATTCATTAAACCTCTTCCCGATGCAAGGTTTCAAATGCTAAGGTTGGAATTAGGAGTCTTAGACATCTTAGGATGAATAACATGTAAAACGCTAATGTTATATGCAATTTAATCAATCAAGACATCTCTGAAAATTATAAAATTTCTACATAAGACTACTCTTAAGACCCCTAATCAATATCAAAAATCAGATTTTTAAAATTCTTACAAAATCGTGTACTGTTTCCAGCGCTGGCGTTAGCGCCGGCGCTAGTATGAATGTTTGAATTTTGTGATTTTCAAAATTTCTAAAAATCCTTAAAAATATGTTAGTTTATGTGTACTAATTTATTTTTGTGTTTCTGACAATTTTATTTTTGTTTTATTATGAAAAATCAACTACAAATATTCAAAATTCAAAAATACAAAAAATGTTTGTGTGACTTTTCTGTGTTTATTTCATTAAAAATTTTCAAAACAACAAAAAAATCTGTATGATCTTTATTGTTAATATCAAGCATGAATGAATTCAATTATTTAGAATTATTTACAATGTTAAAATTTATTCCTTGAAATTACTATGAACATTGTTTTGTTTATCATGCTTTGATATATTTACTTAAAGTGCATCAATTGTATTGAAAAATATGTGTAGAACCAAGCTTAGCATGCCTCTAAGTACGAGTAAATGTTTTATGATTGATAATGATACATTTCACTTAACTATTTTGATAATCAACATGTGTGTTTAAATCTAAAATGATTGCTTGTGTATTGTATTTGTACAATGAATTAAAACTTGCATAAGTTTATTGCCTACACTACATTTGAATTGCACTTATGAAATTTAGAAAAGTGGTTAAGTTAAAAAATTGGGGTTGCAAAACAAGTGTATTCGGAGAATGTTGTCTCACAAATGTGAACAAAAAAATTATATATGTTGACAAATATATCTCCACCAAGCACTACTTGAACCTCCTGATAAGCCTTCATAAGTATTGTGAGGTTGAGCACCTTGGAAAGAATAGTAAAGTGTCTTGTGCAAACCTTGGTTACTACACCACTTTGTTAAAAATTATGTGCATTAAAAGTGTGTGAAAGTTGATATACTTGTGTTTTATTGTGCACTTTACTCTACATATGTCTTGTATTTTGTGATTTAAATCAATTGTTAACATTGCTCAAAATACACTTATGTGCACATCATTATCTTTCATAACACTTCTTCTCATGAGTATTGGATTCTAATGCTTTATCTATACTACTCTTTATATAAGAAATGCACTAGATAACCTAGCATGATCTCTACAATGTTTTGGTATCTCTTGAACTTAAAATTAAGTAACATTGTAGTATAATCTCTCCTTGATATGTTCATTTCATGCTTGGTATCTTTATGAAAAACATTGAGATTTCAAAAAGGTTAAAACATCTTTCAATTTTGAACTAAAACTCATATTTTTACTTATGCTTTTCATGCTTACAAAAAGATGTTTCCTATAATCTTCCGCTTGCTTACAACTCTTATCTTTTTATTTGAAATCTCTTATATATATTATGTTTAAAATCTTTATCATTATCTATATTACAAATGCTCGATCATGCTTTATCTTTTATAAGAAATGCCTTCTTACTACCCTCACCCTACCTTCTTTTGATAATACCAAAATGGGGAGATTAATTGAAGAAATCTATATATGATAAATATAGAAGATTAATGGGAGAATAATTCATGTAATCTATCATTTAGGGGGAGTAAAACATAAATTGCATTTATGTAGGGGGGCATTAAGATAGGGGGAGTATGCACATTATCATGCTTATCATATACTATAGTTGCACTATCATCTTGGTTATCCTATACTATAAACACTATTGTTGATTTCTTGCTAAGAGGATTTGTTATTATCAAAAGGGGGAGATTGTTGGACATGTGTGTCACATCCCTTTGTTTGAGAATAACAAATCCCAAATTGTATTTGATCTTGCTTGTCGTATGTTTATAGTGCGCAAGAACTATAGGTGCAATACTCCACAGGTAGAAAGCAGCTGAATTCAAACATCTGGAAGAATGCACTACCGCCAGCATTAATGCTAACGCTCCGCGGTAGATCATTTTGTCTCAGCGGTTTCATCTCAGCGGTTCCGTCTCAGTGGTTTCATCTTAGCGGTTCCGTCTCAGCAGTATCGTCTCAGCGGTTTAGTTTTGTCACAGTGGTTCCTTAGCGCTACCGCCAGCGCTAGCGCTACCGCTAGGCGCTAGATCAAGTTCGTGCAGCGCCACGCCGCTGACGGTTTCGCAACCGCTCCACACGAATGCTACTGCAGGCGCTAGGAGCTACTGTAGGCGCTATCTTCAAGTTATATAAATTGATGGGCTCTCTTTCGTTTTGAGTGAGTGCTTCCAGAGAGATTACTTGTGCCAAATTTCCAGAGTTGTTACTCTGCCGAAAGTTCATCTCCCACTCAAAGCCAAAGAGGATTTCTGGAGAAGGAAGCCACCACGCTGCATCCGAATAACGATCGCTTCAACCTCGCTTATGCTACAACGATCCTTCATCCTCATCTTCAGAGATCTCATATAGGGATTTTTATTATTGTTATCTTTATTTACATTCCATATATTTTTGTAACCATTTAGAGAATTCGCCTTGTGTTGGCGACGAGGTCTGGGTAGGACTTAGGGAGGAATTCGCCTTGTGTTGGCGACTAGGTCTAGGTGATTAGATCTAGGGGTGCTCGAGGCCATATCCGGGGAAGGATTGGCTAGAGCGGCTTAAGGCCATATCTGGGGAAGGATAGGCTAAAGCCAACCGGTTTGTGGGGATACAAGTCGGTATAGAAAAAGAAAAGATATTTACATATGTACGCCTCCGATTTCTAGCGATATTAAAATCAAATTTATGTAAACACTTTTTTATATAATATAATCATGCACTTTTTGTGTTTACTTGATTTATAACATTTGGCATAAATTATAGAATTGCAAATTACAATTGTTTCCTCCTTTAAGTTAAATTATTATTTTGTTCTAATTTTCTCTATACAATTTAGTACAAATTTACAAAGAATTTTATTCCCTTATTCACCCCCCCCCCCCCTCTAAGGGCGCCAATCGAGGTCACGCCCATGACCTAGGGCGTGTAATCTTAAAATCTGGCTTCTAGCGGGAAACTTCGGTAGGAAATGGCGCTGGATGAGTCACGCCCGTGTACTGGATGTCACTCCCCATGGTCACGCCCGTGACATGGGGCGTGTAATTTTAATTGGCGTGGCAGGCTTGATCTCAGCGGTTATGATTCATCTCAGCGGGTCACGATCGTGACATAGGGTCACGCCCTTGGTCACGCCCGTGACCTGGGGCGTGTACTTGGCGAACTCTTCATGGAATGACCGCGGGGTGGCAGAAGTAGGTCTAGAACACCGCGCGGGTTACACGCCCATTGGTCACGCCCGTGACCTGGGGCGTGTAAATGTACTTTTTGCTCCAAATATCCAGAAAAACTGAAAACACAAAATAAACTTAAGTTGGCTTATGAAATTAAAATAGGAAAGAATTATATTATATAATTTAGATAAATAACATAATTTCATATTAAAATAATAATAAAACTATACTAAAAGATGAGTAAATAAATTACTCATCAAACACCCTCATACTTCCTCGTTGCTCGTCCCGAACAAACCATTCTTCATATGGGTAGGAAAAACTAATGCTATAAAGAATTATGAAAACTAGAGAGTAAAATGCGATGTATTAAGCCGGCATGCGTAGATATTTTAGTAAAAATACGTTCTTAGCATAAATACGAATTTATGAAATAATTCAAAAATGCGTTATAATTATTTATTAACACTTTTAAAATGAGTCGACGGTCAATCAAAAAGTTATGAAAAGTGAGAAAATAGCGTGATTACTGAGATTTAAATTACTAGATGTAGACGCTCGGGGTGGCCTCCAAAGAAATCCATCAATGTCGATGGCCATAGGCTTGCCCGTTTGCACCTTCTCCATTACACTTCAAACTAAATCAACACTATGGATCTTTAGGACTTGAATAGGATGTAATTTAAGGCTTGGGTTTAAGGGCGAGGTGAAATATGATAGATATAAAGGTGTACTCCACTTAAACGAAAAGTTTTGAGCTAAATTATAATATCTACCACAAAATAAAGAAGCTTTACCCCCGTACTCATGTTTTGCTCAGGGAAACACTCTCATTCACCAAAATTTATATCATAATTCTTCATAATTGGGATCATTCTAAGTATACATGCACATACCTATGCCGCATATCATTATGAGATTTTTGCATTTTGATATAAGAATATTTTTTTGAATTGATACCCATAATGTTTTTCCTTCATATCTGGGATCATTCTAAGTATGCATAAGCACACCTAGGCCGCATATCACTATGAATTTTTTTCTTTTTAAACAATCACCGCAATTTTTTTTTCAATAATTTAGCTCAAAATTTCAAGTGTTCATTTCCGTTTGGGCTTTTTGGTTTTGGTGATAAAATGGTGAGGGTGGTTCAAATAAAGGTGCAAAGCTCAACATTGTGTGATCAATGGTAGTAAATTGAGGTTGGGTGCAAAGGCTCAAACTATCCAAAGAAAGGCCTAAATCATTTTCGTAAGGTTAATTTTGACTAAAGTGCACATGCTTTGAAAATAGCTTAGGGCAAGTTCTAGACATGGAGAAAGGACACCCTTCTGTTCAATTCGAGTAATAGCTTTCTAACAATCTTCTACACACTCACCTAAACTACTTTTGGATAAGACCGGATTCGAATTAAAAGTAAAATAAATTATTACTATGGAAACTAATTAAAACATAATTTTAGATCTATGCCAAGAATTTAATTTTACACTAACACTACTCAAAGACATGCATATGACTAGGAGCACTACATGAGTCAACAATTTTACTCAAAAGTTTCAAAAAAAACTATTCTAGAACAAAAAATTCTTAGTCCATATGAAAAATAAGTCTACTTTAGAACTTAAAATTTTAGCAAGCATGGACATTTTGATAAAAATTAAAGAAAAAGGACATTAATATTTTTTGATTGATTTTTTTTAGTTCTTGGACTTCCCAAGGTCAACTCGGTGAAGGGCTTGCAAGGTACTAGAGGCTGTGATGAGAATTCAAGCCCAAAGCGTCCTTTCCAAGAAATTTAATTTAAATTTTTAATTTTTTTTTCAAAAAAATAAAAATACAAAGAAAGCTATGCTACACCCCATACTTAAAATTAAACATTGTCCCCAATGTTTAAAACTAAGTATGAAGGATAAAACTAAAAATGATAATAAAGACAAAAAAAAGATAAATGACTAAAGTGTAAAGAGGGCTTCCCTAGTTGGTATCGGGGTTGCCGGTCAAACACCTGCAGAATTAAAGTAGAAAAACAAACAAGAAAAAAATAAAAAATAAAAAATAAAAAGGATAATGTTGGGGTGCCTCCCAAAAGCGCTTTGTTTACCGTCCCATAGCTTGACTAATTAAAATGAGGAGTTACTCCCCTTAATATCAGAATTTTGCCATGCAATTGCATGGCGATGATTTTTTAAATTTTTTATTAATTCGGATATTTCCGAATCGTTAAGCACGGGCAATTTTGATTTTACTCCTTCGAAAATATAGTTTACATGATCTGGGAGTTGTTTTGATTGTAAATTCGGTGGCTCTTTATAGGATGATTAATTTTAAAATTATTCTCTTTTATTTGCTCAGAATTGAGCGACTGAGTTATTTCCTTAAGATAAGAAGTAGTTTCAAATTCCTGATTTTCAAAAATAGGAGAAGTTATTTCAGCAAATGACGACAATTCTTTTTCAAAATTTGACTCTAAGGTGAAACAAGATTCGTCGTTAGGAAGAGAGTTTTTCGTAAAAGAGTCGATACTAAAAATAACTTCTTCATCCCCCACTCGTAGGAGAAGATTTCTGTTACTTACGTCAATTATTGCCCTAGATGTGGCAAGGAAGGGACGACCGAGTATAAGGGGCACTTCGGTGTCTTCCTCAATGTCTAGAATGACAAAGTATATCGGGAAGATAAACTTGTTTACTTTAACTAAAACATCCTCTACGACCCCCATTGGGTATTTTATTGACCCTATCTGCTAGTTGTATGCTCATTTTAGTTGGGGTTGGGGTACCCAACCCAAGCTTTTTGAATAGAGAAAATGGCATCAAATTTATACTAGCCCCTAAATCGGCTAAAGCATGCTTAATTAGATAATTGCCGAAAAGACACGGGATCGAGAATCATCCCGGATCGTTTAATTTTTCTGGCATTTTGTTTAAGACAACCGCCGAGCACTCCGCGTTTAGAGATACGCACGAAATATTTTCAAGCTTATTTTTATTAGTTAACAAATCTTTTAAATATTTTGCGTACTTAGGCATTTGAGAAAGTGCCTCGCAAAAAGGAATATTAATTTGAATTTGTTTGAAAATATCAATGAATTTTTTATAGTGCTCCTCATTGCGCTCGTTAATGAACTTAGAAGGATAAGGGACTGTAGGATTTTTAAAATTGCGCGGAGCTAAAACAGAAGAAGGTGGAGGAGAAGAAGAAATAACTTGCGGGGATGAAGTTGAAACGTTTACCTCAGGTCCAGCCAAATTTGTAGAAGTTACCTCCTTTCCGCTGCGAAGGGTAATTACATTAGCGCTCTCCCTTGGATTGGGCTCAATATTGCCCAGTAGAGCTCCTTACTGACGTTCAGAGAACATCTTGGCTAGTTGTCCAATCTAATTTTCTAAGCTTTTATGGATCCGGAAAGGTTCTGGATATTGTAATCAGTAGAGGCGACGTATTTGGTGAAGACCTCTTCAAGTGAAGGGGCCTTTGGTGGTTATGGTGGAGAGAATCCGGGAGGATTCGCTTGTGGGGGGCGTTGAGCATTATTGGGGTTGCTCCATGAAAAATTTGGGTGGTTCCTTAAACCCGGATTATAACTATTAGGAAGATTATTACTTGGGTTATAAGGAGGACAGTAGGAGTTCCCCATATAATCTACTTGCTCTTGATTAAAATATTATTATTATAATAATTATTATAATAATAATAATTATTATTATAGTTATTAGCCCCATTAGTGGCGAAGGATGCAGACATCTCTGCCATTTGCTTAGTGAGCTGATATGCTAAATTCGGGGTGCCCTCAACTTCAAAGAGTCCGGTCGGTTTGTTAGGATGCGACCGTGGCGCATTCCACTGATAAGCATTCATGGCCATCTCCTCAAAAATCTCTTGAGCGACATATGGGGTTTTGTTATTTAGAGTTCCCCCAGCTGCCGCATCAATCATTTGCCTCATTTGGAGATTCAAACCATTATAGAATGTTTGAAATTGTTGCCATAAAGGAAGGGCGTGGTGAGGACATCTCCACAATAATTCCTTGAAGCTCTCCCATGTGTCATAGAGAGACTCCAAGTCTATTTGCGTAAACCAGAGAATGCACGTACGTAATTTAGCAAACTTCGCCGGAGGAAAATATTTCGTTAAAAATTTCTCCGTCATCTCGGCCCATGTAGTGATGGAACCTCTAGGAAGAGATCCCAACCATTGTTTGGCCTTAGTCCTCAAAGAGAATTGAAATAAACGCAAACAAATGGCATCATCAGTGACGCCATTGATTTTAAACGTATCACAAATTTCCAAAAAATTTAATAAATGTAATTTTGGATCTTCATTTGGTAAGCCGTCAAAGATGACGGTTTGATGTACCATTTGAATGATACTCGTTTTAATACTAGATTGTGTTCCCTCCCAATTTGGCCTCGCATAATAGGACATAGTCCGTAGCGGGGCCTCATTATGGTCGAGGTTTTCCATTAAGCCTTCGTTAGTTTCTCCGATTGACTTTTCTTGAATTATTGGTAGATCACTAAATCGGAGACGACGACGCAAGGTGCGCTCGATTTCCGGATCAAAACAGAATTCAAGATTGACTGAAGAGTCTCCTCGGGTCATAAACCAAAACTAAAAGAGGAAAAGATGTGAAAAAGATAAATACAATAATATAAAATTTTAGATAAATATTTTTATAAAAAAAATTTAATTTTTTTTTAATATATAAATACTTTTTTTTGAAGTTTTTTTTATCTTATTTAGGTTAATTAAAATTAATCCTGAACTTCCCAAGGTCAACCCGGTGAAGGGCTCACAAGGTACTAGAGGCTGTGATGGGAATTCAAGCCCAAAGCGTCCTTTCCAGAAATTGAGTTGCACCTTAAAAATAAGAAAAGATAAGATAAAATTAATAGATATTTCGTTTTTCAAAATATCAACTGTAGTCCCCGGCAACGGCGCCAAAAACTTGATGCGCAAAACTATATCCGCAAACGATAACGGCAAGTGTACCATATCGAATGTAGTATAGGTTATAAAAACTAAGGTCGTATTAGACTCGGCGCGGTTGATTACTCTTACTTCGGAAAATCTCTATTATCTTATCGAATAAAACTTATGGTTGGTTGGTTGCAAAAAGGAGAAATTGCTTATTTTAAATTGATGAGTTTAAAGACTAGTACTCAACCTTGAATCACCTTGGAAAATAAAATATAATAAGAACAACTTCTAATTCTCTTGAGAAATTACTTGATCGTGGAGGTTCTCGATTTATGAACATACCACTCTCGAGGATACGCTCAACTGAGTTTAGGTTGATCAATCGAACTTTTGTTCTAGACTCAAAATCCCTAAAACTTGATTTATCGTAGTGAACCCCTCTATTGGATTTGACTCCAATCCGGGAGAATTATGTCATCCTCGCTTGAGGAGTGCATTCAACTCTCTTTATCCTTGAAATGATCGATTCGAATTCAAAACCTCCCGGTTATTAGATTACGAAAACAAGAATGAGAATTATATATCGATAATATAATCTTAATCCAAATAAGTTCAAGGATAAATCTTAAGTATTCTAAGGAAGAGAAAGAGAAGCTAGAATTTAAATCATGACTTATATTTCCCTTAGATCATCTCGGTCGAGTACTAATAGAATTTAGCTACTCATAGAGATGGAGGAAACAACGAAATAAAAGAAGTGCATGATGAAAAGTGAGAGTAGAATAAGAGAAAAGTAACTATTTTATTAATTTGCAAATGAAATTACAACTAGAAATTGGAAGTTACAAGCTTGGGAAATAAAAGTACAAGAAGGAAAAGACATACAAGAATAAGAAAACTGTGCAAGAAAAAAGCTAGAACTCCAAAACTTTGTCCTCAATCATCTGGAAAAGCTCCCTTTAAATAGCTGAATTTTTGGTGTTACACGCCCTTGGTCACGCTCGTGACCAAGGGCGTGTAAGGGGCGTGATCGAAGCAGCAGCGGAGAGGGCGCCTTCTGGAGTAAATGCGAGTGTTTCAGTCGTGTCACGCCCTAGGTCACGCCCGTGACCTGGGGCGTGTAATCTTAAAATCTGGCTTCTGGAGGGAAACTTCAGTGGGAAATGGCGCTGGATGAGTCATGCCCGTGTACTGGATGTCACGCCCCATGGTCACGCCCGTGACCTGGGGCGTGTAATTTTAATTGACGTGGCAGGCTTGATCTCAGCGGTTCTGATTCGTCTCAGCGGGTCGCGGCCGTGACATGGGGTCACGCCCTTGGTCACGCCCGTGACCTGGGGCGTGTACTTGGCAAACTTTTCACGGAATGACCCTGAGGTGGCAGAAGCAGGTCTGGAACACCGCGCAGGTTACACGCCCATTGGTCACGCCCGTGACCTGGGGCGTTTAAATGTACTTTTTGCTCCAAGTATCCAGAAAACCTGAAAACACAAAATAAACTTAAGTTAGCTTATGAAATTAAAATAGGAAAGATTTATATGATTTAATTTAGATAAATAACATAATTTCATATTAAAATAATAATAATACAATACTAAAAGATGAGTAAATAAATTACTCATCAGAGATCTCAAGAACGAATGAAGCAGAGGGCTAGGATGATAAATACGGTAGTTGGACATGGCGGCAGGACCTATTTATAGAAAAATTGAAAAGGTGGGAAGGAGTCGAAGCGTCAGAGGGTACGGTTAGCAGATCTCACTACGATGTTCCTCGATCCTCAGGCCGGAGCCAATTCATCTCCCGTTGGCAACAATGCGGCGAAGCCAGCTTGCCATAGGCTGAGCGAATGCGCGACAGGCGAGGCGAGCCTAATATAAGTGGCGGGCAAGAACATTAAGAAAAAAAAATAAAAACTAGCGAACGTGGCACAAGTAGTAATATCTCAACGAGAGTAAATAAAAGAAAGCCCAATGACGGGCGAGAAGTACCAAGCTAATAATAATAAATGGTGTACGCAGATTGTTCAAATAAATACAAAGTACAATACGAGGTTCGTCTGATGGGTGCAAGCGCTAGAAGGATTAATACTAGATCCACCTCCATCAACCTCGTCCTCGCACCCCCGAGATCGGCGACACTCGAGGATAATGGTAGGTGCGGAAGATACGGAGCTCCTACTACAAAAAGCGCACCTGGTCCTTCGCTCGCGAGATGTGCACCCCCGGGGAGGTGACCTCGTCATGAGTATTTAGTCACAGCTCAACGAAGAGCCGCGCATGGTCATCCTTGAGGGAAGCAAGCCGCTCCTCGGAGAACGCCCTGTCCTCCCGCGCCTAGTTGTACAGTTCTCGCAGCATGTGGCCATACTTCTAAAGCACCTCAGTGGGCTGCCTCTTCATCACCTCAGGGTCATGAGGATCGCCCAAGAAGTCAGCAATATTATATGGCATGGGCGGGGGCGACATCTCCTCTTCCCCAAGGTTAAGATCGGCGGGGGAGCTCTCGCGGGCACCTATATGAAAGAAATTAGTGGCGAAAGCAAAGTACAAATCATTGCTAGTGTCGACCAACCAGGCGAGGTTGTGGTCTCTTTACTGGGGCGATGGCGAGACAGAGCTCGATTGTCCTTGGAAGGCCTCGGTCTAGGTACGCATGATAGATTTCCCCAGGCTAGGGGGTGCGACGAATTGTTGGCAATCCAGAAGGAGGCAATTAGCGAGCTGTTGGAACAACCCTATTTCTGATTTGGGCTAGGATCACTATATGTTGACTAAGGACAAAGTTGACCCCAATATATAGTTTATGGGTCAAGAGTTTTGGCTGTTAGAACTAAACAATTCATTCAGATTCTGCGTTCGACGAACTCCACACTGCGTTCGACGAACGGCTATCTGCGTTCGACGAATGTCTATCTACGTTCGACGAACGGCAAGCTCTCTGCGTTCAACGATCGGATTACATTCTGTGTTCCACGAACAGCTTGCTTCAAGCTCGTCTCAGCTATCGACGAACCCATCTTAGTGGTCGAAGAATTTGTCTAAGTGCAGCGATCGACTAAATAATATTCAGCGGTCGACGAACAGATTAGTTCAGCGGTCGACGAACAGATCCCAGCTCAGCACTCAACGCTTTTTACTTAAGATCAGCGGTCGACGAATTTATCCAGGCTTAGCGGTCGATGAATACTTCCGTTCGACGAACTCAAGTCTGCGTTCGACGAACACCTTCAGATCGAAGAAAGTCTTCACAGCTCAACAAAATTAATTATTCCAGCAAGATTCAATTGAGGTCGACGAAGTAAATGTTGTGTTCAATGAAAATCTTGAGGTCGACGAATCTGCGTTCGACGAATTTTGTTCAGATCAAAGAATTATTATTTAAGTTCAGAAATTTCAGAAAGATTATATCATTTCATTCTCTGAACTCAGATCGACTAACAACAACGGCTCTTTCTATCAGATTAAGTAAGGAAAATATATTTCCTTTATTATTCCAAGATTATAGCCGTTGACATTCCTCGAAAAAGGACATTTCATGGAAAAGGAAAGAGATTAAACGGCGCAGCAAATTTATGTTTTCAAAATATCCTTTCAGATATATTATATTCCTTAATATAAGGGATCTACAATTAATGTCTGTTAGAGATTTTCAAAAGAAAAGGAAAATAAGGAAGAGGATATAGCAGATTAATATACAGCAGATTTATTACATTCAGTTTACATGACAGAATAATATACAGAACATATTTTCAAATTGCTGTACAGATTTTCTGCTAAGGAAAAAGAAAAAGAAAAGTAGACAGGAAGAACAGAAGAACAAAAAGTTTACACAGATCTTCATCTTCTTTCTCCAGCAGCTCTTACACTCTGAGAACATCTTCAACAACATTCTTCTCTCAGTCTTTGCTGCAAGCATAGATCTTTCAAAAGAGCAACAAAAATCTGAAGAACTCTTTCTTCCAGATTTATCTGCTACAGGAAGATCAATTCTTCAAAGAGAAAGCTCCAGCCATTCAACTATCAAACATCTTCAATCAGACAGAGGAGCATTTCTACAACATCAAATCCACTAGAGTCTTCTCTATACATCTTGACAGAGAAGAACATCTAATCCCCTCTCCATCCCATTCTGTACAGGGTTAAAACTCCCTTCAAAAGTTTACCCCATTGGTGGCAAGAAACCTGATCAAAAAATCTAGTTGGTTTTTGGGCACCTTATCAAAAGCTCATTGGTGTGAGGGCACCTGATCAAAAATCCTAGTGGATTCCTACCAAGGGTGGTAGAAGAGTAGACGTACCCAAGTTTAGTGGAGAACTACTATAGCTCCTTGTGTCCTCTGTGTTTGATTTCTTTTTTGTGTTGTGCTGTTTTCATTATTCTTTTTATTTCAGTTTTTATTTATCACTCACTCTATACACATATACTTATATCAGTATTTTCAATTCCGCTATGAAACTAAGGGAAAAGTTTTAAACTCTATTCACCCCCCCCCCCCCTCTAGAGTTAATTTAAGATCTAACCTCCACTTTCAATTGGTATTAGAGGAGTTGATTCTTTACAGGCTAACACCTGAATCAAAAAGATCAATTAGATCTTAAATTATTGTAGAGTTTTTATTTTATTTATTTTCTGTTAAAAACTCATGGCACAAAACAAAGAGTATTCTAGCACAAGGCCTCCTATGTGCAATCTCAGTAAGTTTGCACTGTGGAAAGCAAGGATTAGGTTATATATGAACTCAATTGATGAAGAAATTTTTAATGTGATTTTGACAGGGCCTACAACACCTACAACAACAGCAAGTACTGGAACCACTACTAACAACAGTGCTATTCCACCTCCTGAATGGACTGAAACCCATAAAAAACAAAGGAGTGCTGATGCAAAAGCAATGAATATTCTAGATCAAACAATGTCTGATGACATTTTTCAGAGAGTGGTGGAATGCACCTCAGCAAGAGAAATATGGATTTCTCTCAACAACATGGTTGAGGGATCTGCTGATGAAAGGAAAGACAGGAGCATCTTATTTCTCATTATGAGAATTTTAAGAAAGGAGAAATTGAAATAGTAGATGATATGTACAATAAGCTCAGCCTCATAATAAATGAGCTGAAGACCTTGGATAAAGTGATCTCTATCACTGAGATCAATGATAAGATTCTTATGTGCTTCCCCAGCAAATGGGACTCTAGGATCTGGCCTATCAAGGAAGCCAGAAGCATCAATGAGATTAACACTGAAACATTGTTGGGCAAGCTCAAATCCTATGAGCAGCTCATCAAATACAGGGAAGCTGAATCATCCACTTCATCTCCAACAACAAAGAGAGAAAAGAGCATAGCTTTCAAAGCAGCTGGTGAAGAAGAAAAAGCTCCAAGAGATGAGGAGTTCATGAGTCTACTTGCCCAAAGATTCTACAAGATGGCAAGAAAAGACTTCAGGAAAAAGTCATCCAGGAGCCATGAAAAGCCAAGACATGACAAGTCAAATTCTAAAGAAATTATTTGTTATGGTTGCAGGAAACCTGGACATATTCTGCCAGATTGTCCAGAAAATCAGAAGAAGGAGAGGAGAACTGAAAAAGAGGAAAGAGGACACTCCAGCAAGTCTTCCTCCCATAAGCACAAAAAGAAGGGAAGAGGATTTGTAGCAGAAACCTGGAGTGAAACTGAATCAGAAAATTCATCCAGGTCTTCAGATGATGAAGAAGAAACAAAAGAAAATGACCAATGTTTGATGGCCATTTATGACTCAGGCAATGAGTCAGTAAATGCATCATCATCCAGTGATGATGAAGATAATGAAGAAGAGAAGAACTTCTGCATGATGGCAATCAATGCCTCAGCCAACTATTTTGATGAAGAAGAATCAGAATCAGAAGCAGAAATTGATGCAGATCAGGTAATATCTAATTTTGATTTTACTTGAAGTATCTAGTTGCCTACCTAAATCACCTAGAGGGGGGTGAATAGGTGATCTCTACGTCTTTTGCGGAATTAAAAATTAAACGTAAAGCACAGCACACAAAATTAATCACAGCCACAGATAACACCAGGAATTTATAGTGGTTCCCCGTACTTGGGTACTCCACTGCCGGCCTCGCCAATCTAGCACCACAGATAGACTTGACTACTCACTAAATCTCGGATCAAGAACGATCCTACAGTCTCGGAGTCAAACTCCTACAAGCTCAGAGAGAACCTCTCTTACAACTCAGAGAAAACTTCTCCTACAACTCGGAGAACAACCTCTCCTACAACTCGGAGAACAACCTCTCCTACAACTCGGAGAACAACCTCTCCTACAACTCGGAGATAACAACTCCTACAACAGATTGAAAAGGTTTTGAACAATACTAAACCAGATCTGAATAACAGAAGCGTTTTCTTCCTTCTTCTTGAATGGCTTTTGAGAACGATGAGGAAGAACAACGATCCTTCAAATCTGTCTTTGGCAATCTGAAACGATCCAATAGAGATTGTAGAACCTGAGCATGGATCAATCGAATCCTTTTTGATAGAAATCGGCAACTCCAAAGAGAAGAGCGATCTCCAATCGTAGACGACGGCGAGCGGCGCATTTCACGTTCTTTTTGATCGGGAGAGGGATTAGGGTTAGAACGATTCTGGAACTTCTTTTAAAACAATCCTATATATATGGAGAGGAGCAATTAAAGGATTAATTAGCCTTAAAAGCACTCCATATAGCCGTTAGAAACGAGAAGGGGCGATCACGATCCGTCCAGAACAGAGAAAACGAAACAGAAAAAAAAATTACGGACAGAAGTCTCGAGACATAAGGGATCTCTCGAGACATAAGGGATGTCTCGAGACATGAAACGGAGAGAGCAGGAAAGGGATGTCTCGAGAACTCGATGATCTCTCGAGACATTGCAAAGAATTCAGACTTAAGATCTCTCGAGACAAACACGATCTCTCGAGACATGTCTGATCTCTCGAGACATATCCTTAGGAAAAATTTGTTTTACAAAAATTTCTTTTCTTCTCTTGAACACATGCTGCAGCCGCACTCCAAAGTCTTCAATAGTCTTGAAAAAGAAGTGTACCCCAATAGTGAGATCACACATGAGTCATCACCATGTTTCATATAATGAGGGATTACATTTTATGAAACTGTGTTTGCAGACCCATTGTGACCTGACATTGGCTTACACTTAGCCATGATAATCTGCAAGACAATACTAGAAAAGCATATCAAATACAAAAGCAATTCAATCTTAGTTTAAGGGTGACTTCTCACAAATCAAGGTAATTGTGAATGCAATTTCCAACAATCTCCCCCTATTTGTAGAAGTCAGAACCCTGTACACTAAGTTGAATTACAGCCGTTAAAGAATAAATATGCTACACTACACAAAGATATAGAAATGAAAAAGTAAAGAACATCAAAACATCAAATATATATATATCTAAATTTGAATTGTTCAGAAGACTTGATGTTCACTAAATCATAATGAAAACAAAATATGTCTTGTCAGCATCATCATCATCATCCTTCAAGACCTCCTTTTCCTCTTTTCTTCTTGTCTGGAGAAAAAGGCATGAGGCTTGGGATGGTAAAACGGAGGGGGTTCCGGAGCATCAGCATTATTATAACCAAAACCTCTGAAATGAATCCTTCGCTTCCTTTGAGCTGTCTCATGTTTTTCCCATTCTTGAGAGCTGTAGCATTCAGATCTGTTCATTTTACCTTCATGAACTAACTTATAGGTTTCAAGAATAATGTCTTTTGAGACTGGGCTCCAGATTTCTGGATAACTTTTCTCAACCTTAGTTTTGCACTGACCTGTAGAGCTAGAACTAGGAACTGATCGACTGGCAGAAGAACCTTCACCAAGTTTTCTTTTTCTTTTGGTCCCAGCCCTATCTGATTGATCTTCAACAATAGGAGCCTTCCCAAGTAGTTCTTCTGGCCTGGGAGAAAACTGAGGAACAGGAACATCTGGATCAATTGCCAACTCAGGAAAAATCTGATTATGAAGCCACGTTGCTGTTTTGAATGAATAAGCATTAATATCAGCAACTTGCTTCAACATCCTGGAAGAGAACTGCTCAAACTGAGAATTCCATGAGCTTTGAAGAGCAGAAATGGAGCTTTCAATCAAGTCTGTCATTTTAGCTACTAAATTTTCCTCCCCCTTTCTGACTTCTACAGATAGGGTTTGGAGAGTATCATCTTTGAACTTTCCGACTTCATCAACAATTTTGAATGTATTGGCTTCAGCCTTGTCAGACACTGATTCTTGAAGCTTTGTCAGTATAACAGTCTGAGTCAACACTGTGCCTACACCTTCAGTTGCATGATCAATTTGCTTGCTCCCTAGGCTCATCAAATCAGAGAGATTTTCATAATTGGATTTTATCTTAGCTAACTCTCTGCCTAGTTCACTTTCAACTGAGGCAATCTTCCTGTGAACAGTTGTCAAAGAATTTTCAAACTGTGCACTCTGCTTCTTGAGCAGTGCTTCAATCTTTCCTAGAAGAGAATCTTCTGCACAACCTAGCTCATCTGGAGCATTCTTGGTTGTATCATACTCTGACTCCCCCTCAACATGTACTAGGGGAGGTGATAATTCATGAACTGACATGACATCATCATCATCTATGTTAAAAACAAAATCAGCACCAGACCCTGCATGTTGGCCACTGGGACTGTGCTCTTCAGATACTGGAATGGATTCTGTTGGAGCTGATGAGGATTGACCTTTGGCTTTTGAACAGATTGGCAGCTTGGCTCGACTTGAAGCTTTAGAGCGAGTCCGAGATGAAAGTGGCAATGATGTTACGAAGGGTGCTTGATCTTCAGAAGGAGCTGGATTTTCTGCTTCTCTTGCAACTGCAGATTTAAGAATCTCCCCCTCAGAAGGAGCACCAGCCATTTCCGGCTTCTTGATACGAATGTCCCATCTCTGCAAGGAGTTGACATCTATCTTCTTAAGGTGATGGATAACTGTACCTTTGGACATGTTGAAAATAGCAGGGTTAAACTGATTTAGAAACAGTGAGATGATCCGGGCAAAGTTAGGAGTGTTTATGCAAGCTTTGATATTTGAGAATAAGATTGAGGCCCAATCTCTCTTCTTTCCAGTAACAATGCCAATCATCAACAGAAACATCTCTTCAGACACATGTCCTTGAGAGCCTGTCTTGCAGAAAAGTGCCTTTGAGATAATGTCCAGCAGGAGCTTCCCCACAGCATTCAACTTATTCCTTTTAACTGTAGAAAAATCTGAATCAAGACCACAGAACCTTGTTGTAGTCAACCAATCAATGTCAACTAGCTCTTCTTCAGCTTCCACTTCAGACAACTGCAAATACATAGCAAGAGTCTCTGGAGAGACTTTGATTTTTATACCCTTAACGAAGGAGATCAACATACTTCCTTCCTTGATTGGCTTCACATTGATGAAGAATTCTTCAACCTCATCAAACAAAATCCGGCAAGGATGCTCAAGAACGAAAGAGAGACCGGCGGCATCAAGTAAACGAAACAGAGACTTGAAATCATCGGATAAGCTCGCAAGACCTGACCGAATAACCTAGTTGCCGACTCCAATTTTCGGATGAGGAGAGGGAGCCATAGCAGCAAGAGGGAGGGAGAGATGCCGACGGAGAGAGATGAAGCACCAGGAGCCACCGAGAACCACCGACAACTGCCGAAACGCAGAGTCGAGTCGCGGACGATCACTGCTCGAGAGGGAGACGAAAGGTCGAGGAGGTCTCGGGAGATGAATCGCGTGAACATCAAGTTTCCGATTTCGTATATATATATATTTTTTGATTTTTCGAAAAATAGAAAGTTAGAAATAGGAATTAGCGCGTACCTGTCGTTTGGGATTCCCTTTTAAAAAAAACTTATGTCTCGAGACATCGGCTATGTCTCGAGAGCTCAGGAGATATTTTCTTCATTGATGTCTCGAGAGATTACCCGTGTTTCGAGACATCACCTTATCTCGAAATCTTCTTCTTGTCTCGAGAAATCCTGCCAGGTCCCGAGACATGACTTGTCATAAGAAAACTTCCTGTCGCCAAGGTTTTGATTGACTTGACCATTACTCCATGTTGAGCATTCCAAGTTCCGTCTTGAAGAAAGAGAACTTGGTCTCATCCAGTGGCTTCGTGAAGATGTCTGCAACTTGCTTATCCGTGGGGACATAACTCAGATTTATGTCACCCTTCTCCACATGCTCCCGGATAAAGTGATATCGTAGCTCGATGTGCTTTGTCCGACAGTGAGAGACTGGATTATTTGCGATAGCAATTGCACTGGAAGAGTCGCAAAACATAGGAATGTCTTTGAGCTTCATGTTGTAGTCTTGAAGTTGATTTCTTATCTAGAGAAGTTGTGCGCAACAACTGCCAGCAGAAATGTATTCCGACTCGGCGGTTGAAATTGCTACACAATTCTGCTTCTTGCTACTCCAGGAAATAAGTCTCCTTCCGAGGAATTGACACGTCCCAGAAGTGCTTTTCCTGTCGTCTTTGCTACCTGCAAAGTCTGCATCTGAAAAACCAATTAGTTCGCTATCATTACTTCTTGGGTACCATAAGCCAAGATTTGGTGTGCCTTTAAGATATCTCAAAATTCGCTTTGCAGCAGTGTAGTGAGATTCCTTAGAGTTCACCTGATATCTAGCACAAACACATGTAGAGAACATTATATCAGGTCTACTGGCAGTAAGGTAGAGCAAGGAGCCAATTATGCTTCTGTACTTGGTTTCATCAAAAGGTTTCCCTTTCTCATCCTTGTCCAGAGACGTAGCTGAGCTCATTGGAGTCCTCATAGAGGTTGCACTCTCCATTCCAAATTTCTTAATCAACTCCTTAGTGAACTTTGTCTGAGAAATGAAGATTCCATCTTCAGACTGTTTCACTTGAAGTCCTAAGAAATATTTCAGCTCACCCATACTGCTCATTTCAAATTTCCCTTGCATAAGTTTAGAAAACTTTTTGCAGAGGTTATCATCCGTAGAGCCAAATATGATGTCATCGACATAGATTTGCACTAGCAAAATCTTGCCTTTTACTTCCCTAAGAAATAATGTTTTATCTATCTTTCCTCTTGTGAACTTGTTCTCAAGAAGAAAGTTAGACAGCGTCTCATACCAAGCTCGAGGAGCTTGTTTCAAACCATATAAAGCTTTCTGTAATAAATAAACATGATTGGGATGATCAGGATTAACAAAACCTGGGGGTTGTTCAACGTATACTTCCTCTTTAATGTCTCCGTTTAGGAACGCGGATTTGACATCCATTTGATATACGGTGAAACCCTTGAAATCAGCATAAGCAAGGAAGAGTCTGATCGCTTCGAGCCTTGCTACAGGAGCGTACGTCTGATCGAAGTCGATGCCTTCCTCTTGTCTGTACCCTTTAGCTACAAGTCTGGCTTTGTTCTTTATGATTGTTCCTTCTTCATCCAGCTTGTTTCTATACACCCACTTTGTTCCAATGACATTTTTGTCCTTGGGTTTTGGAACAAGTGTCCATACTTTACATCGTTTGAACTGATTTAATTCTTCTTCCATAGCAATTATCCAGGATGGATCTTCATTTGCCTCTTGGAATTTCTTTGGTTCGACCTGCGAAAGAAAACTTAAATGCATATTTTCGTTAATGGTACCTCGTCTTGTTCTTATTCCTTCATGAGGATCTCCTATGATTTGATCAACTGGATGATCCCTCATGTGTCGTAGCCCGAGGTTTCTTGCATGATTTGGACCAATAGGAGTTTCTTCTACTGTTGGAGTATCTTCCTCCACTTGGAGTGGCTCTTCATCAGGTTGATCTTCTTCATAGGTAGTTATTGGGGAAATCTTGATGAAGTGTTGAGAATTTTCTTCAACTGGCTGATCCAAGCTTAAGTCCTGCAGCTTTGAACCTGTGTCTACAGAAGAAATGCTAGAGGAGCTGCCTTGTAGCATGCTCGTCTCATCAAATACAACATTAATAGATTCTTCTACAACCAGAGTTTTCTTATTAAAAATACGATAAGCTTTACTATGGCTACTATAGCCTACAAAAATGCCTTCAAAGCTCTTTTCACTAAACTTAGTTTTGTAATGCTTTCCATTGTTTAGCACAAAGCATTTACTACCAAAGATTCGAAAATAAGAAATGGTCGGTTTCTTGCCTTTTAGAAGTTCATAAGGTGTCTTTTCATGGTTTTTGTTTATGAGTGCTCTGTTTTGCACATGGCATGCAGTATTGACAGCTTCAGCCCAGAAATATTCAGGTAGTGAAGAGTCACTCAACATGGTTCTGCAAGCCTCAATAAGTGTTCTATTCTTTCTCTCAGCTACTCCATTTTGTTGTGGAGTTCGAGGAGAGAAAAACTCATGAAAGATACAAAGGCTTTCGCAGAATTCTGTCATTGCTCCAGATTCAAATTCTGTACCATGGTCACTTCTGATTTTGACCACCGAACAGTTAAATTCATTCTGGACTTGCCTGACAAAACTAGTGAAAGTGTCAAAGGTATCTGACTTATGTTTCAGAAAGAATACCCAGGCAAAACGAGAGTAATCATCTACAATAACCAACGTGTAAGATTTTCCTCCTAAACTTCTAATTTGCAAAGGACCAAACAAATCTATATGGAGTAGGTATAGACACCTGGTTGAATCTTTGCCAATAATGCTCTTAAAGGTAGCTCTTGTTTGCTTGCCTTTTACACATGCATGACAAGGTCTATCTTTAATGCACTTAACATCTGGTGCATCTCGCACTAAGTTTTGAGAAAACAATTTATTGATAGTTTTGAGATTTATATGTGCTAATCTCTTGTGCCATTGGTCAACAAGAGATGCACTATCTTTTGCCAAAAGACATACTGGTGTAGAAGATGATATGCAAAGAAAATTTAAACAAAATATGTTTCTACAGCGAATGCCTGATAAAATCGTTTCATGATTTTCAGCCGACTTTATCAAACACTTATCTTTATGAAAATCGACAATGTATCCTTTATCACAAAGTTGACTTATGCTTATCAGATTATGTTGTAATCCTTCCACATAAGCTATATCGGAAAACGATACATTACCATTAGAAATCATACCATAGCCTTTAGTTATTCCTCTGTCTGAACCGCCAAAAATAACTTTTGGACCGTTCGCAACTGGAATGTAGTTTTGCAAAAGGCTTCTTGTCCCGGTCATATGCCGAGAGCATCCACTGTCCAAGTACCAGATTGGATTTTTATTGGCCTTTGGACATACCTGCAAAAACAAATCATTTCGCCTTAGGAGCCCAAACAGATTTGGGTCCTTGGTCCCGTGTCAGTTGAGCACCACGATGAATGTTAACATTGCGAGTGGTCTGCCTTGCAATGTTCACTTGTGGTCTCCTAGTATACGTTGTATTAAACCAACAATCAACGGCAAAGTGACCAATTTTACCGCAGCACCAACAGTCGAATCTATTGTACCTTCTCTTTACACTCTCCTGCTTAACTTTTTGAACGTTAGCTCTTGCAGGAGCAGCCCTTTTAGAAGAGGATGCCTCATGGGGGAAACACACACAAGGTGGTATTGTCTTCTTCGGCTTTGGTGCAACAGCCTTCACTTTTGGTGCTTTCTTAGCACTCGGACCATGAACAAATGGACCGTACCCTTTCCGATTAATCTCTTGATAGGGTGCTTGAAAAGCAATATCACCAAAGTTTCGGGGAGGAGCCCATTCCTTATGATCATTCAAAGGTGAAAAAGGAATTGGTCGTGTGAAATGACCATAGGAACTCTCCAAATCATAAGCATTCGTAGGGAATATGACTCTCTTGAATGCTACAGGCTCTTGATGAGCTTTCCCTTTTTCTTTGGTAGTAGCTTTCTTAGCAACCAGACCATTCTTCTTAGCAATTGTATTTTTTGAAGAATTGCTAGTACTAGCTTCATGCCCTATACCGCTTCCTTTTGCCTTAGTGGTAAAAGTATCAATAATTGGCAGAACAGTTTTAGGTTGAGAGAATGCTTCCACCAACTTCTTCTCAGCCGCAAGCTGTTCCTCCAAGACATTTATCGAATGATCTCTCAGGGCAAGAGTCTCTTCCGAGCTTTTGATCTTGTCTTTCAAGGCTTGGACTTCCTCTTTGAGAGAAGAAAGTTCTTCAACTTCTTTTCTCAAGTTAGATTCCACCTCCTTGAGAGCCATGATCTCCTTACCCTGAGTTTTGACAACCTTTCGGCACTTGTCAAAGCTTTGGAGCATTTTGGTATATTGAGACATGAGCTCAGATTCATCGTCTGAGAGGTTATCCTTTTGTTCAGCCGAAGCATAATCAGAATCAGATAGGATAGTGTGATCATTTACCTTTCCGGTGTACGGGGGTGCTTCTTCATCATCAGACATAGCCATTAGACCGAAGTAAGCTTCTTCTTCATCACTCGACTCATCGGAGTCACTGTCGCTCAGAGTTTTGGCTTTCTTAGCGACGAAGCTTCTATCTGATTTTTTCTTTCCATGAGTGGATTTCTTGTCTTCTTTTCTTCCACCTTCTTTCTTTTTGTAAGGACACTCAGCAATTATGTGCCCTGGCTTATTACAACAGTAGCAAATAATGTCAGAAGAAATGTGTTTGTTCTGTTTGGATTTATACCTGTCATTATTGCATGAGCCCTTCCTGTGATATTCGCCATCACGACGAGAATATTTATGATCCGAGGAAGATGGCTTGTTGTTCATGTGCCTCCGCTTGTTCAGCAGTTTCTTAAACTGACGGGAGATTAAAGAGAACTCCCCATCAGACAGTTCAGAACAGGAGGAGCTGGCTTCCGATTCTTCTTCAATATCAGATTCCTTTTCTCTGATCGGTATCACTGCTTTGCTCTTCTTTGAATTCTCTGCCTTCAAAGCTAAGGTTCTTTCTTTGCTTGAAGCTCGATTTACATCCTCTTCAGACTTTCGGATATTCATTTGTAATTCATGAGACAACAGCTTCCCGAACAGATTTTGAGGTTCTAGACTTGGCAGTTTTCCAAACTCTCTTATGGCAACAATTTTGCTATCCCAGTCTTTCGTTAGGGAACGCAAGAATTTGTCATTTAGTTCACCGTTTGTGAACTCCCTGTCGTAGTTCCTCAAACCATTGACTATCTTGAAGAATCTTTCGTACGCATCAGCAATGCACTCCTTCTTATTCTGCTTAAACGCCTCGTACTCTTGATTAAGTATAGACCTTCTATCTTCTCTTACCTCGTCAGTACCTTCCATTAGAACAATTAAGGATGTCCACATCTCTTTGGCTGATTTGCAGTGAATTAAGTTTTGCAACATGGAATCGTCCACTGCACTTGCAATTATGTTTTTAGCCTTCTTGTCAAGAGCAACAAGAGCTATCTCATCCTTAGTCAAATCCATCATTTTCTTAGGTATCTGAACAGTAGGATTTGTTGACGAAGCGGTCATTGGCACATGGGGACCTTCTTCCACGACTTGGAAGATTCTGGGATCTGCAGCTTCCATATAAAAACGGACTCTTTCCTTCCACATAGGAAAGTTGGCCTTGGTGCAGATGGGCAATTTCAGAGAGGATTCCTTGACTCTATCCATGGCTTGCTAGCAACTAGAAGGATGGATCCTGTTCAAGGTGTTAACCTAGCAACGAACAACCTCCCTCTGATACCAATTGAAGTATCTAGTTGCCTACCTAAATCACCTAGAGGGGGGTGAATAGGTGATCTCTACGTCTTTTGCGGAATTAAAAATTAAACGTAAAGCACAGCACACAAAATTAATCACAGCCACAGATAACACCAGGAATTTATAGTGGTTCCCCGTACTTGGGTACTCCACTGCCGGCCTCGCCAATCTAGCACCACAGCTAGACTTGACTACTCGCTAAATCTCGGATCAAGAACGATCCTACAGTCTCGGAGTCAAACTCCTACAAGCTCAGAGAGAACCTCTCTTACAACTCGGAGAAAACTTCTCCTACAACTCGGAGAACAACCTCTCCTACAACTCGGAGAACAACCTCTCCTACAACTCGGAGAACAACCTCTCCTACAACTCGGAGATAACAACTCCTACAACAGATTGAAAAGGGTTTGAACAATACTAAACCAGATCTGAATAACAGAAGCGTTTTCTTCCTTCTTCTTGAATGGCTTTTGAGAATGATGAGGAAGAACAACGATCCTTCAAATCTGTCTTTGGCAATCCGAAACGATCCAATAGAGATTGTAGAACCTGAGCATGGATCAATCGAATCCTTTTTGATAGAAATCGGCAACTCCAAAGAGAAGAGCGATCTCCAATCGTAGACGACGGCGAGCGGCGCATTTCACGTTCTTTTTGATCGGGAGAGGGATTAGGGTTAGAACGATTCTGGAACTTCTTTTAAAACAATCCTATATATATGGAGAGGAGCAATTAAAGGATTAATTAGCCTTAAAAGCACTCCATATAGCCGTTAGAAACGAGAAGGGGCGATCACGATCCGTCCAGAACAGAGAAAACGAAACAGAAAAAAAAATTACGGACAGAAGTCTCGAGACATAAGGGATCTCTCGAGACATAAGGGATGTCTCGAGACATGAAACGGAGAGAGCAGGAAAGGGATGTCTCGAGAACTCGATGATCTCTCGAGACATTGCAAAGAATTCAGACTTAAGATCTCTCGAGACAAACACGATCTCTCGAGACATGTCTGATCTCTCGAGACATATCCTTAGGAAAAATTTGTTTTACAAAAATTTCTTTTCTTCTCTTGAACACATGCTGCAGCCGCACTCCAAAGTCTTCAATAGTCTTGAAAAAGAAGTGTACCCCAATAGTGAGATCACACATGAGTCATCACCATGTTTCATATAATGAGGGATTACATTTTATGAAACTGTGTTTGCAGACCCATTGTGACCTGACATTAGCTTACACTTAGCCATGATAATCTGCAAGACAATACTAGAAAAGCATATCAAATACAAAAGCAATTCAATCTTAGTTTAAGGGTGACTTCTCACAAATCAAGGTAATTGTGAATGCAATTTCCAACATTACTTCAGTTGAATTCTAAGATGAATTTAACGTTCTTTGCTTAGACTTACTAAAATCTGAGAAAGAAATAATCTCACTCAGACATAAGCTAGCTGAAATGAATCAAATAAGTGAAGAGAATGTAAATCTTAAGAAAGATATGGCTGCCTCTAGAGAACAAACTATTCTCCTTGAGAATAAACTTTTTGAGGCCAAGAAATTTGAAGAATCCCTAAATGGGAGAAGCATCAAACTGATGGACATTACAAGCATTGTTAATGCTAGATTTAATAGCAAACTAGGCTTGGGTGCTTCATCAAGTGAGCCACCTCTAATTAAGAAGAACATACTCTCTACACCTATAAAATCCATCTCTGCTAAGAGCAAAGAGGTTGTAGGAGTAAATAAAAACATTTCAAGTAAGACTGTCGAGAATAGCAGAATTCAGCAGAATTCGTCGAACGGAGCTCGACGAAATGTATCCACTTCGTCGAACGGAGCTCGATGAACTCTAAAGACAGATTTTCAATATAGTTATTATATGAACGGCGCTCGATGAAATCTCAGTCATTCGTCGAACGGCGCTCGACGAACTCAGCCCAGTTCGTCGAATAGAAACATTACAACAAATCTGAACCATTCTTATTCTTCGCATTCTAAGAATCCTTTCACTGAATGGATAATACCTCCAAGTAGATATCATCCACAAGGTTACAAGGACCAACCTGAAATGTCTTTTATTTCAGATTTTTGTGGAAACTCAAAAAGACCCAAGGTAGTCTGGGTCAGGAACAAATAGATTATTTTTCTGTTTTTGCAGGTACACGGCTGTCCAAGAATAAATGAAAAATGGTATTTGGATAGTGGCTGTTCAAAACATATGACAGGAAACAAGGCCAACCTGAAGAACTACAAGGCAAAGCTTGGACCAAAAGTTATATTTGGAGACTCCAACTGTGGACAAACAAAAGGCTATGGAAAAGTCAAAGTTGGAGAAGTCACCTTCAAAGAGGTAGCTTATGTCAAGGGACTGAAGCACAACCTCATCAGCATAAGCCAATTATGTGATGAAGGGTATCAAGTAACCTTTAATAAATTGAAATGCCTTATTAAATCTTCTGATAATGTTATTGTTTTATCAGGTATTAGGCAGGGTAATATATATTTAGTAAATTTCAATTCATCTACATCAGAAATATGTTTATTTAATGAATTAAGCAAACCTAGTGAACTTTGGCATAAGAGATTAGGACATGTAAACCTTAGCACCATTGCTAAATTATCTAAGGACAATCTTGTTAGAGGTTTACCATCAGGTTCATACAAGAAAGAAGGTCTTTGTAGGGCATGTCAACTAGGCAAGCAAGCTAAAAATAGTTTTAAATCTTTATCTAAAAGTGATTCACCTAGAATCTTATATTTGCTACATATGGACCTTTTTGGACCTATAGCAACAAAGAGTTTAGGGGGGAAGTCTTACACTCTAGTTATTGTAGATGACTTCTCTAGATTCATTTGGGTGTTCTTTTTGAGAGAAAAGTCAGATAACAATAAAGTTCTTACAGACTATCTTAAGAGCATAAAGATTGAGTACTCTACTCATATTGCATTGATCAGAAGTGATCATGGCACTGAGTTTGAGTCTCTTCTCATGCAAGAATTCTATGAGAAGGAAGGTATCAGGCATTGCTTCTCAACTCCTAGAACTCCTCAACAAAATGGGGTGGTTGAAAGGAAAAATAGAACTCTAATTGAATCAGCAAGAACATTGCTTGAAGATGCTAATTTGCCCCTATCTTTTTGGACAGAGGCTGTTAGCACATCAAATTATGTCCTGAATAGAAGTTTGATACACAAACTTAAGGGTAAGACTCCTTATGAATTACTTAAAGGGAAGAAACCTAAAGTTAATTATTTTAGAACATTTGGCTGTAAATGTTTTGTTCACAATAATGATAAGAAATACCTTAGGAAATTTGAACCAAAATCTGAAGAAGGAATTTTCTTAGGCTGTTCTTTAGTCAGCAAAGCATATAGGATATTTAACAAAGCTTCTCTTAAAATTGAAGAATCTATGCATATTTCCTTTGATGAAACTAATATGTTTTACAAGGAGAAGAATTATTCTACCATAGAAAATCTACAGGTACCTACACCATGTGAGCAGCTAGATCAATTAGCTCTACATAAAGAAGGATTTCTAAATCCTGTACAGCAGAATGCTGAAGAAAGTGAAGAAGAAAATCATCCAGATTTTGCTGAAAAGTTCAAATCAGATAACAGCAGAACATCTTCCACAGGATATTACAGCTGAACAAATTCCCCAAGTGGAAATCATTATTGAACCCACTCCAACTGTTGATCACATCACAGTTAGAGATCATACAATATCTCAAATTATTGGTGATATTTCAGCAGTTGTGCAAACAAGACATCAAGTAAATCAGAACATGATGCATACTTGTTTTCTCTCTCATATTGAACCTCAATCCCTACAAGATGCAGAACAAGATCCCAACTGGATCATTGCTATGCAAGAGGAGCTCAATCAGTTTGAGACAAACAAAGTTTGGGAATTGGTTCCTAGGCCAAAGAATTATCCAGTTATTGGAACTAAGTGGGTCTACAGGAATAAGCTAGATGCAGATGACAACATTGTGAGAAACAAAGCTAGACTAGTAGCTCAAGGATACTCACAAGAAGAAGGAATAGGCTATGATTAAACTTTTGCACCAGTTGCAAGGTTAGAAGCAATCAGAATTTTCCTTGCATTTGCAGCATACAAGCAGTTCAAGGTTTATCAAATGGATGTAAAAAGTGCATTCCTGAATGGAGAAATCAATGAAGAAGTCTATGTGGAACAACCACCAGGTTTCATCTCTCCAACTCATTGCTCTTTTGTATTTAAGCTTAAGAAAGCTCTCTATGGTCTTAAACAAGCTCCCAGAGCATGGTATGAGACCTTAGCTAGTTTTCTTTTAGAGAATAAATTTTGTAGAGGCATAGTAGACAAAACTTTATTTTTCAGAATACAAAAAAATCAAACATTGCTAGTTCAAATATATGTAGATGATATCATATTTGGGTCTACTGATTCAAATTTGTGCAAAAGATTTTCTAATTTAATGCAATCTAAGTTTGAAATGAGTAGTATGGGTGAATTATCATACTTCCTTGGTCTTCAAGTGAAGCAAACTCCAAATGGAATCTTCATATCCCAATCTAAGTATGCTAAGGAATTAGTGAAAAGATTTGGTATGTCTGATTCTTCCACCATGAAAACCCTCATGCCCTCTCATGTTGTTGTTGATACTGATGAATTAGGGAAACCTGTTGATCATAAGGTATATAGAGCAATCGTTGGCTCCTTACTTTATTTAACAGCTAGTAGGCCTGATATAATATTTGCTACGTGTATTTGTGCTAGATTCCAAGTTAACCCCAAAGAATCTCATCTAATTTTACTAAAAAGAATTTTGAGATATATAAAGGGTTGCCCTAATCTAGGACTTTGGTATCCAACAGCATCTGAATTTGAATTAACTGGATTCTCAGATTCAGATTATGCTGGATGCAGAGTAGACAGGAAAAGCACATCAGGAACTTGCCAGTTTCTTAGTGATAGGCTTGTGTCTTGGTTTTGTAAGAAACAAACATCTATGTCTACATCAACAGCTGAAGCTGAATATATAGCTGCAGGCAGTTGCTGCAGACAGATATTATGGATACAAAATCAGCTCCTAGACTATGGTGTTAACTTAAATAATTCAATTATATTTTGTGACAATACTAGTGCAATATATATTGCACAAAATCCAGTTCTCCATAGTAGGACTAAACACATAGTGATTAGGCACCACTTCCTTAGGGATAATGTGGATAAAAACAAAATCTGCCTACAATTCATCTCTACTGATTTGCAAAGAGCTGACATTTTCACACCAAGCCCTTGGATGAAAAGAAATGCATTTTCTTTATAAATCAGCTAGGCATGATAGATGGAGACTCAATCTGTTAAAAAAAATTAAGTTTTCTACTTACCCATCTCTTCATTGAACTGAGCTCGACGAAATCAAGTTTTTCGTCAAACGGAGATCGATGAAGTCATCAAGTTCGTCGAACCAAGATCGACGAAAACTCATTTTTCGTCGAACCCAGTTTTTCTGAAGCTTTTTATTTCAGCATGTCATCATTAATCAAATTTTTTATATTAGCTGAATGCCTACAGAATTGTTTCTCTTTCTAGTTCCCTTTGTACTTGATCTCTATTTTATTGTGCAGGAACAACAGCAATATAAATCTTGCATCCTTCCCTACCTCCATCAAATGTCCCTTCTTCAAGGGGCCTAGCTTCAGGCCTTTCCTGAAATTAGGCAGGGGGAGAAGTTTTTATGAACAAGCTCCATTTGATGCAGTTACTCAGGGGGAGTTGTTCTATAAACTAAGCAAGGGAGAAAGTTGAAGAACCTCTAGTCTCAGGTGGAGACACTCTCAGAAGGAGTTGTTGTATGAAGAAGCTCACAGCAGTTGTTGTATCAAAAAATCTAGTTGGTTTTTGGGCACCTTATCAAAAGCTCATTTGTGTGAGGGCACCTGATCAAAAATCCTAGTGGATTCCTACCAAGGGAGGTAGAAGAGTAGACATACCCAAGTTTAGTGGGGAACTACTATAGCTCCTTGTGTCCTCTGTGTTTGATTTCTTTTCTGTGTTGTGCTGTGTGATGTTTTCATTATTCTTTTTATTTCAGTTTTTATTTATCACTCACTCTATACACATATACTTATATCAGTATTTTCAATTCTGCTATAAAACTAAGGGAAAACTTTTAAACTCTATTCACCCCCCCCCCCCCTCTAGAGTTAATTTAAGATGTAACCTCCACTTTCACGAGCTACCACTATTCTTTTGTCCTAGGAGACCAAATCCCAGGGTGGGTATGGCCTCGCCCGGTGGAGCTGGCGAGCCCATTGAAATGGTGTGATTCCCGAGGGTCGCGAGGAGGGTCTCTGCAAGAGGTGACGGTGCAGGAAAGTCAATGGCCGAAGGAACCCAGTTAGCAGGAATGAAGGTAGAAAACTCACTAGGTCACGAAAAGGAGTGCTCCAGGGTGGCGGGGTCTGTATCCATGGCCGCCGAACCAGTCCTCTCATGGGATGGAGGGAGAGGACCCGTCATGACCTCACCTATGATAGCTCCCTCGAGGAGCTCATCCTACGAGCAAGAGAATGATATTAGCCTAGTTTCAGGAGGGAGCTGTCACAGGTGAGGTAATAACGGGTCCTCTCCCTCCATCCCATGGGAGGAATGGTTCGGCGGTCATGGATACAGACCCCTGCGAGCAAGAGAATGATATTAGCCTAGTTTCAGTAGGGATCGACCTATCAGCTTGAATACTTGCTGGGCGAGCCTGGTGTCGTGTAACGGATCTGGGTGCGAGGACCCATATTCCCCTGGATGTCGCTTGACCATCTTTGCTTTCTTGATCTTGGGGAAACCTGTGTGCTGGCGCTTCCCTAATAGGCATCTGGTGGAAGAGGTTAGCCTGTGTGCTGGCTCTTCTGCAAGGTGGTTGTTCTGGGCATAGTACTCCCCTCGGTTGTGTCTTGTGTTCCGGGAGGGGGGTATTACACTGTACTTCCAGCCTGAGTGTAGGATTTCAGAGGAGATCAGAGGTAGGGCTTCTTGATAGGATCGAGGTAGGAAACTATGAGGGTTTCTGAGTTGTAGTAGTTGGAGTACTCTTAGTGGTAGGGTTTTTGGCCTGAGGTTAGGTTTTTGAGGAAACCTGAGTGATTATGATGGATCTGAGTTATAAGCTCTTGGAGTAGAGATTTGGAGGTGTTTGCCTTGTCTAACCCACTATTAGAAAGGAGTAGAGGGAAAGTGGACTACCCATAGTCACACTGTCTTGGGGAACCACTATAAATAGCTGTGTGTTTGCAATTACTTTATTCAATCACTTAATAACCATTAGCTGTAAGCAGAAAATTTCAAAGGAACCTATTCATCCCCCATCTAGGTGAGTTAGACTACTACCAAGTAAACTATCAAGTGGTATCAGAGCGAGGGTGGTCAAATAGGACTTAATAGTCTGACCAAATCCTACTAGAAGTAGTCTATTCTGAATTCAATGGCTTCCACTAGTGGTCAGAAGGAGATGGGATCCATGAAACTGCCCATACGCAAAAAGGAGACATTTGGCATATGGAAGCAAATGGTAAGGATGTTTATGGAAGCCTCTGACCCTAGGATATACAACAAAGTAAAGGAAGGTCCTTTTATATTCCTAAAGGCCTCCACTATAGATCCAACTACCAAGTGCCCAAGACCTATGCTGAAATGATAAAGGATGAAATTTCACTTGCTACTATGGATAAGAGAGCACAAAACATTATAGTAAATGCAATTGATGATTCCACCTTCCAGAATTTGGTGCATTGTGAGACCGCAAAGGATTTGTGGGATACACTTATATTGTATATGGAAGGTACTGATGAAGTGAGGGATGATAGGAAATCCCTCCTTTACCAGGAATATGAAGCCTTCGGGCAACACAGTATGGAAAGCATAGCTGATTGCTATGAAAGATTCTTTAGGGTGGTCAATGAGCTGAGGACCTATGGGAGGGTATTCAGCCAATATGAGCTGAATGATAAATTCCGAAGAACTCTAACTAGAGAATGGGATACAAAAATATGTGTCATCAGGGAAGGGGCAAAGCTGGGTGAGACTCCTCACCATACACTATTTGGGAAGCTGATCTCTTATGAGATGCAGCTATCTGCAAGAAAAGAGGAGGAAACCACTGTCAGGACTCGTGCAAAGGAGAGATCTATGGCTCTTAAAGCTGAGAGCTCTAATAAGAGCAAGGAGAGAATGCCCTCTCCACCAAGAAGGGCTGCTGACTCAAAAAACTCTGAGCACAACTCATCTGACAGTAATTCAACAGATGAGGAATTGTATGCCTTCTCCAGGCACTTCAAGAAGTTGATGAAGAGGAAGCAGTGGAAGAACAGACCTTCCTCCTCTTCTCATCCCAAGAAGGAATACATCAAATTAGGGATGCAACACCCCAAAGGTGACAGGTATGATTCTAAACTTGTTAAACATGTTTCAAATAATGTTATCTATTAATGATGCAACAAGCCTGGACATGTCATAGTTGAATGTCCAGTCAAGAGAAAATAAAAAGATGATATGAATCTCCATCGCTACAAGGGAAGGAAATGTGAAAAATCCTTCCTAGCAAAGAAGGAAAGGTGTTGGAGTGAATCTGAATCTTCATCTTCAGATTCTAATGAAGAACAGGAAGCCTATATAGTGCTATTTGCAGCTACTGAGGATGAAGATTATCCAGCTGCTAAGATAGGCATAAGGGCCCTTCTATCACATTCAGACAGTGACATTGAGGTGGATGAATATTTCAAATAATGTTATGGCTTAATGGTCATATCTGATGGTGAAGACAGTCAGGATCATCCTTATCAGGAATCAACTCTTTTCATTCATTCTTCTGATTATGATCAATTCCAGAATCTGAAATTGTTTCATCTAATGATGAAAGTTGTACAGAATCTGAGGTGGATGACAATTAATTGATTGACAAGTATGGTGCCCTCCTGGAAGCTCTGAAAAAGAGCAAAAAGCTAGCCAAGATGCAAGCTCTAGAAATTTCTTCCCTTCAGCAGGCAAAGCCTGAATGTACTGAGTCAGCTACCCAACTGGATCAGATGATTATAGAAATTAGTCATCTAATGGGAATTAAAATCTTTCAACTAAGCACCATAAGCCAAAAGAACAAGGTCATTAAGGATCTTGAAGAGAAGCTTCTCGAGGAGAAAAGCTTAGTGGCAGTAAGTTTCTGGGAATGGAGGAAAGGGCCAGCATAATGCTAAGCCTCATACCACCTTTCAAGAGGTGTTGCTTCCCTCTAACAGAAATATGACCAGGATAACATATATGGTCACTGGAACAATGGAACCTCCTATAGTAAGGGGAATACTCCTAACTATGGTAGGATAAATGGCATGGGGATGTGTGCTTTGAAAGCTGCACATGAGGAAATTCAAATAGCCCATCATGGACCATTTGTATTTCGTACTTCAGACCCCTCATTCAAGGGTAAGGAAGCTACCTCTTCAAAATCCCATTCAGCAAAATCCATGGCTACAGTCAGGCCTATAATCAAGTCTAATAGTACAGTATTGGATGCCATCAATTCAAGCTTAGTTGCCAAACTAAGACCAGCTGATGACATTCAGATAAAGTCTGTTAAGACAAGTTATTGACTGTCAACAAGCCAAGTGATTGCTAACAGGAATAGGAAGAATGTTACTACCTTCTTCACTGAACATAAGCATCATGATGCTCCTTCCACCTCAAGAAGTGTTCAGAAAAGAAGATACAACATCTATGAATGTTGGTGTTGTGGTAAAGTGGGACACTTTGTCATTGATTATTGGCACAACACTAATGTGCCCATTGCAAAAAGGAGCTTTCCTACAAAAGTTGTAGTGAGTGGAAGTGTGTCTTTTTATGCTAACAAGAACCTTGGACTCAAAATCATTCGGGCTCCTAAGGGAAAATGAATTACACTTTACAGGATAGTTCAAGTACCAGTGTAAGGGAAATATGGTACTTGGACAGTGGGTGCTCAAGGTACATGACAGGAAGTAGGAGACTTCTACAGGATTACACTCCTATGAAGAATGGACCAAAAGTCATCTTTGGAGGTTCTGATAGAGGAGTCACCAAAGCATATGGTATGATTACCAATGGCATAGTTTCAATAACAAGGGTAGCTTATTTTGAAGGGTTGCATCACAACCTTGTAAGCATAAGTCAACTACATGACTTAGGCTATGTCATTGAATTCCACAATGACAAGCGCTTGATCAAAAAGTCAATTGACTTAGAATTCATTCTCTCAGGCACTAGGAGTGGGAATGTTTATTGCTTAGACATTATTTGGAATAGTTCTTTATCTTTTGTATGTATTGTATCTAATGAGAGTGAGTCTCTTTGTGTTCAATGGCACAAGAGATTTGCCTACATTCCTACAAGACAATGTATAGATTATTTTCTAAAAACCTTGTTAGGAATAGTCCAAATTTAAAATGTGTTAAAGTGGTCCTTGTCATGCATGCTAAATAGGTAAGTAAACTAGGGCCACCTTTAAAAGCATTGGCTCCAAAGACACTGAAAAATGTCTATATCTGTTGCATATGGACTTGTTTGGTCCTTTGCCCATTCATAACTTAGGTGGGAAGGTGTATACTTTAGTGATTGTTGATGATCACTCAAAGTATACATGGGTATTCTTCCTTAAGAAGATATTTGATACTTTAGATATCTTTATAAACTATGTCAAGGCAATTCAGAATAAACTAAAATGTATTGTGGTCAAAACTTGAACTGACCATGGTACATAATTTCAATCTGGGGCCATGACAAAGCATTGTCAAGAATTTGGTATCACCCAAGAGTTTTCCTCTCCAAGGACTCCACAACAAAATGGTGTGGCTGAGAGAAGGAATAGGACCTTGATAGAAGCTGGGAGATCATTAGTTAGTGACCCCTCACTCCAAGAATATTTTTGGGCTGAGGCAGTCAATAATGCTTCTTATGTTCTGAATAGAGCTTCCATAAATAAGGCCCTTGGAAAAATACCCTATAAGATTCTGAAAGGCAAACAACCAATAATTTCATATTTTGGAATCTTCGGTTATAAATGCTACATCTTAAATCATGGAAAATTGTAACTAACAAAGTTTGCTGAAAAATGCAATGTTGATGTTCTTGTTGGATATAGCTCACATAGTAGCGCTTATAGAGTATTCAATAAGAAGACTCATGTTGTTGAGTAATCATGTTGTCTTTGATGAGACTAACCTACTTTATGAGGGCTGGTCCAGTTCTCCTGTTTTGATAGAAAATGATAGGGAGATGCAAGAGCTGTCTATAAAAGACACACCCAGCTCTAGCAGAATCAATTCAGAGATTGAAGCACTTCAAGATGAAGATGAGCTGGGTGCTGAAGAACATGCCACTGTAGATGAAATATAGCAAGATGCTAACCCACTGCCTGAAGCAACCAGGCATTTTTGGGATCACCCAAGGAACGTAATTATTGGAAATGAGAACCTAGGTGTGATTGCCAGAAGCAGGGCTCACAATAAAGCTTTATTCCCGAGCTTTCTATCTCAAGTAGAGCCCAAAAGGTTCTAGGAAGCCAACCAAGATACCTTCTTGATTCAAGCTATGCAAGAGGAGCTTCAACAATTCAAAAGGTGCAAAGTGTGGAAGTTTGTGCCAAAACCTCAAGGACACAACATAATTGGCTCCAAATGGATCTACATGAACAAACTAGATGAGAATGGTGTCATCATCAAGAACAAAGCAAGACTGGTAGCCAAAGGATATAGACAAGAAGAAGGTATAGACATTGACCAAACCTTTTCCCTAGTTGCAAGGTTAGAGGGAATTAGATTATTCCTTGCCTATGCTGCCCACAAGGGGTTCAAGGTTTACCAAAAGGATGTTAAGTCAGCTTTTCTAAATGGAAATTTGAAGGAAGACGTATATGTGGATTAGCCATCGGGTTTTGTTCATCCAACTCTAACCTCCCATGTTTATTTACTTATGAAAACTGTATATGGTCTAAAGAAAGCCCATAGGGCTTGGTATGAGACCTTGTCTACCTTTCTCATCAAGAACTAGTTCTTGATGGGAAGGATAGATAGCATATTATTCCTTAGGGAAACAAAGGGCAAGTGTCTCCAAGTCCAAATATATGTTGATGACATAATTTTTGGGTCTACTGATGACAACCTTAGCAAAAGGTTTGACATCCTAATGCATGGGGAGTTTGAGATGAGCAGTATGAGAGAGCTCAAGTACTTTTAGGCCTCAAAGTGAAATAGTTTGATGAAGAAATATTTATCTCTCAGACCAAGTACACTAGGGAGCTTATCAAGAAGTTTGGGATGAAATATTTATTTCCCTAGATAAGGATGAGAAGGGTAAACCCTTTGATGAATCCATGTACAGGTGTATAATTGGATCCCTGTTGTATCTGACTGCTAGTAGACAAGATATTATGTATGCAACATGTGTTTGTGCTAGGTATCAAGCATGACCTAGGGAATCTCACCACTCAGCTGCAAAGAGGATTTTAAGATACCTTAAAGGCAGCCAACATCTTGACCTTTGGTACCCTAAGAATAATGATTTTGAACTAATTGCCTTTTCAGATGCTGATTTTGCAGGATGCAAAGAAGATATGAAGAGTACTAGTGGAACTTGACAATTCTTAGGCAGGAGATTGATCTCATGGGGTAGCAAGAAACAGACTAGTGTACAAATTGTAGGGAGCTACTGTGCACAAATTCTGTGGATACAACATCAACTAGAGGACTACAACCTCAACGTAAGTCATTTTCCACTGTATTGTGACTCATCTAGTGCAATTTCTATTGCTAAGAATCATGTATCACATAGCATGACTAAGAATATAGAAATCAGGTATCATTTTATTAGAGAACATGTGGAAAGTCAGGATATCTACCTTGAACATGTCTCCACTGACAATCAAGTTGCTGATATCTTTACAAAGCCATTGGATGAGGCTAAGTTTAATTTATTTAAAATTGAGCTAGGAATGTTGAATATTGAATAGTAATCAACCTTTCATATTGTCTATCATGCATGTTATTTTGTATCTTAAGCTTTGCTAGGATTTGATGATACTTAAAAGCACTTATTGACATGATTAGGGAGTGAAAATACATTATTTATAGTTATTTTTATATAATATTTTAGTAGTAATTAATTAGTTGTTATATCATTTTAGTTTAAAATTTATCAAATTTACTTTGTTTTGTGTTTTCAGGTAATCTGGGGCTGCTAATAGCAAATTCAAGTCTACAGCCGTGTTCAGGGAAAATAAAGGAACAAATCAGCAAAAATTTCAGTTCCCGGAACACGCCGCCACGTTAGATTATTATTACTTGCCCCAGGTCATGGGCGTGACCTAGGGCGTGACTCGCCCGGCATGCCTTCAATACAAGCAGTTTCTGTCGCCGAGTCGTTCCAGCTTACACGCCCATGTTCACGGGCATGACACGGGGAGTGACCTCTCCCGCAACTGACGAATTGACTCCAGATCGCACCGTTTCCGGCCGTTTACAGAGTCAGTCAAGACATGCCCTTGGACACGGGCGTGACCAAAGGCATGATCCACATATTGATGAAATTTGGTAGTTTTGCTCCCAACATTCTCGGCCTTTCAAGATGTCGGTTTCGTACCTTACACGCCCTAGGTCACGGGCGTGACCTAGGGGCGTGACTTCCAGAACTTTTTCCTATATATTGCAGCTGCTGCCATAAAGCTAGGGATCCATCCCTTGCTTAGTTTGGATTATTCCTAGTATAGTTTTCTACATTTTTCTTAGTGTAACTTTATTTTATGTTTGGTACTTTTCATTCCCAGTTTAGATTTACTTTACTCGCACTTGTACTTTTCTTTTCATAGAAATAAAAATGTTCTTTTCAATTATGAGTAGCTAGTTTTAATGCATTTGATTGGAAGAATTCTTAAGTTCCTTATTTGGTAATTTCTCATTTTCATTGCTTTAGTTTTAGAATTATTATGATCCCTTTTTGATTTTACTCGATTGATTTCATATTGCCGGTGTTGAAACCCTCAACCGGTCTCTTGAGTTCGGACCCACGGGGGGGGGGGGGGGGGGGGGGGTGTAGCCGTGCTTACTTCTCCCTCACTAAACTCTCTTGATTGTGGATGGAAAATCTGGAATAGACCCAAGGCTGTAGCGAGGAGATCCCGCCACACACCCGGAAGATCTTAGAGAGCTTCCCCTCCCAAACCAAAAGCTCAGTCGGGCACCTTGGAGGGCACTAGCAGCCAACTCCAAAATTAGCCTGGAGGAGAGAGCTAAAAAGATCTGACCTCCTCCAAGGTGCCCTTAAGGGTCTATTTATAGATTTTCTAGTCTTGGACTGCAAATAGCGTAAATCCGCCTTTTGGTTTTACTAATCGCACCCCAAATTGGTCTGCTTATAGCCTAACTCCGCTGTTCTGGAGGGTTATTGGCAGCCCATAGAGGGTATCGAGGTAATTTCCACCTAAAGCCTTCTGGGCGAGTGGTCCGTGAAGGCACCACTCGCAGACTCCTTGCCCGCCGTAATTCACCGGGCGTATGGCTCATGAGGACACCATTCGCCGGGAACTCAACTCGCTCGGCGGACGAGATCTTGGGTACCCTCTCTCGCCTATCTGCTTTGGCACCAGGTGGGTGCCCCATGAGTGAGGCCTCAATCGCCAAGAGGACCTTGGACTTCTATTCTGCCTCTTGACCCCCCCCCCCCCCACGGGGTCTTGGGGACCCACTCGACGAATATGGGGTTGTACACAATCCCCGCTCTTTGCGAGCGAGTCATACGCTTGGAAAGAAGAGTCCAACCCCAATATTCGGCGAGTGCCTTGCTGTCCTGGAGGGAATCTTCTTGATGGAGCCCTCCACTTGGCTATAAATACGACCCCAGTTGTTGCCTTCAGAGTGCTCATCTTCTAATCATTGTTCCTCATTTCCTCCCTCGGAGCACTCGACATGTCGTTCGTGAAGCCGACGCCACAACCGCTTTCAGAAAGAATGATGGCTCGCCTTGCCGCCGCACAGGGAGGGACCGCTCCCAAGACCACTCGATATGCCCCTTGGCTTTCGTCAACGAGAGACCCTTCCAAGCCTTACATGCTAAAGAAGGCTAAGATGGTCCGGCGAGATCGGTCGGAGAGGAAGTCTGCGTCAGAGACTCCCCCTCTTTCTAACATTCTCCCTGCCAACACCAATGAGGTAACGCAATTCATCTCATTTTTGAAGTCGATCATGGTTATGACGCCACTGACCTCTGCCTCTCTTACCCTTCGCAGGATCTGTCGGCGACCGAGGGTGGCCCTGGGCTCAACCAGGCGAGTGTTGCCATTCCTCCTCCTGCTCTTGAGAATGCCCCTCTAGCCCAGGAGCCCGCCCCTCTCAGCACTTCTGGCGGAGTCCTGTCCTCGCTTGGTAAGCATTTCATTGCCCTCTCGCTGGCCTTTCTCCTTTCGCAACTATTCTGACTCGGGTTTTCCCAGCCCCTACCTTCAGGACCACGGGATTGCCTCCTCCCTCGCGTACTTCTCCTGCCCTAGGTGTCAACAAAATCCCCCCTGCTCTGGAGCAGGAACGCCCCGCAAGAAAGAGTCTCGGGCCCAACTCTCCTGCTGCGGACCTGGCCGTTACTTTCGCCGCGACCGATCAGACGCACCGCCCCGGGAAGGGGAAATCTCTCCACCCCCCAGCCAACCATTCGCAGTGCAGCCCAGCACCTCTCGCCGGTCTCCCGTCGAAGAATATGTACCATGTTAGTTGCCTTCTCTCGCTGAACTCGTGATTTATACCCGAGAAAGGACTAACTTCTGCTTTTGCAGGCTACCGCCAGATCCCGCTAAACGACCCTCCAGATGAGGAGGGTCTGATCTCGCCACCCCCCTCTCCCTGTGACATCTCTGACTTTCTTGGAGACCACGAGGATGCCCGGGCTATGAAGGAACAGATGACAGAGATTTTCGGCAAGCTGATCTGGGTGCAGCGCGATCAAGCCAACCTGACGGAGGAGCACCAGGCGGCCTTCGAGCGTCGGATTAGCGTCCTCGGGCGAGACTTCACGCACCTGATCGGGGAGATGGAGCGTCAGGGGGCGGGTGTGAGGAGACCTCACCCGGGAGCAACATCGCATGGGCTAGGGATCAGATGCGCTTGATTAGCCAAGAGCTGATGGCGGTTAGCGCGTTTCACTACCCGCGAGTGCCTCCAAAGATAGCGAGGCGAGGTCGGGGCCGATGGCGGTGGGATCAATACTATGCCTGCTGTCTCTCGCTCCCTGTGTTCCCCTATACCCGCGCAATTTCTTTTTTATTTCCTTCTTCTTTCTCGCACCTAACCAAGACGAAACCTTTTACGTCTCGCGAACTATTTCTTGAATGTGTGTTTATATTTCTCGCTTTTCGCTATTTTTCTGAATGCTGTCTTGCGAGTGTTTTCATTCTTGTTGTGCAATTTAATTCGCATTTGTAGGAAGGGTCTCGTGCACCACTTTCACCTTCTGTAAGCGGTTGGTCTCAGGTGGGTGGATTAGATCCCGAGGTGCTAGGATGTCACGGCCTCTATCCGCACCCCACGCGTAGATGATATCAATCGCTTTCCCCTTTTTCCTATAAATAGTTAGTCCAACCACCGTCATTATTACACTTTCATCTCTCTCTCCTCTTTTACTATCGCGATACCACTCACCCTTCTCTCTAGATCCTTCGCGAGATCTCCCCACCCCTCAACGATGCCAAAAGAAGTCAATGGTAGGGCCAACTGCGCCCAAGCTTTCGCCAACTGAGACTTCGAGACCTGCGACCTCTCGGAGGCGGATTTTAACCTGGCCATCGCGGATTTTGTCCCTCTGGGTTTCGTCGAGCGCCTCCCGAGGAATCAAGACCGCATCAACCAATTCTCGCCAGACACTCTGGCCATCCCCCTCGATCATTTTGAGGTGGGGCTCCGCCTCCCGCTGTGGCCAGAAGTGAGCCAGACCCTGCGCTACTTTGGGGTAGTTCCTGCGCAGCTCAATCCCAACTCCATTTCCATGCTGGTAGCATTCGCCTGCTATCTGCGCGAAGAGGTGATCGAGTTCTCGCTCCCCGTATTCTGCAAGCTTTTCAATTTCAGGGCCACCCGCAGAGTGGCGTTCTTCTCCGGACAATCCCCCCTTACCGTGACCGGTATGGCGAATAAGAACCACGACTGGGTTTGGCGGTTCATATTCGTCACAGAGAAATTTGGCAATGTGCCTCTCGCGCCTGTGTAGGAGGACGAGTCTACCTTCTGGCCTCCAACACTGGGAGGTTACGAGGCCAAGCTCCATGCCTTCATCCTGAAGCACGACATAGATGTCGTGCAGCTGCGGAAGCACGTCGGCTCGTTGCCATTTATTCCTCCTGGAGAGGGTAAGATGAATCACTTCGACCCGAGCTCTCGCTTTCTATTCACTCGCTTCTGCCTTTTTAACTAACCTATTTGACACAGGGGTTCAGAGCCTCCCTCTTCACCCGCCGAATGCAATCGTGGGGATCTCTCCTATCCATTCCCTTGCCCGCGCAGTCTGGTGTCGCGGCTTGCCACAAGAACCCGCCTCCAGTGAAGCATAGTGGGCAAAAACGAAATCGGAAGCCTGACGCGGCCTTGAGCCCTTCCGTCAAGCGGGTGAAACCTGTCACAACCAGCATTTTCACACGAATTTAATACGTATTATCAGAGCAAGGGGAAAATACGCATTGTGATGCCACGCCATGCAGGGGACGACTACAGACGCTCAAGCAAGCACTCCTTACGATAAATTTATAAAAGACATAAATGCTTGGATTAAAAAGAGAATTTTACATTTTAGTATAGGACCGTGTCCCTCGGTCTCGTGGATCATCTAGTCCACAAGTAGGAAACTATACATACGCAGCGGTAAATAGGTTCATTTTATCCTACCTGAGCATGAAGATCAACATCCCTAAAATGATATGCATATTTCTATGTTTAGTATAGTAAGAAAGGATTTTCTACGATCTTCAAAGTATGTGACATTTACTAAAAATGATGATGTGCAAGAATAACATTTTTATTCCAATAAAGTAAATAATGCATCCTAGCATAAAGCTTCCAAGAGAGCAAGTAGGTAAACAACCTGAAAGTAACAGCAAAACAACTAACAAGTAAACTAGCACAAGAAGAAACTTGATTTCCGAGAATACACTGGAAATGACTTTTCTGAGAGAATCTACCAGAACAACAAGGAAGACCACAAACAGAACTTCACTTGCAGAAAAGGGGGAGAAACAATCATTAAAGGGGAAGAAAAACAAAACCAGGAAAAAGATTAAAAGAGAAGGAAAAGGCAAATAGACAACCTCAGCAGCTAGGCTACTAGAGTGAGACTATGAGGACTTTATAATTTAACCAACATTTAAATATAATAGCCGAACATGACATCCATATTCTCTTATAATCAAGGCCATATAACCAAAGCAATTGAATGCCATATAACAAGAGCAAGCTTGAACTGTAAATTGATTACGCAACTTGAATTATTGAGACTTGCATCCTGAAGGCGGCCAATCAGTCATATAACAACAGTTGAACATAATATCGAAGATAGAATTAAATATGGAGGCCCCCATATAATTTTAAAATAGATCTATATATAGCTAATAGAACTACACATAGCAGCCCCTAAAGCCCAAACTGAAGTCAAACATAGCAAACCCAAACAAAACCTAACAGGAAGGATATATAGCAGCCCCAAAATCGGGATTATACAAACCAGCCACAATATAAATCCAACAAGGAACCAAGTATAATAAATTCTGTCAAGCAGCCCCAAAGAGAACATTATAAAAAGTCAGCCCCCCATTTAGAGCATATAAATAGCAGCCCCAATTAGACAAAACTCAAGAAGCATCCCACCAGTTGGAATATATATAGGGTAGCCCCTAAATTCAGAATGTATATAGCAGCCCCCCAATAGAACATATACAAGGCAGCCTAAATTCAGATTATATAGCAGCAACCCCAATAAGAATGTATATAACCGCAGCCCCCAACTAGACAAAAATAAGAAGCATCCCCCAATCAGACAAGTATAAGAAGCAGCCCCCAATAAAATTGTATAGCAGCAGCCCCAAACAAAGTTCCATATGGCAGCCCCCAAAATAATAATTTCTATAGAACTATATGCAACAACTCAAATTAAATCCAGCCTAGAATAACAGATCACAAACCATCTCAAACAAGGAACAAAGGGGGAAGAAGGAGAGGCAGTTTTCTTGCCTGGATCGGGAGCCGACACCACTCGCTGAAGCGAAAACCACGGCCGGGAGGCCTCACCACCACTACCAAAGCCAACAAGGATCCTCCGCAACCCCGCTCCGGTGACGAAACAAGCCCCCGGCTAACCTGAACCACCCTTTACCGACGGCTCCGGCGCCTTGCGACACCCGCCGACGGAAACCCTAACTTCCCTCACGGGGCAAGAGGGGTGCGGGAAGAGGAGAGGAAAGAAAATATTTTGCTGCTCTTTCTATTCACATTTATATACATATATATGTATGTGTATATATATATTTGCATATATACATACATGTATATATATGTATACATATTTTCTTTTAGGAATGATAATGAAAACATATACGCACATATACGCAGCAACCTAGCATTAAACTCACCGGACGACGACGCACACGAAACGGTAACGCCCTCTCGCATTAACACTACACAGCGATAGCTTTATTATTTTAACTATCAATATTACCATAACCCTACTTAGAAGACTATAAGAAAAGCTGGGGCGTTACAATCACCCCTCCTAACAAAAAGTTTTGCCCCGAAACTTTGCAACAACAATACAAAACATTTTACCACTATCATCCCTCACATACCCGCTTAGATTAATTATAAGAGAAAACCTGGGGCGTTACAAAACCCTCCGCTGCAGATAAGGGAAAAGTTGTCGTGGAGGATGTCCCAGGCTCAAGTGCTCCCGCGGCGACCTCCTCGGGGCCGTTGCTCCAGCGGCGACCTCCTTGGGGCTGGTGCCGAGAGGTCACCGAAACTACCCTCTCGGCGAGAAGTATGTCGATCTGGTCAGCGAGCCCCTTGTTCACTGGGACCGGTGGGCCAACCAAGTCTCCATCTCCACCCTCACTCCGTCCTAGACGGAGAAGGAAACCATTAGCGGCCACTCTTATGGCTTCTCTTACGCGCTTTACAGCCACGGGGGCGCTTCCATTTATGACACTGAGTCAACCCAGAATCTCACGCATGAGGCCGCGAGGGCCATGATGTGGGCCCATGAACTGACCAACATGTCCTCTCGCCGGGTAATGACTCTCGCGCGGAACATTCTCGAGGTCGAGAAAACCCGCTCCGTCGCAGCTGCCGAGGCCGTGGCCACCCAGCAACAACTGGCTGAGCCGAGGCCTTTCATTCCAGTCACCCGAGCCGAGAGGTGACCCCCTCCTCCTTTTGCGACTTGAGCTCTCGCTCTCCTTTCTTTCTTCCTTGCGTGTTAATCTTCGTTTCTCTTGCAGGACATAGTCAACTATGATACCTTGCTCGTGTGGTCTCACATTCTCGAAGAGCGAAATAAGGAGCCGTAGGCCGAGAACCAGAGGATACGAGATGCTGCCGCTCGGCCACCAACCGCAGAGAGGGAAACTCGGCACCTTTACTCCAACGCCGAGTTTGAAGGACTAATGCAGAGGACGGCCCAGGGAGCGGCAGAGCATGCGCTGGATGTGCTGCGGAGGGCCGGCCTTTTGCAGGAAGAAGGCGAGATGGTTCTCGCCCACCATGTGCTTCCAGAGCTCTTCGCCCAGGTCGACCCTGCAGATGAAGCTGGCGACTGGCGGGAACTCGGAGTCCTCACCTCTCCAGGTGCGAGCAGCGGATTCTCTGACAACGGGGCTGACGATCCTTGAAGACTCCCCTTTCACCTTCTTTTGATTTAGTGCGAGAATCATTTGTAATTTTATGATGAAATGAAATGAAATACCTTTGCTTCCGTTTGTGATTTTTGTTATTACTACGCATCTCTTTTCCTGCACATCTCGTTATCGTCATCCGACAGCTCGCGCACTCGTATGCCCTTTCACATGTTCTCAAATTTTAGCGCACGCTCGCCTCTCTTGCTTGCTTTAGTGCCCATGGACCTTAGCTCTAGCTCATGACCGAGATACTTCCGCCGCATAGGCGCGCCCCGCAGACGCAACCCTTTTGCATTTGCTTGTGCCCTTTCAGGACTTAGACGATTTAGTTGATTTCTGCCGGGAGCGAAACTGCACCGAGGACCCACTTCATCTCACTTACTTCTTACATCCCTTGGGGCTGGCTAATACGCCATTGCGCATGCATCAGTCGAATGCCCTTCTAGTATGATACCACTCGCGGGCGAGTGACCCTTGTGATGGACACCATTCACCGCTCTTGTACCAAGGCTTACCCTATGTTAATCTTCCTTTATTGGATTTTGATTTCTTCCCTTGTCCTCTCCTGGGTTACCACCGATTGAGCCTTCGGCCCTGCCAGCTAGGTGAGAGCCTGGTCAGCGGGTCTGCTCGGGGCCAACCTTTGAACCTTTAGAACCTGCCACCGACTGAGCCTTCGGCCCTGCCAGCTAGGTGAGAGCCTCGTCAGCGGGTTTGCTCGGGGCTAACCTTTGAAGGCTTTAGAACCTGCCACCGAGAGAGCCTTCGGCCCTGCCAGCTAGGTGAGAGCCTGTTCAGCGGGTCTGCTCGGGGCCAACCTTTGAAGTCTGTAAAACCTGCCACTGAGTGAGCCTTCGGCCCTGCCATGTAGGTGAGTGCCTGGTCAGTGGGTCTGCTCGGGGCCAACCTTTGAACCTTTAGAACCTGCCACTAAGTGAGCCTTCGGCCCTGCCAGCTAGGTGAGATGCTGGTCAGTTGGTCTACTCGAGGCCAACCTTTGAAGGCTTTAGATCCTGCCACTGAGTGAGCCTTCGGCCCTGCCAGCTAGGTGAGAGCCTGGTCAGCGGGTCTGCTCGGGGCCAACCTTTGAACCTTTAGAACCGGCCACCGAGTGAGCCTTCGGCCCTGCTAGCTAGGTGAGAGTCTGGTTAGCGGGTATGCTCGGGGCCAACCTTTGAAGGCTTTAGAACCTGCCACCGAGTGAGCCTTCGGCCCTGCCAGCTAGGTGTGAGCCTGGTCAGCGGGTCTGCTCGGGGCCAACCTTTGAAGTCTTTAAAACCTTCCACCGAGTGAGCCTTCGGCCCTGCCAGCTAGGTGAGAGCCTGGTCAGCGGGTCTTCTTGGGGCCAACCTTTGAAGGCTTTAGAACCTACAACCGAGTGAGCCTTCGGCCCTGCCAGCTATGCAAGAGCCTGGTTAGTGGGTCTGCTCGGGGCCAACCTTTGAAGGCTTTAAAACCTGCCACCGAGTGAGACTTCGGCCCTGCCAGCTAGTTGAGAGCCTGGTCAGCGGGTCTGCTCGGGGCCAACCTTTGAAGGCTTTCTATCATCTTCTTACAAGTCATTTATCCCCGTATGCGTAAGGAAGATAAAATACACAACATGGGTATTCTCATTACATGGACTTAAGGATAGAAGCGTTTCAAGTCGTCACCAGTCCACGTATGACTAACAGACTCGCCCTCCACATTTTGGAGGCGATATCTGATGAGTCCTGATCATATACACTTTTATGGACTCATCTGGGCCGTTTAGTTAGTCATTTCACTGCACTTTAGCCCTGTTTTAGTTCATATTTGTTAATCCATGCTAGGTGCACCTTTTGGCCCATTTTGGTGTGATTTCATGTTTATTTTCATTAGTGGTTTTCATGCACTGTTAGGTGCCACTTTTAGTGGCTGGATTTGTGGTTGTACGCTAGAACAGGAGTCGTGCAGGTGTTTCCGGTGCAATTCTGCACAGGAACACTGCGCACGATCACTGGTTCTATTGCGCACGACCACTGGTCGTGCGCCACTGATCGTGTGCACTTAACGCCTTTTTCACGAGTTCTGTTTGGTGCAGTGCGCACGACCACCAATGCCAGTGCGCACGACCACCGGTCGTGCGCCACTGCTCGTGCGCACTGACCATTAATTTTTAAGTTCTGTCTCATCTATTGCGCACGACCACTGACGCTAGTGCGCACGACCATCGGTCGTGCGCCACTGGTCGTGCGAACATGTTATTTTGTAATTTCTGTCTTTGCAGGTTCTGTCCAGGCAGAGCGCACGATCACAGGATTCCAGTGCGCACGACCACTGGTCGTGCGCCACTGACCGTGTGCACTGTTTAATTCCAGCGCCTATAAAAGCCCTGCTCGCGATTTAGGTCGGGACCGCTCGCTTCCAGCCGCCGTTTTCCGCCCGATTCCGCCCGATTTCGCCCCTCCACCGTCGCCCACCATATAGAGGTGCTCCGGGCTTGCTCTTCACGCCTATCTTGAGCCGGAGTCTCCTCTCGGCCTCCTCCTTCATCCAAGAGCTCCAAAGGAAGACCTAGCCGCCATTACCGTCGAGCAAGAGGAAGTTGGCAACCTCCACCGGATCGTGACACGAAGAAGACGGGTCCATTGGAGAGTCGTGACAGCTCTCTCTACCCCGGACGTAGTTGTGGACCGAGCTTGGACGCGGATTGACAACCCGGCGATTCCAACCGTGAATCTTCAACGAGCCTTCGGATTCGGTCGATTTCTTGCCTTGTTCTCCTTTTATTGATGTATTTGCAACTAGATCTAACATTATGATGAAGTGTATTTTGATTAAATAGCATTTTTACTTGATTATGTCTATGTGATCGAGTATTTTTGTTTATATTATTGAGGTGCGCCTTGTGGTGTGGATTGTTGGTTGTGTTGTGCTGCCCTAACAATTGTTAGTGGTGTGCTTGTCGAAGAGGTGCGTGCGACCCTCAATCCGTAAGCCTACTCGCCCATCCGCCTACTGAAGCGTGGCATCGTGGCCCGTATTCCATCCCGCCTAACGAAGCAGCGCGCTCAAGGCCTGCATAGTTCGATCCATTAGCCTTCTCGTCCATCCGCCCTTGCGACGCAGCGCGCTCAAGGCCTGCCTAGTTTCCATCCCGCCAAGCGAAGCTTTGCATAGCGGCATTGCATAGGAGTAGTTGTTAGCTTTTATTTTGTTTTCCAAAAGCCAACCCAACTCCCCCGCAATCCATCCGATTTAAGGACTTCGATCTCAAGTCCTGCCTCAATAGTAAACTCCACCTTATTGTGTTCCTCAAGAGACCGACACTCGGGGATTTATTCCCAATTTTTATTACTTGAACGATCGGTACACTGCCGTTTCGTGTCGCAGTCGAGCTACCGCCTATAGCGGTGTGTGAGATTTGCGCCATCAAGTTTTTGGCGCCGTTGCCGGGGAACACAGACGTGTGAGTTTTCTGGAGAGGGAGAACCTGAGAGAAAAGCCCTTCCATTTGTAAATTGCATTTTCTGTTATTTTATTTCTGTTCTTTTTATTCCATTTTCTTGTTTTTATTAGGTTGCTTTAGTAAATTTTTGTTAGGTGTAGTATTTTGCACATTTTGTCTGAATCGTATTATCTTCACATTATGTGGGCACATCTCAATTTCCGTTGCCGTTGGTGTGGAGCTACTTCCCACTCTAGTGTTGAATGCCCTACGGAGAATAGTAGGCATAATTCTTATAGCCCAGCATATGGAGCACCGACTTCGTCTGGTACTCCATATGGTGCGCGTAAGTCTTATGGCTACTCTGCTGAGCCTTTACCGTCATACTTCTTTTCGGCTCCAGCCCCCGCTGTGCCAAAGAAGCCCGCTAGGCAGTGCCAGTTTTGTCGGGGCACAGATCATGCCCTGAAGGATTGTGTTGCTTATCTTCGCCAATTGGATGAGGATGACGAGCCGGATATCCGGATCGTCCCGAATCCTAACTCTGGCGGCACACCTTCAACATCCGGTTATGTGTCTTTGTCACCTTCACATTTTGAAGGGTATGGCATGGACACAGTCACTGGATGTGTGCCTGATCTGGGCACCAACATTGCTGAGCCTATTCTCCCGGTGCATCCACCTCCTCTAGTGGATTCGATTCTTTGTGAGGAATCGGTGCTCGACTTTTATCCGAGCACTATTCCTCTCCCTGTTGTGCATACTACACTCGTCTCTGACGACATTGTTGATGATGTGTCGCAGGAGGAGGTGGTTGATCTGAGCATTGTGCCTATTCCTATGGAGGAGGACAACCTTCTAGGTGAAGAGGAATTTTCCTCAGCACCGGTGGAGGAAGTCCAAATCTCTAGCTTGGCCACTGTTGATCCCGCCGAATCTTGTAGCATTGATGACAATGCAAACATTATTTTACTTCCCCAACCTGATGGGAGTGAGTCCGGGATCACTCCCCCGATTGACGATTATTTATGTCATTCTTCTCCTTTATTTCTCGACCCCCCTTCTTCATTCGAGCCTGTGCAGGTTGAGTCTTCACAGGTATCCCAGGAGGACTTGGAGCTTTCTGCTCAAGTCAATGATGTGAGCATCCTCTCATGTGAGGAGGTTTATTCCCCCTCCGTAGAGGAAGCTCCACTCATTGCCTTTTCCTCCAGCTGCCTCCCTGTTGACGACGCCTTGCTAGGCAAGGATATTTTTGGTGAGTTGAGTGAGGACCAGGCCTCCTCCTCTTCTTACTTTCTCTACCCTCTACCTGTGAGGAGCAGGTATCTATATCTCGGTAGAGGGGTGACTGTTCTATCGCCGTATAGGTACCCGCTACCGACACGGATATTAGGCCAGTTACCTGTCCACTTCTCCTTCCATAGGCCCATTAGCTAGAACTTTTATGCTTTCAAATAAGTCGTGCTGGGATGACAATAACCCCAGTAGTTATCTTACTTTTCATGCATTTTATTTTAATCCATCCTGTTTAGTTAGCTATAGTTTATTGTAGTTTATCTTTTTCTGTTTCTTTTGTTTTTGCGGAGCTGATCCCTGCAGGTATCTTCTCTGGATGGCGGATGCTGCAGCGTTGTCTTAGTTTAAACGCCAATCTTCTGGTATGCTCACTTGCTGAGCATTGGGTACTCTCTTCCCCTAGCCCTATTCTGATTTTCATGTCATATGTTTTGTGGATTGTTTAGTTTAAGTCTGGGGGAGAGCAATTTTTGTGCCCACTCACGTGCACTATCGCACTGCATACTAGAAGATTTCATTTAAATTGTTGTTCATTTTCATTGCACACCACATCACCCACTTGTGCGCATACTCATCTGTTTGCTTGCTCTGTTGTGAATTTAATTCTTTTGCTTATTTGGGAAAATCTAGGTGATGGCTTAAGACTATGTAGCAGAGTAAAATGTTGACTCTAGTAGTGCTCCTAGTCGAGTGCTCGGTTGCATAGAAATTTGTGTAGATTAGATTTCTTTTTATACTATGGTTTGATATTTTTCTAATTAGTGTAAATGTTGTTTACTTTACTCAAATGGTGAATCTGGTGTGAATCAAACGGTAGCATAGGGATGTGTGTAAACGATCGCTAGATTCGTATTGCTTGAGTCGGGAGAAAGGAGAATCTTTCTCGGTGGCTAGAACTTGCCCCAAGCGATTCTTGAAGCATTGGCATAGATAGTTCTAGTGCGTGAGAATGACGTAGGCCATTATTTTGGCCCGGTTGAACTTTTTATTTCATGCCTATCGTCTACCCTTGCTAGCCCCTTTGTGCCTACCCTTTCCTTGATTCAGCTCCACATGTTTCTCACCAAAGCCTAAAAGCCTAACCTAGTCGCACACCCAAATCTGATCTTTAGTTGTAATTTCATTTACATTTTGGGGGGTGTTGATTGTGGTGTTTACTATGAGAACCTGTGGTTATGCTCCTTTGAAAATTTGCTGAAAGAAAACGGCAAGGAAAAGAAGATTTAAAGAAAAAGAAAAAAAATTGAAAAGGAAAAAAAGAGAAAAAGAAAGGCGAGTTTTATTGAAAATCATGTAGAAGAATTGTGTATTGGGAGTAGGCGGTGCACACACCTATGTTGCAAATGTCCAAGTCTGGGGGTGTGATGCACTTGCATTCGATTTTGGTGCGTGGGTAGTTATTTTTAAAGCTCATTTGGGTTAGGTGTTTTAAGCCGTCCTGTTTATCATTGTTTACCTCACCGTAACCCAAGCCCCATCTCTAACCTAAAGTCCTACTGACTCACGCTATGAACCAATCTAGTGTCGTGGAGAGAATGTGACCGGGCAAGCTTATGGTCACCGACACTGATGGATTTCAGTGGAGTTTGTCCCGTACCCCGATCTTGAGCAATGCTCATCTCAGCGTTTAGTTTACTTTCTCCGTGTGCAAGACTAAATGATTCACCGTTGTTCACCATTTTGAGTAGTTGTAATATGCTTTTACTCTTTTAGAAATATATAAACTGTTTATATAATCAGAAATCTTCTCTACTATTCTTCTTATGCACGTGAGCATGCGACTTCGCATGGTACTCTGTATTGTAGTTTTAAGCCATCTACTGTTCTTTCCTAGTTCGCTTAGAATTTGTTTGCTCGGGACGCGCAAACAGTTAAGTCTGGGGGTGTGATGAGTCCTGATCATATACACTTTTATGGACTCATCTGGGCCGTTTAGTTAGTCATTTCACTGCACTTTAGCCCTGTTTTAGTTCATATTTGTTAATCCATGCTAGGTGCACCTTTTGGCCCATTTTGGTGTGATTTCATGTTTATTTTCATTAGTGGTTTTCATGCACTGTTAGGTGCCACTTTTAGTGGCTGGATTTGTGGTTGTACGCTAGAACAGGAGTCGTGCAGGTGTTTCCGGTGCAATTCTGCACAGGAACACTGCGCAAGATCACTGGTTCTATTGCGCACGACCACTGGTCGTGCGCCACTGATCGTGTGCACTTAACGCCTTTTTCACGAGTTCTGTTTGGTGCAGTGCGCACGACCACCAATGCCAGTGCGCACGACCACCGGTCGTGCGCCACTGCTCGTGCGCACTGACCATTAATTTTTAAGTTCTGTCTCATCTATTGCGCACGACCACTGACGCTAGTGCGCACGACCATCGGTCGTGCGCCACTGGTCGTGCGAACATGTTATTTTGTAATTTCTGTCTTTGCAGGTTCTGTCCAGGCAGAGCGCACGATCACAGGATTCCAGTGCGCACGACCACTGGTCGTGCGCCACTGACCGTGCGCACTGTTTAATTCCAGCGCCTATAAAAGCCCTGCTCGCGATTTAGGTCGGGACCGCTCGCTTCCAGCCGCCGTTTTCCGCCCGATTCCGCCCGATTTCGCCCCTCCACCGTCGCCCACCATATAGAGGTGCTCCGGGCTTGCTCTTCACGCCTATCTTGAGCCGGAGTCTCCTCTCGGCCTCCTCCTTCATCCAAGAGCTCCAAAGGAAGACCTAGCCGCCATTACCGTCGAGCAAGAGGAAGTTGGCAACCTCCACCGGATCGTGACACGAAGAAGACGGGTCCATTGGAGAGTCGTGACAGCTCTCTCTACCCCGGACGTAGTTGTGGACCGAGCTTGGACGCGGATTGACAACCCGGCGATTCCAACCGTGAATCTTCAACGAGCCTTCGGATTCGGTCGATTTCTTGCCTTGTTCTCCTTTTATTGATGTATTTGCAACTAGATCTAACATTATGATGAAGTGTATTTTGATTAAATAGCATTTTTACTTGATTATGTCTATGTGATCGAGTATTTTTGTTTATATTATTGAGGTGCGCCTTGTGGTGTGGATTGTTGGTTGTGTTGTGCCGCCCTAACAATTGTTAGTGGTGTGCTTGTCGAAGAGGTGCGTGCGACCCTCAATCCGTAAGCCTACTCGCCCATCCGCCTACCGAAGCGTGGCATCGTGGCCCGTATTCCATCCCGCCTAACGAAGCAGCGCGCTCAAGGCCTGCATAGTTCGATCCATTAGCCTTCTCGTCCATCCGCCCTTGCGACGCAGCGCGCTCAAGGCCTGCCTAGTTTCCATCCCGCCAAGCGAAGCTTTGCATAGCGGCATTGCATAGGAGTAGTTGTTAGCTTTTATTTTGTTTTCCAAAAGCCAACCCAACTCCCCCGCAATCCATCCGATTTAAGGACTTCGATCTCAAGTCCTGCCTCAATAGTAAACTCCACCTTATTGTGTTCCTCAAGAGACCGACACTCGGGGATTTATTCCCAATTTTTATTACTTGAACGATCGGTACACTGCCGTTTCGTGTCGCAGTCGAGCTACCGCCTATAGCGGTGTGTGAGATTTGCGCCATCAATATCCCTCTGACTTTAAGGCTTCTTCCACTACATAGGGCCCCTCCCAATTGGGATTGAGCTTTCCAACCGTGGCTGACCTTCCGGCCGCATCGACCTTTTTCAACACAAGGTCCCCCTTCTCGAATTTCTTGATCCTGACGTTCTTGTCAAAGTATTTGGCCATCCGCCGCTTGACTTCTTCTTGACGAATGGAGGTGAGATCTCGGACTTCCTCGATCAGATCCAAGGAGAGCCGCAGCTCCTCCTCATTTCCTGTTCTCCATTCTTCATCACCATCTGAGACGGCCCTTACCCGCGGCGTCTTGACTTCAAATTCTACGGGAATGACGGCCTCGCCACCATGAGAGATCTTGAAGGGGGTCTCACCAGTGGTGGTGTTGGGGGTAGTCCTTAGAGCCTATAGGACCGAGGGGAATTGCTCCACCCAGTTCCCCTTCAAGTTCTCCACCTTTTCTTGAGTAGGTTCACTATGATCTTATTTGCCGCCTCCACCTGCCCGTTGCACCTAGGGTGATGGACGGATGCGAACCTGAGGTCTATCCCAGCTAGCTGCATAAGCTGAAGAATTCCTCACTGGCGAACTGCGGACTATTATCTGTGACTATGGCTTGAGGGAACCCATGTCGGCAGATGATCTCTCCCCATACAAAGCTGCAGATTACCTGGGAGGTGACCTTGGCTAGATCCTTGACCTCCAACCACTTTGAAAAGTAGTCGATCATAACCAAGAGAAATCTCCTTTGCCCACTGGCCTGAGGGAATGGTCCTACCAGATCCATCCACTATATGGAGAAGGGCCAGGGCGCCGTGATGCTCCTTAGTCTCTGAGCCGGCAAGATTTGAAGCGGGGAAAATAGCTGGCACTTCCGACATTGCTTGGTGAACACCGCCGCGTCTCTACTTAGGGTCGGCTAGAAGTACCCCTTCCTCATTATTCTTGCTTCCAATGTTCTGCTCCCCGAATGACTGCCACATTCGCCGGAGTGAACCTCCTCCAGGACCCTCGGGGCTTCTTCTTTCGAGACGCATCACACAAAGAGTCCAGAGAAAGTCTTTCGATATAAGTCCCCTTCATGAAGCACGTAGTAGGCGGACTTGTATCGAAAATGCCTTTGATCTGGGACCTCTTCTAGAAACTTGCCTGTCGCCAGAAAAGTCATGAAAGGGTCCTTCCACGAGGGTCGCTGTTCTATGTCCATGAGCTTCCCTTCCTCAATCGAATGGCGGAATAGATCTGTCAAGGTTCCTCAAACCCGAGGACCGGCTTTGGCCAATCGATCCGCAGAAGCACTCTCTTCCCTCGGTATGTGCCTGATGGAAAACGTTTTGAATACTCCGATGAGACCCCTTACTTTGGCCAGATACCTCATGAGGGTGGGCTCTCTTGCCTCGAACTCACCCTTAATCTGCAAGGCTACCACTATTGAATTGTTAAGGACTTCAACATCATGAATTCCCAACTCTTAGGCCAAACGTAGGCCGATGATCACTGCCTCGTACTCCGCCTGGTTCTTGGTGATGGGAAAATGTATCACCAATGCTTTCTCAATTTTCACACCATGAGGGCTTTCCAACACCACCCCTCCTCCTAAGGAGTTCTTGCTTGATGCCCCGTCGACCAACAACTTCCAAGGGGCATGACGAAGGGCTTGGTCCTCCCCCATTTTGATCACATAGTCCATCATGAAATCTGCAACTACTTGAGCCTTCAACGACAATCGGGGGGACAAAAGTGATGTCGAACTCACTTAACTCCACCGACCATTTCGCGAGCCTCTTCGAGTTCTCCACCCTCTTGAATATTCTGTGAAGGGGATGGTCAGTCACTACTTGGATCGAGTGGGCCTGGAAATACGCCCTGAGCTTCCTGGCTGAGATAACCAGAGCGAAGGCTAGCTTCTCTAAAATCAGGTATCCGAGTTCTGCCTTCTTCAAGACCCTGCTTACATAGTAAATGGCCAGCTGCTTCCTGCCCTCTTCCCAGACCAAGATGGAGCTCACAGCTTCAGCCCCAACTCTGAGATACAAGGATAGATCCTCTCCCTCCTTAGGACCATAGAAAAGCGGAGCCTTGGTGAGTTGGCTCTTTAGGGCCTAGAAGGCCTCCTCACATTCCACCGTCCATTCGAACCTCTGATTACCTCGCAACACCTTGAATAAGGGGGACATTTCTCTCCAGCCCGCGAGAGAAACCTACTCAACACAGCGAGCTTCCCAGTTAGACGCTGAACTTCATTAGCACTTCGCGGCGATCTCAACTCCAGTATGGCTTTTACTTTGTCTGGGTTAGGCTCTACGCCCGCTGGGGTAAGGAGGTGACCCAGAAACGTCCCCTTGCTAGCCCCAAACACGCACTTCAGGGGGTTCAGCCACATTTTGTACTTACGCAGGTTGGCAAAGGTTTCCTCGAGGTCTTAGAGGTGAGAACTCATGCTCTTACACTTGACCATGAGGTCATCTACATAAACCTACAAGTTTCTTCCTCTTTGCTCCCGGAAGACCCAGTCCATCATTCTTTGATACGTCACCCCTACGTTCTTTAGTCTAAATCTCATCATCTTATAGCTGTAACACCCTTCCCTTGTGATGAAGGAGACGTCTTTGACGTCCGGGGGATGCATCCTAATTGATGATAACTTGAAAAAGCATCTAAGAAAGAAATACCAGAAAAACCGACTGCTGAGTCAACCAACGCATTGATTCGAGGCAAAGGATAACAATCCATAGGGCAGGGTTTGTTTAATAGAGAAAAATCGATACACAGACGCCAGCGACCATCACCTTTCTTTACCATAATGATATTGGAGACCCAGCCTTGATACTGGATCTCTAATATGAAACCTACCTTGAGGAGCTTCTCTACCTCCTCACGGATCGACTCCTCCAGCTTATCGGCGATGGACCTCCTCTTCTGCCTGATGGGGCGGGCCCCTGGCTCCAGTTTGAGGCAGTGGTAGGCCACGTCTGCATCGATGCCTGGCATGTCTGCCGCGCTCCATGAGAAGATATCCACGTTCCTCTAGATGCACTCCAGCATCCTTGTCCTGTCCTCCAAGCTAAGGCCCCCGCTGATCCGCACCCTCTCCACTCTCCCATCCTGGGTGGTGACTTCCATCTCGACTGCTTCTTCTGCCGCCTCCAGCCAGGCCGACTCTTCCCATCTGCCCTTTTCCTCCCTTCCTTCGGGCAGGGTCTCCTCTTCCACCGCAGCCTCCTCCTCCATCGTTTCGTCACACTCCTCCGTAGACACTTCCTTCTCCTCTCCTGGGATGCTGCTCACTCTTTCTCCTTCCTTTCTTTCTCCACCTGGCCCCTTCGGCTCCTTCATCTTTCTATCCACCTTTTCATCCTCCGCTATCCAAGTGATAGTGTTGATGGCAGTCACATAACACTGCCTCGCCACCTTTGCATCCCCCCGGATCCGGACCAGTACTCCTCCATTGCGGAACTTCAAGCGCTGGTGGAAGGATGAGGGAATGCACCGGAAGGTGCTGATGAGAGGGCATCCGAATATGGCATTGTAGCTGCTGGGAGCGTCGACAGTTACGAATCGGCAGTTCCTGGGGACCCCTCCCAATATCACATGGAGGCGACTCCTCCCTCGACCTCTTTCCTTTCCCCTGAAAACCCAAACAAGGGTCCATCTGAGGCTTGCACCCTCTTCGCTTCCACTTCCAACGCATCAAAGGCTTTCTTGAAAATCACATTCACGAAGCTTCCGTTCTCGACCTAGATTCGGGATACCGTGAAGTTTTCGATCGCCGCCTGGATCACCAAGGCGTCACAAAATGGGTCTTCGAAGTCCGGCATATCCTCTGCCGAGAAGGTAAGCTTCTCCGAAGGGGGTGGGGTTTGGGAGGTAGAAGCAATGCTCCTCCTGAATATCACCTGGAAGCTCCTCTTGCTGGTCGCCTCTATTCACACCCCACCATGGATCACTCCGACCCCTCCCCTGGCTCATACGTCTGTCCTGTCTTCGCATCTATCTTCCTTATCTCCGGGTAGCACTTCTTCGATTCTTACAGGTCACTGCTGCTGCTGGCCTCTTCCTCTTACCTCCAGAAACTCCGGGCAGGTGGCCGTCGCGTGAGCTTCTTCTTGATGGAAGTCACAATAGGGCAACGCCACCCTGCCCCCTCTTCCTCCTCTTCCTCTACCTCCTCTTCCTCGGCCTACCTCCATGGCTTGCTCTCGAGGGAGGTGAGGTGGTCTGGGACCTTGCCTCCATCCCGGATGATTGGCCCTCCCCTCCCCCCTTCGCTGGTGATCTCTTTCCTAACATCTCACAGGTCCTTCCTGGGACCTCCAAGCCAGCCGATTATTGGGCTCCTGATACCCCTAATCCTGTTGCCTCCCCTGAAACCCATGACCTATGGGTTCATCCCTTCTTCTTCCCTCCTCTTGCCTCACCTCTGGCTCGCTCAGCCTCGCCAACCTCTTTGCAAACTCGAGTTTGGCAGTCTCTCCCTCGATCTCTTCCGCCGCTCGCTCCATCAGCTCCTTGAAGGATAGAGGGGCCTTTCGCTTCAAGTTCATTTTAAAGAATCCCTACCGCAGCCCCACTATAAAGGCTAGCTGGAGGGTGAACCCCGACACCTCCTGGACTTGCAGGATCTCTTCTTGGAACCTATCCACGTAATGGGCCAACGACTCCCCAGGCCCTTGCTTGATCTTGAAAAGCGCCTCTGCATCCTTCTTCCTCTTTTTTGACGTTGAGAAACGCAACCTGAAGCTCCCGTGCAAGTCCTAGAAGGTGTAAATGGAACCCACAGGGAGCTGGTGGAACCAGTCCCTCGCCTTCTCCTTCAGAGTGATGGCAAAGAGCCGACACTAGAAGGCATCTGTCATAGGAAGGATCGAGACCATGTCCTCGAACCACTGCAGGTGCAGTACTGGGTCATCATTGTCGGTATAGTAAGACATCTCCGGCCCTCTGAACCCCTCCAGAACCAGGGCCAAGAGGATCAGCTCACAGAAGGGGCTCCCTTCACCTACTCGGCGAGTGGTCCTCTTGCACGGAGCCAGCTCGCACACCTCCGCACTCGCCGGGCAGCTGAATAGCTGCCTCCTAAGGAGATCTCGCGCGCTTGCTTCTGCCGCTACCTCCTTCCCAAGCCGCTGGCCCAGAGCGTTCTCGGCAATCTGCTGGGGCGGGACCACCGGAACCACAGGTGTCACGCACTTGCTTCTCCCGGCGAGATCCACCTGCATGGTCTGCAGACCTCCCGCTTGAAGTTCTCAAACATCTCCAGCCACTCCATTGTTGCTGGTGGCTTCGAATGACCTGGGTCGGAACCATCCCTTCCATCTCCTGTCATCAAACTTGGCTTGAGATTTTCTTGCAATAGCTACGGTCTACGCTCACCGCACCAAAAATGTTGAAACTGTCAGCCGGTCTCTTGAGTTCGGAGCCACAGGGGGTGTAGCCCGTGCATACTTCTCCCTCGCTAAACTCTCTTGACTGTGGATGGAAAATCTTGAACAGACCCAAGGCTGTAGCGAGGTGGCCCCTCCACACACCTAGAAGATCTTAGAGAGCTTCCCCTCCCAAACTAAAAGCTCAGTCGGACACCTTGGAGGGCATTAGCAGCCAACTCCAAAATCAGCCTGGAGGAGAGAGCTCAAAAGATCTGATCTCCTCCAAGGTGCCCTTAAGGGACTATTTATAGATTTTCTAGTCTTAGAGTACAAATAGCATAAATCTGCCTTTTGGTTTTACAAATCACATCCCAAATTGGTCTGCAAACAGCCTAACTCCGTTGTTCTGGAGGGCTATTGGCAGCCCACAGAGGGTATCGAGGTAATTTCCCCCTAAAGACTTCTAGGCGAGTGGTCTGTGATGACACCACTCGCCAGGCTCCTTGCCCACCATAATTCACCGGGCGAATGGCTCATGAGGACACCATTCTCCAGACACTCAACTCGCTCGTTAGGTGAGATCTTGGGTACCCTCTCTCTCCTATCTTCTTTGGCACCATGCAGGTGCCCCGCGAGTGAGGCCTCACTCTCCCAGAGGCCCTTGGACTTCTATTCTACCTCTTGACACCCCCCCCCCCCCCCCCACGGGGTCTTGGGGACCCACTCGACAAATACGGGGTTGTACAGCCGGTATATGTATCAATTCTTGATCCATTTTCTAGTTGATCAAGAGATCCATGAATTTGTGTAGATCATTCATTATTGGAAAGAATTGCATGCACCCCTCGAGAGAGGATGACATAAATCTTCCAGATTGGAGTCAAATCCAATAGCGGGGTTCACCACCTAAAGCAAGCTTAGGGGTTTTGACTGGCCGAGAGGTCTTAATCGATCAACCTAAGGTTAGTTGGTTGCGAATTCTCGAGAGAGGCGCATTCATAATATGGGAACCTCCACGGTCAAATTATTCTATCACTTTGGTTCTGAATTTAGATTCTACAATTTATTTAACTCAAGAAGGATTTTCGATCAAATGCTCAATTCTTCCTTTTCTCTTTTCTTATTCAAAAAATCTTCTTATATTTAGATAAAATAATATTAATTTGCGTGAGTAGAAGTAATCAACAGACCCGTGGAATATGACACTTGATATTTATTTTTAAATTATCTATACTATGAACGATAGGTGCTCTTGCCTATAGTTCATAGAATTGGAGAAAATTATTTATCCTAAATTTTACATATCAAGTTTTTGGCATCGTTGCCGAAGAAATATTTTTGTTGATATTTTGAAAGCGCGAATTTTATTACTTTTATCAATCTCTTTCTTCGCCCCCATTTCTCTTTTTTCTTTATTTTTAAATTACATTCTATTAAGTGACGGTTGTAAATTTTTCTTTCTTCAAAAATGATGTTATCGCAATTGGCCGCAAAAGTTGCTGAGCTTCAAAAATAAAGTCATTCTTTTGGAAGCCGCATGAATGCGCCACATTATTTGTTATTTTTGTGGGGGCCATCATTCTAGTGAGGAATGTTATTTTTCATTTCAACATTTTTCTAACAAAAATCAAAATAATTTTTATAATAAAAATAATATTTTCAATGAGAATAATTTTTCTTTAGATAATGATTTGAGTGAATTTCCTTCTTGCACTAATGTTGATTATTCATGGTGGCACGGTCACCCGGATAGTTTCAGTGCGAAGAAGGAAATTCCTTCAATCATGATTGGCATTCCTCGCCTTTTCCTCAAATTTGTTCTTCTTCTTATCTTGAAATTTTTCCAACTTTTTCTCCAAATTTAAATGATTATTCTCAAGATTAAGAAGAACAATTGTACCAAGAATTTCACAAAATCATGGATACACCGGGCGAATTAGAACACAAATTTTTTTCTTCTTCTTCTTCTTCGCCTGCCCTTTCTCCTTTTTCTCATGAACAACTGATGCTTAATCATGAATTTTCACAAGAAATGCCTTGTGAAAAATTTTCTGACTCGCTTAATCTTGATTCTTTATTCTAACAATTTTCATGTAGAGGATCAGCCATTGCAACCATACGTCTTCACCGATCCTTTTGCCGCTCATCTCCAACAATCCAAATTACCTGAGGTATGTATGGGTAATTTAGATTCACAATTTCAAGCTACCGGACAACAAAAGAATCAAGACTATAGCGGAGGAGTCGTCGGGCACCTGATTTCGACATATTCACCTCAGCGTGAATTAAGGGAGTTGCCTGTGCATTTTCAATTTAAAATTCCTTTTAGCAAACCCTTATCGTCTAGCTAACAGACGGTAAACAAAGTGCTCTTCGGAGGAACCCCTTGCTTATCTTTATTTTTCTTGCATTTTATTTACTTTTCCCTCCTACTTGGCTTATAAACATTGGGGACAATGTTAATTTTTAAGTATGGGGGTGTATTCTCTTATTTCTGTTTTTATTAAAAATCCAAAAAAATATAGAATTTTTTTTTTCAAAAATCATAAAAAAATTGTTTTTCTTTCTTTATTTTCAATTTTGTTATAAAAATTTATAAAATACAAAAAAAAAACTTGTTTTCTTGTAAATTTTTATGTCTTTGTATCTTATTTTCTTTGTATGCAAATTAAAATACCAAAAATATTATAAAACTTTAAAAATTGTAAATTCTTATGAAAGAGCCGTGTTGGGCTATCATCCCACAAAACCGCCTAGTACCTTGTGAGCCCGTCATTGGGTAGCCCTTGGGAAGTCCAAGAATAAAAAAAAATTATGTTTTATTATAAAAATCCAAAAACAATTAAAAATCTAATAAAATAAATTTTGTAATATTAAATTTCTCCAAACTTCATTTATGCAAAATTAATCTTAATTATGAGTTTTCTTTATAGGCTTTTTAAGGAGTTTTCTTTTTATGTATTTTTAATCTTATATTTCTCTTCAAAATATGATAGATGTAATTTATTTATGAATTTGATTTAATGAGTTTTTCATTATCCTGGTTTGTTTAGAATATTTCTTAGTTTTATTTTCTCTTCTTAAAATATCATAATTCAATTTTGTAGAAATTGTGTCAAATATCTTTAGATTTTACTTATATTAACTTTAACTCATGGTTTCTTAAAGATTGCTCAAATTGTTTTCTATGCTCTTAAAATATATCTTTGGAATTTTTGTAGCCTTTAAACCCTAGCCCTTCCCCTACCTTCTTGTTTTAACCCATTATTTGGCATAAAAAAAAGTTTGAAAAAATCATATGTCATGGAATGAGAGGATAAAATTCATCATTCCTAAACATATGCACCCAAATTTGTAAAAGATTATATGGCATGGAGTTGAGAGGATAAAATTCATCACTCCTGAACATATACATTTGGGAATATAAAAAAGAAGAAGGAATTAAAAAAATGGAAATGAGAGGATAAAATTCATCATTTCCTATATACAAAGTAACTTCTTCAATGCCAATTTTACCCCAATTAGCCAAGTTTTTTTGTTATCTAGGATATTTTTGAGAGAGCACAGTTAATATTTTGTAGTTTTCTAAAAGTTTCTCAAAATGTTTAAAGTTTCAATAATTTTAATCTTGGATTATTTTACTTAATACAATGCAATTTTGTTTATGAAGATTTAGTTAGTGAATTTTGAAACTAATATTTATTTTACTCATTTCAATTTATGAATTAGAAATTACTTCTTATAAATCTGAATTTTAATCTCTTAACTTATTTTGACATGAAACTTATAAAATTTGGAGTACATAATTAGAAGTAAATCTTTTTGGAAATATCCTATAAATTCTTCTCATACTTATAAATTAGTTTTGCTCTGGAATAGCAAAAGCTTAAGTATGGGGGTATTTGATAATACATTATTTATAGTTATTTTTATATAATATTTTAGTAGTAATTAATTGGTTTTATATAATTTTAGATTTATATATCTAATTTACTTTGTTTTGTGTTTTCAGGTAATTTAGGGTTGCTAATAGCAAATTCAAGTCAACAACCGTGTTTAGGGAAAATAAAGGAACACATCTGCAAAAATTCCTAGTACACACCCCAGGTCATGGGCGTGACCTGGGGGCGTGACCAATGTCACAGTCGTGCCTCATTTTCAATTCCCAGAACACGTCGCCACGTCATATTATTATTGCACGCCCCAGGTCATGGGCGTAACCTGGGGTGTGACCTTCAGGTCACAGGCGTAACTCGCCTAGCATGCCTTTAATACAAGAAGTTTCCGCCGCCGAGTCGTTCCAGCATACACTCCCATGGTCACGGACGTGACCAAGGGCGTGACCTCTCCTGCAATTGACGAATTGACTCCAGATCGCACTGTTTCCCGCCATTTCTAGACTCAGTCAAGACACGTGCTTGGTCACGGGCGTGACCAAGGGGCGTGACCCACATATTGATGAATTTTGGCAGTTTTGCTCCCAACGTTCCTGGGCTTTCAAGATGTTGGTTCCGTACCTTACTAGCCCTAGGTCTTGGGTGTGACCTAGGGGCTTGACTTCCAGAACTTTTTCCTATAAATTCCAGCTGCTACCATGAAGCTAGGGATCCATCCCTTGCTTAGTTTGGATCATTCCTAGTATAATTTTCTGCATTTTTCTTAGTGTAGCTTTATTTTATGTTTTATTCTTTTCATTCCTAGTTTAGATTTACTTTAATCGCACTTGTACTTTTCTTTTCATAGAAATAAAAATGTTCTTTTCAATTATGAGTACCTAGTTTTATTGCATTTGATTGGAAGAATTCTTAAGTTCCTTATTTTGTAATTTCTCATTTCTGTTGCTTTATTTTAGAATTATTACGATCCACTTTTGATTTTACTCGAATGATTTCATATTGCCGGTATATGAATATCAATTCTTGATCCATTTTCTAATTGATCGAGAGATCCGTGAATTTGGGTAGATCATTCATTAGTGGAAGGAGTTGCATGCACCCCTCGAGAGAGGATGACATAAATCTTCTGAATTGGAGTCAAATCAAATAGCAGGGTTCACCGCCTTAAGCAAGCTTAGGTGTTTCAACTGGCCGAGGGGTCTTAATCGATCAACCTAAGGTTAGTTGGTTGTGTATTCTCGAGAGAGGCACTTTCATAATATGGGAACCTCCACGGTCGAATTATTCTATCACTTTGGTTATGAATTTAGATTCTACAATTTATTTAACTCAAGAAGGATTTCTAATCAAATGCTCTATTCTTCCTTTTCTCTTTTATTATTCTAAAAATCTTCTTATATTTAGATAAAATAATATTAATTTGCGTGAGTAGAAGTAATCAACAGACATGTGGAATACACCACTTGATATTTATTTTTTAATATCCTATACTATGAACGAAAGGTGCTCTTGCCTATAGTTTGTAGAATTGGAGCAAATTATTTTTTTACCTATCAGGGAGACAAACAATCCAATTTAAAAGGGTTCACTTCTAAGGAATGAGTTCAGCTGAGAAAGTCTCAGCTGAACAGCTGAGACAGCTAAGTCGTCTCAGCGGTTAACATTACATTGTCCCAGCAATTTAGTTCTCCGTCTCAGCGGATCCTCTGAGACAGAATAGGTTAATACAATCAACTAAATATTAAGTCAAATCAACATCTCTCTCTCTAAGTAAAAAGTAAATAATACCCCTATAATTAGAGCAATGTTGATTAGAACACATACACACCCAAAACCCTACTAAGACATCGAGATGACCCTTCCTCCCCCCCCCCCCCCCCCCCCCCCCCCCCCCACGTCTCAGTGAATTGTTCTTATCAAAGATTGGCACCAATGATTTCAAAGGATCTCCTAGAAGGCTATGAGATAAGTAATGTACTTCAACAAGCTCAAGCTGAGATGATGCAAGTGTTCAACTCCTGAAAGAGCAAGGATTGGAATATCTTCTGTCAGAACCCACTGTGATTCTCAGAACTGAAGTTCTGGAACTATACAGGAATGCTAGGCTGTCTTCTTCCAACTCCTCTCTGAAGTCCAAGATTGGAAGTTTAAAGATTAAGATATCACCAAGGAAGTTGTAGAAATCCCTACATTTGCCCTCATGCATTCATGATGTGGAAGAAAATATTTCTGAAAAGGACAAAGAGAAAGCTTTAAAATGGTGTGAATATAGTGATGCAAAAATAGGCTCACTAAAAAGGAAGCTTTTCAACCAAAGAGGAAAGCTTCTATCTGGCATAGTGGGCAAAGCTATTTTGTGCAAGCCTGCTTCTCATGACACCATATCAAAATACATGTTTGAGTTGATGACAAGGGTGGTCAAGAATAAAAAGACCTCAAGGGCTGTTGTGATCTTCCAAGGGATTAAATAATGTCCGCGGGCTCCTAACTTGGGTAGACTTCTATCTCTCTACCTTCTGAATATCTATCCTAAACAATTTGATAGCTCAAAAGGATCAAATATCCATTATCCATGGAGAATGGACATTAGAACTCTGGATAGGTTCACTAGGGTGCTCCCCATGAGTCGGCCCTTTGAAATAAAGTATAAGAAAAGAAAGTTAATTAGAGGACAAAAGAATGTTAGAATGGTCTGTTCTAATTCAGACTCAGATCCTGCACAGCTGATGATGGTCAAGGATCAGTAAGCTGTCAAGATAAATAGGTTCATGAAGATCATGAGAATGAGAAGAATAGGGATGTTGCTGCTACTAAGGAGAAGCTTGCTGGAAATGAAGGAGATCATACTGAAGATAAAACTGATGCTCCTAATCCTCTGGAAGTACAGGTTGATATAAATGCACACACTATGCATGTTGATTTTGTAAGTAATGAAGGGGAGCAATTAGATTCTCCTGGTGATTTACAATGTAAGATTGATCAAATTATCTTTAATCTTAAAAGAAGGATAAGTCTAATTTCTGATAACTCCCCAAATTTCTTGGATTCAACTAATCAAAAAGGATAGATGCACTATCTAAGGGGGAGCAGCAGAAAAAGTTATCTGATGATGAAGAAGTTGATGTTGATGAGATTAATGATGATGATGATGATGATAAGAATGATGATGAGGATAATGACAGGGTTGATGCTGATCACCTTAATTATTTTGAAGGGTTTGCTGAAAAGACTGATGATAAAGCATAGGGGGAGCATACAAAGATCCCTACTCTGGATGAGACAGTTTCATCCACCCCTGCAGAGAATCCATCCACTCAGATTGAGTGTGATAATCAAGCCCTATAAGAGAAAAGTTTACCTACAGTGGTATCTGATCCAAGTCTGCCAGTAAAGCTGAAACAACCCATGATTGCTGAAATGCATCCCTCCACCTCTACAAATTCCAATGAACTTATCCTAAGTTCTATCAAGACACTAATTGATGGTCATATGTCCTCAATAAAGGAAAACATTGATAAGTCAGTGTCAACAGTGAAGCATGAGGTGATGACTAAATCCAAGTCATAAAGGAAGAAACATCCTTCGTAAATAGTCAGATGAGCAAATGGTTTGAACTAGCAGAAAAATTAGTGGTAGCTCATAACACTATTTTAAGATCCATGGACAAAAGTCTTCAACTTTCAGATAAAGATATAAGCTATGTCAAGAATTATGTCAGTAAAACTGATGAGGTGATAGAGAAGGCCTCAAATCATATTGATGATTATGTGTGGTCCACCACAACCACTATGATAGGAGAAGCTAGGAAAATGAAGGATAAACTGAAGACTGACCTGGAAAATGAATTTCAGACCCTATCTGGTTCTGTAGCAGCTGCTTACCAAAGTATTGAACAGAAAAATATTTAAAGAATAGAGAAAGGGGGAGGAGACCAATGCTGAAACAAATTCAAAGCTTGCCCTCAAAGTTCTGCAAGGAACAAGGATTTCTCTAAATCTGCCTCTCCTGGAAAAATTTAGGCAGAGGATTTTGACTTCCCTGCTCAAGAAAAAACTGCACAGGATGCAAAGCTAGTAGCCAAAAGGAAAATAGAAGAAGTCATGCTTGCTGAGGAGTTCATGGAAAAGAATAGGAATGATCAAGCCAATGATCCTGACTTTGAGTATTAGAGTGATGATTCCAAGAGCATAATTCTGAATGTTTGGGTAAGTCATAGTCAATTATGCAAAAACATTGATAGGATGTATCCAGCAGAGGAATGGATCAAGCACCTTGAAAGGAATTCCCTAAGGGAAAGAGTATTCAAAGAAAACTTAGTAAGAAAAATCAACCCTAAGAGAATGCCTTCCAGATATATACCAAAACCATTCATATACTTCAAAAGGTAGGAGAACAAGAAGAAGGTTGCAGAGATGAATGTTGTTGCTGCGGGAAAAGAGGTTGCTAATGAAGGCGCTGAAAGCTAAAGTGCTTCCAAGAAGAGAAAATCATGAACTTATGTATTTTAATTTTCATTAAAGACAAATGTGCACTGAAATTTGTAAACTTTATGTATTGACATTTTATGACTAATGCAATTAGTTCTTATGTTGATTTATGAAATCTTGTGTTAATAGGCTAATTAAAACAAAGCTTAATAATTGTTGTGTATTAATGCTTAATATCTGCTGAGTTGCCAATATTTTGTTAACAATGACATTGTTATGTTGGCATGACCTCTAATTCTGTTATTTCATTATATGTCATGATATGGTTATTGTAGTTATGTATCTTAGAATTGGTGTATGTTCTGCCTTCAAATAGGGGGAGAAAATTAAGAATATTGCCCCTTAATATTCCCTAGATTTGAAGATGTATCTCACTCAATGCTAAGTTTATATTGTATTTGATAAGCCCTCTTTTGTATCATACTTGTGCAGGGTTAGGTCATTCCAAACAATGGAATGGTTCTCTGGGTTTTACTGTCAAAACCGTTGAGGCAACAGCTTGGTCTCAGCTAAACCACTAAGATGCAATTGTTTAGCCATTGAGAAGGAATCTATCTTAGTTGAGCTGCATATATAGGAAAACCGATGAGAAGACTATCTGTCTCAGCGGATCTGCTGAGACGAAGTCTGTTCTGTCGCTGATACTGGAGCCTGTCTTAGCCCATCTGCTGAGACAGATTCATATTTGGATATTGCCTAACCGGATCTGCTTTTGGCGCAAGTAGCTAGAAAGCAAAGATATTATTTTCTATTTATATCCATGTTGTGATAGGGCACTCCTCAGATCCATTGCAGATTGGAGGAGATATAAAAGAAGATGTTAGGTCATTGGAGAAAGTAGTGGACAAGAACTGAAATAGATGCTACTGTTTTATTGAAGATACATCCAGCATCCACTAAATATCTATATCTGCTTCCTGAAAGTCATTTATCAAGCTGTAAGCAGATTACTTCCAAAGAGATAATATTGTTCTTACTCATTCTATCCAGAAGAACAAGTGGATCTTCCTTCATACACTGGAGAAGATCAAAAGAAACATGGCCTGAAGCTAATGTTGTTCGGCCCTGTTTCAAGACAGCATCTACTGTGCTTCAGCAACAGAAGATCTAAGCTAAAGGTTTAATCTATACTGTCTTCTGTTGTAATAGTAAAAGTATAAACTCTGTAAGAACATCTTTGTTCTGAGTGTGTAGGGTTTTGTGCCTAAGTTTGTAAGGTTGTATGTAACATCCCGATTCACGCTAGGCCCCTAGAATGCGTGTTTGGTGAGTTGACTCGGGCACGGGGTACACTAATGGCCAGGCTGCACTTGAGAGGGAAAATGTTGCGTGACAAAAAGGCTTGACAAAACTGTCGAAAGGACACGACTAGTGGACTTGACGACCCTTCGAGACCACTCGACGGTCTCGACGGATTCGTCGAGTGGACTCGACGATCTATCGAGACCACTCGACGGTCTCGATGGATCCGCTGAGAGGACTCGACGGTCTCAATCGACCCTCGAGAGGACTCGATGAATCTGTCGGGTATCGGCCCTGTACAAAATATTTCTGATTCTTTTGAGGTTTTGGGATGTGTGCCGACCGGATAAGAGAATTCTGAGTTGTTTAAAGTTTATTTTGTGATCTATAATCAAGGTGGACCTATAGAATATCGACACATTGATGGATTGTCTGATACAAAGTGTGGGAAGTATTTATCCCATTATTTCTAGTCAAATTAGCCCCCATTTTCTCTCTCCTCCATTAACCTTGAACTTCATTCCCTCATCCAAGAGCTGATCACATTTCTTCCTCTTCCCCACACCTCAAGGTCTGGGACCAGCCATTTTCCTGAAGGAGATCAATCTTGGAAGGAGGATTGAAGCTTAGCCGACCAACACCATGCCGCGAAGAAGACAAACTCGATCCATGGCCGCAAATCAGGTGACTTCCGCTCCCTCTCCCTTGGTGCTAGATCTTTAGATCAAAAATAGGAGAGATATTGGGCTCAAGAGAGCTTTATTTCAGTGAGATTAATGGAGTTTTCTAAGATGAGACCACGCTAGAACTTCAGTTCTAAAGCTTCCTTCCCCGATAAAATATCTTCACTCAATTCCTCTGTTCAATATGAAGTTGTAGGACTTCATTTCGTGAAGAACGGTGGTCTATTGAGGGATTATTAGAGGAGAGAAGGAGAAATAAGTTATGTGTGTGCTGGAGGATGAAGATGAACAGATGGTGTTCATCTGTCTTATGATCCATGCAAATTTTATAATATTTAGGCAAAACTATTTTCTATACGTAATGGACTTCAAGCCTATTTTTAGGCATGATCCGACCACATTCAGGTCTTGCGTACAACACAAAAGTTATAGCCCTCGGAAAGACCTTTCCAACGAGATGTTGTGCATTCCTAGGGGAGCTATGTAGCTCTAGAAAGGTGAAATTGAAAATGGCTGTGCAGAAAATTGTCCGGTTTATGCACAGGACAACTTGTAGTCCAGATTTACTATGTTGGGTTCAAACTCGGTTTTAGATAGGTTAGGCTTAGATCTGGACTTTGGGCTCAACACAAAGGTTGTAGCCCATGGCGATACCTTTTCGGAATGGGGTGGTTTGTAGCTCCCAGAAATGCTATTTTAGTAAACACTAATGAATATGTACAGAGTTTTAATGTTTTACTGATTTCTCCCAAAATATTTATCGGATGCTTACAAAATTTGGTAGAGATTTGCATGATGATATTGTGATCAACCCTGTTTAGTTTTAGAATTTTTGGATACATATTTGCCATGAATTTGTCTATCGTATCATATAAATGTAAAGTACCATAAATAAGTATTGTGTAATACAATGAAGTCAAAATTTGGTGGGAATGATTCAAGCATTATTTATGATCCGAGGTTGAAGTTTCAGAGGATTTGTCTTTGAAATGAGTCCTTAATTAAATATTCCGTTGTAATTTATTATGCTGAAATCAAATGTTAAGATGCTCATTTAGACAAGGATTTTGCAAACATGCATAAATCTATACATATCTCACTTGATAATCTATCAGAGAGATTAGATTTATGATAACTGCTTAGTAGAGACTATGATTGATGACCCTTTAGGAGAACAGGCACGGGAAGATTGGTATTGACAAAGCGTGATCGAGTAGTGCTTACTAATTCAATTGTGTTCAAAGCATGTTGTGAATCAAGCATGAGGATTGGCATGGTTAGTATGTATGGGAAAATTTATATAGTATACTTGAACATGGCATTAAATGCACAAGTAGTCCTATAGGATCAAAGAGAGTATTTCCCTTACATACACGTACCACTGCACAAGAGTTATGACAACTCGGTATGGGTAGCAGTGATGGTTTTGTGTGGATTATAGGATATGGTTATATTCTATGGTGTTATGTTAATGACCAGGTTTATAGGTCCTCTTATGCTAGTTAACATCGATTGAACTTGTAAACAGTAACATGTGTTATGGACTTGGTTAGGATTCCTTTGGAGCTTTATAGCACGGGTTGAGCATGGGAATTACTTGGGTGTGTATAGTCTTCACACGATTGCATAATGATCCTTATTGGAGGATTACTTGTGGCGAGTCTACGGGCTTGCTAGTTGTCACACCAATAGAAGCTGGAAAATAGACTCTAGGACCGGTTGGGTTGAGTCCTTTGGTGCTTACTTCCCAAAGACCCCTCCCGCGCCATAAGACTCAGCTGTTTTAGCGAGCAAGAGTGTGGAGGGTCTCCGTTGTTGTGTTCTTAGCGTTGAGGCATACGTAAGGCCTGGGTCTGGTAGTGTGCATACCCACCTAGTAGTGGAGAAACCCGTTCCACTATCTCTGTCTAGCCACGATGTGATGTGCTTGAGTGGTTAGCTACGCTCTAAAAGCGGGAAGTAAAGGTCTATGTCGACATAGCAAATCATAGTGTGTGAGTAAATCATGGGTGAGTCATCATACATACACTCATTATATTGCAATGCATTGCATTGCACCGCATAAAGATCCTCATCATATAAACTTGTATGGGCACCTTTATATGATGAGTTACTTAATATTGTGAAAGTTCCTTAACTTATAAACTTGTATGGGCATCTTTATAAGTTATGTTCAATTCAGTTCTCGTAGTTTGTTGCTTATTTACCCTGCTAGTTGTTGTGCCCTTTATACATGCTAGTATTTCAAGTTGCTTACCAATACATATGATGCTTTTCTATTACACTATCATATACCACATGCTTGTACCACTATTTATATTATAACCCATTTCCCTACTTCCGCCCGGTGCCTGAGAGTCGTCGGGGGAGAGGATGTGAATCCACATAGTATATTTAGACTAACGGTCATTGTACCACTTCTTGTAGGAGAACACCCAGCAGCACACCGTGCAGGAAGGCAGACAGGCCAGCGGGACGGGGCCTGATATGATGATGCAGCCATTACAATCACTTCCTTCTGTTACAGATGTGAGATTTTGAGGGACCTTGATGTAATTTTACATCATGTTTTGTACTCTGACATTTTCAGGAGCCCACGTGGTTTCATGTTTTCATTATATATATATATTGTGGACTTTATGCTTTTTGTGGAATTGTGGTCGTCTGTATAAATTATTTATGGGTTGGCATGTGATATTTAAGAATAGCCAGCAGGATAGGCATCTCGTGGAAGAGGCTAGCCAGTGTGCTGGCGCATCTGCAAGGCGGCTATTCTGGCATAGGACTCCCCTCGGCTGTGTCTTGTGTTTCGGGAGGGGGATCTTACAAATGGTATCAGCTTGCAATCGATCCTGAGATAAGGAATTCCATTAACCCATTGGGCCACCCCTACTGTTGATTCAGTTTGAGGACAAACTAAATTAGCGAAAACGGTGGTGTGCCTATATGTGATCCACTTTAAGTTGTCCACCATTTCCTATAAATTTCCAACCTAATCCAAAACTTGTATCCTTACGTATAGATATTGGCGTATTTCGAGCCAGTAATGAGTGTTCCCCTTCCTTCGGATGCTACTCCCTTCAACAGTTAGAGCAAGGTCAGACCTTGTCTGTAATTCTAGATGCTTTTATATCCCAACAGGCTCCGGTACAACAACCAAATCTGGGGTCAAACTGGTTGAATGCCTTTCGAGGTCTTTCCCGCCTATCTTTCATGGGATTGAGTCTGCAGTTCGTACGGAGGAGTGTCTTGACTCAGTGCATGAGATGATGGTCAAAATCCGATGCCCTGCCAACGTGGCAGTTACCTTGGTAGTCTCTTTATTGGAATCGTATGCTAAGAGATGGTGGAAGTCCCTCATGGACTCTACTTTTGAGGGATACACCTATACTGACATCAGCTGGGATGAGTTCTCGGTCGCATTTCTGGAACATTTTCTTCCTCACACGGTGAATGATGACCTTGAGGAGAGGTTCCTACAACTGTAGCATGGATCTAGGTTAGTATTGGAATATCAGGGGAGTTCTCGCATCTAGCTAGATTTGCGGGCACATATGCCTTGGATGATCATGGGTACGCCAAGAAGTTTACAGGGGTTTGCGAGACCCTCATAGGCATGCCCTTCTTTTTGTAGCTGATTCAAGACTTACTTGGATCATTGAGACGACCAAGAGGCTTAAGGCGGACAATCTTGGTGTCCAGAGTTGAGGAAAGAGGCCTGCGGAAGATGTAATAGAAGCATGGACAAGTAGAAGGAGACCGCCTAGCAGGGGTAGAGACCGCAGGAGAGGTGGTGGACATTTTCGTCCAAACTTCAGGATGGAGTTGTTTAACCAGAAGATCGCTATCAATACAATGGACCACTCAGACCGGGCGGTCTGCTATATTAACCACCTAGTTCTATCTTTGATTACTTGCACTTAAGCCTCTCAGTTCATCAGACCAAGCTACGCGGTCTACATATCGTCAGACTGTCATCAAGAGGGTTACAATCAGGGCTCAAGTCCAGAGGGCAAACTGCAGTTTCGGATCATAGACCGCCCGAGTTGCTTATCTGATCTGTTCATAGCTCATCTCAACCCCGGCTCAATATAGATCGGAGTTCAAGTCGCCTCCTGCCCGATTCTCCTGTATCCGGGCAGACAGTTATTTTATCCCTGCCCGATTGGGCAGGCCCTCGAGCCTATAAATAGGGGGACGACGTTCCCAAAGCACGCACACTCGAATCCAGGAGCTCGCTTGTTAGTGATGCGGTCTTGAGTTCAGTGTTTTGTGACTTGTTGCCCGGCCGGCTTCTTTCCCCCTTTGCCTTGTAACCCGCTGTAAACACTTTTCTTAAATCAAGGGAAAGCCCATCACAAGAGTGGCATTCATCATGACGGGCGAAGTCCGGTCTCGACTGCTGTCAGCGGTCTAAGTAGTCTGATTTCTTTGGGTCAATAGTGACCGACAACCGGCCGCCTCCTCTTTTCCCTCGCTTTCTTAGCATCGATCATGGATGTGTAATTTCGGCATTAACTGAAATACGCGAACTTTAGATCAGCGAGTTATTGGTATATTTCTTGAAGAAATGACAGACCTCCAGTTCGTCAAGAGAGACCGTTCTGACCACAGCGATGACTCCTTCCGGGAGGCCTTAGAACAGTCCAAGCGAGAGACCGAGCGGGCTCAAAAGCTGACCGATCAGCAGTTGGAAGCAATCAATCAGGCCCTAGTCGTGCTAGCCGAGCGGTTAATCCCTAAGCAAGCTGCGGCTAGCCAAGCAGTCACTCTGGTTCCTCCTCCTCCTCCATATCCATTACCTCAAGTCGCAAATCTTCAACTGTCTCAAGAAGGCTTTATACCTCGGTAAGCCTTCTACCAAGAAGCCGCCCAGAACATTCTAGCACAGGTTCTCGATTTCCAGGGGGCGACCTCTCAGGCGGCATGCTTCTCTTATCTGAAGGCTTGTCCTCAGGATGTCACAACCCGCCTTCCTTATCATGCGGCTTGTCCGTGAGTAGCTGCAACTTCAGTAGTTTATTACTCAGTTCCTCTTCTTTATAAGGACGTCGAGGAAACTTCTGCATTCGTGGACAAAGTTCGGGGAGAGCCAACTCTGAATAATTTCAGAGAACCACGCTTGCCAACATACAATGGGGAATCTGATCCAGCCATTCATCTTCAAGATTTTGAGTCGGTTGTTACCATAAGAACCCTCATTGATGTTGTTGGGAATAGTGCCCAGCAGTGTTCCTGATTTGAAGAAGTGCTCAGCTCAATGATAAGTACAAGTTGTATTTGATGCTATATCCAATTCATGGTTGCAGAGATCAAACAATATGTCCAGTACTTCAATAACTTGCCTAAGTACAATATCGTCGAAAAAGATTGGACATATCATCGACAAGTGTATGCAAGTCGTTGAAATGATATGCAGAGCAAAGCAGAGTGATCATATCGGCTATCGTCGAGACAACATGCGTATGATAATATCGTTGTGACATCAACACTACATCACCTCACAATGATATCAAAAAGCCGAGATGAAGAAAGAAGACTCAAGCACAAACACAAGGCAGAATGTCGATGATATCTGAAAGTGGAGGTTAGATCTTAAATTAACTCTAGAGGGGGTGAATAGAGTATTAAAGCTTTTCCCTTAGTTTTATAGCGGAATTAAAATAGTGATATATATATATGTGTATAGAGTGATTTATAAATAAACTAAATAAAAACAAATCAACACAGCATAAGCACAGAAAAGTAATGCAATCACAGAATACACAAGGAGCTATATTAGTTCCCCACTAAACTTGGGTACGTATACTCTTCTACCACCCTTGGTAGGAATCCACTAGGATTTTTGATCAGGTGCCCTCACACCAAGGGGTTTTTGTTCAAGTGTCCACGCACCACGGAGCTTTTGATCAGGTGCTCAAAACCAACTAGATTTTTTGATCAGGTGTCTTGCCACTAATGAGGTAAACTTTTGAAGGGAGTTTTAACCCTGTACAAGATGGGATAGAGAGGGGTTTAGATGTTCTTCTCTGTCAAGATGCTGAGAGAAGACTCTAGTGGATGTTGATGTATAAAAGGCTTCCTCTGTCTGATATGAGAGAGTTTGACAGTTGATTGGCTGGAAGCTTTCTTTTTAATGAATGATCTTCCTGTGTAGCTGATTAAACTGAGAGAACAAGTTCTTCAGTTTGTTGTTGCTCTTTTGAAGATCTAAACTGAGAGAGTATTGTTGAAGATGTTCTCAGAAAATGAGTGCTGCTAGAGGAAGAAGAAGATCTGTGTGCTTTTTGTTCTTCTATTTCTTCCTGTATTTTTTTCTCCTTTTCTTTTTGTTTCTGTACAGCAATATGTGATATGTTCTGTATATTTTTTTTCTTTACTTGTTATCGAGAAGACTGAGGGTGATAATCTTTTGTATCTTCTTCCTTATTCTCTTTTGAAAATCTCTGACAGATATTAAATGCAAATCCCTTATATCAAGGAATATGATATTCTGAAGAGATATTTTGAAACTGCAAATCTGCTGCGCCGTTTACCTTTTTCCTTTTCCATGGATATGTCCTTTTCCGAGAAATGTCAACGGCTATAATCTTGGAATAATAAAAGTAAATATATTATCCTTACTTATCTGATAGAAAGAGCCGTTGCTGAAATCGATTTGAGATCAGAGAATGAAATAATATGATCTTCTGAAATGAATTTGCTGTAGAGATATTTTCATCGATCTCAACAAATTTCGTCGAGCTCAGAGAACAAGTCTGTTCGTCGATCTCAAAAATTTTGTCGATCTGAATGTCTGATAAATATTCGTCGAACACAGACTCGAGTTCGTCGAACGGAAGGATTCGTCGATCGCTAAGCCTGGATAAATTCGTCGACCGCTGAGCTTGAGCAAAATCGTCGACCGCTGAGCTGAGCAAATTCGTCGACCGCTGAGACGGGATCATCGACCGCTGAGACGAGATCGTCGACCGCTGAGCTGAGGCGTTGAGGTGCTGAGATAGAAGCAAGTCGTTCGTCGAACGCAGAGAGCATGCCGTTCGTCGAACACAGAGAGCATGTTGTTCGTCGAATGCAGAATGCAAGCCATTCGTCAAACACAGAGAGCATGCCGTTCGTCGAACGCAGAGCGCAAGCCGTTCGTCAAACGCAGAATGCAAGTCGTTCGTCGAACGTAGAGAGCAGTTCGTCGAACGCAGTGTGGAGTTCGTCGAACGCAGAATCTGAATGAATTCTTGAGTTATAACAGCCTAAACTCCTGACCCATTGACTATACATTGGGGTCAACTTGATCCTAGTCAGTAGATAGCGATCCTAGCCTAAATCAGTAATAGGGTTGTTCCAACAATCTCCCCCTATTTGGGTTAGGACACTATTTGACAAAAAAATTAAAAATAGACAAAAACAACAGAGCATATATATATCTGATATATTTTAAATATTTCATTAGATATAAAATGAATAATACTCTGAGCTTTGAAACATTTCAATGAAAATAAAACTGATTGAAATACACAATCAAAACCTTTGATTTTCTCTGAAATTTTACATCTGAATTCTGATTTGATAATTCTGAATTCTGATTTTGTTTGAACTATATCTGTTATGTTTCAGCTTTCTGAATTTGATCTGAACTGAATCTTTATAATCTGAATATGTTATCTTCCATAACTGAAATCTGAATCTGAACTTGAGCTAAAACAATTACTGCATCTGAATTTGCATTATGTGTAGCTTGTTCAGAAGTCATCTTGCCCTTTCTGAAAGCATCTCCCCCTGAGACTGGAGGTTCTTCAACTTTCTCCCCTTGCCTAGTTTATAGAACAACTCCCCCTGAGCAAAACACTACATCAAATGGAGCTTGTTCATAAAAACTAGAAGCATGCTTCTTCAATAGCTTTTCTTCTTGAAGCTTGAGCAACTCCCCCTGTTAAAAGGAAAGTATTTCCCCCTGACAAACAAGAGCTTCTTCAAAACATCCCCCTGCCTAATTTCAGGAAAACCTTGAGCTAGGCCCTTAGAATAAGGGACTTTTGAGGAGGTTGGGAAGGATGCAAGATTGATATTGCTATTGGTCCTGCAAAATGAAATAGAGATCAAGTGCAAAGGGAACTAGAAAGAGAAACAATTCTGTAGGCATTTATATAATCAGAAAAACTTAGTTTGAAATTGAAGGGAATGAGGGGATAAATATAAGATTTAATTATTATCAGATTGAGTCTTCATCTATCATTCCTAGCTGATTTATAAAGAATATATGTTTCTTTTCATCCAAGGGTTTGGTGAAAATATCAACTCTTTGCAAATCAGTAGAGATGAATTGTAGGCAAATCTTATTTTTATCCACATTATCCCTAAGGAAGTGGTGCCTAATTTCAATGTGTTTAGTCCTACTATGGAGAACTGGATTTTGTGCTATAGATATTGCACTAGTATTGTCACAAAATATAATTGAATTATTTAAGTTGACACCATAGTCTAGGAGCTAATTTTGTATCCACAATATCTGTGAGCAGCAACTGCCTGCAGCTATATATTCAGCTTCAGCTGTTGATGTAGACACAGATGTTTGTTTCTTACAAAACCAAGACACAAGCCTATCACCAAGAAACAGGCAAGTTCCTGATGTGCTTTTCCTGTCTACTCTGCATCCAGCACAATCTAAATCTGAGAATCCAGTTAATTCAAATTCAGATGTTATTGGATACCAAAGTCCTAGAGTAGGGCAACCATTTATATATCTCAAAATTCTTTTTAATAAAATTAGATGAGATTCTTTGGGGTTAACTTGAAACCTAGCACAAATACAAGTAGCAAATATTATATCAGGCCTACTTGCTGTTAAATAAAGTAATGAGCCAACAATTGCTCTATATACGTTCTGATCAACAGGTTTCCCTGATTCATCAGTATCAACAACAACATTAGAGGGCATGGGTGTTTTCATGGTGGAAGAATCAGACATACCAAATCTTTTCACTAATTCCTTAGCATACTTAGATTGGGATGTGAAGATTGCATTTGGTGTTTGCTTCACTTGAAGACCAAGGAAGTATGATAGTTCACCAATACTACTCATTTCAAATTTAGATTGCACTAGATTAGAAAATCTTTTGCATAAGTTTGAATCAGTAGAGCCATAAATAATGTCATCTACATATATTTGAACTAGTAGAGTTTGATTTTTATGTATCCTGAAAAATAAGGTTTTATCTACTATGCCTCTAAAGAATTTATTCTCTAAAAGAAAACTAGCTAAGGTCTCATACCATGCTCTTGGAGCTTGTTTAAGACCATAGAGAGCTTTACTAAGCATAAATACAAAAGAGGAATGAGTTGGAGAGATGAAACCTGGTGGTTGTTCCACATAGACTTCTTCTTTGATGTCTCCATTTAAGAATGCATTCTTTACATCCATTTGATAAACCTTGAATTTCTTGTGTGCTGCAAATGCAAGGAAGATCCTGATTGCTTCTAACCTTGCAACTGGTGCAAAAGTCTGATCATAATCTATTCCATCTTCCTGTGAGTATCCTTGAGCTACTAGTCTAGCTTTGTTTCTCACAATATTGCCATCTGCATCTAGTTTATTCCTGTAGACCCACTTAGTTCCAATGACTGGATAATTCTTTGGTCTAAGAACCAATTCCCAAACTTTGTTTGTCTCAAACTGATTGAGCTCCTCTTGCATAGCAATGATCCAGTTGGGATCTTGTTCTGCATCTTATAGGGATTGAGGTTCAATCTGAGAGATAAAATAAGTGTGCATCAGATTCTGATTAGCTTGATGCCTTGTTTGCACACCTTCTGAAATATCACCAATGATTTGAGATATTGGATGATCTCTAACTGTGATGTGATCAACATTTGGAGTGGGTTCAGCAATGATTTCCACTTGGGGAATTTGTTCAGCTGTGATATCCTGTGGAAGATGTTCTATTGTTATCTGATTTGAACTGTCAGCAAAATCTGGATGATTTTCTTCTTCACTTTCTTCAGCATCCTACTGTACAGGATTTAGAAATCCTTCTTTCTGTAGAGCTAATTGATCTAGTTGCTCACAGAGTGAAGGTACCTGCAAATTTTCTATGGTAGAAGAATTCTTCTCCTTGTAAAACATGTTAGTTTCATCAAAAGAGACATGCATAGATTCTTCAATTTTAAGACAAGATTTGTTAAATATCCTATATGCTTTGTTGATTAATGAATAGCCTAAGAAAATTCCTTCTTCAGATTTTGGTTCAAATTTCCTAAGGTATTTTTTGTCATTATTGTGAACAAAACATTTACAGCCAAATGTTCTAAAATAATTAACTTTAGGTTTCTTCCCTTTAATTAACTCATAAGGAGTCTTACCCTTAAGTTTGTGTATCAAACTTCTATTCAACACATAGTTTGTTGTGCTAACAGCCTCTGCCCAAAATGATAGGGTCAAATTAGCATCTACAAGTAATGTTCTTGCTGATTCAATTAGGGTTCTATTTTTCCTTTCATCTACCCCATTTTGTTGAGGAGTTCTAGGAGCTGAGAAGCAATGCATGATACCTTCCTTCTCACAGAATTCTTGCATGAGAAGAGACTCAAACTCAGTGCCATGATCACTTATGATCAATGCAACTACAGTAGAGTACTCAATCTGTATGCTCTTAAGAAATTCTATAAGAACTTTAAAGTTATCTGACTTCTCTCAAAAAGAACACCCAAGTGAATCTAGAGAAGTCATCTACAATAACTAGAGTGTATGACTTCCCCCCTAAACTCTTTGTTGCTATAGGTCCAAAAAGGTCCATATGTAGCAAATATAAGATTCTAGGTGAATCACTTTTAGATAATGATTTAAAACTACTTTTAGTTTGCTTGCCTAGTTGACATGCTCTGCAAAGACCTTCTTTCTTGTATGAACCTAAAGGTAAAACTCAAACAAGATTGTCCTTAGATAATTTAACAATGGTCCTAAGGTTTACATGTCCTAATCTCTTATGCCAAAGTTCATTAGGTTTTCTTAATTCATTACATAGACAGATTTCTGATTTAGATGAATTGAAATTTACTAAATAAATATTACCTTGCCTAATACCTGATAAAATAATAATATTATCAGAAGATTTAATAAGGCATTTTAATTTATTAAAAGTTACCTGATACCCTTCATCACATAATTGACTTATGCTGATGAGGTTGTGCTTCAGTCCCTTGACATAAGCTACCTCTTTGAAGGTGACTTCTCCAACCTTGACTTTTCCAAATCCTTTTGTTTGTCCACAATTGGAGTCTCCAAATATTACTTTTGGTCCAAGTTTTGCCTTGTAGTTGTTCAGGTTGGCCTTGTTTCATGTCATATGCTTTGAACAGCCACTATCCAAATACCATTTTTCATTTATTCTTGGATAGCAGTGTACCTACAAAAATAGAAAAACAATCTATTTGTTCTTGACCCAGACTACCTTGGGTCTTTTTGTATTACCACAAAAATCTGAAATAAATACATTTCAGGTTGGTCCTTGTAACCTTGTGGATGATATCTCCTTGGAGGTATTATCCATTCAGTGAAAGGATTCTTAGATTGTGAAGAATAAGAATTGTTCAAATTCTCTGTATAGTTTCTGTTCGACGAACTGGGATGAGTTCGTCGAGCGTCGTTCGATGAATGACTGGGATTTCGTCGAGCGTCGTTCATATAATGACTATATTGAAAATCTGTCTTCATAGTTCATTGATCTCCGCTCGAAGAATTTGTCTGATTTCGTCGATCTCCGTTCGACGAATTCTGCTGAATTCCCTTATTCTTTACAGCCTTACTTGAAATGTTTTTATTTTCATCTACAACCTCTTTGCTTTTAGCAGAGATGAATTTTATAGGTGTAGATAGTAAGTTTTTCTTAATCAGATGTGGCTCACTTGATGAAGCACCCAAGCCTAGTTTGTTATTAAGTCTAGCATTTACTGTGCTTGTAATGTCCATCAGTTTGATGCTTCTCCCATTTAGGGATTCTTCAAATTTCTTAGCCTCAGAAAGTTTATTCTCAATGAGAATAATTTGTTCTCTAGAGGCAGCCAAATTTTTTTTAAGATTAGCATTCTCTTTACTTAATTTATTCATTTCAGCTAGCTTATTTCTGAGTGAGATTATTTCTTTCTCAGATTTTATTAAGTCTAAGCAAAGAACCTTGAATTCATCTTTGAATCCAACTGAATTGAAATCAAAGTTAGATAATACCTGATCAGCATCATCTTCTGCTTCTGATTCTGATTCTTCTTCTTCAGAATTGTTGGCTGAGGCATTGATTGCCATCATGCAGAAGTTCTTCTCTTCTTCATAATCTTCATCATCACTGGATGATGATGCATTTCCTGACTCACTGCCTGAGTCATAAATGGCCATCAAGCATTGGTCATTTTCTTTTGATTCTACTTCATCATCTGAAGAACTGGATGACTGTTCTGATTCTATTTCACTCCAAGTTTCTGCTACAAATCCTCTTCCCTTCTTTTTGTGCTTGTGGGAGGAAGACTTGCTGGAGTGTCTTCTTTCCTCTTTTTCAATTCTCTTCTCCTTCTTCTGATTTTCTGAACAATCTGGCAGAATATGTCCAGGTTTCCTGCAGCCATAACAAACAATATCTTTAGAATTTGACTTGTCATACCTTGGCTATTCCCTTGATCTGGAGTCCTTCTTTCTGAAATCCTTCTTGGCCATCTTGTAGAACCTTTTGGCTAGAAGGTTCATGAACTCCTCATCTCTTGGAGCTTTTTCTTCTTCTTCAGCTGCTTTGAAAGCTATGTTCTTTTCTCTCTTTATTGCTGGAGATGAAGTTGATTGTTCGGCTTCCCTGGATTTGATGAGCTGCTCATAGGATTTGAGCTTGCCCAACAATGTTTCAGTACTAATCTCATTGAGGCTTCTGGCTTGCTTGATTGGCCAGATCCTAGAATCCCATGTGTTGGGGAAGCACATTAAGATCTTATCATTGATCTCAGTTATAGAGATCACTTTATCCAAGGTCTTCAGCTCATTTATTATGAGGCTGAGCCTATTGTACATATCAGCTACTGTTTCAGATTCTCCCTTTTTGAATTTCGTCCTTCCTTTCATCAGCAGATCCCTCAACCATATTGTTGAGAGAAATCCATATTTCTATTGCTGAGGTGCATTCCACCACTCTCTGAAAAATGTCATCAGACATTGTTTGAGCCAGAATATTCATGGCTTTTGCATCAGCACTCCTTTGCTTTTTCTGGGCTTCAGTCCATTCAGGAGGTGGAACAACATTGTTGGTAGTTGTGGTTCCAACACTTGCTACTGCTGTAGGTGTTGGAGGCCCTGTCAAAATAACATTAAATATTTCTTCATCAATTGAGTTCATATATAACCTAATCCTTGCTTTCCATAGTGCAAACTTACAGAGATTGCACATAGGAGGTATTGTGCTTGAATACTCTTTGTTTTGTGCCATGAGTTTTTAACAGAAAAAATAAAATAAAACTCTGAAAGAATTTAAGATCTAATTGATCTTTGTGATTCAGGTGTTAGCCTGTAAAGAATCAACTACCCACTGATACCAATTGAAAGTGGAGGTTAGATCTTTAATTAACTCTAGAGGGGGGTGAATAGATATTAAAGCTTTTCCCTTAGTTTCATAGCGGAATTAAAATAGTTATATATATATGTGTGTGTGTGTAGAGTGATTTATAAAAAAACTAAATAAAAACAATTCAACACAACACAAGCACAGAAAAGTAATGCAATCATAGAAGACACAAGGAGCTATTGTAGTTGCCCACTAAACTTGGGTACGTCTACTCTTCTACCACCCTTGGTAGGAATCCACTAGGATTTTTGATAGGTGCCCTAACACCAAGGGGTTTTTGTTCAGGTGTCCACACACCACAGAGCTTTTGATCAGGTGCTCAAAACCAACTAGATTTTTTGATCAGGTGTCTTGCCACCAATGAGGTAAACTTTTGAAGGGAGTTTTAACCCTATACAAGATGGGATAGAGAGGGGTTTAGATGTTCTTCTCTGTCAAGATGCTGAGAGAAGACTCTAGTGGATGTTGATGTAGAAAAGGCTTCCTCTGTCTGATATGAGAGAGTTTGACAGTTGATTGGCTGGAAGCTTTCTTTTTAATGAATAATCTTCCTGTGTAGCTGATTAAACTGAGAGAACAAGTTCTTCAGTTTGTTGTTGCTATTTTGAAGATCTAAACTTGCAGCAAAGACTGAGAGAGTATTGTTGAAGATGTTCTCAGAAAATGAATGCTGCTAGAGGAAGAAGTAGATCTGTGTGATTTTTGTTCTTCTATTTCTTCCTGTATTTTTTTCTCCTTTTCTTTTTGTTTCTGTACAGCAATATGTGATATGTTCTGTATATTTTTTTCTTCACTTGTTATCGAGAAGACTGAGGGTGATAATCTTTTGTATCTTCTTTCTTATTCTCTTTTGAAAATCTTTGGCAGATATTAAATGCAAATCCCTTATATTAAGAAATATGATATTCTGAAGAGATATTTTGAAACTGCAAATCTGCTGCGCCGTTTACCTTTTTCCTTTTCCATGGATATGTCCTTTTCCGAGAAATGTCAACGGCTATAATCTTGGAATAATAAAAGGAAATATATTATCCTTACTTATCTGATAGAAAGAGTTGTTGCTGAAGTCGATCTGAGATTAGAGAATGAAATAATATGATCTTCTGAAATGAATTTGTTGTAGAGATATTTTCGTCGATCTCAACAAATTTCGTCGAGCTCAGAGAACAAGTCTGTTTGTCGATCTCAAGATTTTCGTCGATCTGAATGTCTGATAAAGATTCGTCGAACGCAGACTGGAGTTCATCGAACGGAAGGATTCGTCGACCGCTGAGCCTGGATAAATTCATCGACCACTGAGCTTGAGCAAAATCATCGACCGCTAAGCTAAGCAAATTTGTCGACCACTGAGACGGGATCGTCAACCGCTGAGACGAGATCGTCCACTGCTGAAACAATCTGTTCGTCGACCGCTGAGCTGAGGCGCTGAGACGCTAAGTTGAGGTGCTGAGAAGCTGAGATAGAAGCAAGTCGTTCGTCGAACGCAGAGAGCATGTCGTTCGTCGAACGCAGAATGCAAGTCGTTCTTCAAACGCAGAGAGCATACCGTTCATCGATCGCAGAGAGCAAGTCGTTCGTCGAACGCAGAATGCAAGCCGTTCATCGAACGCAGAGAGCAGTTCGTCGAACGCAGTGTGGAGTTTGTCGAACGCAGAATCTGAATGAATTCTTGAGTTCTAACAGCCTAAACTCTTGACCCATTGACTATACATTGGGGTCAACTTGATCCTAGTCAGCAGATAGTGATCCTAGCCCAAATCAGTAATAGGGTTGTTCCAACATTATCGTTGTAAATAAGTTGTGTCATCGATAAGGATATGCAAGATATATATCATCGTAAAGAAGCCTTGTCGTTGGAAAGTCTAAGTAAGAATAATGTTGACGATATCATCGTAAAGAAGCCTTGACATCGAGAAGACTAAAGATGGTCATATGAAGACGGGCAGTTGCTTAAGAATGGTTTGTCAACGTAATATCGACTATGTCGTCGACAAGATAAGGTGGTCACAACGATATCAAGCAATCAAGAAGATTACGTCGACATCAATTAGATGACTTCATGTCGTCTTAAGTGCAAGTGCAGAAGGGATGTCCCGTGTCGTCGAGATATCTCTATCTGAAGAAGTGGGAAGGTGATTTGAAGATCTGTCCTAGTTCAAGACAACGACAAGTCATGTCGTCGAGATATTGTCCATGTCGTCGTAACCATAGAAATATCGTTGAGACAGATTTAAAAGTTGCCAGACGCGCTGTCAGCATTTAATGTCGCCGCCTGATTGTCCAATCAGTACGTGCTCTTAAGGTATGGGCGTCTATCAGGGAAGGACATCATAGGAGACTATTAAGCGGCCTCTCCATCCTATAAAAAGGAACAATGATGCCCTAAAGAAAGACGAGAATGTAGGAACAAAAAAGAATCCCGTCGAGCAATACAACAGTAAAAGCTAAGGAGAAGAATCGAGATTAAGAAGAGGAGAACAAAAATGCTCATCCAATGTTCTCCAAGTTGCAGTCAATCTACATCGACTGATAAGATTCGTTCAAATCAAGAAGCCAGTCAACATCAGGCAAAAGAAGAAGGTTTGAAGAAGATTTGTGTTACCAACGCTCACAACTGAAGTATCTTCTTCAAGACAAGAAGCCAATCTCCACCAGGCAGAAGAACAAACTTGTATGTCATTATTTGTAAGGCCTGCGGGACAAATCTGTATGATCTGTGTTCAGATCAAATTGTCAAGTTTGAGGGCTTGAAATCTGTGAGGCTTGAGGGCTAGGGCAGAGGACTTGCGGGTCCAAATGTGTCGAGCTTGCGGGATCGGGTGCAATGAAGGGGCTTGCGGGCCTAGGCTGCTGGGACTTGCAGGTCCAAACATGTTGAGCTTGCGGGCTCGGCTGCAGTGATGGGGTTTGCGGGCCTAGGCTGTAGGGGCTTGCGGGTCCAAGAGGAAAGACTTGCGGGTCTGTGCTGTGCAGGGCATGAGGGCCTGCGTGTCGAGCTTGCGGGCTCGGGTGCAGTGAAGGGGCTTGCGGTCCTAGGCTGCAGGGACTTGCGGTTCCGAGTTGTAAGGCTTGCGGGCCGGAGACATTTGGCGGAGTTTGTCGAGCCCAGCACACTGCTAGGCATGCGTAGAGGGAACAAGGACTACTCAAGACACCCTGTCTTGAGGAACCTCTATAAAATCATGTGTGTGTTTGCTGTGCTGTGCTTTTCAATCTTTAAATCTATTAACCAGAAAACAAGAACACCAAAAGGGGAATAAAACAATTTGAAAACCCTATTCACCCCCCCCCCCCCCCCCTAGGTGATAAGTCGACACCCAATAACTAACAAATGGTATCAGAGGCAGGTTATTCAAAGAAAAGCTTAACAGCTTGAACAGATATGCTCTTGGGTGTATCAAATCAACTGATTATCATATCCTAACTCTGTGGAGAAAGTCAAAAGATCTAAGATCAGGAAGTTCAGATCCTTAAGTGAAAGCAGCTTTAACTCTTCTCATATTGAAGAAGAATGAAGTATAGGGATCAGTGGCATATGGATCAGAGTACCCTTGACTATTTCAGACAGTGAATCTGAAGATGAAGAATTCTCTGTAGTGAGAAGAAGAATAAGAGAAACCTTGACTCTCACAAACTGTGACTCTGAGGATGAGGAGTTCTATGGGTTGATGGCTCTATCAGATGAAGAAAATCATGATGAATCCCATTATGATCATGTATGCATCACTCATACACCTTTACTACCTGCATCAATTAAGAAGACCAAGAGTGCATCAGATGATTGCTCATCTTCTGAAAATGATGCAGAAGACTTCTCATCATGCAACAATAAGAACCATGCTTATCTAATAGAACAGTTTTGTGATCTCTTGGCTACTCTGAGAAAGAGCAAGAAGCTCGTTAGGAAGCAAGCTAAGGAGCTAGAAACACTCAGACCCATTATGGCTGAGATGAATGAGGAAATGTGTATGTCCCACAATGAGGGCATCAATTCCTGTGAGCACAAGAAGATCATAGGCAAGCTTCATGATGAAAGAAAGCAAAGGAGAGAACTCATTAGGAAACTTGAGAATGATCTTATTAAGGAAAGAAGCTTAGTGGCTCAATTCTCTAAGCCCAAAACCATACTGCCCATCATTGACACCTTCTCTTCCTATGTAAATAAGAGGGGATTGGTTTTCACTGAGGGGCAGTAGATGCTGGGAATGGAAAAAGGGGTAAAACTAAAGCAGAGCCTCATACCACCTTTCAGAAGGTATTGTTTCCCTCTAACAAGTATGACATGGACAGTGTCCATGGTCACTTGATGAATGGAAGCTCCAATAGCCTGGGAGATGCTCTTGACTATGGGAGGAGAAAGGGCATGGGGATGAGTGCATTGAAGGCTCCCCATGAGGAAATCCAAATGGCCCATCATGGACCATTTGTGTTTGGTGCTTCAGCCCCCACTTTCAAGGGTAAAGGAGCAACACCTTTCCAATCTCATCCAGATAAGAAGCAGGCTTGTAGCACAAGTATATTCAACTCTCACTTGATCATATATGATGCCATCAACACCATGTCAGCTACCAAGCTGACATATGTTGCTGACAAATAGATAAAGTCAAGAAGAAATAACTCTACGAAAGCAGCTAGTTGGTCCTTAGCTGAGAGAAATAGGAAGAATGTTGATGCCTTCTCTACTGAACATAAGCATTGTGATTCTCCACCCACCTCAAAAATTGTACAGAAAAGAAGGTACAACATCCATGAATGTTGGTGTTGTGGTAAAGTGGGATACTTTGCCATTGACTGTTGGCACAACCCTAGTGTGCCTAGTGCAAAGGAAAGGCCTCCTGGAAAGGCAGAGGTGAGTAGAAGAATTCCTTACTAGGCTAACAAGAACCTAGGACCCAAATCACCTTTGGTTCCTAAGGGATATTAAATCTATTTTGCAGGATAGTCCATGTAGTCAATCAAAAGCAAACAAGGTTATTGGACAATGAGTGATCCAGGGATAACTCTGGACTAAGAAAAACCTCACCACATACCAAGATGCACTGGTCAAGGGGGAGCTAAAAAAACATCACATCAAGAGGGAGCTACTAGCTCAAGAAAATATAAAAGCTAAGGTGAAGGTAACTATATTAATGTTCAATACATAACCTCATCTTTATCATTTTGTAAAAGTAATTTTTACTTGAGTAAGCAAAAGCTGTCACTCAAGGAGCACATATGTATGGCACTGCTAAAGATTACACTGATCATACAAAAGAGTGAACAAGAACAATATCATTTTAAAGACAAAACGATATCATCGAAATAGTGATTGGAATCGTCGAAATGATTTCTCGACATCAATGTGGGATCATGACGATACCTAAGTGTCGATCTAACACTTAAAAGATCTGAAATTACTCGATCGCAACCGTTCAATCTAAGTTAATCAGACCTTTGTCAAATGACACTTCGCATTCCAATCCCGAAACTATAAATAAGATCAGATGTGTTAAGGTTAAAACACTTTCTATATTAGCCCTAAAAAGACATCGTGCTCTCTACGCCTTCGAAGAGTGAACGAGTCGATAGCATTAGAATCCTCTCAACTCAAGTAAGAAATGGTGCCAAAGAAGGAAGGATTTCTCTATGAAGGAAGCAAAGTAGTGAGGAATGATTTCTTAGAAGGACCAGAAGAGATTCAGAGCGCCATTAAGCTGTTAGACGTCGTCGGCCTGGAGTTCGCTCTCTCAGAGCCAACAGTAATCTTTAAGAGAGAAGTGCTAGAATTCTTCTCGAATGCCAAGGGGGATCAAAAAAAACATCTGTGAAAAGCTTGATCAACGTGATGAAGGTCAAGGTGAATCGCAAGAGATTGGCCAGGGTTCTTCAGCTGCCGACCTGCGCCAAGGGGGAGGAAAATGAGGAAGCCACCCAGGAAGACCTTAACAAGGCTCTGGCATGGTGCATGCACTCCAGCAAGACCTATGTGTCTCTGGAAAGGAAGAGTTTTAATCAACAAGGAAAGCTTATGGCGGATATCATAGGAAAAGCCCTCCTGTGTAAGGTAGGGTCGCAAGATAGGATATCCAAGCCCATGTTCGAGATAATGGCAAGGATAATCCTAAGTAAGAAGACCAACTGGGGTCAGATTATTTTCAAAAGGATACAAGAAAGCTTTCAAGATCCAAATCTGGGAAGAATATTATCACTGTATCTACTACTATATTACCCTGAAAGTTTTAACAAGAAGTATGGTGTAAAAATCCATCACAAGAGAAGAATGGATATCAGGATTCTTGAGAGATGGGAGAAAGTTCTAACTAAGTCTCCCAAGAAGCTGAAGACTGCAGAGGATGTGAAGAGGAAGGGAGAAAGCTCATCTGATGAAAGTGAGTCAGGCAACAGCTCAGACTCGTCTGACTCTGAAGTGCCTGTAGTGAAAAAGAATGTCTCCCTCCAGACCTCTATGTTAGAACCTAGTCTTAATTTGGATTAGGATCCTAACTCAAATAGGGGGAGATTATTGGAACCTTAGTTTTGATTTGAGTTAGGATCCACCTTTAGTGTCTAAGTTTATTTCATAATATATCTTATAACTTAGAACAAATCCAATTAAGAAAGAAGGCTGAAAAGAGATATATATAATAGGCTGAATGTTGAAACCGATTTCTCGGCCTCTTATGGAGCTCGGGGCCCTCACCGAAATGAGGGGCAGCTAGCCCTTACTGATCCCTCGGAGAAGGTAGACTGAAGACTAGAAAAATAACTAAGACCTTAGTCACAGCGAGGAGGTCCCTGTTGGAGTTACCATTGTGATCTAGAAGTGGTCAAACATGTAATGTCACTGCCAACGCGATATGAGCCTGCAGGGTCGCACATAAGAGCATGTGGAGAAGTTGGAAGATTGACTATGTTGGTAAAGGTTACCAATCACCATATAGAATGGGGGAAGTCCAGCAAATGTTGCTGTCTGAATTCGTCGGTTTTACACGGATAGAATTCGTCGGATTCGTCGGTTTTACACGGATAGAATTCGTCGGATTCGTCGGGATTCGTCGGATTGTTCCGTGGAATCTCGACGAATTGTTACAGAGATCCTTAACTCGGCAAATGTTGCCGTCTGACATGATTCGTCGGATTCGTCGGGATTCGTCGGATTGTTCCGTGGAATCTCGACGAATTGTTACAGAGATCCTTAACTCGGCAAATGTTGCCGTCTGACATGATTCGTCGGATTCGTCAGGATTCGTCGGATTGTTCCGTGGAATCTCGACGAATTGTCACAGAGAGCATTAACTCGGCAAATGTTGTCGTCTGATGTGATTCGTCGGATTGTCCCGTGAAAACTCGACGAATGCTATTCCGTGGAATCCCGACGAATTGTAACAGAAGCCCCTATTTTGCTGTATGGTCTGCGGATAGCGATTCTTCTAGAAGCTGTTTATCCTTTGGGTATAAATAGGACTTCTTTTAGGGTTCTCATAACTTACGAAAACAAAAGCCGACGGAAGCGTTCCGTTCTCGCCCGAACCCTAGACGAAAGTGTTCCGCCGCTCTGAATCGCTTCCGCCGACTTCCTCTCCGACGATTGTCGCCGGTGTTGTTCTTCCTGAAGCGGATCTAGCAATCCGTGGAAGCGCAAGATGTAGTCTTCTTCTCCCGGCTCGTGTGGACTGCTGTAGAGACGTAGACATTATTCTGCGTGAGAACTCTTGCAAAGCCGACGAAGGCAATCTTCTTCTTGGAGCATCTAGGTTGGATTTGATCCAATCCCGCAAAGGTAATTTCATACCTAGCATTTTGATTTACTTCTTGATTCAATATTCATGGTCGATCCGAATCTTTTGGGTTGTTTCTCTTCATTTTCGCTGCGCCTACATTTGATGTATGGTTCTAGAAAAAACCCAACAGTGGTATCAGAGATAGGTTCCGATCATGAATGTTGTTTCAGAAGTTAGGTTATTCCAGTACGTGCAAATCTAGGTATTTGGAAGCGTTCTAAATGTCAAGATTTCTTCTTGGAATATCACATTTGATGTGATTTTGTGTGGTTTCTGGTGGTGGGATTTCAAAAATTTGGTCGGGGCTCTGCCCCGCACCCCGCACGGGCTCTGCCCCTTGACCCCGTTAGGGGCTCTGCCCCTAAGACCCCGCCAGGGGCGCGGCCCCTTGGAACCCCGCCAGGAACGTCTGGGATTTCGTGGTTATTTCTAATTGTTAGAAATTGTCGTCTCCTTAGCAGTAACCGTCCCTCAAGTGGTTAATGAACCCTTGTATTGTTTTGGATTTTGAATCCAACGATGAGAGACGAGCTTGTCTACTGCTTTAAGTCGAGTTGTCTTTGCCTTTGTCCAATGCATGTAAATCTGAAGATTTGGAAGAGTTCTAAATGTCCAGATTTAGCTCTTTCGTCTATCAAAGGTTGATAGTCTTATGTTGTGCACATAAGGGATGCATGTGGATTTTAGAAAGCTTGTTTTTCCTGTTGATGTGCACTTTGATCAAATGTTGATCATGGTTAAGTGTTAACTTATTATTAAAAATTAAAATCCCTTCATAAAATATTAAGTGTTCGGATGCCTTCCGATGGATGACACTCTTCCTGCCTCGATCGATGAAGTGTGGGCTTGCCAAAGCAAGGTGCATTAATCTATCTTGGTAAGGGTGCGAGCGGATAAGTGTGATATCCCACTGTCGACATCGGGTCTAACTTAACTAGGTGACCTCAAAGGTTGAGTGCCTAGAGGCATAGGGTTGGCATGCACCATATGATGGATGCGAATAAGGAGTTATTCACCAGCCATACAAGAGTTGCATGAGAATGCAATTGGCAAGTGTTGCCTACCTAAATAACCGCATTATGAGAGGAACGCCAAAGCGGACTCGTGGTGTTGGTGAAATACGGATCTTGTCCACTAAGAGAGTAGCTCGCATGGACTCTCCGAATTGATAGTGAGGGTTATCAATTTGAATAAAATAGTGGGAGTGTTTAATTGAAGTCCAAATTAAAATAAATTGTATTTTGAAATTAAGGTGCTGATTAAATTCTGCATGAATTCTTGTAGAATTCCATGGCAAGTGGTTCACATTCCACCTTGTCCCTGAGAGCTATCCTTGAGAAGGACAAGCTTAGTGGGACGAACTATATGGACTGGTATAGGAACCTGAGAATTGTTCTCAGGCAAGAGCGAAAGCTCTACGTCTTGGAAGAAGAAGCCCCCGAGGTGCCGACCGGGAACTCGTCCCGTGTTGATAAGGATGCTTATAAGAAGTATACCGATGACGCCTTAGACGTCGAGTGTCTTATGCTTGCCACCATGAACTCTGAGCTTCAGAAGCAACACGAGAACATGGGGTGCAAGGAGATTGACGAGCACCTAAAGAAAATGTTTCAAGGGCAATCTCGTCAAGAGAGGTTCGATGTCACGAAGGCCTTATTTCAGTGCAAAATGGGAGCTCGAGACTCAGTTGGTACTCACGTACTCAAGATGATTGGGTATATAGAGAACCTGGAGAGACTGGGTTTTCCTCTGGGTCAAGAGTTGGCCACAGATCTTATCCTGCAATCGTTGCCGGATAGTTATGAGCAGTTTGTCTTGAACTACAACATGAATGAAATAGACAAGACACTGCCCGAGCTCCTAGGCATGTTGCGAACTGCCGAGATAAACATGAAGAAGGCCAAGCCTGATAGTCCCATATTGATGGTACATAAAGGCAAGGGTAAGGCCAAGGGCTTCAAGAAGACGAAGGTGGGACCTAAGTCACATCTTGAGCCCAAATCTTCTGCGCTGAAAAAGAAGAGCACCGTGAAGGAAGGGAAATGCCACCACTATGGCAAGGCTGGTCATTGGAGGAGGAATTGTCCTTCGTAAATTGACGGTCTGCGGAAAATGAAGGGAGGTATGACTTCCGCTTCGAATATTTACGTTATAGAGATAAACCTTTCTGCTCCTTCATCTTGGGTATTGGATACCGGATGTGGTTCTCACATTTGTACAAATGTGCAGGAACTGGGAAGGAGGAGATTGCTGAGTAAAGGAGAGGTGGACCTGCGCGTCGGCAATGGAGCAAGAGTTGCTGTTGTAGCCGTAGGGGTTTACCGTCTTTCTTTGCCCAGTGGGCTTGTAATATAACTTGATAATTGTTATTATGTTCCGGCCATAACTAGAAACATTATATCCATTTCATGCTTAGACATGATTGGATTTTCTTTTATAATTAAGAACAATTGTTGTTCTATATTTAAGAATGATGTTTGTTATGATGTAGCTCAATTGTTTAATGGTCTTTATGTTTTGAACCTAGACCATCCGATCTATAATGTAGATAATAATAAAAGACTAAGAACAAATGACTCAAATCCTACATATCTCTGGCATTGTCGTTTGGGCCATATAAACGAGAAGCGCATATCCAAGCTCCATAAAGATGGACTATTGGACTCATTTGATTATGAATCATTTGAGCGATGCAAGTCTTGTTTGTTAGGCAAGATGGCTAAAGCCCCTTTCACTGGTTATACTGAGAGGGCTGAGGATCTCTTGGGTGTTGTACATAGTGATATATGCGGACCCATGAGTTCTATGGCTAGAGGTGGGTATTTCTACTTCGTTACATTTACTGATGATTTCAGTAGATACGGATATGTGTATCTTATGAAGTGCAAATCCGAAACTTTTGAAAAGTTCAAAGAGTTTAAAAATGAAGTGGAGAACCAATTGGGTAAAAAGGTTAAAGCACTCCGATCTGATCGAGGTGGCGAATACCTGAGTCATGAGTTCCGTGATCATCTGAAAGAGTGTGGTATTGTATCACAGCTCACTCCACCTAGGACACCGCAGCATAATGGTGTGTCTGAGAGGAAAAATCGTACTCTGTTAGACATGGTACGGTCGATGATGAGTCATGCAGACTTGCCTGTTTCCTTTTGGGGTTTTGCTTTAGAGACTACTGCAATAACACTGAATCGCGCTCCAACGAAAACGGTTCTAAAGACACCATATGAGATATGGACTGGGAAGCGTCCTAGTATGTCATTCATTAAAATTTGGGGCTGTGAGGCATACGTACGACGTCAAATGCCTGACAAGCTGGAACCCAAATCAGATAAGTGTTATCTGGTGGGATATCCTAAGGAAACGAAAGGATATTACTTCTACCTACCGTCTGAGGGCAAAGTGTTTGTCGCAAGGACGGGTGTCTTCTTGGAGAAAGAGTTCTTGTCAAGAAAGACGCAAAAGGTAGAACTTGAAGAAGTTCAAGAACCACAAGTAGTGAATGAACCAGAGTTGGATTCTGAGCCAGGACTACAAGATGTTGTAGCTGGAGAACCTGCTCAAGAGACACAAGTCCTACGTAGATCTGGTAGACCAAGATTTGAGCCTGAGAGATATGGATTTCTCGTGTCTCAAATAGGTAATGTGTTGCTTATGGATCATGATGATGAACCAGCGACCTACCAAGAGGCTATGAATGGACCGGACTCCGACAAATGGCTTGAGGCTATGAAATCCGAAATGGACTCCATGTATACAAACCAAGTTTGGAACTTGGTGGAACCACCTGAAGGGGTACGACCCATAGGGTGCAAGTGGGTCTTCAAGAAGAAGACCGACATGGATGGGAATGTACAGACATTCAAAGGGCAACTGGTGGCTAAAGGTTTCAAGCAAATTCATGGTGTTGACTATGATGATACCTTTTCCCCTGTTGCCATGGTAAAGTCCATTAGGATATTGCTTGCTATTGCTGCGTATTATGACTACGAGATCTGGCATATGGATGTCAAAACGGCTTTCCTAAATGGAAACCTCCTTGAGGAAGTGTACATGACACAACCCGAGGGTTTTGTATCCCCAAATGAAGCCACTAAAATATGCAAGCTGAATAGGTCCATCTATGGATTGAAACAGGCCTCTAGAAGTTGGAATCTTCGTTTTGATGAGAAGATCAAAGAGTTTGGTTTTGTCAAGAATGAAGATGAACCGTGTGTTTACAAGCGAATCAGTGGGAGCATTGTTGTCTTCCTGATATTGTATGTAGATGACATACTGTTGATCGGGAATGACATACCTACCCTGAAAGTTGTTAAGAACAACCTAGGGAACTGCTTTTCTATGAAGGACTTGGGTGAAGCGACTTACATACTCGGTATTAAGATCTATAGAGATAGATCGAAGAAGCTGCTGGGTTTGACCCAGAGTACGTACATTGAAAAGGTGTTGAAGCGGTTCAACATGCTTGAGTCCAAGTAAGGATTTTTGCCCATGTCTCATGGTGTAAATCTCTCTAAGGACCAGTGTCCAAAATCTTGCGAAGATAAGGACCGCATGAAGTTGATTCCATATGCTTCGGCAATTGGGTCAATCATGTATGCAATGTTATGTACTCGACCCGATGTCTCTTTTGCTTTGAGCATGACTAGCAGGTATCAGTCTGATCCTGGTGAATGTCACTGGATAGCCGTAAAGAATATCCTGAAGTACTTGAGAAGGACTAAGGATGTATTCTTGGTATATGGTGGAAAGGAAGAGCTCGTTGTAAATGGTTACACGGATGCCAGCTTCCAAACTGATAGGGATGATTCGAAGTCTCAGTCAGGGTTTGTGTTTTGCCTGAATGGAGGAGCTGTGAGCTGGAAGAGTTCCAAGCAAGAGACAGTTGCTGATTCTACAACTGAGGCCGAGTATATCGCTGCGGCAAAAGCAGCGAAGGAGGCTGTATGGATTAGGAAATTCATCGGCGAGCTAGATGTAGTTCCTAGCATTGTTGGTCCCGTAGTTCTCTACTGTGATAACAATGGTGCAATTGCACAATCTAAGGAACCTAGATCCCATCAGCGCTCCAAGCACATACTTCGGTGGTTCCATCTTATTCGTGAGATTGTCGAACGAGGAGATGTGAACATTTGCAGAGTGCCGACTGAGGAGAATATTGCAGATCCACTAACAAAGCCTCTCGCGCAGAGAAAGCATGATGGTCATACTAGATCAATGGGTATACGATACCTGAGTGATCAACTCTAGTGGGAGTCTTGTGGGTTGCATGTAAAATATATATTCTGTTGGCTGTTTTTATTTATTCATATGATGAATTGTGTACCAATTATTTCCTTTTACAATTAATGGCAAGTTCTTTTATTACGATATACTGTTTCTATATGATAGAATAAATTCGTGATAAATACCCTTAGAATGTTCGCTTCCATAGGACATCAAGTACGTGACTTGAATGTGAGAGCCTATGATTTCGAAGCTTCATTCTTAAAAGGTCCCTGGTCGAGGTATCATCGTAGAAGCTAAGGGTGATGATGATACATTAAGACTAGCATGTGTGTTGACTGATGACCGGTTCTCACAGGTCATGATATTGTGATATCAAGTCATCACGTGGGTACTTGTTAGTGAACAAGTTGTACTGGACAGACCCAACCTGAGACTACTTTGTGGATTGTTACTTAAAAGTGTCACAAGTAGGTCTCATTTGACAATGGTGTTGTGGTCCTTTGACCTGAAGTCACAGCATTCATCGAGTGAGGAAGAGCGTGCTTTGATGTTATCTAAAGTCTTCCTTGAAGAAGGTTGATGATAAGGGTGGTCGTTGGGTACGTTACGAATCATTTGGGTGTTTGGGTGTGAGCAGATATGGGATTTGTCCTCCTATATAACAGGAGTTGCATCCATGGGCCCCTTGATGGAATTGGACTGAGAAATGCATGGCCATGCTTGGTAGAGTCAATATGTGATATTGAGCTCACCATTCTCTGGAAGTCCGTTCTAGATCAAGAAACTTGGATTGAGCTATTATGAGGGTGACACGGTCCATGCCTCTAGTTCTTTCTGGATGTAAGGGACAAAGGGACAAAGACAACGCTGGAACATTGGTCATAAAGGCTTATGAGTTATGAACTCTTGTTGCTTGGAGAGCAATGATGCATTGCTAGATGTCGCTCATTGTTTGTGAGGTTTTTGTTTGATACTTTCAAGATCAAGTGGGAGACTGTTGGAGTTACCATTGTGATCTAGAAGTGGTCAAACATGTAATGTCACTGCCAACGCGATATGAGCCTGCAGGGTCGCACATAAGAGCATGTGGAGAAGTTGGAAGATTGACTATGTTGGTAAAGGTTACCAATCACCATATAGAATGGGGGAAGTCCAGCAAATGTTGCTGTCTGAATTCGTCGGTTTTACACTGATAGAATTCGTCGGATTCGTCGGGATTCGTCGGATTGTTCCGTGGAATCTCGACGAATTGTTACAGAGATCCTTAACTCGGCAAATATTGCCGTCTGACATGATTCGTCGGATTCGTCGGGATTCGTCGGATTGTTCCGTGGAATCTCGACGAATTGTTACAGAGATCCTTAACTCGGCAAATGTTGTCGTCTGACATGATTCGTCGGATTTGTCGGGATTCGTCGGATTGTTCCGTGGAATCTCGACGAATTGTCACAGAGAGCATTAACTCAGCAAATGTTGCCGTCTGATGTGATTCGTCGGAATTCGTCGGATTGTCCCGTGAAAACTCGACGAATGCTGTTCCGTGGAATCCCGATGAATTGTAACAGAAGCCCCTATTTTGCTGTGTGGTCTGCGGATAGCGATTCTTCTAGAAGTTGTTTATCCTTTGGGTATAAATAGGTCTTCTTTTAGGGTTCTCATAACTTACAAAAACAAAAGCCGACGGAAGCGTTCCGTTCTCGCCCGAACCCTAGACGGAAGTGTTCCGCCGCTCTGAATCGCTTCCGCCGACTTCCTCTCCGACGATTGTCGCCGGTGTTGTTCTTCCTGAAGCAGATCTAGCAATCCGTGGAAGCGCAAGGTGTAGTCTTCTTCTCCCGGCTCGTGTGGACTGCTGTAGAGACGTAGACATTATTCTGCGTGAGAACTCTTGCAAAGCCGACGAAGGCAATCTTCTTCTTGGAGCATCTAGGTTGGATTTAATCCAATCCCGCAAAGGTAATTTCATACCTAGCATTTTGATTTACTTCTTGATTCAATATTCATGGTCGATCCGAATCTTTTGGGTTGTTTCTCTTCATTTCCGCTGCGCCTACATTTGATGTATGGTTCTAGAAAAACCCAACAGTCCCTCCACTAACCCGGAAGATCGTTGAGCGCTTCCCCTCCCAAGCCAAAGCTGAGACTCGGGCACCTTGGAGAGCTCTGAAAATGCTAACCAAAGAAAGCCTGAGGAGAGAGAAGCTGAAGTGAAATCCTCTCCAAAGGTGCCCTTGAGGTCCTATTTATAGGTTTTCTGGTCTGGCCTACAAATAGCAGGATCCCGCCTTTTGATTGTACTATCCGCACCCCAAACGGGTCTGCTAATAGCCAAACTCCGCTGTTTGGAGAGGCTAAAGGCAAACCACTGAGGGTAAAGGGGTAATTTGGCCCTATCAACCTATGGGCATGGAGCTGCGAGAACCATACTGGCTCATCCTGGCGTTATCTGCTGAGGTCTGATCTCGCGAGTCATTTTGCGAGACCGCCTCCTGACTTCGTCGAGCTCAACACACCTTTCGTCGAATGCAGGGCACTTCGCCGATCATGGACGAGCTCGACGAACGCGGAACGTCGACCGCTGCTTCCCTTATGTGATGTGTCGAGCGTTGCTAATAGAATTAATTTGGTTCGTCGGGCGCCGTCCGACGAATGCTGAGCTCTGTTCGACATTCGTCGAACGCGAACTTGAGCTCGCTGGACGCTGAGGCTCTAAACTCGCGAGCCTTCCTGCGAGCACTTAACACATTTCGCCGAACACCTGAACATAGGTCTCTTCTGCCAACGGCCTGCGAGGTATTGGTTTGTCAGTCCTCCCTTGGGCCAATCTTTTTGAGGATATCTGCTGAGGGCTGGATCTCGCGACTTCTCTGGCGAGACCGTCCCACTGGCTTTAATGAGCCTAGAACGCTTCGTCAACTTCTGATGATTTTGCCGAACGGGGGTGAGCTTGACGATGCCAGGTGAGCTCGACAAACATGGGAGAGTTCGTCGAACGCAGTACTTCTTTCGTCGAACTCAGGAGACTTCCTCAAACTGCCTGCTAGCGTTTATTTCACAGACCATTCTCGCTCGCCTCTCAGCGAGCCCTCCGAGAGTGACTTCTCCAAGGCCTCTCTCACGAGGTCTTTGGCCCTAAGGCCTCCATCTCTTACTACTTCCTTCATCTTGTTGCTTTCTTAAACCGTGCCTCTTCGCCTGGCGAATATCAGGGTTGTACACAATCCCCGCTCTTCGCGAGGATATTTATGCTCGCGAAGAAACATCCAACCCCTGGTATTCGCCAGCCCCTTGATGATCTGTCAGGAATCATTAGTAGGGCCCACCCCTGAGGGCTATAAATATCGTCCCGAGTCCTTAGTGGCGTGCACGGCCACTTCCTTTTCTTTCTTTTTGCCCCGTACTGTAGCTGCCAGGAGATGCCTCTTTCCGAAGAAGCTGAGGCTCGCCTGAGGGCTGTGAGAGCCGGCGGGCTACCTTCTACGACCAAGGTCCCCGCCTGGATGAATCGTCCGCCTCCCGCTCAGTCGCCGAAGACCAAGAAGGCGAAGGCTGCTTGGCGAACCGGGGACGGCTCCGTGCTGCTGGACTCCTCCCCGGATAGCCCTCCCCACGAGAAGGTAAGAGCTATCCATTTAGCTTAAGCTAATACGTTTGCCTGTGATTCATGTCTACTCGCAGGATACCTTGCCGAACGAGGACGCTGCCGAACCTTCTGGTGGGTCTCGCCAAAGTCCGTCGGCAGGTACATATCTCGCTGGGAAAAATATCGTGGGTACGCCCTTAATCTCGCATGCTAGCCCTCCTTTTGTCAACTGACCTTCATTCCCTGCTTCTTGCAGTCTCGCCCAGGAAGTCCCCGGCTCTCTAGGCATTGCGGCCTCCGTCTCCGCCACATCCCGACAAAACTATAGATATGCCAGGGTTCCGACTCCTGACGAGCGAGGAGACCGGCGGCTCTGTGCCGCCAAAGATCCCTCCGACCAACAGCGCAGCTTACCCTCCTGGCCTGGGTAAATCTCTCTACCCCCACTATGGTAACGTCTTCCAGGGCCGCCCTGTGACTTCTCTCCCCCCTCCGGGTAAGTATTCTGACGACCCCCCTGCCCTGCGCAAACTCAAGCGCGCTATATAACTTTTTCGTAATATTTCGCAGAGAATTCTAAAAATCCGCCTGCCGATTCCGAGTTGGGTGACGACGAGATGTCCCCCTTGCTGACCAGGTGGAAGACTTCTTAGGGGATCCGCGAGATCCTAAGATGATGAAACAACGAGCCGCATAGTTGCTGAGAAAACATGGTCGGATGCTGATGGACCTCAACATGCAGGCGAGGCGGGACAGAGAAGTCGCCGAGTATAGGCATGCTGTCTTGATGGAAGAGTGTGCGAGGCTCTGGGCCGCGAGACAATGCGATCACGATGAGAACGTCACGACGCTGGAGGTGCATATAGCGAGGATGAGGGATTACGCCTTCCTCATTGACCGGGAGGGCCGCGCGGCCGAGGATTACTATAATTCTAGGGTACCGCCGCGTTCCGGGTCACGAGGTGGGGGTAGGTGGAAATGGTTGCCCCATGATTCTCGCTAACTTTTTGTTGTCGCGAACTTTTATTACTTGTTAATGAGTGCTGTTATTCTAGACGATCTCGTAGTGGCTTGCAACTCGTATATTTTCCACTCATATAATGGCTTTATATCGTTTATAATAATTATTACTAGCTTTTCATTAGTTCTCGCTCGCTGCTAATAAGTCTGTTTCATTCTCATGTTATGTTGTGCTCGCAAGGACCCTCTGTTCTCGCTAAATGTATCTCGCGAAAATGTTACTAACCCCGCAGGCCTTTCTCGCTCGCGGCTGTGATGTGACGTTTTGGTTAACCGCGCCCACTGGCGCTTGGGCTTCTTCCCGCCCTTTTACTTTTGCTATAAATAGGCGGTCATAACTGAGTCAACCACCGCATTTACTGTCAACCTTCTTCCTCCTCTACTTCAGAGCTCTCGCTCCTTCCCGTTCTCGTTCTACTTCCTTTCTCGCAGGTTATTGAAATGGGTGGTGATGCTAACGAGTCGGAGGGTTGGCGAAAGATCGTTAAGGCTTTCGCCGAGCACAGCTTCTTCCACTGCAACCTGACAGACGAGGAATATTTCAGCGCGGTCGCCGACTACGTCACCCCTCCATTCGAGGCACGCCATCCTAGCGAGAACGACGTGATCAACGCGCCACTTGTCGATGAGCTGGCCATCCCCACCGCTCATTTCGCGGTCGGCTTGCGTCTCCCCTTTTGGCCAGAAGTTCGCCAGGTAATAATCGCTCTTGCTTGCTTCTTATTTTCTGCAGGTCAAGTCTCGCTCATTATGTGAACTAATCCTGGTCTTCTTGCTGCTCGCCAGGTGCTCAAGCATTATGGCGTTGTTCCGGGTCAGCTTACTCCTAACGCCATGGCGGTGATCACAGCCTTCGCCTGCTACCTACGAGAGGAGCGCATCGAGTTAAGTCTTCCAGTCTTTAGGAAGTTGTTCTCCTTCCGCGCCTATAAGGACGGGACCGCCTACTTCGTGGGCTCGGTTCCTAAGGTCGACGAGACCGTCAACAAGGCCCACTTCTGGGCCCAGAAGTTCCTCTTCGTCAAGGGGAACTTCGGCAATATCCCGATCTCGCCATTCCAGCACGGCGAGACCACCTACCGACCCACTGCTCTCGGAGGACATGATGCCCTCCTTTATCAGTTCTTCTGTAATAAGAACTTTGAGGTTGTTCATCTCCGCCGCAACCTCGACTCGCTGCCTCCAGTGATCGCTGGGGAAGGTAAAGATCTCACTTAATAACTACAACTTTATTCCCAGTAACTCCGTATTTATTGAAATTTCAACGCTTTTTTAGGCGAGCGGGATCTTCCCGTCTATCCGCCCTACGCGAGCAATCGGAAGACCGATGCTACCCTTGCTCTCGCGACCACGGGGGCGGAGGCTTGCCGAGGCGCCGTCACACCAGATGAGCCCTCCTCTCGCAAGAGACCGGGGGCTTCTAGCAGCCATGTCCTTCCCCCAAAATCCCAGCCGAAGAAAAAGAGCAAGAAGAGCAAGGTTTCGCTCGCCTCCTCGAAGGGGAAGGAGCCTCGCGAGGCCGCTTTCGATGTGTTCGACCTCACCGGCCTCTCCGTGGGAGGCGAGGACGACGAGCCCAGCCAGGAGGCTGCCCGAACCTCCGCTCCGCCCATCCCCGTCAACCATTACAACTTCGGTCTCGGCCAGGGGCGCCGAGATGAGACCGGCGAGCTCTTGGTGAACTGGAAGCCGGAGATGAACCGGGCGGACATCTCCACCATCCTCCCTACCTGAGTGGAGAAGGAGACCGTCATCGGCCACGCCTTCGATTTTTCGTTCGTCCTCTATGGACGCGAGGACGCGGGGGCTTATAAAGACGAGACGGCGAGGACTCTCGCTATTGATAGCGCGAGGTCCCAGCTGCGCTCTGTCGAGCTCGCCTACATGACGGGGAGGCGTTGCTTGCAACTGGTGCTTTAGAACGTGGAGCTCGCGGGGGCCTATCAGGGGCTTCTTGCCGAGAACGCGCAGCTGAAGGAAAAGTTACTCGTCGTGGAGGGCAGTGTGGTGAGTTACCTAGACCTCGTCACGCTCCTCTCCTTCGACCATTTTGTTCCTTAAATTTCTCTTTCTTGCAGGATGTCGAGGCCGCCGGAAGAGCCGATGCTCACATCCAGGAATTGGAGGGCGAGGTGGCCAGGCTAAAAGCCCGAAATTGTGAGCTCGCCCATGCCGTTGTTCCCCCTTCTCCTCGCCGTCTGAAGGAAGAGCGGCGATCGCGAGACGAGGAAATTCGCTTGGAGTCCACCGAGTCAGCTCGCTACATCTTCCAGACGATGAAGGCGGCCTGCCTCCTAGCCGATGACGCAGCCGACATGACTCTGGAAGACATCATCCTGGAGCTCTTTATCCCGCTTCCGCCAGTGAAGAGCAGTGATGGCGAGGAAGGGTTCGCGAGTGATTCCTGATGCTTGTAATTTTTTGTTTTATTTCCTATTTCATTTTGGGCTGGCGAGATCGCCGCCTCTTGTAAATCAAACCGTGAAATGCATAGATGCATGCTTTTGGCCTTGTACTGTGCTCGCCCTTTCTGCTATATTGTTTTTCGTGCTGATATCTCGTTCTTGCTTACCTCGATATTCGTCTTCGCGAAAGTTATTCTCGCGATGTTCGTTCTCGCGATGTTCGTTCTCGCGATGTTCGTTCTCGCGATGTTCGTTCTCGCATAGGACGTTTCCGGCTGCTCCGGCCTTTCACTGTTTGCCTTAGCATCATTACCCTTTAGGTATGCATCTTCCTTTAGGTTTCGCTAGATACTTCCCTTTTTGGCGAGAGCTCGCCTCCTACCCTGTGCCGGCGACCTCTCCGCCGAGCACCGGATACCCCGGAGTGCTTAGGGTTGATTCTCGTCTCTCGCATACTATCGTGCGAAATCTTTCTTCTCGCCGAGCGAGAAGGCCCGGGTCAGCGCCGAAGGCTCGCGAACCTGAGGCATACCATCTTGACCTTATGAAGAACTCATCTCCCTGCCAACTTTCCCAGTGACCAACTTGCATCTCCCGTCTAATGAGAGCCCGGGAGCGGGATGGACCTGATGCATTCCAGCATCGATATTTGTTACCTTGCCAGCCTCTCCAGAGATCAACCTGAAACCCCCCGTCTAGTGAGAGCCCGGGAGCAGAATGGATCTGGGCCATTCCAGCACCACTACTTGTCACCTTGCCAGCCTCTCCAGAGATCAACCTGAAACCCCCCGTCTAGTGAGAGCCCGGGAGCGGAATCGATCTGGGGCATTCCAGCACCAATACTTGTCACCTTGCCAGCCTCTCCAGAGATCAACCTGAAACCCCCCGTCTAGTGAGAGCCCGGGAGCGGAATCGATCTGGGGCATTCCAGCACCAATACTTGTCACCTTGCCAACCTCTCCAGAGATTAACCTGAAACCCCCGTCTAGTGAGAGCCTGGGAGCGGAATTGATCTGGGGCATTACAGCACCAACACTTGTCACCTTGCCAGCCTCTCCAGAGATCAACCTGAAATCCCCGTCTAGTGAGAGCCCGGGAGCGGAATGGATCTGGGGCATTCCAGCACCAATACTTGTCACCTTGCCAGCCTCTCCAGAGATCAACCTGAAACCCCCCGTCTAGTGAGAGCACGGGAGCGGAATCGATCTAGGGCATTCCAACACCAATACTTGTCACCTTGCCAGCCTCTCCAGAGATCAACCTAACCCCCCCCCCCCCCCCCCCCCCGTCTAGTGAGAGCCCGGGAGCAGAATCTGGGGCATTCCAACACCAATACTTGTCACCTTGTCAGCCACTCCAGAGATCAACCTAAAACTCCCCGTCTAGTGAGAGCCCGGGAGCGGAATCGATCTGGGGCATTCCAGCACCAATACTTGCCATCTTTCCTGCCCTCGCATAACAATAACGATCAAGTGAAGAAGTAAAGTATTCAACTAATATCATAATAAAACTTTCAAGGGTAGAATCACTTCAAATCGTCTCCGTTTCTGGCTCGGCCGAGAGGTACCCCTTCCACATCTCGGAGGTGATACCCCCCTAACTTGAGCACTTCGCTTACAATGTATAGACCCTCCCAATTGGGGTTGAGCTTACCTAATGCGGCCCCCCTTCCGGCCGCATCGACCTTTTTCAATACCAGATCTCCTTTCTGGAAGTGCTTTACTCGGATGTGCTTGTCAAAATATCAGGCCATTCGTCGCTTGATTTCCCCTTGCCTGATGGTGGCCTGGTCCTGGAGTTCCTTTGCCAGGTCCAAGGATAGCCTTTGTTCCTCATAATTGGCCACTAGCCACTCTTCATTCCCTTCTCCTACAGCGATCACCCTGGGGGTCTTCACTACGAACTCTATGGGAAGGACTGCTTCGGACCCATAAGAAAGTTTGAACGGGGTCTCTCCGATGGCGGTGTTGGGGGTAGTCCTCAGGTCCCAGAGAACAGATGGTAGCTGCTCTACCCAGTTCCCCCGGAGGTTCTCCACCTTCTTCTTTAGTAGGTTGACGATTACTTTGTTTGCTGCCTCCACCTGGCCGTTGCTTCTCGGGTGGTGAACCGATGCGAACCTGAGGTCGATGCCAAGCTGGGTGCAGAAGCCAACAAATTCTTCGCTAGCAAATTGTGGCCCATTGTCCGTCACTATGGCCAGGGGGAGGCCGTGCCTGCAAATTATTTCTCCCCACATAAAATTCCTCACAACTTGAGATGTTACCTTGGCGAGCACCTTCACTTCTACCCATTTGGAGAAGTAATCGACCATGACCAGCAAGAAGCTTCTTTGGCTGCTAGCTTGAGGGAAAGGGCCAACTAGGTCCAGCCCCCATATGGCAAAGGGCCAGGGAGCTGTGATGGTCTAAAGTATCTGGGCTGGGAGGAGTTGGAGTGGAGCATAGAGTTGGCACTTTGATCACCTCCTTGCGAACTCCGCCGCGTCTTTGCTGACGGTGGGCCAGAAATAGCCTTGCCTCAACACCCTCCCCTCCGGGGTTCGGCTCCTGGAATGACTGCCACACTCCCCGGAGTGAATTTCTTCCAGGACTTCCGGGACCTCCTCCTCAGAAACACAACGGGTCAGGAGTCCCAAGAGAGTCTTCATGTATAGCCCTCCTGCATGCAAGGAATAGTAAGCTGACTTATACCTGAAGCGTCGCCTGTCTATGTATCCTTCAGGGAACTTCCCTGATGAGAGGAAAGCGACGAAGGGATCCATCCACGAGACTCGCTGATCCACTATCACAACCCGCATTTTCCCAAAAATATAATACGTAATATCAGAGCAAGGGAAAAATACGCGTCGTGATGCCACGCCTGCAGGAGACGACTACAGACGCTCAGGCAAACACTCTTTACGATAATTTTATAAAAAACATATATGTGATTGGATTAAAAGAGAAATTTTCAATTTAGGTTAAGACCACGTCCCTCGGTCTGGTGGATCATCTAGTCCACAAGTAGAAAACTATATATACGCAGCGGAAAATAGGTTTGTTTTTAGCCTACATGAGCAAGCAAATAAGCATTCCAGAAATGATATGCACATATCTAGGTTTAGTACAGTAAGAAAGGATTTTCTTCGAATTTCAAAATATGTGACATTTGTTAAAAATCATGATGTGCAAGGATGACATTTTTATATTAATAAAGTAACTACTACATCTTAGCAAAACCTTCCCAGAGAGCAAGTAGGTAAGGTACTCAGAAGTAACAGCAAAGCAAACATAAAAGTACTCTAAACATAAAAATCATGATGTGCAAGGATGACATTTCTGCAACATCTTGTGTCTCAACACATCTAATTTACAACACAACTTGTGGCAACGCATGACATAATTAGTATTCGAGTTAATATTGGGTCAATTTAGTGTGCCATTTCTCCCATACAACCCAAGCAAAAGAACTGCTAACAGGGAGCCAAGGGAGCTCACTAATTCCCAACACCAAAAGAAATCAAGCAGCCACCAGCCCCCTCCCAATTTTCACCAAAAAAAAGTCAATTCCAAGAACTAATACATGAAACTAGAAGGAGAAAATCAAGCAACTGCGCTCATATGGTTCATTAATTTGTTCAGCTTGTATGATGATTGGAATAAGAGCGAAAATTAATAGGTGGTGCATTATAGGCGTGTGAGCATCAGCTCTATCACAACTCCTCTCTATAGTGAGTGTTGTATATAGCATTCAAAGTTGATATAAATCATCATCAACAATGTCTAAGCCGTCGCCTGCTGTCGCCTACTTTTCGGTTAATTGTTCATTATGTGATTTCGATTGAGCAAATAAGAAATCCGAATGCAGCACTATTGGCTTCTAAATTGTGATTTCACGCGTTTTATATTTTTTTGAGGAATGAATACGTGTTGTGTTCTGTTGTTGAAATATCCAAGAAAATTGCATAGCAGCAGCCCCGAAAATACAAGGAAACAAAAATAGATGCAGCCCCTAGCAGAACAACAAAGCAGCCCCTCTCTCAAGTTTAAGAATCAAGTGAAGATCCGCCAGCGTAGACCCATACCAGAAGAGCAACAGGTAAAAATAATAAAGGGGGGAAGAGGGAGGAAGAAGAAGAAGAGTTTTCTTGCCTTGGCTCAAACGGCGACCCGAAGGATCGCGCCGAAAAACACACGAGACGACTGAACCCTTTGCCTCGGCGACGATGGCAAGCCCCGACAACCACCACACCTCCGCCGGCCAAAGCCCTCAACGCCGGCGCTCCGACGAAGCCCTGGGCTCACCGCTCTCCCTCTCTCGAAACCCTAGAGGACGGGAACGAAAGAATCCACGGGAGCAGCCCCCCTGCCCCTTTTTTTTTATCCCTCCCATATAAATTTTGCACTCACATATATATACACATATATCCCATTATATAAAAATCCATAAATTTTATATATATATATACATAATTAAAAACATTATATATATATATATATATATATCTTTATATATACAATCATGAACACAAATTCGTTACTTATTGCCAATGAGACGAACGACGACGCTCTCGCAACGGTAACGCCCTCTCGTACATGCACTTCGCAATAATAGCTTAGACTCTAAACCACTATTATTCTCGTATTTCTACAAAAAAAAGATAGTTACAAGAAAAAAAAACCTGGGGTGTTACATCCACCTCCATCAATTCTCCTTCCTCCATGGTGGGTCGGAAAAGTTCCGAAACCGTTCCTCCTGCTCGGGGACCGAACTTGGCTAAGAGATCTGCGGGGGTGCTCTCCTCCCTTGGCATGTGCTTGACGGAGAAAGTGCGGAAATGCCTAATGACCCCCTTGACCTTTTCCAAGTACCGTAGGAGGGTAGGGTCCTTTGCCTCAAACTCTCCCCTGACTTGACATGCTACCACCATGGAGTCCGTCGAGACCTCCACATCTGGCACCCCCAATTCCTGAGCTAACCACAGGCCCGCTATTACCGCCTCGTACTCTGCTTGGTTGTTGGTAATCGGGAAGTGGATGTTTAAAGCTTGCTCGATATTGTTTCCTTGGGGGCTCACCAAGATGATTCCCCCCCCCTCCCATAGGAGTGCTTTCCTGACGCTCCATCCACCAACAGCTTCCATGCCACTGAGGGGGGAGATTCATGCTCCCCTACTTCGGTTGTGTAGTCAGCCATGAAGTCTGCCACCGCTTGGGCCTTGATCGACGCCCTGGGCACGAACGTAACATTGAACTCACTCAGCTCCACGGACCATTTTGCCAATCTTCCCGAGTGCTCCACCCCTTCCATGACTTTACGAAGTGGGTGATCAGTCACTACCTTGATCGAATGTGCTTGAAAGTAAGGTCGGAGCCTCCGGGCCGCCACCACCAATGCGAAGGCCAACTTTTCCAGAATTGGGTACCGGAGCTCTGCCTTCCTCAGCACTCGGCTGACGTAGTAGATGGGGAACTGCTTTATCCCTTCTTCCTGGATCAGTACTGAGCTTACTACCTCAGACCCTACCCCCGGGTATAGGGATTGGTCCTCTCCCGGCCTCAGCCCTTGGAGTAGAGGTGTTTGAGTCAGTTGTTCTTTCAAGGCCTAGAAAGCCTCCTCACACTCCGAGGTCCATTCGAATTTTTTGTTTCCTCTCAACACTTTAAAAAAGGGGGGCACACTTGTCTCCCGCCTTGGAGAGGAACCTATTGAGCCCGGCCAGCTTTCCAGTGAGGCTCTGTAACGCCCCGGGTTCTTCTTTCAATTATTTTAACAAAGCGGGATTTTAATTTAGGTTGTCGATGCGTAGGGGCGTTACCCTTCGGAATCGTCGTCGTCGCCCGACGAGTTAGCTCTAGATGTGGGCATTAATGCGGTAAAGTGTAAGTATATGTATATATATACGTTTACACTATTTATATTAAAGTGCGAAGATTTATACGAAGAGTTATACAACATAAATACGATATATATATATATATATATACGGATATACGTATAAGATTTTGGGATACTTTAAGCCTTATGTTCATATGCGGGTGGATATATGTAGGTTCAACCATCTATTATATATATATAAATATAGATGACATATATATATAAATTTTCACTATTATTATTATTATTATTAATATTAACATATCCTTATATCTCCTGCTGGCATCCAATTCGATCCCTGCTCTCCCCTCTCCCCGATGCCCCCCTTCCCTGACTTCTGTCGCGGAGAACGCACCTAGGGTTTCGTCGGTCGGTGACGTTTTCGTCGTCGGTGCTGTAGGAGGAGGTCGGGTCGCCGGAGCTAGGGTCCCAGGCGTCTCTTTCCTTGCGTGGTCGCGGTCCGGCGAGTCGCCGTGAGTAAGCGAGGCAAGAAAACTTCTTCTCCCCCCCCCCCCCCATCTCCTTCTTCTACGACCTTCTTACCCCAGCTTACTCCATCTGTTTCTCTTATGGAAGCTGCTATCTTGGGTTATATTTGCAAAATTTTTGGGGGGTTTCTCTCCCCCTGCTGCCATATGCTTGCTGCTATACATAAACTTTGATGGATAAATTTTTTTGGGGGGTTTCTTATTCTCAATCATGCATGCTGCCGTATGTGTGCTCCTATACTTGTGAATCTGGACAAAATTCTTGGGGGTTTTGTGCTTGGGCTAGCTTCTCCAAATCGTAGGGTTTTGTTCTATCTATGCTGCCTTACATGTGCTGTATACGTGCGGATTTAGATAAATTTTGGAGTTTTTCTTATATACCCATGCTGCCATACTTGTTCTTGAGTTTGATTTACAAATTTCTTTGGGGTTTTCTCTCCCTGCTGCCTTACACTTGTTGTTATACATGGAATTCGCTGAATTTATTTATTATTAGGTTCTTATGCCTGCTGCCATACTTGTGCTGCTATACTTGAGAATCTAGATAAATTTAGGGGTTCCTTATGCCCTTATTGCTATGTAAGCCACTTCCTTAGGTTGGATTTTATATATCACTCTACTGCTACGAGGTCGCTTTGTTCGATCTTTTGCTGCTATGTGGTTTCTTGTTTAATTCCTTGTTGATTATATGGGGGTTGCTTCTTAAGTTTTGATTTGTTTGGGGGCTGGTGATTATACTCAAATTCAGGTTTATTTATTTATGTGGAAGGGAGGGGTTGCTCCTTGTTGAATCAGTTTTGCTCCCTATTTATTATTTATGTGGAAGGGAGGGGCTGCTCCTTGTCGAGTTGGACTGCAGGTATGCTGTCGGGTTGTTTCTTATACTTTTTAATTGGGGGCTGCTATGCTCTATGCTAGGGGCCACCTTTGTTTTCCTTGTCTAATTAAGGGCTGTTGCTATGCTTTTCCTAAGGGGCTGCTTCGCTTCACTCTTGTTGGGTTTCATTACTTGCAAAATAATTCTGCGCGCTTCAATTACAAGTAGCTAGAAATGGTTAATATTATGGTGGTTCTATTTGCTAACTCCTCGGCATACTTTATTGGTCCTGTTTTATTATATGCTAGCTGCTATGGTTGGGTGAATCCATCTATCCCTCTTTTATATGCTAGTTGTTATATGCTTAGCTTTGTCCCGATCCCGGGCAAATCCTTGATGGTTTATTCTGGTTGATTTTGTTCCGGATCATGTATATTCTTGGCTAAATTCTGCACCTTCATCCTCTGCACTTGTCATTCTCTGCACTATCCAGTTGGGGTTTTAAGATGGGGACTGCTATGCTTTAAACCAATTGGGGGTTTCAATTTTATTTAGGGGTTGCTATGTATATATGATCTTCCTTATGGGTGTTAGGATGATGTTTATATAAGCCACTTCAGGAAGCTATTCTCGAGTTTTTGTTCAATTGTTGTTATATAAATTGTGGGTCGACTTTAGGTTGCAAGCCTCGATAATTCAAGTTGTGTAATTGATTCATAGCTCAATCTTATTCTTGTTATGTGGCATTTAGTTGCTTCGGTTATATAGCTTTGGTTATAAGAGAATATGGATGTCATGTTCAGCAATTATACTTCAATGTTGGTTGAGTTACAAGGTCATTCATATTCTCACACTAGTAGCCTAGCTGTTGAGGTCGTATATTTGCTCGTTTCGCCTCCCTGGGCTTGCATGTTTCTTTAGAACTCCAAATCTTCCTTATATAAATATATCTTTTGATTGTTTCTCCTTTTTCTGCAAGTGAAGTTCTGTTTGTGGTCTTCCTTGTGTTCTGATAGGTTCTCTCTGAAGGGTCGTTTCCGTGTGATCTGCCTTTTTCTTTTGGGTATTTTAAACCCTTTCTGACTCAGTCTTCCATGTAATTTTTGTGTTAACTTTTCAGCGAAGGGTAATGCTTCCTCTTCATTGTCTTAGCAATCTGATTGAATGTAAGGATTTCTTTTTAGTGGTTGTGGGCTGCAAATAGCGGCCCTTCTCATTAGTGACTGAGTTTCTTGAAGCTTAATTATACTGGGCTCTCTTGTTGGTTGTGTCCTTCATGTAGTAGTTGTCCCCTTGGATCGATGTTGCTGGGTGATTGGAAGTCTTTCATTTCAGTCCTTTCTTCTTCCTTGTCTGCCTAACCTATTGATTTTAGGTTAGTGGATGTCGTGTTTCCCTTTTTGGGTCTTGATTGGTGTTCTGGGTTCTTGATTCCTGCGGTCATCCCCCTTGGAATCTGGATAGCTTCTATACCTGTTTAGTCATGCTACCAGGTAGTCTGATAAGACTCCCCTAGGTTTAGAAAAGTTTGCTCACCCTAAGATCGTGCAATTACTTCTTCTTCTTTTATGAAGTTTCCCGTCGACTTTGATATGAGTCTTTCTCGTCGACTTTGATATAAGTCTTTCCCGTCGACTTGATATAAGCCATTCTCGTCGACTTTGATATAAGTCTTTCTCTTCGACTTTGATATAAGTTCTTCTCGTCGATTTCTTCGCTTATTCTGAATTGTTTCCTCATATATTATATGTTCTTTCGCCGGGTGATCCCGGGTATCTTAAGCGATGTTACCAAGCATTTTAGTCTTTTCGTTGAGACTTTTAGATGAAGCTATGCTTTATTCTTTGAGTTGTCCGGTATTTGATTGGTGATCGGTTATGGTATTGTTTCGTGCCTTATTCGTCGTACTTTTACAGGAAGTTCGTTGGGAGTCAAGTTTGGACTCACCAAGTGTTTTCAAATGAATCGTTGAGTAGTGTTTATTTCCTTGTGACCCTATTCTTAGGGTGTTATGGTGCGGATATCTCGGGTTATGTCTCGTGTCTTAATTGAAACTTAATTCAATTATTTAGAACCTTTGTCTTAAGCCTTGCACGGTGGGTAGTTTTGGGTGGCAGTGTACCACCCTGTTTTGACTTTTTGGGTGGCAGTGGACCACCCTGTTTTGGCTTTTTGGGTGGCAGTGGACCACCCTGTTTTGGCTTTTTGGGTGGCAGTGGACCACCCTTTTTTGGCTTTTTTGGTGGCAGTGGACCACCCTATTTTGGCTTTTTGGGTGGCAGTGGACCACCCTGTTTTCTTTTGAGCTGATCAGTCTCAAGTTCTTAAGCACATATGCTTATATATGTGTATTATGATAGTATATGTATGACCATCACCTCTGAGCCGCAATGGCGGACGCGTGGTGGGCTTCGATTGTGTTGACTATTACCTTCTGGTGCAGGCTTTTCTTCTTACCGAGTGCACTCGTTTGAGCTGGCTCGGGTTGTGGTAGGATTATAGATGTTTATCTGCTTAGCTTTTCCTTCCCGCACTCTTTTACTTCTGATGCTGCTACTCTTGGTTTTCTTGCACCCTTTTGGGCTGAGGCATTCTTTTCTTATGAATGTCTCGGGTTCAAGTCTTTAGCTGCCGCAGGTGTTAGAGCAGCGTCGTTCAGGTCTCCTGTCGAGGCCATTCCCCTCTTCTAGGTAAGAGGCAGTCTCTTTTTGTTGTTTTCCTTCTTCCCTGCGGGTTCGTGTCTGTTGTTGGCGCCCGTATGACTTTTATCTTTAGATCACTTGCTAGTAGTATTGTTGTTACTTTTGGGTTGTTTACCTACTTGCTCTCTGGAAAGCTTTATGCTAGGATGCATTAGTTACTTTATTGATATAAAAATGTCATCCTTGCATATCATGATTTTTTTTTATAAATGTCACATATTTTGAAAATCGTAGAAAATCCTTTCTTACTATACTAAACATAGATATGTGCATATCATTTCTGGGATGTTTATTTTCATGCTCATGTAGGCTAAAAACAAACCTATTTTTCCGCTACGTATATATAGATTTCTACTTGTGGACTAGATGATCCACCGGACCGGGGGACGCGGTCTTAAGCTAAAATGAAAGAAAATCTCTCTTTTAATCCAAACACATATATGTCTTTTATAAAATTATCGTAAGGAGTGTTGCCTGAGCGTCTGTAGTCGTCTCCTGCAGGCGTGGCATCACGACGCATATTTTCCCCTTTCTTTGATAATACGTATTATATTCGTGGGAAAATGCGGGCTGTGACAGGCTCTGAACCTCCTTCGAGTTTCTGGGCGATCCCAACTCCATTATTGCTTTGACTTTGTCCGGGTTTGGCTTCACTCCCGCCCGGGTGAGCAGGTGGCCTAGGAATTTTCCTCGGCTAGCCCCGAAGACACACTTCAAGGGGTTGAGTTTCATCTTATACTTCCGCAAAGTCTTAAAGGTCTCTTCAAGGTCTCGGAGGTGGGATCCAAGGTCCCGACTCTTTACCATGAGGTCATCGACGTAGACCTCCAAGTTTCTCCCCTTTTGCTCTTAGAAGACCATGTCCATCATTCTCTGGTATGTGCCACCTGCATTCTTGAGCCAGAAGGGCATCATCTTATAACAATAACACCTATCCCCCATGATGAAGGAGACATCCTTGATGTCCGGGGGATGCATGCGAATCTGATGATAACCTGAAAAAGCATCTAGAAAAGACATTTTTGGGAAACCGCTGGCTGAGTCAACCAGCGCGTCGATTCTAGGCAGAGGGTAGCAATCCTTGGGGCATGATTTATTAAGCAAAGAAAAGTCGATACACATCCTCCACTTACCTCCCCCCTTCTTCACCATGACTAGGTTAGAGACCCAGCCTGGATACTGGATCTCTGATACAAATCCTGCCTGAATGAGCTTACCCACCTCCTCCCGGATGGGTCCTTCCAACTTGTCTGCTATGGCCCTCCTCTTTCGACGGATGGTATGGGTGTCGGGGTCGAGATTGAGGTGGTGGCAAGCAACATCCGCATCGATCCCGGGCATCTCCGCGGCGCTCCAAGCGAAGACATCTACATTCTCCTGAACGCTGGCTAGAATCTGCTTCCGCTCCTCCAGGCCGAGCTCCCCGCTGTCCTGACTTTCTCCACCACCCCAGCTCGGGTGGTGACTTCGAGCTCCACGACCTCCTCTACGGCCTCCAACCGGGACTGCTCTCCCCAATCTCCTTCCTTCTCTTCGCCACTAGTGAGTGCTTCAACCTCCGCCTCCTTTCCTTTTTTTCCGACCACCATCAACTCTTCTGCCCCCCCCCCCCCTTCCCGGGGCCTGACCCTCTACCTCTTCTTCCTCCATCGGCTCTCCTGACCTCTGCTCCATCTCCTCCTTCCGACCCTCTCCTTCAAGCCATGCCGGCTCACCCACCTCCTGGTCCCATTTTTCTGCCTCTCCCATCCAAGAGATGGTGTTGACCGCGGTCACGTAGCATTGCCTAGCTACCTTCGGGTCTCCTCTGATTCGGACTTGGACTCCTCCGTCATTGAACTTTAGGCACTGGTGGAAAGTCTAGGGGACACAGCGGAACGCGCTGATGAGCGGCCGTCTGAAGATGGCGAAATAGCTGCTGGGAGCCTCCACTATTACAAAGCGGTAGTTCCTGGACTTCCCCCCCCCAAGACCACGTGGAGTCCTACTCCCCCTTCTACTTCTTTTCTCTCCCCGGAGAATCCGAACAACGGACCATCTGAGGCCAGCACTCTTCGCGGCTCCACCTCCATCCCATCAAATACCTTTTTGAAAATGACATTGACCGAACTCCCGTTATCCACCAGGATTCTGGAAAGGGCGAAGTTCTCGATCGCCGTCTGAATGACCAGCGCATCGCAGAATGGGTCCTCATAACCTGGCATGTCCTTCTGGGTGAAGGAAATCTTCTCTGTCGGGGGAGGGGCCAGGGATGTCGAAGCCACGCTACGACGGTAGATAGTATGGAGGCTCGCCTTCTGGGTTGCCAAAATCCCTACCCCCCCCCCCCCCCCCCCCCCCATGGATCACTCTGATCCCCCCTCGGGACCCCAAATCAGCTCGGTCCTCACACCTTTCCTCTTCCTCCTGAGGCCCAACCTCCTCAATCCTCACCGGTTGCTGTTGCCGCGGTACGGGCACTCGGGCCCTTTTTGTCTCTAGGAACTCTGGGCAAGTGGTCGTCGCGTGACCTTCCTTATCGTGGAAGTCACAATACGGCTGCTTCACCTCTCCCGCTTCGCCCTTCGCCATCCTATTCCTTCTTCTTCTTCCTGCTCCCGCTTCTTCTCTCGCCTCTTCCTCCTTCCTCTTCTGTCTCTTCCTCGCCTAATTACCATGGCTTGCTGTGGTGGAGGAGGCATCGGCCTCGGACCCTGCCTCCATCCCAACTGATGGGGTCTTCCTTGACCCCTATTGAAGTTACCCCTCACCGGGGCGTAACCCCTTCCCTGGCCTTGCATTCCTCCGCCATGATGCCTCCACTCCCCCTACGGGGCCCTCTAGATCTAGTCGCCAACACGAGGCGATTTTCAGCCCTAAGTCCTACCCCAGATCTAGTCGCCAACACGAGGCGTTTCACTACCGTTTACAAAGAAAGATAAATAAAATAATAAAAACTTCCCTTAAGATGAACTTCTGAATATGGAGGCGAAGATCCGCTGTAGAATCAGCGTTTGTCGAAGCGGACTTCGTTTGGCTTCGGCGTGATGGAATCCTCCTTCAGAAGTTGGAAGAGCTTCGCCGGGACCTCAAATTTTGGCCAAGATAGGCCTCTGGAATTCTAGTACTCTCTCTCTGAGGTGTATGCAATTGGTGTACGAAAACAAGAGGAGAGGGGGTCCTTTTATAGCCCAAGCGCTACAGCCGGCGCTAGCGCTACCGCCGACGCTAGCGCTACCGCCGGTGCTAGCCCGGATTAAGAAAAAATTTGCGCGGCAGAATCTCCCATCCACGGCAACATATTGCTCCATGCCTCTTGTGCTCCATGCTACCGCCAGCACTAGTAGCTACCGCCGGCGCTATCCCAGATTAAGAAACTTCTTGCGAGGCAGGATCTCCAATCCGCGGCAACGAGGCTTACATTCCTTCTGTGTTCACCGATACCGCCGACGTTATTCTCTACCGCAAGGCGTTAGCGCCTTCCATAACAGCTCCCGGAAACGCGCTCATCATCGCTAGCGCCCGACGCTAGTTGCTACCGCTGGCGCTAGTGAGGCTCTTCGAATTTTGGCCTCAATTTTGGGGGCAGTCATCATGTGTACTCCTTGAGTCATGTGGACTATGCTAACCTGCACACTTGAACATACAAGATCAAATACATATAGGATTTGTTATTCTCAAACCTAGGAGATGCGGAAGACCATGTTCCAACAAACTCCCCCTTTTGATAATTACAAATCCATTAATGATAAATCAAAGCATTAATAGATAAGCATGATGAAACTATACTGGTGTGTGTGTGAGAGTGATGACTTAGGATAATAATTGATTCTAGCATGTTAGACTTGCTCCCCCTAAATACATGCTCCCCCTATGTGAATGCTCCCCTAATATATATGCTATCAACTTAATCAATCATGTTGGGTTTGCATTTTGATAGCGGATTATATATTTATCATGTTAGTTCTCCCCCTTTTGCATTTTATCATGTTAGTTCTCCCCCTTTGTTATTAGCAAAAGTGGGTAGGGAAACAAAGCACTAAAAATGTGTAAATAAAAGATAAGGCATGATCGAGCTTTTTAGGTAAATGATAAGGAGATTTAGAATTGTATTTTATTGAAATAGATCAGGGTTATTACAAAATTTCAGAGTTTTGAGCATAAAAGATTTTTATGTTTGAAGTAACCAATAAAAAGTGTTTCCAAGGAAATCTATCACTTAATGAAAGATAGGAATTTTTAAGAATAAGTGATGATGCAAAAAATACAAAATATGAAGTAAGCATGAAAGCGCAAGGTAAAAAAACACTTATATGGTTAAGATGCGGAAGACTCATAGCAAATCGTAATGATAATCCAAAAAATATGAGGTAAAGATCACAAAAAAATGATGTTTTTGGAAATCATTTTGCAGTTTTAAATTTTAGAATAACCAAGCATGAAATAATGTTTATCAAAAAGAAATGACCACAATGTTACTTTAATTCTTAATTTCAAAAACATACAAAAACATTGTAGAACACATGCTAGGTTATCTGGTGCATTTCATAAATAAAAAGTAATATAGAATTAGCATTTGATTCCAATACTCATGAGAAGAAGTGTTATGGAAGATAATGATGTGCACATAAGTGTAAATTTGAGGAGAGTAAACAAATGTTTTAATCAAAAATACAAGTAATATGTAAAGTAAGAAGCACAATAAAACACAAATAAGATTACTTCCACACACTTTGATGCACAAAAAATGTATAACTACCAAGGTGCTTTGCACACACAATGCTTATCAAGACTTATCAGGGTGCAAAGTAGTGCTTGGGGGATCACATATTTTATTTTGAATTTTGAGACATGTGATCCGGTGTACTTAAGAGAAAGTGGTTTTTCTTATTTTCGAAAGAAAGAGTTGATTTGCACAAGACACCTTATTATTCTTTCCAAGGTGCTCAACCTCACAATGCTTATTAAGACTTATCAGGAGGTTCAAGTAGTGCTTGGTGGAGTTATGTTTGTCATTTATTTTATAATTTTGTTTTGTACAAAGTTCTCCGAATACACTTGTTTTGCAAATCAATAGATTTTATGAGAAAAAAATATAACCACTTTTCTTAATTTTTAAGAGTGCAAAAGAAGGAGTGTAGGTAAGATACTTGTGCAATTTTAATTTATTTGTACTAATACAAAACATACACAAGCATTCTAAGATTAAATGCATATGTAGACAATGCCAAAAAAAAGGTGAGTGAATAAATATCATTATCAACCATAAAGCATTTCTCATACTTAGAGGCATGCTAAGCTTGATCCTACACAACTTTTAAACTATAAGTGATGCACATTTGAATAGATATATCAAAGCATGAAGAAAGACAATGTCCAAAGTAGTTTGAAGAGAAAAATTGTAACATTGTAGAATTTCTAAATAGTAGATTAAATCATGCTTGATTTTACAAGAAAAAATCATAGAGTTTTTTTTTATAGTTTTAAAGTTTTATATTTTTGTATTTGGTTTTAGCAAATAAAAGCAGATTTTTGTAATTTTTGCTTTTGTAATTTTTTTTTATTTTTGTAAAAAGATGAACTTTAAACAAAGGAAACAACAAAAGCAAACAAAGGAAAAACATTTTTTTTTGTAATTTGTTTTTCTATTTTTGTATTTGATTTTTCAAAAAGAAAAGAAAAACAGATGTGCAAAAACTAAATAGTACATATAGATCAAAATATTTTTAGGAATTTTTAGAAATTTTAAAAACACAGAAATTCGGTCCTTGACGCTAGCGCCGACGTTAGCGCTAGCGCTAGCGCGGGAAACAGTAAGTGATTTTTTAGGGTTTTGAAAATTTTGATGTTGGAAGTTGATTAGGTGTCCCAATAGTAGTTCCATGCTGAATTTGCAGAATTTTTGGAAATGTTTTGGATGGTGAAAAATGAAGAAAATTGTATTTGTGAGCATGTTTTAACTTAAAAGATCTAGGACACCTAATTCAAGTCGTAATAAATGAAATCGTGCATCCGGAAGAGGTTTAGTGAATATGTCAGCGAGTTGAGAGTCTGTCCCAATGAAGCTTACTTTTACATTTTCTTTTTTAATGTGATCCCTAATGAAATGATGACGAACGTCGATGTGTTTGGATCTAGAATGGTGTACAGGATTATATGTGAGGTCTATTGCACTTTTGTTGTCACATTTAAGATCTATGTTTTTTAGATGAAATTCAAAGTCCTCTAGTGTTTGGCTCATCCATAATGCTTGTGCACAACAACTACCAAGTGCGATATATTCGGCCTCCGTGGTGGAGAGTGCAACCGAAGATTGTTTTCTACTAGACCAGGCAACTAAAGAGGGTCCTAAAAAATGACACCTACCGCTAGTGCTTTTTCTATTAGTGAACACCCAGCGTAGTCCGAATCGGAATAGCCGTGGAGTGCGAAAGAGTCATTATGTGGGTACCATAATCCTAATTTAGATGACCCAATTAGATAATGAAAAATACGTTTTACCGCTTTTAAATGAGATTCTTTTGGATCGGCTTGAAAGCGAGCACATAAACATACGACAAACATAATATCTGGTCTAGATGCACTTAAATAAAGAAGAGAACCTTTCATTCCTCTATATAGTGTTTGATCCAAAGAAATTCCAGATTCATCTTTTCCTAGTTTTAAGGAAGCACTCATAGGAGTAGAGGCTTGTTTAAGATTTTCAAATCCAAATCATTTAAGCACATCGTGAACATATTTTGATTGACAAATAAAAATACCATCAGTTCTTTGTGAAATTTGAAAACCAAGAAAATATGATAGTTCTCCTACAAGACTCATTTCAAATTCATTTTTCATTATTAAGACTACTTCATTACACAACTCTTCATTAGTGGCTCCAAAAATGATGTCATCAACATATATTTGTAGAATAATTAATTCGTTATTTTTATGCTTAATGAAGAGTGTGTTGTCTGCACTTCCCATAACATAACCGCGCTCTAACAAAAATGATGTAAGATGTTCATACCAGGCACGGGGCACTTGTTTTAAACCATAAAGCGCTTTTTCTAATTTGTAAACATGATTTGGAAATCTTTCATTTATGAAGCCGGGGGGTTGTTCTACATAAACTTCTTCTTTAATGAACCCGTTTAAAAAAGCACTTTTAACATCCATTTGAAATAATTTTATTCTTTTAAAACTCGCAAATGCCAAAAATATTCGTATAGATTCTAAGCGAGCTACGGGTGCAAAAGTTTCTTCAAAATCTACCCCCTCGATTTGTGAATAGCCTTGAGCAACTAAGCGTGCTTTATTTCTACAATCCTAGATTCACCATCTAGCTTATTTTTAGAAATCCATTTTACGCCAATAATTGGATGATTAGATGGTCTTTCTACTAAATTCCAAACTTTATTTCTTTCAAATTATCCTAACTCTTCATTCATTGCCAAAAACCAAAATTCGTCATTTAAAGCGGTGGAAACATTTTTAGGTTCAATTTCAGACATTTTTAGGTGCAAATATTTGAAAATGTTTCATGAAGAGAGGACCGAGTTCTTACCCCAGTAGAAGGTTCCCCAATAACTAGCTCCTTTGGATGATTTTTGGAGAAGTTTAGAATGCTTGGAGGTACATATTCATCTTCTTTTGACTTCTCCTCCTCTTCTTTGGACGGTTCTTCTTCGTCGTGCTCCAAGGATGGCAAAGGTTCATCATCGGTACCTGTAGGGAGCTTTTCTACACATGGTGCAAACTCATCAAATCTGACATTAATTGACTCTTCAACCTTGCTTGATCTTTTATTAAATATTCTATATGCTTTGCTAGTTGAAGAATAACCAAGAAATATTCTTTCATCGCATTTTTCGTCAAATTTTCCTAAAGAATCTTTTGTATTAAGAATGAAGCATTTACATCCAAATACTCTAAAATACAATACGTTAGGTTTCTTTTGATAGTAGAGTTCATATGGTGTGAGAGTTAATGATGGGCGAAGCATAACTCTATTCATTACATAGCATGCAGTGCTTACAGCTTCTGCCCAAAAATACTTAGGTAATTTATATTCAGATAGCATTGTGCGTGCAAGTTCTTGTATTGTCCTATTTTTCCGTTCTACAACACCGTTTTGTTGAGGTGTGCGTGGAGCAGAGAACTGATGCTTAATACATAACATGTCACAAAAAGATTTAGAATTTTCATTTTCAAATTCACCTCCATGACCTGAGCGAATGCACTTTATTTTTAAATCTAATTCATTTTGAATGCGAGTACATAATTTTGAAAATTCGCAAAACGCATCAGATTTGGAGGAGAGAAATAAAGTCCAACAATATCTAGAGTAGTCATCTATGAGAACATAAGTGTATAATCTACCACCAAGTCTCGCAGTGTTAACGGGACCAAAAAGATCCATATGAATTAATTGCAGAGGTTTTGATGTAGAAATTACGTTTTTGATTTTAAAAGATGACTTAGTAAATTTGCCTTTTTGGCATGGAGAGCATAATGAAGATAAATTTCCATTTAACTTAGGCAATCCTCTAATCAATTCTCTTTTTGCTAGTTTTAAGATATGCTTTGTACTAGCGTGGCCTAAGCGTCTATGCCATAATTCTAATTCATCATTTTTCGTTATAAAACATTTTATAGAAGATTTAGAAAGATCACGAAATGAAACTATGTAAACATTATGAATTCTAGGTGCAGTTAATAACACATCTTTTGTTTTAGGATTAACAATCTTGCAAAGATTAGTGGAAGATTCAAAAAGTAATAAACCTTTATCACAAAGTTGACTTATAGATATTAGGTTATGTTTTAATCCTTTCACATAAAGCACATTTGATATAAGAAAAGATGCGCTACCCATTGTACCAATTCCCATGATCCTTCCTTTACCGTTATCGCCAAATGTCACTATTCCTCCTTTCTTCTTTTCTAGGCTAAGGAATTTTGCTTTATTGCCCGTCATGTGTTTGGAGCAGCCTGAGTCCAAATACCACACGTCTTCTGTTTCCTTAGCCTTCCTGCAAATCTAGAAAGAGGATGAGAGTAAAGACCCAGATACCCAAGAGGTACCACCCATAGAGTAAGTGGATTTCTTAGGGACCCAGATTTGTTTTAATGATCGTTGATTTATTATATTCCTGCAAGAGCCAGACGTGTGTCCAAATTTAAGACAATTAGCACACGAAATAAAGGGGGTTGAGACCCTTTTCTGAGTTTCTATGTTTCTCTTGTTGGATGATGTTTGTATATTAGAAAGACCAGAATGAATTTTAACTTTAGAGCTACCGCCGGCGTTAGTAGCTAGCGTCGGGCGGTAGTGTTCACTTTTATATCCGAGTCCGATTTTTCCAGACCCAAAGCATTGATTACCCAGAAGCATATCCAGGGATTTTTGACCAATCCCGAATTTGGTTATGGCTAAATTGAGATTTTGATTTTGTTTTTTAAGAGATGTATTTTCTTGAACAATCATAACACATTTGTTTTCAAATCCTTTTTTGTTCTTTTCAATTTGTAATATAGAAGCTTTCAATCTTCTCTCTAAGTCCCCTTTCCATTTTGCAATAATTTTGTTTTGTGAGAGGGCATTAGAGAGACATACTTCAAGTTCTTTTAACTTAAATAAGGAGTGCTCACATTCTTGACATGAGACTTTTCTTTTTTCAAGAGAAACTATTTTTTTTTTGTGAGCTTACGATTTTCTTTTATAATAGATTCATTTTCAAGATTTAATAAAACAAATTTATCATAAAGTTCTTCAAAAGTAGGAGGAGATACCTCAGTGTCGCTAAGAACACTGGTGTCGTCATCGTCGCTTTTGTCCATCAAGCATAAGTTTGCTTCCTCCTCGCTACTTGACTCAGATTCGTTTGACTCTTCAGAGGAAGAGTCATCCCAAGTGGCGGCCTTCAGCACTTTCTTCTTTTCTTTTTTTTTTCTTTTGTTCTTTTCGTTCCTTTTGGTATTTTGGGCACTGGCTCCGAATGTGCCCGGTTTTTCTGCAGTGATAGCATTCTGGAGGCGGCCTTTCTTCTTCGTCATCGCTTCCTTTTTCTTTCCTCGATGAAGAGGAAGATCCCTTTCGTCGAGTGTCCTTTTGGAAGAATTTTCTGATTGTGTTCCTTCTTTCTGGATTCCTGATGAACTTTTTGAAGTTCTTCACCAGGAGTCCTTCTTCATCATCATCGTCCTCTTCGGTGCACTCCTTATTTGATGTTAGTGCCAACGCCTTTTTCTTCGGCTCTTTGTTGTATTCTTCATGTTGAATTTGCAGTTCTACCTCATGGGTTTTGAGATTCCCAATGAGGTTCTCGATCTGGAGCGTTCTTAAGTTGTGCGACTCCGAGATGGCTGTCACCTTCGGATTGAACCTTTGGGGTAAGGAATGAAGAATTTTCCTCACCAAGTCCCCGTTGGAGTAGGTCTTTCCAAGTGCCTTTGATGCGTTGACAATCTTTGTGAAGCGAGTGTACATGGAGTTGATGTCCTCTTCCGTGTCCATCCTGAATTTCTCGTATTCAGATTCCAGTTGAAACAGCTTTGCATCTTTCACCTGCGATGTACCTTCGTGAGTTATTTCTAATTGATTCCAAATATCATAAGCAGTAGTGCAAGCAGAAATTCTATTAAACTCAGTCCTATTTAAAGCGCAATATAAGGCATTCATTGCTTTAGCATTATTTTTACACCTTAGTTTATCGTTGTCGTCCCATTTATCCTTAGGTTTTGCTAATGTCGCCTCTCCCACTACAGTTGTAGGAGGAGAGTACCGAACTTCTACCATGTTCCATACTTCTACATCCATAGTCATAAGAAAACACATCATTCGATTTTTCCAGTAGTTAAAATCATACCCAGTAAAGAGAGGTGGTCGACTAACCCCTTGACCCTCAGGAAAAGCGAGATCATGAGACGCCATTGTTCCCGGTTGTTAAGCCGATTGGAACAAAACCGCTTTGATACCACATGTTGGATCGGTCGGCGCCCATAGAGGGGGGGGGGGTGAATAAGGGTTTTCAAAAACTTTATATTTTATTTAGAAAACTTTGGAATATTGCAATATTGAAACAAGAAGACAAGTAAAACAAAAAGAGAGACAAGCTTTATTGATATTAAATGAGTTTTACAAAACTTGATCTCAATGTCGCTAGAGATCGGAGGCGAATAATAAAAGCTCTTTTCGTTTTCTATCCCGACTCGCTTCCCCACGAACCGGTGGCCCTAGCCTCCTCCTTCCCGGATTCGGCCTCAAGCCGCTCTAGCCAATCCTTCCCCGGATGTGGCCTCGAGCACCCCGTAGACCTAACCTAGATCTAGTCGCCAACATGAGGCGATTTTCAGCCCTAAGTCCTACCCCAGACCTAGTCGCCAACACGAGGCGATTTCACTACCATTTACAAAGAAAGATAAATAAAATAATAAAAACTTCCCTTAAGATGAACTTCTGAATATGGAGGCGAAGATCCGCTGTAGAATCAGCGTTTGTCGAAGCGGACTTCGTTTGGCTTCGGCGTGATGGAATCCTCCTTCAGAAGTTGGCAGAGCTTCACCGGGACCTCAAATTTCGGCCAAGATAGGCCTCTGGAATTCTAGTACTCTCTCTCTGAGGTGTATGCAATTGATGTACGAAAACAAGAGGAGAGGGGGTCCTTTTATAGCCCAAGCGCTACCGCCGGCGCTAACGCTACTGCCGGCGCTAGCCCGGATTAAGAAACAATTTGCGCGGAAGAATCTCCCATCCGCGGCAACATTGCTCCATGCCTCTTGTGCTCCATGCTACCGCCAGCGCTAGTAGCTACCGCCGGCGCTATCCCTGATTAAGAAACTTCTTGCGCGGCAGGATATCCAATCCGCGGCAATGAGGCTTTCATTCCTTCTGTTTTCACCGATACCGCCGGCGTTATCCGCTACCGCCAGGCATTAGCGCCTTCCATAACAGCTCCCGAAAATGCACTCATCATCGCTAGCGCCCGGCGCTAGTTGCTACCGCCGGCGCTAGTGAGGCTCTTCGAATTTTGGCCTCAATTTTGGGGGCAGTCATCATGTGTACTCCTTGAGTCATGTGGACTATGCTAACCTACACACTTGAACACACAAGATCAAATACACATAGGATTTGTTATTCTCAAACCTAGGAGATGTGGAAGACCATGTTCCAACAGCATGGAGGAGGAGAATGAGGAATGGGTGCCAAATGACACCCCCCCCCCCTTCCCTTCCCCAACCTCTGCTCTGAGCTGGATAATCAATTGCCACTAGTTTGGGATAGAGAGAGTGAGCAATTCACTGGCTAAGAGTGGCAGAAAGGAGCTGTCAGAGACCTCCTTCATGGCTTGAGGCCATATACTCCCCCTCATTTCTCCATTCCACAATCTTCAGAACCCTCCAAGCAATCGATCCGCCCCTTCTGTAAGTGAATTCGAGCTCAGGAGCACAGGAAAGCCATGGAACCAAAAAGCTCTAGTCCAGCAATGGCGACCCGCTCATCCACCGGGAATACATCCCGAGGGTAGGAAAGTTCCTTTTCACCTCAACTTGTGCTAGAGTTCTACATCTCACTTTTTCAAAACTAGCTAAACCATGATGTGATCACCATTGATTTCTTTTATATTCCTTGATCAAAAAAGAAAGGTGCCAGAGGCCACCTCCGGCCACCCCAGGAAAAATGGACATCACCAATCGAAAGCCCTATGCCGATTGGTGGTGGTGGTGGGAGGATTTCGCCGGAAACCTCCTGGAGCCACCGAAAATTGGCCTGTAAGATGGCCCAGGGAGATTGAATATCATCCCTTGATCCATCGGGGATGATGAAGATGCATCGTTGGATCTCGACAAATCTAATAGTCGCAGCCTGTTATTATTATTAATATTGAATTTGAATTTCTGTCACTTTTGAACAGAATTTTGTTAAATTTATTTAGGGCCCTTAGAGGTCTCTACAAAAATTTCACCCTGAATGAAAATTATAGGTTATGGTCTTACATAAATTTAGAAATTTGTTTGAGGAGATTTGGTGCACTGTAGCCCTCTGAGAACTCATTTTGGTGAGACATATACATATGGGCCCCTAGATCTTTAAAAATTATTTTAGAGACATAATTAACAACTCTAAATGACTTGAAATTTGGGGCATGGGGCATGCATGAATCATGCCATAATGTACCCTCTGCCAAAAATTAGGAATTTTTGGAAACATTTTTTATATTGTTTTGTACAAAATTTCATTTTTCTTGTATAACCTAGATCTCGGGATAAATGGTCCAAATACACTCAAATTTTCTCTAGATGGTAGATTAGGGTAAATATAGTATATGGTAGAAATTTCAAGCTATTTGGACCACAACATGTTGGCCTAACCCACTTCCATGTTGTGTCAAGGTTAAGGTGTGGGGGTGCATATAGCCTAAATGGTTATTAGTTGGCCCTAGCTCTTTTTACTCAGTGTTAGTCTCTGAAAATTTAGCCACACCTCTATGATGATATAATATATCACCTAACAAAAATTTGGAATTTTTGGTGCACACTTTTCTAAGATTTTTGTAGGAATACAATAAATCATGCATGGTGTATAATGTAGGGTATTTTAACTCAAATCACTACAAATCTCATTTGAGAGGTTGGTTATGTGTATATTAGCAATAGGTAAAAATTTGGGCTCAATTGGATCCTTGCACATGAGTAGATTTATTGTTAAATTAGTCTTAGTAAACCTTCATTTTTGGTCAGACTAAATGTTGATTTCGGCCCTAGTAAAATTGATATTTTGTACACTAATTTTGAGGACCTTAGAGGACCTAAAATGAAAAGTTGGCAGAGAAAACTTTTGCAGGTCCTTGTGTCTACAATCTGTAGAAAGTGTGATCACAGCATTTGGAGCACTACAACTCTCTGTAGGATAGATTTAGTAAGGTCAGACATAGTGAAGGACATACCTCAAATGTGAATAACTTCGGTTTACTAATTGATATGAGGCTAAAAGTTTAGCCATGTGTGAATGTACCCTAGATCTACTACGAGACCAAAATTCATAATTTTGGGGGCACATTTTTCTAAGGTTTTATTAGAAATTTAATAAACCACATATGGTGTATAATATGGTGATTTGGGCTCAAATCACTCCAAATCTCCTTTGGGAGGTTGGTCATGTGCATAATAGGCTCTGGTTAAAATTTTAGGTCATTTGGACCTCTGCATGTTAATTGTTTCACATGCAAGTGCATGGGAATTGGGGTGCATATAGCATGACCATGGAATAATAGAGTTTACATGAGAGTGTGAGGGTTTTCCCTCAGTCAACTTTCATGAAATTTAAATCATGCACTTAGGATCATAATAGAATACTCTATAGTGAAAATCATCAACATTTGGGTTAGTTTCCCTAAGAAAGTTGACTTCAAATGATTTGGTCACATAAACCCCAAGTGAGTAAATATAAGGCCAAAGCCCACGGAAATATAGTGAAACTTTGTACTTAGACTTTTCATACCAGTAGGAAGCTTTGAGAATTTTATTAGAATTAATTATTGAGTACATGACATGCTTCCTTCACATAGTACAAATTGAGTTTGTAGCTTGATAAATTCTTAACCTGAAATATACTTTCAAGATTGTTATAGAATTTTATATGTAGACTTTTCATATCAGTAGGAAGCTCTGAGAATTTTATTAGAATTAACCATTGTGTATTTGGCATGCTTCCTTCACAAAGTACAAATTGGGTTCATAACTTGAGAAATTCATAACATGAAATGTAGTTGCTGAAATATTGTGAAACTCTGTACTTAGACTTTTCATACTAGTAGCAAGCTTTGAGAATTTTATTAGAATTACTTATTGAGTACATGACATGCTTCCTTCACATAGTACAAATTGAGTTTGTAACTTGAGAAATTCATAACCTGAAATATACTTGCTGGATTGTTATAGAATTTTCTATGTAGACTATTCGTATCAGTAGGAAGCTTTAAGAATTTTATTAGAATTAACCATTGAATATTTGTCATGCTTGCATCACAAAGTACAAATTGGGTTTATAACTTGAGAAATACATAACATGAGATATAGTTGCTAAAATGTTGTGAAACTCTGTACATAGACTTTTCATACCAGTAGGAAGCTTTCAAAATTTTATTAGAATTAATTATTGAGTACATGACATTCTTCCTTCACATTGTACAAATTGAGTTTGTAACTTGAGAAGTTCATAACATGCTGATAGGATCGGTGGACCACATTATTATAGGAGCACCAGGTATTCAAGACCCTCAACAGGAGAGAGGTACATGACACGGTGGCTAGGCCTGGACGTGGCCTTTCAGTAGCGGCGGAAAAAGCACCGGTGAGCAACCCTCCTCCGACACCTACTCTTCACATGTACCCTGGGCAGAGCGAGGAGTTATATATTTGTGAGGGTATTAGACCGTGTTAGTGTCTTCAGTGTTTCATCTTTGTCGAGCGAGAGGTTAAGAAAGTGTGATGTACTTGGGCATAAGCCCATTAATTTTTTCGTACTCTTATTATTATTCTTCATACTTTAGTTTATCTCCTGATGGACAACTTAATTTTATATTTAATTATCTAGTGATTTGTTGTAAACATGTGAATTGTTATATATATATATGTATATATATGAATTTTGTGATTATGGTTGGCCTGGATATGATTAGTAGTTGACAGGATCGGCGTATTGTGTCGATGACCATTTGGAGTAATGGTGCCTGGTGATTAAAATTCCGCTTGCATGAAATAAAATCCGAACTAGCAATCCGAGAAGGCAAGTATACCTATCGAACTGTAGTATAGGAACACAAGTGTCGTATTAAAATCTGAGAACCGTTGATTACTTATACTCAAACTAATTACTATTATTTTATCTTAATAATTTTTTGGAAGGTTTTGTCTGCTAAGTTGAAATAAAAGCTGGATAAAAGTACGGCTAAACGATGATTAAGAAATAGCACTCGATCTTGACTTACTTCGGCTTAAGTTGATCAAAATTCAAAAGCAAACTTAAAACTTAATAAAGTAAGGGTAGCTTGACCGTGGGGGTTCCTATAGTTTGAACATGCTTCTCTCGAAGATATGCCCAACTGAGTTTAGGAAAATCCGACCGAACTCTCGTCCCATATTCGAATACCTAAAACTCGCTTTAAGTGGTGAACCCCGCTATTGGGTTTGACTCCAATCCAGGAGATTTACGTCATTCTCTCTCAAGAAACGTGTGTAACTCTCTTTACTCTTAAGTGCTCACTTCAGACTATCGGCCTCTCGGCTAGCCAAGAATGAAAGCAAAGGTGGGGATTATATATCGATAATATAGCTTCACTAAATTTTAATTAAGAGTGAATCTAAGGCCCAACACTTTAGAAAGTGAAAGAAGACTAAAGGATCATAACTTGATCAACTCATCCTCAGATCATCAAGATCGAGTACTATGAGGATTTAGTTACTCATGGTGGAGGGGTAGGAGAGAGAAATGATGAAGATTTTAAGAGAACAAAAACATACAATTTTTATTAAACAAAAGTTCAACTGAGATTACATTTGCATGGAAAGCCAACTAAGCATTAGTAATACACTATGAAAGGAAATTACAAAGGCATTACAACATTCATATGAAAACTAGAAAATGAAATGCATTGAAATAAGAGAGAGAGAGAGAAAGAGAATAAAATAACATGAAAAATCACTGAAAATAGAGTAGTAGCACCAGTTCTCTCTGCCAAAAACTGAATGGGAAAATCTTGGAGGTCATTTCACTTTATAGAAATTTTTCTGCCTCGGTCACGCCCTCAGTCACGCCCGTGACTAGGGGCGTGACATTGTTTAATCAATTCTGCGGCTTGGATCAGGTTCGGCGCACGATTCTGACGCGATTTGATGGGTCACGCCCTAGGTCACGCCCGTGACTGAGGGCGTGACCATTTCGGTGGTTAGTCCGGTCATGGGCGCTGGCGGCTGGCTGACGTGGCAGTCACGGGCGTGACTGGAAGCACGCCCGTGTAACAGTGGCGTGACCAATTCGGTGGTCAGCTAGTCAAATCTGAGCTGTTCACGGGCTGGTCACGGGCGTGACTTGCGTGTCACGGGCGTGACTGGTGTGTCACGGGCGTGACTTGTGTGTCACGGCCGTGTACTTTGGGCGTGTCTGACCAGATCTTCTGAATTATGGTGGCAGCAACTTAACTGGAAACAGCAACTTACACGCCCTAGGTCACGGGCGTGACCTAGGGCGTGACTTAGGAAATTTTGCATTTTTGACCTGAAAATTCAGAAAACTTAAGTTAGCACTAAAAATAGGAAAATGAACCAAAATTGCATTTAAGTAAACAACAATAACAAAAAGTAAGAGTAAATAACCTAAAAATAACCTATTTAAACTAACTAGATTTAGCATTATCAAATTCCCCCAAGCATACACTTTGCTTGTCCCCAAGCAAAGAAATATGCCTAGCTAATAAAACAAAATGACTAATCAAAAAGATTTAATTATGCTAAACACGAGTACCTTGCGAAATTCCAAGTAGGGAGAATAGTGAAACGGAAACCTAAAATAAGTATTTTATTTAAGCTTAATTTTTATACCCTTTACTAACAAAAATTAATCATCCAAAATTTTAAATAAAAAGTTTTAAAATAAAATTGAGCAAAGTAACAAGTGAGATAGTGCATTGAATTGTTACTAAACCCTAAGAGACAAATTATAATTATATCATTCTAAGAATAGGGATCTAAATTCATACCCAAGACTTAACTATTCAACTTTTCTTCTTTACTTAGCTAAAGCAAATTTAGGAGCATGAATCAAGAGGACTTTATTAGGACCGAAATGTTTGGTTTAGGCATATGATTTGGAATGGAAATCGAAGATAAAAGTGATTGCTATAATCACACTAAACCATAAACATGAGTTTTATAAAATTTTCGATATGAATGATAAGAGGCAATCCTTCATTATAAGCATATAGCATATTTTCTTTCTTTCTCTTTCATAGCCATTTTTTTATTTATTTTGAAATTTTGGCAAAGATAACTAATACAAATATGCTTAATGTTGACGCCAGGAAAATCCTGACCTCAAGATTCGGATCAATGCAGCCCGAGGTTACTGATCCTGCGGTCCAACTCCACGGCTCTGATAGCTAAAATAGGAGAGAGAAAATGACTAAGCACACCCCAGGTGCTCCAGCAGGGAGGTCCCACCACATACCCGGAAGTTTGGGAGAAACTTCCCCTCCGCAACCAAAAGCTGGGCGAGGTACTAGACGGGCATGGATTTGGCGAGTATCCAACTTGGGGGGACCTCGACCACTTCCCTAAGTGCCATTTCTAGTACCCCTGGGGGTCTATTTATAGAGAAATCCTAGGGGGGGGGGGGGGGGGGGTACAGGCGAGTATATTGCCTCTGCTCGCGAGTTACAAGGGCTACTCGCCCATACTCATGAGATACTCGCCCATACTCGCGAGATACTCGCCCATACTCGCGAGATACTCGCCCAAGCTCGCCTCTGCTCGCCCCTTGCTCGCCATACTCGCCCCTTGCTCGCCATACTCGCCCCTTGCTCGCCATACTCGCCCCTTGCTTGCCATACTCGCCCCTTGCTCGCCATACTCGCCCCTTGCTCGCCATACTCGCCCCTTGCTCGCCATACTCGCCCCTTGCTCGCCATACTCGCCCCTTGCTCGCCATACTCGCCCCTTGCTCGCCCAGCTCGCCTCTTGCTCCTGCTGGCTGAGTTGCCTTGTGTCTTGGACTGCCGGCTCCTGTGCTGACCCTTTGACCTTGACTTCAGCCTACGTGGCTTTGAATGGGCCTTCCTCGGAGAATGAGGGTTGTACACAATCCCCGCTCTTTGCGAGTAACGTAGTTGCTCGGAAAGAATCATCTAACCCTTATTCGACGAGCTGTCTTTCTGGCGAGAAAAGGTCGACACCTCACATAAGCCGAGCTCAACAGGAGGCGGATACAAGGTCGACACCTTCTAGGAGCCGAGCTCAACTAGAGGTGGAGAGAAGGTCGACACCTCGCAGGAGCCGAGCTCAACTGGAAGCGGATACAAGGTCGACACCTTCTAGGAGCCGAGCTCAACTAGAGGTGGAGAGAAGGTCGACACCTCGCAGGAGCCGAGTTCAACTGGAAGTGGAGACAAGGTCGACACCTCGCAGGAGCCGAGCTCAACTGGAAGCGGATACAAGGTCGACACCTTCTAGGAGCCGAACTCAACTAGAGGTGGATACAAGGTCGACACCTTCTAGGAGCCGAGCTCAACTAGAGGTGGATACAAGGTCGACACCTTCTAGGAGCCGAGCTCAACTAGAGGTGGAGAGAAGGTCGACACCTCGCAGGAGCCGAGTTCAACTGGAAGTGGAGACAAGGTCGACACCTCGCAGGAGCCGAGCTCAACTGGAAGCGGATACAAGGTCGACACCTTCTAGGAGCCGAGCTCAACTAGAGGCGGAAAGAAGGTCGACACCTTCTAGGAGCCGAGCTCAACTAGAGGTGGATACAAGGTCGACACCTTCTAGGAGCCGGGCTCAACTAGAGGTGGAGAGAAGGTCGACACCTCGCAGGAGCCGAGTTCAACTGGAAGTGGAGACAAGGTCGACACCTCGCAGGAGCCGAGCTCAACTGGAAGCGGATACAAGGTCGACACCTTCTAGGAGCCGAGCTCAACTAGAGGCGGAAAGAAGGTCGACACCTTCTAGGAGCCGAGCTCAACTAGAGGTGGAGAGAAGGTCGACACCTCGCAGGAGCCGAGTTCAACTGGAAGTGGAGACAAGGTCGACACCTCGCAGGAGCCGAGCTCAACTGGAAGCGGATACAAGGTCGACACCTTCTAGGAGCCGAGCTCAACTAGAAGCGGATACAAGGTCGACACCTTCTAGGAGCCGAGCTCAACTAGAGGCGGAAAGAAGGTCGACACCTTCTAGGAGCCGAGCTCAACTAGAGGTGGAGAGAAGGTCGACACCTTCTAGGAGCCGAGCTCAACTAGAGGTGGATACAAGGTCGACACCTCGCAGGAGCCGAGCTCAACTGGAAGTGGATACAAGGTCGACACCTTCTAGGAGCCGAGCTCAACTAGAGGCGGAAAGAAGGTCGACACCTTCTAGGAGCCGAGCTCAACTAGAGGTGGATACAAGGTCGACACCTTCTAGGAGCCGAGCTTAACTAGAGGTGGATACAAGGTCGACACCTTCTAGGAGCCGAGCTCAACTAGAAGTGGATACAAGGTCGACACCTTCTAGGAGCCGAGCTCAACTAGAGGTGGATACAAGGTCGACACCTTCTAGGAGCCGAGCTCAACTAGAGGTGGATACAAGGTCGACACCTTCTAGGAGCTGAGCTCAACTAGAGGTGGAGAGAAGGTCGACACCATCTAGGAGCCGAGCTCAACTAGAGGTGGATACAAGGTCGACACCTTCTAGGAGCCGAGCTCAACTAGAGGTGGAGAGAAGGTCGACACCTTGCAGGAGCCGAGTTCAACTGGAAGTGGAGACAAGGTCGACACCTCGCAGGAGTCGAGCTCAACTGGAAGCGGATACAAGGTCGACACCTTCTAGGAGCCGAGCTCAACTAGAGGCGGAAAGAAGGTCGACACCTTCTAGGAGCCGAGCTCAACTAGAGGTGGAGAGAAGGTCGACACCTCGCAGGAGCCGAGTTCAACTGGAAGTGGAGACAAGGTCGACACCTCGCAGGAGCCGAGCTCAACTGGAAGCGGATACAAGGTCGACACCTTCTAGGAGCCGAGCTCAACTAGAAGCGGATACAAGGTCGACACCTTCTAGGAGCCGAGCTCAACTAGAGGCGGAAAGAAGGTCGACACCTTCTAGGAGCCGAGCTCAACTAGAGGTGGAGAGAAGGTCGACACCTTCTAGGAGCCGAGCTCAACTAGAGGTGGATACAAGGTCGACACCTCGCAGGAGCCGAGCTCAACTGGAAGCGGATACAAGGTCGACACCTTCTAGGAGCCGAGCTCAACTAGAGGCGGAAAGAAGGTCGACACCTTCTAGGAGCCGAGCTCAACTAGAGGTGGATACAAGGTCGACACCTTCTAGGAGCCGAGCTCAACTAGAGGTGGATACAAGGTCGACACCTTCTAGGAGCCGAGCTCAACTAGAGGTGGATACAAGGTCGACACCTTCTAGGAGCTGAGCTCAACTAGAGGTGGATACAAGGTCGACACCTTCTAGGAGCCGAGCTCAACTAGAGGTGGATACAAGGTCGACACCTTCTAGGAGCCGAGCTCAACTAGAGGTGGAGAGAAGGTCGACACCTTCTAGGAGCCGAGCTCAACTAGAGGTGGATACAAGGTCGACACCTTCTAGGAGCCGAGCTCAACTAGAGGTGGAGAGAAGGTCGACACCTCGCAGGAGCCGAGTTCAACTGGAAGTGGAGACAAGGTCGACACCTCGCAGGAGCCGAGCTCAACTGGAAGCGGATACAAGGTCGACACCTTCTAGGAGCCGAGCTCAACTAGAGGCGGAAAGAAGGTCGACACCTTCTAGGAGCCGAGCTCAACTAGAGGCGGAAAGAAGGTCGACACCTTCTAGGAGCCGAGCTCAACTAGAGGTGGAGAGGTCCAAGGGGACAAACCATCCCGAGCCCTCCATCCTATTGCGTTTGCTAAATGCTGATCAGTCAAATCGATCATCTCTTCGTCAAGCTGGGGGGTTGGCATCCAGACTCTCCTCTGATAACCTCTCCAGCCGAATGGGAAGTGCAGTTGGGGGGTAACTCGGCCAACGTGCAAGGGGGGAGCTGATCTCGACCGTCAATGCAGAGGCTTGGTCTTAGGAGGACTCTCTCCCGAGGCGCTATCCCACCACCCGACTTGGGTTTTTACGAGAGTCGAGTTGGAGACCTATCCCCCAATCGGTCACCAGGTTGCAGAAGAGTCTTCATACTATCACTCAACAATCAGAGGGGATTAACCGCACCAACCCATTTGATTGGAATAAAATACAAGAGATATTAGGCTTTGTCGCAAGAGGTCAAATGACACCTTTATACAAGGGTCCCTCAGTCAGGTAAATCGATCATCGCTTCGACGAGTTGGGAGGTCGGCGTCCAGACTTTCTCCTGATAATCTCACCAGTCGGATGAGAAATGCAGTCGGTGGGAACCGCGGCCAACGTGCAAGGGGGGAGCTGATCTCGACCGTCAGTGCAGAGGCTTGGTATTAGGAGAACGCACTACCGAGGCACCGTCCCATCATCCATTCTGGGTTTTACGAGAATCAAGTCGGAGGCTCGTTTCCCAACCTGTCGTGGAGATCGGTTTTACCTACTTCAAAAAGCTCTTGCCAGAAGAGAAAAACAACTCTCGCGGCCATGTTTCAGGGGGCGAGGAATTTTTAATTAAATGGAATAAACACAAGGAGGGGGAGAATAGACCTTCCCGCTCAGGGATAGAACCTTTTCAGGTCATTGCCGCTCCAGGTATTCCCAAGCGATTCCCCTTCATGATTCTACAGGCGGTCTCTGCCAGTCTCGAATGCCTATTGAACGATGAAAGATCCCTCCTATTTCAGTTCGAGCTTCTCGATGACAAGTGATCTCCCTGTTGAGCCTTTTGGTACTTCTGAGCAGTTCTTCATCTCATAGAACACACCATGAAGGGGACTGACAGTCGGGGAGGTTCCAAAGGAACACACCACCACGAGGTCTCCATCCTACTTGGGTGTTGCTGAAGGATGACGTCAAGTAGGGACTGACAGTCAGGGAGGTTCCAAAAGAACACACCATCCCGAGGTCTCCATCCTACTTGGGTGTTGAATGCCGACCAAACCTGTTTCCTTATGAGTAAGACCCCTCATGGATCATAGCCGACGGAAGGAGATCATCGGGAGTAAGGAGCTTGCAGAATACCAAGCTTGGAGACGTCATGAGTAAGCAGTCTCATGGAACATAAGCCCTTGATGAAGATCATCGCGAGTATGAGCTCGCGGAACACCAGCTTTGAGACGTCACGAGTCAGCATCCTTGTGGAATGTAAGCCCTTGATGAAGATCATCGCGAGTAGGAACTCGCGGAACATCAGCTTTGAGACGTCACGAGTCAGCATCCTCGTGGAATGTAAGCCCTTGATGAAGATCATCGCGAGTAGGAACTCGCGGAACATCAGCTTTGAGACGTCACGAGTCAGCATCCTCGTGGAATATACGCCCTTGATGAAGATCATCGCGAGTAGGAGGTCACTGAATCCTAGCTTTGAAAATCACCGCGACTAGGAGCTCGCCGAGCATCAACTTGGAGGCCTCGCGAGTAGCTTTATGTGCTTTCCCTTGGTGGCGAACTCGTCATGAATCATCCTGTTTGTTAGTCAGACAAAAGCACTCACGGGCTTTACCAAAGCATCCGTCAGTATGATCATGTGTGGAAATCATTGACATTGAAGAAGGAGGAAACTGAGGGGAGTAGTGTCCCTTTTTACATAAGACCCCCTACGCAGAGGGTTCTCACAACCTTGCGAGTAGAGAACTCACCCTCGCGAGTAGAGAACTCGCTTATGGGCGAGTATAGAAGAATCTTGCTCGCCTGCATGAAGTCACCTCATTTGATGCTGCTCGCCTATGGGCGAGTAAGGAAGAAGCTCGCCTATGGGCGAGTATTGAAGGAGCTCGCCTGCCTGCACGAAGTCGCCTATGCCGAGTAACAAGGAAGCTCGCCTATAGGCGAGTAGGGATGGCGAGTAAGGAAGGATCTCGCCACTACCCAGGAAGCTCGCCTCTCTTCCGAGTAAAGTCGCTGGTCTGAACTTATCTCTGGATCTCGCCTGTAGGAACTCGCCTATGGCGAGTAGGGATCTCGCCATCTGGAACTCGGCTCTGGATCTCGCCATCTGGAACTCGCCTATGGCGAGTAGGGATCTCGCCATCTCTGGAACTCGCCTATGGCGAGTAGGGATCTCGCCATCTGGAACTCGCCTTCAGGATGTCGCCTCTGGAACTCGCCCAACTTGTCGAATGCTCGCGAGTTGCTGCCTTTGGCCTCCATCTCGCCACTTTAAGCCATGAAGCCTTCTCGCAAAAATTTCTTCCTCCGACTACGATCCACGCTCACCGCACCAAAGTGTTGACGCCAGGAAAATCCTGACCTCAAGATTCGGATCAATGCAGCCCGAGGTTACTGATCCTGCGGTCCAACTCCACGGCTCTGATAGCTAAAATAGGAGAGAGAAAATGACTAAGCACACCCCAGGTGCTCCAGCAGGGAGGTCCCACCACATACCCGGAAGTTTGGGAGAAACTTCCCCTCCGCAACCAAAAGCTGGGCGAGGTACTAGACGGGCATGGATTTGGCGAGTATCCAACTTGGGGGGACCTCGACCACTTCCCTAAGTGCCATTTCTAGTACCCCTGGGGGTCTATTTATTGAGAAATCCTAGGGGGGGGGGGGTACAGGCGAGTATATTGCCTCTGCTCGCGAGTTACAAGGGCTACTCGCCCATACTCGTGAGATACTCGCCCATACTCGCGAGATACTCGCCCATACTCGCGAGATACTCGCCCAAGCTCGCCTCTGCTCGCCCCTTGCTCGCCAAACTCGCCCCTTGCTCGCCATACTCGCCCCTTGCTCGCCATACTCGCCCCTTGCTTGCCATACTCGCCCCTTGCTCGCCATACTCGCCCCTTGCTCGCCATACTCGCCCCTTGCTCGCCATACTCGCCCCTTGCTCGCCCAGCTCGCCTCTTGCTCCTGCTGGCTGAGTTGCCTTGTGTCTTGGACTACCGGCTCCTGTGTTGACCCTTTGACCTTGACTTCAGCCTACGTGGCTTTGAATGGGCCTACCTCGGAGAATGAGGGTTGTACACTTAAAATATCTTCTTTTTGAGCAAATTCTTTTCTTTGAAGCTCTCCATGCAATAAACCAATCACACTCTTTTAGAAATTTAAATAAAACTCAAAGTGTTAGTGTGATTCAAATAGGTTTGGAAATTTTGGCTTTGGTGAAAAATTTGATAAGTGGAGGTGACAATAAAACATGGGAAAAGGCTCAAAAGAGGCTATCAAAGGGTTTCTTTTTAAGGGTTGGCATGAAGGCTCAAACTTACAAAAAATGGCCTAAATCATTTTCATTGCTCTCTAAATTTATTTAAAGCATGAGTTTTGAAGGATTTCAAAAAGTAAGCCCTAAATATTAAATAAAGACTAATGAACTTATCCTGAAAATAAGAATAATAAGCGTCTAGGATTATTCACATTTACTACACAAATCAAAAGTTAACCTTGCAAAATATATCTAAAAATGAAGAGGAAAATAGTGGATGAAGAATTTTTACGAAAGTAAAGAAGATAAAAGAGAAAACGATAAGGAAAGTACAAGATTTTAGAAAAAACTTTTCACATTAACATGCTACCTAGAATTAGAACACTACATGAGTCAACAATTTACTTGTGAAACATAATTAAAAAGTAAGATTAGAAATTTTGAAATTAACTAAGGCTATATAAAATATTTTGGGAAAAACAAAACATAAAACAAGGGGTACTATCGATTTTACCAAAATCTAATTTAGACTACTAAAAAAAAAAAAAAGAAGACATTCTCCCCCAAGCTTACGATAGACATTGTCCTCAATGGAAAAGGAGAGTGAAGGAAGGGGTAACTAAGAAAAGAAATTAAAACTGAAAAACTGAAACAGGCACTTCCCTGGATTTATGGGCTTGAAAGGATGTGTGATGCCGCTCCCCCTTGTTGGTGCTTTGAATCTTCATGAAATATCATCTTTAATTTTTCTTGAAACCAGCAATGTTGAATCAGGTGATCGCCGAAGTTGAGAGTATCGGAGCCGCCCAGGGCCAAAGAAAAATTAAAACAACAAATTTTAAAAACCTTGGGTTGCCTCCCAAGAGCGCCCTCTGTTTAATGTCGTTTGAGCTCGACTAAAAGAATATAGTTCAAAAGTTAATCCAAATTATTACAGTCCAGACAAAAGAAGTTTTTCACTGTCCATGTCAACATTGTCACCAGAAAAATAAAGTTTTAGAGGCTGCCCATTAACCTTGAAATCACCCTTATCTGGGTGTGATATCAAAACAGTTCCATACGGATAAGCTTCCTTTACATTAAAAGGACCTGACCATCTAGATTTTAACTTTCCAGGAAATAAACGTAGACGAGAATTATAAAGTAATACTTGGTCGCCTGGTTTAAATGTTTTCGGGTGCCTTAAATTTTTATCGTGAAAGCATTTCGTTCGTTCCTTATATAATTTATTATTTTCATACGCATTGGAGCGCCACTCATCGAGTTCGTTGAGTTGGAATTTTCGAAGATCGGCGGTGGAGTGGGGATCAAAATTTAAAAATTTAAGGGAACAAAAAGCACGATGCTCTAATTCGACCGATAAATGGCACGATTTCCCATATACTAACCGATACGGTGTACAACCGATGGCGGTCTTGTACGCTGTTCGGTAAGCCCATAGAGCATCGTCTAATTTATGTGACCAGTCCTTACGTGAGGTGGAAACCGTTTTTTCTAAAATACGTTTGATTTCTCTATTCACTACCTCGACCTGGCCATTAGTTTGGGGGTGGTAAGCAGTTGAAAGCTTATTTGTAACACCATATTTTAAAAGTGTTTTTGCAAATTGTGCGTTACAAAAGTGCGAACCCCTATCGCTAACGATGGCCCTAGGAGTACCGAATCGAGAAAATAATTTTTTTAAGAAAATAATAACGGCTCGGGAGTCATTGGTAGGAAGAGCTTGGGCCTCTGCACATCGAGACACGTAGTCTACCACAACTAAAATGTATTTATTACCATGGCTAGAAGGAAGAGGACCTACAAAATCAATTCCCCAAAGGTCGAAAACTTCGCACTCGAGGAAATAATTTTGCAATATTTCATTTTTATTTGAGATATTTCCGGCCCGTTGGCAGCTATCGCACCGTCTCACAAAAGATTGGGCATCTTTAAAAAGGCTAGGCCAATAAAAGCCTGCACTTAGCACTTTTTGAGCGGTCCGATTGGCTTGATAGTGCCCACCAGTTGGTCCTTCGTGTAAGTGTTTGAAAATATTTTGTCCTTCTTCGAAAGAAACACATCTCCTTACCACTTGGTCTGCACAAACTCGAAACTGATACGGGTCCTCCCAAAAATAATTCTTCAGGTCAGAAAAGAATTTCTTCTTTTGCTGATAGGAAAATTCTTTTGGGAGGGCTCGAGCTACTAAGTAGTTGGCAAAGTTTGCAAACCAAGGAGAAGGAGTAGTGTTGATTGATAATAACTTCTCGTCGGGAAAATAATGATTAAAAGTTTGTTCATTTAAATCGTCAATAAACGGGTTATCTAATCGTGAAAGATGGTCCGCGGCCAAATTCTCAGCCCCCTTTTTATCTCGGATTTCCAAGTCGAACTCCTGGAGGATTAAGACCCAGCGAAGTAAGCGTGGTTTGGCATCCGGTTTAGAAAGTAAATATTTGAGGGCCGAGTGGTCCGTAAAAATAATAATTTTTGAAAGCGTAATATAAGGTCGAAATTTGTCGAATGCAAAAATAACTGCTAATAATTCTTTCTCCGTTGTGGTATAGTTCTCTTGCGCGGATGTAAGTGTTTTACTTGCGTAGAAAATAGGGTGGAAGTTTTTAGATATACGTTGTCCTAAAACGGCTCCCACCGCAAAGCTACTTGCATCGCACATGATTTCGAATGGAAGGTCCCAGATTGGAGCTATCATAATTGGCGCATTTATTAGCTTATTTTTGATTAATTGAAAAGCAGATAAGCAGGTATCATCAAAAATAAATGGAGTGTCTTTTTCTAAAAGATGAGTGAGGGGTTTGGTAATTTTCGAAAAATCTTTTATAAATCGCCGGTAAAAACCGGCATGTCCTAGAAAGCTTCTTATGGCCTTAACGTTGGTTGGCGGTGGCAGTTTTTCGATCACTTCTATTTTTGCTTCATCGACCTCAATTCCTCTTGCTGATATCTTATGACCTAAAACCAATCCCTCCCGTACCATGAAATGGCATTTTTCCCAGTTCAGGGCGAGATTGGTCTCCTCACACCGTTTTAACACTTTTTCTAAATTTTCTAAACAAAAATCGAAGGAATCACCAAACACGGAAAAGTCATCCATAAATACCTCCATAATACTTTCTACGTACTTGTCGAAAATGGCCAACATACACCGTTGAAATGTTGTCGGCGCATTACATAAGCCAAACGGCATTCTTCGATAGGCGAAGGTGCCGAAAGGACAAGTAAACGTCGTTTTCTCCTGGTCTTCGGGCGAGATGGGAATTTGGAAGTAGCCCGAGAGACCATCGAGAAAACAATAAAAGCTATGGCCAGATAATCGTTCTAAGATTTGATCGATGAATGGCAAGGGGAAATGGTCCTTGCGGGTGGCGTCGTTCAATTTGCGATAATCAATACACATACGCCACCCAGTCACCGTCCGTGTTGGGATTAAGTCATTATTGTCATTTAACACTACCGTGATCCCTCCCTTTTTAGGAACTACTTGAACGGGGCTTACCCATTTGCTATCTAAAATTGGATAGATAATTCCTGCGTCTAATAATTTCACGACCTCACCCTTTACTACTTCTTTCATGTTTGGGTTTAATCGGCGTTGAGGTTGAATAGAATTATGTGAATTATCTTCCATTAGAATTTTGTGCATGCAGAAAGATGGACTTATGCCCTTAATATCAGAAATCTGCCAAGCAATTGTTTGGCGGTGCTTTTGTAAAACTTTTAGCAATTTGGCATTTTCAGATCCACTTAAATGGGCCGACACTATTACTGGTAACTTAGAGTCTTTTTCTAAAAATTCATATTTTAAATGATTGGGTAGTTCTTTAAGTTCTAATGTGGGAGGTTCCTCGTATGAAGATTTGAAAGACTTTTCTTTTTCAAAAGTAATTTCTTCAAAAATTTTTGATTTAATTTGAAAATTTGAGGGGGCGGGAGCAATGGCCATTTTCATTTCTTGTAATATTTCAGTGGAGGTGTTTGAAGATGAACAAAAAGAAGAAGAACCATTTTCAGAAATACAAAAAGAAGGGTCTTCACTTAACACATCTAAGAAAAAACTTGAATCGTCATTTTCTAGGGTATTTTTCATAGAGGGTGTTATGGAGAAGGTTACTTCATCATCTCCAACTCGGAGGAATAGCTTACCATTACTCACATCAATGATAGCACGGGAGGTGGCAAGGAAGGGGCGGCCAAGGATTAGGGGAACCTCGACATCCTCTTCAATGTCCAAAATGACAAAATCCACCGGGAAGATGAATTTGTCTACCTTTACGAGCACGTCCTCCACAATTCCCAGCGGATATTTATCATCCTATCTGCTAGTTGTATACTCATATGTGTGGGGCTAAGGGTGCCCACTCCTAACTTCTTAAACAAGGAGAATGGCATTAAGTTGATGCTTGCTCCTAAGTCGGCCAACGCGTTCTTTACAAATAGATCACCAAAGAGGCACAGGATAGAAAAACTACCCTGATCGTTAGCCTTTTTCGGTAATTTATTTGTTAGGACGGCGGAAAACTCAGCATTTAAAGTTACGTGCGATAGATTTTCTAGCTTTTTCTTATTAGTTAGAAGAACCTTCAGGTACTTAGCGTACTTGGGCATTTGTGATATCGCTTCATGGAAGGGCAAATTGATGTGTATTTGCTTAAACATTTCCAGGAAGCGATGATATTGATCATCTAATTTTTCCTTGTTGAGTTGAGAAGGATAAGGCGGGGCGGGGTTGTTTTTGAAAATATGAGGTGGAGTGATAAAATCTATTTGAGTGAGTGGTTTTTTTAAAATAGGGGCGGATCTTGCCTCGGGCTCTTCGCTAACCGGACCGGATACTTGCTTCCCACTCCGAAGAGTTACAGCTTTCGCTTGCTCTCTCGGGTTGGGCTCGGTGTTAGCGGGAAGAGTCCCAGGCGGTCGCTCGGATATTATTTTGGCGAGCTGCCCGATTTGGTTTTCTAGATTTTTAACAGATCCGGCTAAGTTCCGGACGGTTGCTTCGTTCGTACTTATATATTTTGAAAACATCTCCTCCAAAGATGGAGGTTTTTGAAAGTTAACAGGGGGTGGGGGTGGTGTAAATTCATTTTGTAGAGGCGGGAGAGTTGTGTTTGCAGGATTACTCCAAGAAAAGTTCGGGTGATTACGCAGCGCAGGATTATAATTATTCGGTAATTGAAAACCAGGTGCATGAAAATTAGAAGCAGAATAATTATTATAACCATTTCTATTGCCTACGTAATCAGCTTGTTCGGAGGTGGCTTTTGCGAATTCCCAAACCTGAGGTGCGGAAGGAGCATTCATTTCAGATATCTTTTTGCTAAGCATTTCCACTTGTAGTGCCAGCTGGGAGACGTTATCCACTTCGTACATACCTGCAGGTTTGTTTGGGCGAGATCTTGGGACATTCCACTGATAGGTGTTCATGGCCATATCCTCAAATAGCTCAAGAGCGGCTTCCGGGGTTTTGTTATTTAAGGTACCACCGGAAGCGGCGTCTATCATTTGCTTAGTATGTTGATTTAGCCCATTATAAAACGTCTGCACTTGTAACCATACAGGCAGAGCGTGATGAGGGCAACGTCTTAAGAATTCTTTATACTTTTCCCAGGTATCATATAGCGTTTCAGAATCTATTTGGCAAAAAGAAGAAATATCATTTCTAAGCTTAGCAGTTTTCGCAGGTGGAAAATACTTAGTTAGAAATTTTTCAGTTAACTGGGCCCAAGTGGTGATAGAACCTCTAGGTAGAGTCGACAACCACTGCTTAGCCTTTGTTCTTAAAGAAAATGGGAAGAGTCTTAGCCTAATTGCATCATCCGTAACACCATTTATTTTGAAGGTGTCACAGATTTCAAGGAAGCTAGTAATATGTGCGTTCGGATCTTCATCTTGTAATCCGTCGAACTGCACGTATTGCTGCACCATGTGAATTATGCTGGGCTTTAGTTCGAAATTATTATTATTTATGGCAGGGCGGACTATACTAGTTTCCGTCCCTTCCAGGTTAGGCCTTGCATAATGGGACATAGTCCATTCAGGGGCCGCAACCATGTTGGGGACTTCATTTTGGTTAGGTTCGCCCATATTAACAACCGACTCCGAATCCTCAGCCAGTTCTTGGAATGTAGGATCTTGAACTTGCGATTTTCTCCGAAGAGTACACTCAAGTTCTTGGTCCAAGTCTACAAGTTCTGATGGATTCGCTCGGGTCATAAACTAGAAAGATAGAAGGGAAAATAAGATTGAGAAATTCGAAAAAGAAAATGTCTCTCTTTTTTTTTTGAATTAAATAAGTTTTTCAAGAAAGAGGAGAGAAAAAGAGGTGATAAAAGTAATAGATTCATTCTTTCAAAATATCAACAAAATGTGAGTCCCCGGCAACAGTGCCAAAAACTTGGTGATTAAAATTCCGCTTGCACGAAATAAAATCCGAACTAGCAATCCGAGAAGGCAAGTATACCTATCGAACTGTAGTATAGGAACACAAGTGTCGTATTAAAATCCGAGAACCGTTGATTACTTATACTCAAACGAATTACTATTATTTTATCTTAATAATTTTTTGGAAGGTTTTGTCTGCTAAGTTGAAATAAAAGCTGGATAAAAGTACGGCTAAACGATGATTAAGAAATAGCACTCGATCTTGACTTACTTCGGCTTAAGTTGATCAAAATTCAAAAGCAAACTTAAAACTTAATAAAGTAAGGGTAGCTTGACCGTGGGGGTTTCTATAGTTTGAACATGCTTCTCTCGAAGATATGCCCAACTGAGTTTAGGAAAATCCGACCGAACTCTCGTCCCGTATTCGAATACCTAAAACTCGCTTTAAGTGGTGAACCCCTCTATTGGGTTTGACTCCAATCCAGGAGATTTACATCATTCTCTCTCGAGAAACGTGTGTAACTCTCTTTACTCTTAAGTGCTCACTTCAAACTATCGGCCTCTCGGCTAGCCAAGAATGAAAGCAAAGGTGGGGATTATATATCGATAATATAGCTCCACTAAATTTTAATTAAGAGTGAATCTAAGGCCCAACACTTTAGAAAGTGAAAGAAGACTAAAGGATCATAACTTGATCAACTCATCCTCAGATCATCAAGATCGAGTACTATGAGGATTTAGTTACTCATGGTGGAGGGGTAGGAGAGAGAAATGATGAAGATTTTAAGAGAACAAAAACATACAATTTTTATTAAACAAAAGTTCAACTGAGATTACATTTGCATGGAAAGCCTACTAAGCATTAGTAATACACTATGAAAGGAAATTACAAAGGCAGTACAACATTCATATGAAAACTAGAAAAGGAAATGCATTGAAATAAGAGAGAGAGAGAGAGAGAGAAAGAGAATAAAATAACATGAAAAATCACTGAAAATAGAGTATTAGCACCAGTTCTCTCTGCCAAAAACTGAATGGGGAAAGCTTGGAGGTCATTTCAATTTATAGAAATTTTTCTGCCTCGGTCACGCCCGTGACTAGGGGCCTGACATTGTTTAATCAATTCTGCGGCTTGGATCAGGTTCGGCGCACGATTCTGACGCGATTTGATGGGTCACGCCCTAGGTCACGCCCGTGACTGAGGGCGTGACCATTTCGGTGGTTAGTCCGATCATGGGCGCTGGCGGCTGGCTGACGTGGCAGTCATGGGCGTGACTGGAAGCACGCCCGTGTAACAGTGGCGTGACCAATTTGGTGGTCAGCTGGACGAATCTGAGCTGTTCACGGGCGTGACTTGCGTGTCACGGGCGTGACTGGTGTGTCACGGGCGTGACTTGTGTGTCACGGGCGTGACTTGTGTGTCACGGCCATGTACTTTGGGCGTGTCTGACCAGATCTTCTGAATTATGGTGGCAGCAGCTTAACTGGAAACAGTAACTTACACGCCCTAGGTCACGGGCGTGACCTAGGGCGTGACTTAGGAAATTTTGCATTTTTGACCTGAAAATTCAGAAAACTTAAGTTAGCACTAAAAATTGGAAAATGAACCAAAATTGCATTTAGGTAAACAACAATAAGCAAAAAGTAAGAGTAAATAACAAAAAAATAACCTAATTAAACTAACTAGATTTAGCATTATTAGTGCCACCGCAAGACGGCGGTTCTGGGTGGTAAGACCTGGGAATGAACAAAAAAAGTGGGTCTTACAAACTGGTATCAGCTTAGCCAACTTCAATCTAAAGTAAGGAGTCCACAACACTAGGCAACCCCGCTTGAGCTTAGTTTGAGGACAAACTAGCAGCAAAAGCAATGGTGTGCCCATAGGAAAAATCTTGTTAATTATCCATCAAAATTAGATGTTTAGGCCAACCCTTCTAATTAAACCCTTTTCATTGTAGCATTTGATGAACGTCCCCACCCGGGCGACGAGTTCCCCCATGCAGAATATAGTTCCTTCCATGCAAAATGAAGTTCCTCTCGTACAGGATACATTCCCTCCTCCACGGGCTCCCACTCAATTCCAACAGACGGAGCTAGGATAGACACTGGCCGATATCCTACAGACCTTCTCTCAACAACAAGCCCCGGTCAAGGACCCCAACCCAGGGGGAAATTGGTTAATTGTTTTCTGAGGCCTCTCTTCACAATTCTATGTGGGGACTTAGTAGGTAGTACAGACAGAGGAATGGTTGGATGCAATCCAGGAGATGGTGGACGGGATTCATTATCCGGTTGATGTGGCAGTGTCTTTGGCCGCCTCCGCTCTGAAATCTCATGCCAAGCGATGGTGTATGTCATCCCCAGACACCACCTTTGCCGGCTTAATGTATGCCGACATTACGTGGGAAGAGTTCAGGGAGGCATTACTGGAGCACTTCATGCATCAAACAGCCAGAGATGAATTGGAGGAATGCTTCCTACACTTGAAGCAGGGAAACCTATTGGTACTGGAATATCATCGAGAGTTCTCGCACTTATCCCATTTCACCACGGCCCATCAGTTTGATGACTCCGGGTATGCCAAGAGACTTTTCAAGGGCCTCTGAGATGACCTCAGGCATGCCCTGCAGTATGTGGCATATTCCAGTTTAGCCCGGATCATCAAAGAAGCAAGGAGGCTGGAAGCATATTAGCTTATAGTGAAGGGCAGAGGAAAAAGGCCAGCGAAAGATGCAGGGTCGGGTAGCAAGGGAAACCATAGAGGCAGGTTTGTACAGCACAAAAGGGGTGGGGCATGACCCCGTCCCGACTTCAGGCAGGAGTAGAGGCCTCCAGCAGTGCTGGCTTCCTAGCCACTAAAGATCAGATTGCCACCTAGACATGGTGGAGGAGCACCTCCTCCACAAATGTGCTACCAATGTCACCAACCGGGCCATATCTGCATCAACTGTCCCCAAAGGGTTCCACCTCCACATCCAACAGCCCCTCCAGCACAGCAGGGTTGAGGCCGAGGATGAGGTCAGGGCCGAGAACATCACGGTAGAGGCCGACAGACAGAACAGATGTATGCATTGGACCTTGCAGATCCCAGAAACCCTGAAAACGTGATTACAAGTACTTAAATGTTATCTTTTATGTTTACTTAGTACCCTGGAAAACCTTAGTTTACTTTAATTATGAACCAAACAACAAAATCACCCAGGTATAGTGCTAGTTTAAGGCAAGCCTGCATATACCCTATTCGACACGGGTGCCTCGGACTCGTTCATCTCGGTGGAATTTGTAGACAGCCTGGATCAGGTGCAGCACTTCTACGGCATCCAAAGGAAGGTGAGGTTTTCCAGAATGATCAGAAATAGAAACGTACCCTAAGTGCAACATGAACATAGAAATTGGAGGGAAGCTGTTTGTTGGAGCCATGCGGTCTCAAAGGGTTGAAGCCAAGCGGTCTCATGCCAGCGGTCTATGCGGTCTCCCAGCACCAGACCGCGCCTTCTCCTCAGAAGTACGAGATCGCGTTATATGAAGATGTGCGGTCTCCAGATCCATCGAGTAACGGTCTGATAATGGCGGTCTGTGCGGTCTCCCGGGATCAGACCGTTGTCTCTCCTCAGGAATACCAGATCGCTTCATATGAGGAGAAGCGGTCTGGTACCCCCAGTCTCTCCTTTACGGGGGAGTGTTTGCCAGGGCGGTCTCACGATCTGTTGGCCTTCTCTGTCACACAACCTTCCTCCTATTATGTGACCGCCAGTCTTCTCTCCAGACCGTGGAGGTCGCTACGGTCTCGTTCTCCCTGACCGCCTGACCGCCCAACTCTCTTTGTGTATTGTATTTGTATTTAGTCACACATTGTGTATTTGGTTTTTTCTCTTTCCCTCATAGTCTATATAAAGGAGGCAATACTCTTGTAATACTCAGATTTTTTGGAAATAAAAATTCTGTTATTTTCAAATTCTCACATGGTATCAGAGCTTGCAACGATCCTTGTGATGTGAACTCTCTCTCTTCGGCCAGTCTCTCTTCCTCCAGACTGCGCGATCTCCTTGTTTTTCGGCCTTCTAGCCGCGAGATCGCGTGATCTGCCTTTCCTCCTGCCAATCTCTTCTCATGGGTACCCCTTATGAGACTGTTCTCACCTCCACTCCTATGGCTACTCTAGCCTCTACCTCTATCTCTACTTCTGGCAATCTTGGCACCTCCTCCAAGCTCACTGGCTCTAATTATCCTGATTGGAGCGTCTCCTTCACCTTCCTCTTACGCTCTCAACGCAAACGACACCATCTCACCGATGATCCTCCTCTCAATGGGTCTGCTACCTTTGATTATTGGGATGCTAGCGATGCTCTAGTCCGCACTTGGCTTGCTAACAGTCTCTCTGATGAGTGTCTTCCTATCATTCGTCATGATGAGACCGTCAATATAGCTTGGAACTATCTTGCTGCCCTTTACTCCAAAGGTGCCAAAAACCTCCCGCATCTACACCTAGGCCTACGAGCGGTGCGGTTTGGTGTGGTTTGGGCCCAAACCGAACCCGCACCGTAGGGGTGCGGTTTTTGGTCGGCCAAAACCGCACCGCACCTAAACTGTGCGGTGCGGTTTGGATTTCGGTGCGGTTTTTTATCGGTTTATGCGGTGCGGTTTTGGTTTTTGTTAATATTTTGCATATATCTATAATAATGCTATTTTTTCATTTTAGTACATATAATTGCATTGGGTAACACTCAATATATCATTCAATAAAATCATAAGTAATATTTAGAATGAGAATCAATAGAAACATAAAACATTTAGTAACAATAACATATATTTATGTTTGAAAGAGATTCACCAAAAGCATAAAATATTTACCATATTTAGTTGACATCTTCAATTTTGACATCTCCAATATCGTCTTCTTGTAATTGTTTGTCCAGCTCTACAAAATTAAAAACAATGTTAAAAATATTGATCTACAATTATAATAGTGAAGCAAAAAAATTATAATTTAAAAATCAAATGTGGAAACAATACCTTTATCAAGCTCTTCATATTTCTCAACATCGACTATCATCTCTTCTATCTCACTAAGGTTTGTCTTGCAACACATAAAACTGATCATACAGAACATGCACCTACAACATAAAACTGATCATACAGAACTGCATAAAACTGATCATACAGAACATGCACCTATATGGAATTGCATATACAGAACATGCAACTACATAAATGGAACTGCATATATGGAACTGCATAAATTGATCAACACTTCCTTGTAATGTACAGAACATGCACCTACATCATACATACCTACTACAACTAAAACTAAAGCTAAAATCGGGGAGGACAAAGGGGGCGAGGCGAGCTACCTGTGCCGACAACGATGCCCCTCGACAGAGACAGTGTTCAGCGGAGGCGAGGCGAAGACGAGAAGTGCCGGCGACTCAAGTATTTCATAGGATGAGAGGAGACGAGGCGAGGGAAATGGGAATCCGTCTGTTGCGCAGTCGTCGGTCGATGGCTCGATGCCCTAGGGTGAGGAGGACAAAGGGGGAAAATGGGAAATAGAGTAATGGAAAAAAACCAGCCAAACATATATGTATAGAATATTTTAATAGATATGTATTTTAATATTAGAAAATTTTAATAGAATGCTGGGCAGTGGGTACAAATAGCTTGCCGGTACCGGTTAAGCCAACTGAGCCAAACATAACTTGAATTAAAATTTTCTAATATTAAAATATTTATAGGGGTGCGGTGCAGTGCGGTTTGCACGGTTTTGAGTTGTACAAAACCGCACCGCGCAAATAGCTTGCCGGTTTGCGCGCAAAATAAACCGAACCGCATCGCAACCGATAGGTTCGGTTTGAAAGTCAGTGCGGTGCGATTCGGTTTGGCGGTTCGGTGCGGTTTTTGGTTTTCCCGCACAGGCCTATATACACCTTGTATGCTGATCTCTTTGCCCGCCCAACCATGGATCCCACCACAGCATATCAAAAGGTTCAGGCCCTTGGGGCTGAACTCCTTCAGAATCGACCCTTCTCTACTGATCTAGCAAAATAGCATAAACACTTCCAGGAGCTCCTCGTTGTGTGTTACCTTCTCCGTCTTCTTGAGTCCTATGATATGATCCGACAACAAATTATTGGGGAAGCTGACTCTCCTACCCTTGATACAACCGCTGCTCGGGTCTCTGCCGTTACCTCCCTTCTCCAACGACCCTTGTTATTCTCTCCTCCTATAGAGGTCTTTGCTCACTGGGCTGAACGTGGTCACCCCGGTGGCCATGGAGGTTCTATTGGTGGATGCGCACCTCCTCGGTACATCTGTTCTTATTGTGGTCGGAAGGGTCACACAATTGACAACTGCTATCTCAAGCATCCTCAACTTTGCCCCACTGCTGTGACTTCTCATCCTGGTACTACACAACCGACTGCTTATGTTGCTACCTCCTCAGGTAGCGTGCACATGGTTACTGAAGGTAAGTGGCTTATTGATTCTGGAGCAGCAAATCATATGACAGGGAACCCTCACCTTTTCTCACAGTTACTAGAACACAAGAATTTGCCCCTAGTTCTAACAGCAGATGGTTCTCCCTCACATGTGTGTGGGACTGGAATAGTTCAAGTCACTCCAACGATTTCTCTTAAGAACACTCTTTATGTGCCTACATTTCCTTGCAACTTACTATCAGTCAAGGCACTATCTCAACAGTTACAATGTTCTATTATATTTACCCCGACTCACTGTTATCTTCAGGATCTGCACACGAAGGAGACAGTTGCTACTGGGACTGAGAGTGGAGGCCTCTACTTCCTTGACGTTCTTGCTGCTCATTCTGCCTCCACAGCCTCTGATTCTCTCCATCAATGGCACCTCCGTCTTGGTCACCCTCCACCTCGGCTGTTGTATCAACTTGTACCTCACCTCGCAATGATACCTCTCCTCTCAACTATGAAGCTTGTCATCTTGGAAAGCACCATCGGGCTTCCTATCCTGCCAAGCATGGTCGTAGCTCGACTCATCCCTTTGATCTAGTTCACTCCGATATCTGGGGTCCTTCTCCTACAAAGACTGTGGGTGGGAGTAGTTTGTATTTTGTTACTTTTATTGATGATTTTTCTCGATGTACTTGGGTGTATCTTGTAAAAGAACGCTCTGAACTGTTTACTGTTTTCTCAACCTTCTATAATGAAATTTCCACTCAATTTGGAGTGTCTATCAAAGCTATTCGCACTGATAATGCTAAAGAATATATCTCCCATCATTTTTCTGAGTTTTGCATGAATCATGGCATTATACATCAAACTAGTTGTCCTTATATTTCTCAACAAAACGGGATCGCGCAACGCAAGAATCGTCATCTCCTTGACATGACTCACACCTTACTCTTCCAGATGAATATTCCCAAAAACTATTGGGGTCATGCCATCCTCGTCTCCTGCTATCTCATTAAACGCATTCCCTCTGCTCTTCTCCAAGGATCCACAACTTTTTCTCTTCTATATGCTACCTCGGAACCTTTCCCGTTACCTCTCAAAGTCTTCAGTTGTACTGCATTTGTCCACACTCCTTCACCAGGTCGAGACAAACTCTCCCCTCGGGCCTTTAAGTGTGTCTTTGTTGGTTACTCTCCCACTCAAAAGTTTACCGATGCTATGATCCTCTTCTTCGCAAACAATATGTTTCCGCTGATATCACCTTCTTTGAAAATATACCATACTTTTCTCACTCTTCCACCTGTGTGCCTCCTACAACCCATCTACCACCTTCTCTCATTCACTCCCCACCGTCAACACCTCCTATCCCAAGTCTACCACCTCCTCCTCTGACTCCACCATCTACAGAGTCTCCTACCATTTGTCCTCCTCCTTTGGGGCGTCCTCTCCCAACTCTTGGGCTAGCACTATCTTCTTCTTCTGATGACTCTCCTGCTAATACAGTCACTACTGCTGACCTCCCTATTGCCCTTCGGAAGGGAGTTCGCTCATGTATACAACATTCTATTCATGATGTTGTGACCTATGCTCAACTCACCCCCTCTGCTAGGGCGTTTGCTATTGCTATTTCAGATACTATCATTCCAGCTAATTATTAGGATGCTCTTGCTATCCCACAGTGGAAGGACTCCATGGATGAAGAAATAACCACTCTTCAAGACCGTGGCACGTGGACCCTTGTTCCTCCACCTCTTGGGGTAGATGTTTTTGGATGTAGATGGGTCTTTGTGATCAAATATCATTTCGATGGCTCTGTCGACCGATATAAGGCTTGCTTGGTTGCCAAAGGTTTTACTCAGACATATGGCGCTGACTTCTTTGACACCTTCTCCCCTGTTGCTCGTCTTATAACCATCAGAGTCCTCTTCTATGTGGCCGTCAAAAAAGGGTGGCAACTCTCTCAATTGGACGTCAAGAATGCCTTTCTTTATGGTGATCTTCAAGAGGTAGTTTTCATGGAGCAACCTCTAGGGTATGTTGCTCCGGGGGAGACTCGTGTATGTAAGCTCAAGAAGGCTATCTATGGCCTAAAGAAAAGTCCTCGCGCCTGGTTTGAAAAGTTTAACGAAGTAATCAAGGTAATTGGGTTTTCCAGCAGCTCTGCAGATCACTCTCTCTTCATTCGCAAGACCTCTCATGGAATGGTTGTTCTAGCTGTCTACGTTGATGACATCCTTCTCACTGGCAATGATATTGAAGGTATAGCCCTTACAAAGAAACATCTCCTTCAACACTTTGTGACCAAAGACATGGGGACTCCAAAGTATTTTTTGGGTATTGAGATCTCAAGAAAGTAGAGTTCTTTTTTCCTCTCACAACGTAAGTATGCTATTGACCTTCTGAAGGACACATGACTTCTTGGTGCTAAACCTGCTAAGTATCCAATGGAAATAGGAGACGACAAACTCTGAAATGACAACTCTCCACCTCTACCTGATAGCACTAGATACCGTCATCTTGTAGGCAAGCTCATCTACCTAACTGTAACAAGACCTGATATCTGTTATGCCATTGGGAAGGTCAGCCAATTCATGCAAGCCCCAAGGGAATGTCATCTTTAGGCTGCCCTAAATATATTGGAATACGTTAAGGGATCTCCATGCAAGGGACTTTTGTTTCAAAGAAACAACCATCTCAAGATAGAAGCCTACTCAGATGCTAGCTACGCTGATGATAAAGGAGATAGAAAATCCACGTCTGGGTTCTGTATATTCGTGGGAGGAAATCTCGTGAGCTGGAAGAGTAAGAAACAAGCAGTTGTATCCAGATCGAATGCTGAGGCCGAGTACAGAAGCATGGCCCAAACTACATATGAATTGAAGTGTTGAACTCTCCTTCTAGATTTTGGAGAAGTTTATAACCATCCCTCGTCCGCCTGAGGGATAGTTTACTCGGGATGAGCAAATGGTTAAGTCTGGGGTTATGATGAGTCCGATATTTACATTGTTTTTTGGACTCATCCGGGCTAGTTTTCACTTGCGTGCACTTCATTTTCAAGTTATAATCGCTTATATTTCACTTGTATTCACTTTCACGTTATGTGCACTATTTAGGACCATTTTGGTGTGCAATTGCGCTCCTTGTTGTTGGGGGTAAGCACATAGTTCTCCCCGCCCCTTTTTCTATTTCTGGATTGAGATGGAGAGGTATTTCCAGCTGTGTGATTCCCGCGTTGATTGTTGTGCAGGTGGACGGTTCATCCAATTTTGCCCAGATTTCATGTCTGCATGAATCGCACGGTCGTGCGTTATCGTGATGCACAATCTCTCCAACCGTGCACTCTTATCTATGGTTCGAAATGATGTTTTGTCCCCGCTCCTGCGATTGGTTCACGCACGGGCAGTTTTCCCGAGCGTTAGTAAAATCGCACGGGCTCCTCTAGTGAGCTGAAATTCTGGCTTTTGGAATTTTCCCGTGCATTTTTACGCACGGTCGACTTCAACTGTGCGTGAGTAAAATGCACGGGTGCTCTAGGTTGTCTTCTTGGGCTGCCTTTTTAATTAATAATGCACGGTCCACGTACGGTCGTGCGTTCGACCGTGCGTGACCATTTTTCTAATTGTTTACTATAAAAGCCGCAGGATTCACCCTTTTTCGGGGATCACAGACCGAGCCTGCCATTTTCATTCTAGCTCTGCCATTTTTGTCGCTCCACCACCTCCTACTATAGGAGAAGCTCTGACCATCATTTTCTTGGAAATCCAATGTTAAAGCTTCCTCCTCGGCCTCCTCCATCATCCTCGAGCTCAAAAGCTCCATTCCAAGATCATTTCTGCTGCATTCAAGGGTTCTCTGGCGAGAGCTAGCTTGAGCTATTTCACGAAGAAGACGGGTAACATGGAGGAAGGTGACAACTCCTCTGAATCCCGGACGGTAACTGAAGAACGAGCTCAGAGGAGGCGTGACAACCCAATGATTCTGACCGCGAATCTTCAGCGAGTCTTCGAGCTTGGGTTTACTCTTTCCCCTTTGTTTTGTTGCAGTTATTTCTTGTGGATGTATTTGTGTTAAGAATGATGATCATAAACCCTTTCTTAGTATTTATGTAATTTCATGTTTGTGAAATCTATTGTGGTTTATATGAGATGAGGAGTGCCCCATTCCACCATCCACTCCATGGCTACGTTGTCTACCGTACTAGAAATTGCTAGCTGCGTGCTTAGTGATGAGGTGCTTATGACCCTCAGTCCACCGGTTACGAATCATCCATCTACAAGCCTTCTCATTCATTTGCAAGCCTACTAGTCCATCCACCAAGCGACACGATGACTGCGACCCGCATAGTTAATTTAGCTTTCTTTTATTTTGTCTTCCAAAACAAATCAAAACCCCCTCCATTTATTGGTTTAGAAATCTCTATAATTAAGTTTCCCAATGAGAAAATCACACAAACCAATTACAGTCCTTTGAGAATGATATTCATGGAGTCTCTCCCAAATCTCTCTTTCGCAAGTTACAGGTAAATAGAAAAGTTAAGTTCAAAAGATAATTTTTGATGTTTTATATTTTTGTATTTGATTTTTGCATATTGAAATATAAATTAAACAAATAAGCAAAGAAAGGATGAGAAAACAAATATTTTTTGTAATTTGGCTTTTGTAATTTTTATTTTAATTTTTCAAAAATTAATTAAAGGCAGAAATACAAAAATAAGTAGTACATATAAAAGAGTATAATTTGAGTGATTTTTTGAAACTTTAAAAATACAGAAAACCAGAGAGGTATGCTAGCGCTAGCGCGGCAAACAGTACACAAAATTTTAGGATATTGAAAAATCTATTTTTTGATATTAATTAAGTGTCCAAAGATTAGTTTCATGCAGGAATTTCAGAAGATTTGAGGGTGTTTAGATAGGTAAAAATTGCATAAAACGATTGCGTTTGTGACTTAACCCGAAAGATCTAGGACACCTAATTCATGTCGTAATAATCAGAATCTTGCATCGGGAAGAGGTTTAGTGAATATGTCAGCAAGTTGGGAGTCCGCACCAATGAAACTTACTTTTATATTCTCTTTCTTAATATGACCCCTAATGAAGTGATGACGAACATCTATGTGCTTTGATCTAGAGTGGTGTAGGGGATTATTTGTAAGATCTATGGCACTTTTGTTGTCACATTTGAGATCAATGTTTTTGAGATGAAAACCAAAATCCTCTAGAGTTTGGCTCATCCATAAAGCTTGTGCACAACAACTTCCAAGAGCGATGTATTCGGCCACCGTGGTGGAGAGTGCAACCGAAGATTGTTCCCTACTAGACCAAGAAACTAAAGAGGGTCCTAAAAGTGACAAGTACCGCAAGTGCTTTTTCGATCAGCTTCCGGCGTAATCCAAATTGGAATAGCCATGTAATGTAAATGAATCATTATGCGGGTACCATAATCCTAATCTAGATGACCCTAATAGATATCTAAAAATACGTTTACCGTTTTTAATTGGGATTCTTTTGGATTGGCTTGAATGCGAGCACATAAACATACGACAAACATTATAACAGGTCTAGAAGAGCTTAAGTATAGAAGAGATCCAATCATATCTCTATATAACGTTTGATTGATAGAAATTCCCGATTCATCTTTTCCTAGTCTTAAAGTTGCCCTCGTAGGAGTAGAAGCTTGTTTAAGATTTTCAAATTCAAATCGTTTAAGCATATCATGGACATATTTTCTTTGGCAGATAAAAATACCATCATTTCGTTGTAAATTTTGAAAAGCAAGAAAATAAGAGTGTTTTCCTACAAGGCTCATTTCAAATTCATTTTTTATTACTAAGACTACTTCATTACACAACTCTTCATTAGTGGCTCCAAAAATGATATCATCAACATATATTTGTAAAATAATTAAATCATTATTATTATGCTTAATGAAGAGTGTGTTATCGGCACTTATCATGACATAACCGTGTTTTAATAAAAATGATGTAAGTCTTTCATACCATGCACGGGGCGCTTTTGTAAACCATAAAGTTCTTTTTCTAATTTATAAACATGATTTGGAAATTTTTCATTTATAAAACGGGGGGTTGTTCTACTAAATCTTCTTCTTTTATAAACCCATTAAAAAACACTTTTAACATCCATTTGAAATAGTTTTATTCTTTTAAAACTCACAAATGCCAAAGATATTCGTATAAATTTTAAGCGAGCAACGGGTGCAAAAGTTTCTTCAAAATCTACCCCCTCGATTTGAGAAAAGCCTTTAGCGACTAAGCGGGCTTTATTTGTTGTAATTCTAGATTCACCATCTAATTTATTTTTAAAAATCCATTTTACGCCAACAACGGGATGATTAGATGGACATTCTACGAGATTCCAAACTTTATTTCTTTCAAATTACTCTAACTCTTCATTCATAGCCAAAAACCAAATTTGTCATTTAAAGCAGTTGAAACATTTTTAGGTTAAATTTCGGAAACAAAGCAGATATTTAAAAAAGTTTCATGAAGAGAAGATCATGTTCTTACCCCAATAGATGGTTCACCAATAACTAGCTTCTTTGGATGATTCTTTGAGAAGTTTAAGATGCTTGGAGGCACGAATTCATCTTCCTTGGCATCCTCCTCCTCTTTGGAAGGTTCCTCTTCGTCGTGCTCCAAAGATGACAATGGTTCATCATTTGCACATGTAGGTAGTTTTTCTACACAAGGAATAAATTCATAAAATTTTACATTAATAGATTCATCAACTTTACTCGTTCTTTTGTTAAATATTCTATAAGCTTTACTAGTTGAAGGGTATCCAAGAAATATTCCTTCATCACATTTTTCATCAAACTTTCCGAAGGCATCTTTTGTATTGAGAATAAAACATTTACATCCAAATACTTTAAAATATGATACGTTAGGTTTCTTTTCATAGTATAGTTCATACGGTGTGAGATTTAAGGATTGACGAAGCATAACTATATTCATTACATAACATGATGTTCTTACGGCTTCGGCCCAAAAAGACTTAGGTAATTTATATTCAGATAACATAGTACGTGCTAGTTCTTGAATTAACCTATTCTTTCTTTCTACAACACCGTTATGTTGGGGTGTGCAAGGAGCAGAGAATTCATGCTTAATACCTAACATTTCGCAAAAAGATTTAAAATTTTCATTTTCAAATTCTACTAGATGATCTGAGCGAATGCATTTTATTTTTAAATCTAGTTCACTTTGAATACGAGTACATAGTTTTGAAAATTCGCAAAACACATCAGATTTGTAAGGAAGAGATAAAGTCCAGCAATATCTAGAGAAATCATCTATTAGAACAAAAGTATATATTCTACCACCAAGACTTGCGGTGCTAATTGGGCCAAAAAGATCCATTTGAATTAATTACAAAGGTCTTGTAGTGGAAATTTCATTTTTGCTTTTAAAAGAAGATTTAGTAAATTTTCCTTTTTGACATGGATGACATAGTGAAGATAAATTTACATTTAATCTAGGCAATCTTCTAATCAATTCCTTTTTGACTAGTTTTAAAATGAGCTTTGTCCTAGCGTGACCCAAACGTCTATGCAATAGTTCTAACTCATCTTTTTTTAGTTATGAAGCATTTTATAGATGATTTGGAAAGATCATGAAAGGAAACTACATATACGTTGTGATTTCTAGGTGCAGTTAGTAAAACATCTTTTGTGTTAGGATTAAATATTGTGCAAAGATTTGTGGATGACTCAAATAAAATATCTAATCCTTTATCACACAGTTGACTAATAGATATAAAGTTATGTTTTAATACTTTTACATAATGAATATTAGAGATAGTAAAGGATTTGTTATCCATTCTACAAACTCTCATGATCCTTCCTTTACCGTTGTCACCAAAGGTTACGATTCCTCCCCTCTTCTTTACCAAGCTAAGGAACTTTGCTTTGTTCCCCATCATGTGCTTGGATCAGCCCGAGTCTAAGTACCATACGTCCTCCGTTTCCTTATCCTTCCTGCAAATCTAGAAAGAGGATGAGAGTAAAGATCCGGATACCCAAGATGTACCACCTATAGAATAAGTGGAAGCCTTAGGTACCCACATTTGCTTTAAAGATCCCTATTTTATTTTCCTACAAGATCTAGATGTGTGTCCAAACATATGAGAGTTTGCATGCGAAATAATGTGGGTTGAGAACCTTTTCTGAAATTCTACATTTCTCTTACTGGATGAGGTTTGATTTTTAGAAAAAAACAGAAGATTTTTTATAAGATGGGCTACCGCCGACATATGTAGCTAGTGTCGGGCTTGTAGCTGTTACTTTGATATCCAAGTTCAAATATTCTAGAGCCATAACATTGGTTCTCCAAAATCATGTCCAGGGATTTTTGACCAATTCCAAATTTTGTATGGCCATATTGAGGTCATGAGTTTGTTTTTTTAGTGATGAATTTTCTTTTACAAGCATGACACATTTATTTTCAAATCCATTTTTGTTATTTTTAATTTGTAAGAGAGAGGTTTTTAGTTTTCTCTCTAAGTCCCCCTTTTCTCTTGTAAGAGTTTTGATTTGTGAAAGGGCCTTAGAAAGAGAAACATCACGATCTTTTTCCTTACATAATAAGTGTTCACACTCTTGGCATGAAACCTTTCTCTTTTCCAAAGAAATTATTTTTTTATAAGCTTATGATTTTATTTAATAAGAGATTCATTTTCACTATTTAAAATAATATTATCTTCTATACTTTTATCATAAGCTTTGCAGGTTAAAACAAATTCATCATAGAGTTCTTCGAAGGTGGGAGGAGTTACCTCAGTGTCACTAATAACACTGGTGTCGTGATCATTGTCTTTTGCCATCATGCATAAGTTTGGTTCCTCCTCGTTGCTTGACTCAGATCTGCTTGATTCTTCAGAGTATGAATCATCCCATGTTGCAACTTTCAGCACTTTCTTTTTCTCCTTCCCTTTGTATCATTTTTCTTTTTGCTCCTTTAGATACTTTGGGCACTAGCTCCAAATGCGCCCGATCTCCGTGCAGTGAAAGCACTCTGGTGGCGGTATTTCTTCTTCGTCTTCACTTTCCTTTTCTTTCTTTGATGAAGAGGAAGACCCTTTATGTCGAGCATCCGTTTGGAAGAGTTTCTGGAAGGTGTTCCTTCTTTCTGGATTTCTAATGAAATTTTTAAAGTTCTTGACTAGGAGACCTTCTTCATCTTCATCATCATCTTCATTGCTCTCCATCTTTGATTTTAGTGCCAACGCCTTTTTCTTTGGCTCCTTGTTGTATTCTTCATGTTAAATCTGGATTTCTGCCTCATGGGTTTTGAGATTCCCAATGATATTCTCGATCTGGAGCATTCTTAGGTTGTGTGACACTGAGATGGCCGTCACTTTTAGATTGAACCTCGGAGGAAGAGAGCGAAGAATTTTTCTAACAAAGTTGCCGTCAGAGTAGATCTTTCCAAGAGATTTTGAATCGTTGACGATCTTGGTGAAGCGTGTGTACATCGAGTTGATGTCTTCTTCAGCATCCATCCTGAATTATTCATATTCTGATTCCAGTTGGAATAGCTTTGCATCTTTCACCTGTGATGTACCTTCATGAGTAAATTCTAATTGGTTCCAAATATCATAAGAAGTCACACATCCAAAAATTTGATTAAATTCAGTTCGATTTAAAGCACAATATAAAGCGTTCATGGCCTTTGCATTATTTTTGCATTTGAGTTTAACGCTATCATCCCACTTATCCTTTGGTTTTTCTATGGTAGCCTCTCCTACTACAATTGTAGGAGGAGAGTACCAAACTTCTACCATGTTCCATACTTCTATATCCATGGTCATAAGAAAACACATCATCCTATATTTCCAGTAGTTGAAATCTGACCAAGTAAAAAGAGGCAGTCTACTAACACCTTGACCCTCGGGAAAATCAAGATCATGAGACGCCATTATTCCCAGTTGTTCGACCGTTATGGAATAAAACCACTATGATACTACTTGTTAGATCTGTAGAATACCTTAGAGGGAGGGGGTGAATAATGTTTTAAAACCATTAATATATTTTGATATACTTGAAATAATAAGAAATTAAAATAGAGAGAAATCAAGTAAAATAATTGAAATCAAATAGAGACATGATTTTATTAATATGAAATGAAGTATTACAAAACTGTATTTCTTATAACGCTTGAAAACGAAGGCGAATAATAAAATGACTTTTTCGTTTTCTATCCCGACTCGTATCCCCGCGAACCGGTGGCTTTAGCCTATCCTTCACGGATACGGCCTCAAGACGCTCTAGCCACTCCTCCCTCGGATACGGCCTCGAGCACCCCCTAGATCTATACCCTAGACCAAGTTGCCAACATGAGGCGAATTCCTCCCTAAGTCCTACCCAGACCTAGTCGCCAACACGAGGCGAATTTACTAAGCGATTACAAGAATGAAAATAACAACAATATTACAAACTCCCACTTGAAGAACTTCTGAAGTTTGAGATGAAATACCGCTGTAGAATAAGCATCGTTGAAGCGATCATCAGACGGATGCTGCGTGTAGAAATCCTCCTTCAGAAACTCACGGAACTTTGGGTGGGAGATCAACTCTCGGCAGTATAAGGCTATGGAAGTTTCGCATAAGGACTCTCTCAAGGATGTGTGTAGAAAACGACAAAAGAGGGGTCCTTTTTAAAGCCTTGGAGCTAGTGCTTGCACTAGCGCTACCGCCGATGCTATCCTTGTTTAGGCAATATTCTGCGCATGCTTATCATCATTCCAAAGAAACCTTTCTAAAAATCCTGCACTATCGCCAGCGCTATCCGCTACCTCCTAGCGCTATCGCCTTCTAAAACAACTCTGGAAATTGCTCTAATTAGAGTTAGATCCAAACTTGGGGGCAACCTTCTTATGTTATCCTTGAGTCATATGGCTTGGTATCCTGTACACTTAAAAACACAAAATCAAATACACATAGGATTTGTTATTCTCAAACCTAGGAGATGCGGAAGACCATGTTCCAACGGAGGAGAATGAGGAATGGGTGCCAAATGGCACCCCACTTCCCTTCCCCAAGCTCTACACTGAGCTGGGGAATCAATTTCCACCAGTTTGGGATAGAGAGAGGGAGCAATTGACTGGCTAAGAGGGGCGACAAGGAGCTGGCTGAGAGCCTCTTAATGGATTGAGGTCATATACTCCCCCTCCTCCTCATTTCTCCATTCCACCATCTTCAGAACCCTCCAAGCAATCGATCCCCTCCTTCAGCAAGTGAATTCAATCTCAGGAGCACAGGAAAGCCATGGCACCAAAAATTTCGAGGCTGACAATGGCAACCTGCTCATCCACTGGGAATACATCCTGATCTCAGGCAAGTTCCTTTCCCCCTCCACTTGTGCTATAGTTCTACATCTCCCATTTTTATAACTAGCTAAACCATGGTGTGATCACCATTGATTTCTTTTATGTTCCTTGCCTGAAAAAGAAAGGTGTTGGAGGCCAAATGGACACCACCAGTCGAAAGCCCAATGTCGACTTGTGGTGGTGGCGGGAGGGTTTCGCCAGAAACCTCCTAGAGCAGCCAAAAATCGGCGTCCCGCAAGATGGCCCAGGGAAATTGAATATTAGACCTTTAGACATCGGGGATGATGAAGATGTACGTCGTTGGATCTCGACAGATCTGTTAGTCGCAGCCCTGTTATTATTATTAATATAGAATTTGAATTTCTGTCACACTTTGAATATAGTTTTATTAAATTATTTAGGGCCCTTAGAGGCCTTTACAGAAATTTCACCCTGAGAGAAAATTGTAGGTTATGGTCTTAACAAAATTTAGAAATTTGTTTGAGGTGATTTGGAGCACTGTAGCTCTCTGAGCACTCATTTTGGTGAGACATATACATATGGGCCCCTAGATCTTTAAAAATTAATTTAGAGACATACAAAACTCTAGATGACTTGAAATTTGGGGAATGCATCATTCATGCCCTAATGTACCCTTTACCAAAAATTAAGAATTTTTTGAAATAACTTTTATAAGATTTTGTACAACATTTCTTTTTTCTTGTATAGCCTAGATCTACGGTTAAAATGGTCCAAATACACTCAAATTTTCTCTGGATGGTAGATCAGGCTAAATATAGTCTATGGTAGATATTTCATGCCATCTGGACCACTTCAGTTATGTCTAACCCACTTGCATGTAGTGTCAAGGTTAAGGTGTGGGGTGCATATAGTCAAAATAGGTATTATGTGGCCCTAGCTCTTTTTACTTAGTGTTAGTCTCTAAAAATTTAGCCACACCTCTATGATGGTATAATATATCACCTAACCAAAAATTGGAATTTTTGGTGCACACTTTTCTAAGGTTTTTTGTAGGAATACAATAAATCATGCATGGTGTACAATGTATGGTATTTTAACTCAAATCACTTCAAATCTCATTTGAGAGGTTGGTTTTGTGTATATTAGCCATTGGTAAAAATTTGGGCTCAATTGGATCCTTGCACATGCGTAGATTCATGGTTAAATGAGTCATAGGAAACCTTCATTTTTGGTCACACTAAATGTTGATTTATGTCCTCGTGAAATAGATATTTTGTAAACTAATTTTGAGGCCCTAAAATGAAAGGTAGGCAGAGACAACTTTTGTAGGCCCTTGTGTCAAAAATCTTTAGAAAGTGAGATTACACCATTTGGACCACTACAACTCTCAGAAGGGAAGATTTAGTAAGGCTGTTCCTAGTGAAGGACATACCTCAAAATATGAATAACTTCTATTTAGTAATTGATAATAGACTGAAAGTTTAACCACGTGTGAATGTACCCTAGATCTACTATGAGCCCAAAAATCAGAATTTTTGGGGTACATTTTTCTAAGGTTTTAGTAGAAATTTAACAAACCACATATGGTGTATAATATGGGTGATTTGGGCTCAAATCACTCCAAATCTCCTTTGGTAAGCTGGTCATGTACATAATAGGCTCTAGTTAAAATTTTAGGTCATTTGGAGCTCTGCATGTTAATTGTTTCACAAACAAGTGCATGGGAATTGGGGTGCATATAGCATGACCATGGAACATTAGAATTTACATCAGAGTGTAAAGGTTTTCCCTTGGTCAACTTTCATGAAATTTAAACCATGCAGTTAGGATCATAATAGAATACTCCATAGTGAAAATCATCAACATTTGGGTTAGTTTCCGTACGAAAGTTGACTTTACATGATTTGGTCACATAGAACCCAAGTGAGTAAATATAAGGTCAAAGCTCACTGAAATGTTGTGAAACTTTATACTTAGACTTTTCGTACCAGTACGAAGCTATGAGAATTTTATTAGAATTAATTATTGAGTACATGACATTGTTCCTTCACATAGTTCAAATTGAGTTTGTAACTTGAGAAATTCATAACCTGAAATATATTTGTTGGATTGTTATAGAATTTTATATGTACACTTTTCATATCAGTAGGAAGCTCTAAAAATTTTATTAGAATTAACCTTTGAGTATTTGACATGCTTCCTTCACAAAGTATAAATTGGGTTTATAACTTCAGAAATTCATAGAATGAAATATAGTTGCTTACATAGACTTTTCATACTAGTAGGAAGATTTGAGAATTTTATTAGAATTAATTATTGAGTACATGACATGCTTCCTTCACATAGTACAAATTGAGTTTGTAACTTGAGAAATTCATAACCTGAAATATACTTACTAGATTGTTATAGAATTTTATATGTAGACTTTTCATTTTATTAGGAAGCTTTGAGAATTTTATTAAAATTAACCATTGAGTATTTGGCATGCTTCCTTCATGAAATACAAATTGGGTTTATAACTTGAGAAATTCATAACATGAGATATAGTTGTTGAAATGTTGTACTTAGACTTTTCATATCAATAAGAAGCTTTAATAATTTTATTAGAATTTATTATTGAGTACATGACATGCTTCCTTCACATAGTACAAGTTGAGTTTCTAACTTGATAAATTCATAACCTGAAATATACTTGCTGGATTGTTATAGAATTTTATATGTATACTTTTCATATCAGTAGGAAGCTCTGAGAATTTTATTAGAATTAACCATTGAGTATTTGGCATGCTTCTTCACAAAGTACAAATTGGGTTTATAACTCGAGAAATTCATAACAAGAAATATAGTTGCTGAAATGTTGTGAAACTCTATACCTAGACTTTTCATACAATTAGGAAGCTCTGAGAATTTTAGTAGAATTAATTATTGAGTACATGACATGCTTCCTTCATAAAGTACAAATTGCGTTTTTAACTTGAGAAATTTATACCATGAAATATAGTTGCTGAAATATTGTGAAACGTTATACATAGACCTTTCATATCAGTAGGAAGCTCTGGGAATTTAGTTAGAATTAATCTTTGGGTATATGACATGCTTTCTTCACAAAATAATAGTTGAATCATGACTTCAGAAATTAATTAATTAATTATAATTGCGGGAATATTATAGAAATGTGTACATAGAACCTTGACATCAATACAAACCTCTGGAATTAAAATGACCTCATAATTAGTTAGTACTCATATAGACCAACTTATAGGACATGGGGTTTCACATTAAGGCATGTCGGTCTGCGAATAGTAATAACTGATTTGTGTGATTTAGGCCGCTTCAGACCATCATTCAGGAATTTATTAACCCTTGGGTCATCATGAAGCCATGGATTGATTAGAGCATTAACCATTAGTGACATATAGTTAGAAGAAAGGGGTTGGGGTGCGTTTAGTAAAACCATCAAGTCAAGGTTACACCGACTTGATAAGAGGAGTGAACCATTGGTAAGTATAAGTATTCTATGTAATGGGACCTTAAGTAGGTGAGGAGTGACCCAACAGGAGTTACAAGTTGTGATTGAGAGATAACGCAAAGAAATAGCCGGTCACTAGGGATGGCAGGGTTTGGTGCTCAATTGACCACCGACACTTGTCTGCCGAGTCAAATTGTCAATCCATCTTAGGACTTTAGAGTAATTAGAGAATGAGTGGGCATATAAGAATGGGTAGCCACCAATAAGAGTAAATATCCTGGAAAGGGGGATTTGGGCTTCAGCCACCATTGCATCCCCTATTACCATTGTGAGCCCTTCACCGGGTGACCCTCAAGAAGTTCGGGATTCACCTTAAACCTCTAGGCATAACTAAAATATAGACAAGAGTAGTTTAAATAGGAGAACTGGATAGGACAATCCCCGTCCTAAATTTGGGACATATTAGTATTGACCAAGTAAGGACAGGTTAAGTCCTGCAAGCGGTAGGCTCAGTATATTAGAAGTACGGGTTAAGTCCGACGAGCAGTAGGCTCAGTATATTAAAAGGACGGGTTAAGTCCCGTGAGCGGTAGGATCAGTATAATAGAAGGACGGGTTAAGTCCTGCGAGCGGTAGGCTTGGTATTTTAGAAGGAGAAGTTAGTCCATGAGCGGTAGGCTCGGTGTTTCACTTAGAGGCGTTATTGTATCAAGTAGTACATGGATACCCTGTGTGTTCTTAGGGGCATATGTAAGGTCTAGGTTGGGAGGTGTCATACTGTCCTAGGAGTGGAGGACCTGATCCACTGCCCTGATTTGCCTCAATGGGGTGTACCTGAGCGGAGACTCAAAAAGTGGGATAGAGGTGGTTCTTATCAGATAGTATGTGGATACCCTGCATGTTCTTAGGGGCATACATAAGTTCTAGGCTGGGAGATGTGTAACATAAGCCTAGAAGTGGACAAGCCCGATCCACTGCCCTAGTTTCCTCAATCGGGTACCTAAGTTGACACACTTGAACAGAGGGAACTACAAAAAGGTTTGTACGTACAGAGTTGGGTGGGTGAGTTGCATCATTGCATTGCATATCATAGCATAGCATTTTTGCATAAATAGAGACTTTATAGTTTAAATTAGTATAAGCTCTTTTATACGATGAGTTTACCTTAGTTCCATATCCCTTATCATTGTGCTTTGTTTGTACGCATATAAGTTAAGGTTACTTTTATAGTTGCTCTCTCTTATATGTTATTGCCTTTTATATACTCTAGATGTGTTACTTTTATAACTGCTCTTACATATTGTTGTTCTTGTATATACTCATGAACATGTTTAGTGAAAAGGTGCTTGATGTATACATATTTACATGATAATTAGGTCCATGTCACCTGCTTTGATTTGTTTCTGCCCTTTGTTGTCCTCCTCTTCCTCCTCCCGCACGGTGCCTAAGAGTCACGTGTGGAGGCAGTGAGGAACATGCTGAGTCTTATAGACTGACAGTCGGTGGACAACATTATTATAGGAGCACTAGGTAGACCAGACCCTCAACTGGAGGGAGGTACATGACACGATGGCTAGGCCTGTACTAGGCCTCTTAGCAGCAGCGGGAAGAGCACCGGTGAGCAACCCTCCTCCGACACCTTTTCTTCACATCTACCCTGGGCAGAGCAAGGGGTTATATATTCGTGAGGGTGTTAGACCGTGTCAGTGCCTTCAGTGTTTCATCTTTGCCAAGCGAGAGGCTAAGAAAGTGTGATGTATTTGGGCCTAATCTCTTTACTTTTTATGTACTCTGATTATTCTTCTTCATACTTTAGTTTATCTCGTGATGGACAACTTTTATATTTAATTATCTAGTGATTTGTTGTGGGCATGTGAATTGTTATATATATATGAATTCTGTGATTTTGGTTGGCCTGGATATGATGAGTAGCCGGCAGGATCCGCGTATTATGGCGACAACCATATGGAGTAATGGTGCCACTGCAAGACGACGGTTCTGGGTGGTAATACCCGGGAATGAACAAAAAAAGAGAGTCTTACAGAGTGAACATTTTCTCTCACTTCCACATAAGGAAAGAATTCACCTTCTATGATTTTCTCCCCCTCAAACTCTGCAACAAATTCTTTCTCCACATACTTTGCATAAAGATCAAGGACTCCACTAGATTTGGATCCTTTCCTGTGTTCAACCTATTTCGCACCAGAAATCTGAACTCTAGGGACTTCATCTTCAACTACATCATCCTCCTGAACAGCATCCGATGGAGGAGAAGGAACAAATGGCACTGGGGACTGAGCTTCAGAAGGGTCTGGTTGAACTTCAATAGTTGGAACAAGAAGATTCACCCCCTGAGTAATTGTATCAGAACTCCTTGGTGCATTAGTGTGAGGTGAAGATTGTCTTCTTGTCTCAATTTCAACTTTTTCATCGTCCACATCATCCTTCCTTGCCACTTCATCATCTTTTCTGGCTAACTGGCCTGGGAATTCTCCTCTCACATCTGCTGAATATTATTGAGTCTATCTTTTTATGATGGTGAATAGCAATACCCAATGACATATCAAATTGATTCTGATCCATGATTGAGATAATGAGTTATAATCCTGCCGAAGTTTGGAGCTTACAAACTCGTTTTTAATTTCTCAAATAGTACAGCTCCCCAATTCACCTTTTCTTATAAATTATCCCAGTTAAGGACTTGTACATGTCCCCTGAGACATAATCATGAGAACATGTTATGCAAAGAAATACTTTCCCAACTATATCAGTTAGCAACTTGCCTTCATTTCCCATTTCCTTCCATTTAATAGAAGATGACATTCAATTTAAACCACAGAATGAGAGAGCCCTTCTGAATTCACAGTCTTCTAACTCATCTTCTACCTCTACCTCAGGCAATCCCAAGAACTTATTGAGAAATTTGGCATTCATCTTGACTGAAAAGTTTCTAAACAAACTCTTGATGAACAACCCTTCCCTTTTGATTGAAGCATGCTTAAAGAGTTCCAAAACCTCTCGGTCATGGACTTTGCACTCCTTATCCAATACAAAGGATAGTTCGGCGGTCTCTAGCATCAAAATCATGTTTCTGAAATCATCTAAAGAGTTGGCAAATCACGGTTGAACAAGTTATCCACCTATTTAAATGCTTACAGACCCCATAATTACCATTGTGAAGGATTTGGAGTCGAAAATGAGCGAGAAACAGATGGGAACACTGATCTGCAGTCGACGAGGCTCTGTGATTCGACGAAAAGACTCATTAAAGTTGAAAGGTCGGTCTCAAAGAATAATTGTGAGGTCTCGTGTATGCCCTTGAGTATTTATATAATATTAAGGTTATGAGAGAAATGAGAAGGCGCATACCTTTTAAATAGAATGAATTTGACTCTTCGGATCAAAAGGTTTATAAAAATTTTAGATTCGATGAGACCACTCGAATGATTTGTCGAAACATCTCGGAGAATATAAGAATTCATCGAAAACACAGAGAGAATATGATAATTCATCGAAATACTTTATGTATACTCAACGAATTCGTCGAAAGCACTTGCGATCATTCAACTAAATCCTGAGTACTTGAGATAAATTCTGAAAAAATTCTTCTTTTGCAGATTTCTTCAACCTTCTTCAGCACTTTAAGAGTCCTTGTTGAGCATTCCAAATTCTAATTTGAAGTAAGTGAACTTGGCCTCATCTAGCGGCTTCGTGAAAATGTCTGCAACTTTCTTATCCGTCGGGACATAACTGAGGTTAATGTCCATGTTCTCCATATGCTCCCGAATGAAATGATAGCATATCTCGATGTGCTTTGTCCGGTTGTGAGAGACTAGAATATTAGCAATTGCTATTGCACTGGACGAGTCGCAAAACATAAGAATCTCCTTAAATTTCATATTATAATCTTCGAGTTGATTTCTGATCCATAGAAGTTGTGCATAGCAACTGCTTGCGGAGATATACTCTGATTCAGCAGTTGTGAATGCTACACAATTCTGCTTCTTACTGATCCAAGAGGCAAACCTCCATCCGAGGAACTGGCAAGTCCTGGAAGTGCTTTTCCTATCATCCCTGTTTCCCGCAAAATCAGCATCTAAAAAACCAATTAGCTCAAAGTCATTACTTCTTGGGTACCATAAGACAAGATTTAGTGTTCCTATAAGATATCTCAAAATCCGCTTTGCAGCGGCATAATAAGATTCCTTAGAGTTCACCTGGAATCTAGTACGTACACATGTTGAAAACATCATATCTGGTCTACTGGCATAAAGGTAGAGTAAAGATCCAATTATGCTTCTGAACTTGGTTTCATCAAAAGGTTTCCCTTTCTCATCCTTGTCCAGATTCATAGTTGAACCCATTGGAGTCCGCATAGAGGTTGCATTCTCCATTCCGAATTTCTTAATCAACTTATTGGTGAACTTCGTCTGAGAGATGAAAATTCCATCTTCAGATTGTTTTACCTAAAGTCCTAAGAAATACTTCAGCTCTCACATACTGCTCATTTCATATTTCCCTTGCATCAAGTTAGAAAACTTTTTGCAGAGGTGATCATCCGTAGATCCAAAAATATTATTAACGACATAGATTTGCACAAGCAAAAACTTGCATTTTACTTGCCTATGAAATAATGTCTTATCTATCATTCCTCTTATGAACTTTTTCTCAATAAGAAAGCTCGGGAGCATCTCATACCAAGCTCAAGGAGCTTGTTTCAGAACATACAAAGCTTTGCATAAGAAATAAACATAATAAGGGAAAGAAGAATCAATAAAACCTGGGGGTTATTCCACTTATACTTCTTTCTTTAAATTACCATTAAGGAAGGCTGACTTCACATCGCTTTGATTGACTTTGAATCCATTGTGAGCAGCTTACGCAAGCAATAACCTGATCGCTTCGAGAATGGACACTGGAGCATAGGTTTGATCGATGTCGATCCCTTCTTCTTGTCGGTAACCTTTAGCTACAAGTCTGACCTTGTTATTCATGATTACACCATTTTCATCAAGCTTTTTTTGAAGACACATTTAGTCCCTATAATATTTGATGAGCTAAAATTGTGTTGCATAAAATTAGAGTGTTATCCATGTATAATTCGATAAGGCAAGTGTACCTATTGCTTTACAGTATAGGATTTAGAAAATCAAGTGTCATATTTTTCTGGGCTTGTTGAGTACTGATGGTCGTACAGCAAGTGCACCGGTCGCTGTCAAGTAATAAATTTGGGAATAGCTTCACCGAATGTCGATCTCTTGAGGAATGCAGGTTCTGTTGAACGAAATGTGTGGTGAGTCGATTGTTACACGAGCAAATAAAATAAAACAGGGGCGTTGTGATTGGTGTCCTAAGCAATTGCGGAAATGAGAGAAATGCGGGTCGAAAAGCACCGCTTCGCAAGGTGTGGGTGAGTGCAGCGACCGCGATTCTGCACTTCGGCAAGTGGTTGGAATGACCACAGAGCGAGGTTTTGTGAGGGTCGTATTCACCTCATCGCCAACATCACCACTAGCTATTGCTAGATGGCTTCACACACAAACAACATAGAACATCATAACAACAAGGAAAGCTATTCTCACCACCAAAGCATCATTGCACATGAACAACAAGCAAGGATCGATAACATTACTCTAACGAGCGTTCATTACAACAACACAAAGAGAAAGCACACGCATCAAAGTTTAGAATGGACCAAATATAGGATGTCACCGCGTCTTGGGTTCTTGGCCGGAATGAGAGGTTGTCGGGCTCTCTCCGGGCTCGGCCCTCAGATGGTGTGTAGACATGAAGGAGGTTGTCACCGCTCCAACGATCTACAACATTTCTATGGCTTCCAATGGCGAAGAATGCTTGAACTAGTGGCGGAGAATGCTTGCTGGTGATTAAAATTCCGCTTGCACGAAATAAAATCCGAACTAGCAATCCGAGAAGGCAAGTATACCTATCGAATTGTAGTATAGGAACACAAGTGTCGTATTAAAATCCGGGAACCGTTGATTACTTATACTCAAATGAATTACTATTATTTTATCTTAATAATTTTTTGGAAGGTTTTGTTTGCTAAATTGAAATAAAAGCTGGATAAAAGTACGGCTAAACGATGATTAAGAAATAGCACTCGATCTTGACTTAATTCGGCTTAAGTTGATCAAAATTCAACTTGCAAACTTAAAACTTAATAAAGTAAGGGTAGCTTGACCATGAGGGTTCCTATAGTTTGAACATGCTTCTCTCGAAGATATGCCCAACTGAATTTAGCAAAATCCAACCGAACTCTCGTCTCGTATTCGAATAGCTAAAACTCGCTTTAAGTGGTGAGCCCCGCTATTGGATTTGACTCCAATCCAGGAGATTTACGTTATTCTCTCTCGATAAATGCATGCAACTCTCTTTACTCTTAAGCGCTCACTTCAGACTATCGGCCTCTCAGCTAGCCAAGAATGAAAGCAAAGGTGGGGACTATATATCGATATTATAGCTCCACTAAATTTTGATTAAGCGTAAATCTAAGCCCAAGACTTTAGAAAGTAAAAGAGAGCTAAAGTATCATAACTTAATCAACTCATCCTCAGATCATCAAGATCAAGTACTATGAGGATTTAGTTACTCATGTTGGAGGGGTAGGAGAGAGAAATGAGGAAGATATTAAGAGAACAAAAACATACGATTTTTATTAAAATAGAGTTCAACTGAAGATACATTTGCATGGAAAGCCTACTAAGCATTTGCAATACATTATGAAAGAAAGTTATAAGGGCATTACAACATTCATAAGAAAGTTAGAAAAAGAAGTGCATTGAAATAAGAGAGAGAGGGAGAAAGAGAATACAAAAATAACATGAAAATCACTGAAAATAAAGCAGTAGCACCCTTTCTCTCTACAAAAACTCTATATGGAAAGCTTGGAGGTCATCCCAATTTATAGAAATTTTTTTGCCTCGGTCACGCCCTATGTCACGCCCGTGACTGGGGGCGTGACTTGTTTAATCAATTATGCGGCTTGGATCAGGTTCGGCGCTCGACTTTGACGCGATTTGATGGGTCACGCCCCAAGTCACGCCTGTGACCTAGGGGCATGACCAATTTGGTGGTCAAGCTAGTCTTGGGCGCTGGCACGCGATCATGGGCGCTGGCACGCGATCATGGGCGCTGGCGGCTGGCTGACGTGGCAGTCACGGGCGTGACTGGAAGAACGCCCGTGTAACTTTGGGCGTGTCTGACCAAAATTTCTGAATTATGGCGGCATCAACTTAACTGTTAACAGCAACTTACACGCCCTAGGTCATGGGCGTGATCCCCAGGTCACGGGCGTGACCTAGGAAAATCTGCATTTTTGACCTAAAAATTCAGAAAACTTAAGTTAGCACTAAAAATAGGAAAATGACCAAAAATTGCATTTAGAGAAACAATAATAAGCAAAAAGTAAGAGTAGATAACCTAAAAATAACCTAATTAAACTAACTAGATTTAGCACTATCAAATTCCCCCAAGCTTACACTTTGCTTGTCCCCAAGCAAAGAAATATGCATTAGCTAATAAAAAGGTGACTAATCAAAAAGATTTAATTATGCTAAACACGAGTACCTTGCGAAATTCTAAATAGGGAGAATAGTGAAAAGGAAACCTAAAATAAGTACTTTATTTAAGCTTAATTTTTATACCCTTTACTAACAAAAATTAATCATCCAAAATTTTAACTAAAAAGTTTTTAAATAAAATTAAGCAAAGTAACAAGTGAGAGAGTGCATTGAACTGTTACTAAACCCTTTGAGACAAATTATTATTATATCATTCTAAGAACAAGGATCTAAATTCATACCTAAAACTTAACTATTCTACTTTTCTTCTTTACTTAGCTAAAGCAAATTTAGGAGCATGAATCAAGAGGACTTTATTAGGACCGAAATGTTTGGTTTAGGCATATGATTTGGAATGGAAATCGAAGATAAAAGTGGTGGCTATAGTCACACTAAACCATAAACATGAGTTTTATAAAAATTTCGATATGAATGATAAGAGGCAATCCTTCATTATAAGCATATAGCATATTTTCTTTCTTTCTCTTTCATAGCCATTTTGTTTTTGAAATTTTGGCAAAGATAAATACAAATAGGCTTAAAATATCTTCTTTTTGAGCAAATTCTTTTCTTTGAAGCTCTCCATGCAAAAAAACCAATCACACTATTTAAAAATTTAAATAAAACTCAAAGTGTTAGTGTGATTTAAATAGGTTTGGAAATTTTGGCTTTGGTGAAAAATTTGATAAGTGGAGGTGACAATAAAATCTGGGAAAAGGCTCAGAAGAGGCTAACAATGGTTTTCTTTTTTGAAGGGTTAGCATGAAGGCTCAAACTTAAACAAAAAAATGGCCTAAATCATTTTCATTGCTCCTAAATTTATTTAAAGCATAAGTTATGAAGGATTTCAAAAAGTAAGCCCTAGATATTAAATAAAGACTAATGAACTTATCCTGAAAATAAGAATAACAAGCGTCTAGGTTTATTCACATTTACTACACTAATCAAAAGTTAACCTTGCAAAATATATCTAAAAATGAAGAGGAAAATAGTGGATGAAGAATTTTTAAGAAAGTAAAGAAGATAAAAGAGAAAACGATAAGGAAAGTACAAGATTTTAGAAAAACTTTTCACATTAACATGCTACCTGGAATTAGAACACTACATGAGTCAACAATTTACTTGTGAAACATAATTAAAAAGTTGGATTAGAAATTTTGAAATTAACTAAGGCTATATAAAATATTTTGGGAAAAACAAAACATAAAGCAAGGGGTACTATTGATTTTACTAACATCTAATTTAGACCACTAAAACAAAAGAAAAGAAAAGAAGACATTCTCCCCCAAGCTTACGATAAATATTGTCCTCAATGGAAAAGGAGAGTGAAGGAAGGGGCAACTAAGAAAAGAAACTAAAACTGAAAAACTGAAACAGACACTTCCCTGGATTTATGGGCTTGAAAGGATGTGTGATGCCGCTCCCCCTTGTTGGCGCTTTGGATCTTCATGAAATGTCATCTTGAATTTTTCTTGAAATCAGCAACGTTGGAGCAGGCGATCGCCGAAGTTGAGAGTATCGGAGCCGCCCAGGGCCAAAGAAAAATTAGAACAACAAATTTTAAAAACCTTGGGTTGCCTCCCAAGAGCGCCCTCTGTTTAATGTCGTTTGAGCTCGACTAAAAGAATATAGTTCAAAAGTAAGTCCAAATTATTACAGTCCAGACAAAAGAAGTTTTTCACTATCCATGTCAACATTATCACTAGAAAAATAAAGTTTTAGATGCTGCCCATTAACCTTGAAATCACCCTTATCTGAGTGTGATATCAAAACAGTTCCATACGGATAAGCTTCCTTTACATTAAAAGGACCTGACCATCTAGATTTTAACTTTCCAGGAAATAAACGTAGACGAGAATTATAAAGCAATACTTGGTCGCCTGGTTTAAATTTTTTCGGGTGCCTTAAATTTTTATCGTGAAAGAATTTCGTTGGTTCCTTATATAATTTATTATTTTCATACGCATTGGAGCACCACTCGTCGAGTCCTTGAGTTGGAATTTTCGAAGATCGGCGGTGGAGTGGGGATCAAAATTTAAAAATTTAAGGGCCTAGAAAGCACGATGTTCTAATTTGACCGATAAATGGCATGATTTCCCATATACTAATCGATACGGTGTACAACCGATGGCGGTCATGTACGCTGTTCGGTAAGCCCATAAAGCATCGTCTAATTTATATGACCAGTCCTTACGTGAGGTGGAAACCGTCTTTTCTAAAATACGTTTGATTTCTCTATTCACTACCTCGACCTGGCCGTTAGTTTGGGGGTGGTATGCAGTTGAAAGCTTATGTGTAACGCCATACTTAAAAAGTGTTTTTGCAAGTTGTGCATTACAAAAGTGCGAACCCCTATCGCTAATGATGGCCCTAGGAGTATCGAATTGAGAAAATTATATTTTTACAAAAATAATAACGACTCGGGAGTCATTGGTAGGAAGAGCTTGGGCCTCTGCCCATCGAGATACGTAATCTACTGCAACTAAGATGTATTTATTCCCATGTCTATAAGGAAGAGGACCTACAAAATCAATTCCCCAAACGTCGAAAACTTCGCACTCGAGGAAATAATTTTGCAACATTTCATTTTTATTAGAGATATTGCCGGACCGTTGACATCTATCGCACCGACTCACAAAAGATTGGGCATCTTTAAAAAGGCTAGGCCAATAAAAGCCTGCACTTAGTACTTTGTGAGTGGTCAGATTGGCTTGATAGTGCCCACCGGTCGGTCCTTCATGTAAGTGTTTTAAAATATTTTGTCCTTCTTCGAAAGAAACACATCTCCTTACTACTTGGTCTGCACAAACTCGAAACAAATATGGGTCCTCCCAAAAATAATTCTTCAGGTCAGAAAAGAATTTCTTCTTTTGCTGATAGGAGAATTCTTTTGGGAGGACTCGAGGTACTAAGTAGTTGGCGAAGTTTGCAAACCAAGGAGAAGGAGTAGTGTTGATTGAAAATAACTTCTCGTCGGGAAAATAATCTTTAAAAGTGTGTTCATTTAAATTTTCAATAAACGGGTTATCTAATCGTGAAAGATGGTCCGCGGCCAAATTTTCAGCTCCCTTTTTATCTCGGATTTCCAAGTCGAACTCCTGGAGGAGTAAGATCCAGCGAAGTAAGCGTGGTTTGGCATCCGGTTTAGAAAGTAAATATTTGAGGGCCGAGTGGTCCGTAAAAACGATAATTTTTGAAAGCGTAATATAAGATCGAAATTTGTCGAACACAAAAATAACTGCTAATAATTCTTTCTCTGTTGTGGTATAGTTCTCTTGTGCGGATGTAAGCATTTTACTTGCGTAGAAAATAGGGTGGAATTGTTTAGATATACGTTGTCCTAAAATGGCTCCCACCGCAAAGCTACTTGCATCGCACATGATTTCGAATGGAAGGTCCCTGACTGGAGCTCTCATAATTGGCGCATTTATTAGCTTATTTTTGATTAATTGAAAAGCAGATAAGCAGGTATCATCAAAAATAAATGGAGTGTCTTTTTCTAAAAGATGAGTGAGGGGTTTGGTAATTTTCAAAAAATCTTTTATAAATCGCCGGTAAAAATCGGCATGTCCTAGAAAGCTTCTTATGGCATTAACGTTGGTTGGCGGTGGCAGTTATTTGATCACTTCTATTTTTGCTTCATCGACCTCAATTCCTCTTGCTGATATCTTATGACCTAAAACCAATCCCTCCCGCACCATGAAATGGCATTTTTCCCAGTTCAGGGCAAGATTGGTCTCCTCACATCGTCTAACACTTTTTCTAAATTCTGTAAACAAAAATCGAAGGAATCATCAAACACGGAGAAGTCGTCCATAAAGACCTCCATAATACTTTCTACGTACTTGTCAAAAATGGCCAACATACACCGTTGAAATGTTGCCGGCGCATTACATAAGCCAAACGACATTCTTCGATAGGCAAAGGTGCCGAAAGGACAAGTAAACGTCATTTTCTCCTGGTCCTCAGGTGAGATGGGAATTTGGAAGTAGCCCGAGAGACCATCGAGGAAACAATAAAAGCTATGGCCGGATAATCGTTCTAAGATTTGATCGATGAATGGCAAGGGGAAATGGTCCTTGCGGGTGGCATCATTCAATTTGCGATAATCAGTACACATACGCCACCCAGTCACCGTTCGTGATGGGATTAAGTCTTTATTGTCATTTAGCACTACCGTGATCCCTCCCTTTTTAGGAACTACTTGGACGAGGCTCACCCATTTGCTATCTGAAATTGGATAGATAATTCCTGCATCTAATAATTTCACGACCTCACCCTTTACTACTTCTTTCATGTTTGGGTTTAATCGGCGTTGAGGTTGAATTGAATTAGGTGAATTATCTTCCATTAGAATTTTGTGCATGCAGAAAGACGGACTTATGCCCTTAATATCAGAAATCTGCCAAGCAATTGCTTGGCGGTGCTTTTGTAAAACTTTTTGCAATTTGGCATTTTTAGATTCACTTAGATGGGCCGACACTATTACTGGTAACTTAGAGTCTTTTTCTAAAAACTCATATCTTAAATGATTGGGTAGTTCTTTAAGTTCTAATGTGCGAGGTTCCTCGTACGAAGATTTGAAAGATTTTTCTTTTTCAAAAGTGATCTCTTCAAAAAATTTTGATTTATTTTGAAAATTTGAGGGGGTGGGAGCAATGGCCATTTCCATTTCATGTAATATTTCAGTTGAGGTGCTTGAAGAAGAACAAAAAGAAGAAGAATTTTCAGAAATACAAAAAGATGGGTCTTCTCTTAACACATCTAAGAAAAAACACGAATCGTCATTTTCTAGGGTATTTTTCATAGAGGGTCTTATGAAAAAGGTCACTTCATCATCTCCAACTCGGAGGAAGAGCTTACCATTACTCACATCGATGATAGCACGGGAGGTGGCAAGGAAGGGGCGGCCAAGGATTAGGGGAATCTCGACATCCTCTTCAAAGTCCAAAATGACAAAATCCACCGGGAAGATGAATTTGTCTACCTTTACGAGCACGTCCTCCACAATTCCCAGCGGATATTTTATCATCCTATCTGCTAGTTGTATACTCATACGTGTGGGGCTAAGGGTGCCCACTCCTAACTTCTTAAACAAGTAGAATGGCATCAAGTTGATGCTCGCACCTAAGTCGGCCAACGTGTTCTTTACAAATAAATCACCAAAGAGGCACGGGATAGAAAAACTACCCGGATCGTTAGCCTTTTTTGGTAATTTATTTGATAGGATGGCAGAACACTCAGCGTTTAAAGTTACGTGCAATAGATTTTCTTGCTTTTTCTTATTAGTTAGAAGATCCTTCGAGTACTTAGGGTACTTGGGCATTTGTGATATCGCTTCATGGAAGTGCAAATTGATGTGTATTTGCTTAAACATTTCCAGGAAGCGATGATATTGATCATCTAATTTTTCTTTGTTGAGTTGATAAGGATAAGGCGGGGCGGGGTTGTTTTTGGAAACAGGAGGTGGAATGATAAAATCTGTTTGAGTGAGTGGTGTTTTTAAAATAGGGGCGGATCTTGCTTCGGGCTCTTCGCTAACCGGACCGGATATTTGCTTCCCACTCCGAAGAGTTACAGCTTTCGCTTGCTCTCTCGGGTTGAGCTCGGTATTAGCGGGAAGAGTCCCGGGCAGTGGCTCAGATATTATTTTGGCGAGCTGCCCGATTTGGTTTTCTAGATTTTTAACGGATCCGGCTAAGTTCCGGACAGTTGCTTCGTTCGTACTTATATATTTTGAAAACATCTCCTCCAAAGATGGAGGTTTTTGAAAGTTAACAGGGGGTGGAGGTGGTGTAAATTCATTTTATAGAGGCGGGCGAGTTGTGTTTGCAGGATTACTCCAAGAAAAGTTCGGGTGATTACGCAGCGCAGGATTATAATTATTCGGTAATTGAAAACCAGGTGCATGAAAATTAGAAGCAGCAGAATAATTATTATAAGCATTTCTATTGCCTACGTAATCAGCTTGTTCGGAGGTGGCTTTTGCAAATTCCCAAACCTGAGGTGCGGAGGGAGCATTCATTTCCGATATCTTTTTGCTAAGCATTTACACTTGTAGTGCCAGCTGGGAGACGTTATCCACCTCGTACATACCTGCAGGTTCGTTTTGGCGGGATCTTGGCACATTCCACTGATAGGTGTTCATGGCCTTATCCTCAAATAGCTCAAGAGCGGCTTCCAGGGTTTTGTTATTTAAGGTACCACCGGAAGCGGCGTCTATCATTTGCTTAGTATGTTGATTTAGCCCGTTATAAAATGTCTGCACTTATAACCATACAGGCAGAGCGTGATGAGGGCAACGTCTTAAGAATTCTTTATACCTTTCCCAGGTATCATATAGCGTTTCAGAATCTATTTGGCAAAAAGAAGAAATATCATTTCTAAGCTTAGCAGTTTTCGCAGGTGGAAAATACTTAGTTAGAATTTTTTCAGTTAACTGGGCCCAAGTGGTGATAGAACCTCTAAGTAGAGTCATCAACCACTACTTAGCCTTTGTTCTTAAAGAAAATGGGAAGAGTCTTAGCCTAATTGCATCATCCGTAACACCATTTATTTTGAAGGTGTCACAGATTTCAAGGAAGCTAGCAATATGTGCGTTCGGATCTTCATCTTGTAATCCGTCGAACTGCACGTATTGCTGCACTATGTGAATTATGCTGGGCTTTAGTTCGAAATTATTAATAGCTACGGCAGGGCAGACTATACTAGTTTCCGTCCCTTCCAGGTTAGGCTTTGCATAATGGGACATAGTCCATTCAGGGGCCGCAACCATGTTGGGGACTTCATTTTAGTTAGGTTCGCCCATATTAACAACCGACTCTGAATCCTCAGCCAGTTCTTGGAATGTAGGATCTTGACCTTGCGATTTTCTTCGAAGAGTACGCTCAAGTTCTTGGTCCAAGTCTACAAGTTCTGACGGATTTGCTCGAGTCATAAACTAGAAAGAGAGAAGGGAAAATAAGATTGAGAAATTCGAAACAGAAAAGGTCTCTTTTTTTTGAATTAATTTTTTTTGAAGAAAGAGGACAGAAAAAGAGGTGATAAAAGTAATAGATTCGTTCTTTCAAAATATCAACAAAAAGCGAGTCCCCGGCAACAGCGCCAAAAACTTGGTGATTAAAATTCTGTTTGCACGAAATAAAATCCGAACTAGCAATCTGAGAAGGCAAGTATACCTATCGAACTATAGTATAGGAACACAAGTGTCGTATTAAAATCCGGGAACCGTTGATTACTTATACTCAAACGAATTACTATTATTTTATCTTAATAATTTTTTGGAAGGTTTTGTTTGCTAAATTGAAATAAAAGCTGGATAAAAGTACGGCTAAACGATGATTAAGAAATAGCACTCGATCTTGACTTACTTCGGCTTAAGTTGATCAAAATTCAACTTGCAAACTTAAAACTTAATAAAGTAAGGGTAGCTTGACCGTGGGGGTTCCTATAGTTTGAACATGCTTCTCTCGAAGATATGCCCAACTGAGTTTAGGAATATCCGACCGAACTCTCGTCCAGTATTCGAATACCTAAAACTCACTTTAAGTGGTGAACCCCGCTATTGGATTTGACTCCAATCCAGGAGATTTATGTCATTCTCTCTCGAGAAATGCATGCAACTCTCTTTACTCTTAAGCACTCACTTCAGACTATCGGCCTCTCGGCTAGCCAAGAATGAAAGCAAAGGTGGGGACTATATATCGATATTATAGCTCCACTAAATTTTGATTGAGCGTAAATCTAAGGCCCAAGACTTTAGAAAGTAAAAGAGAGCTAAAGGATCATAACTTAATCAACTCATCCTCAGATCATCAAGATCAAGTACTATGAGGATTTAGTTACTCATGTTGGAGGGGTAGGAGAGAGAAATGAGGAAGATATTAAGAGAACAAAAACATACGATTTTTATTAAAATAGAGTTCAATTGAAGATACATTTGCATGGAAAGCCTACTAAGCATTAGCAATACATTATGAAAGGATGTTACAAGGGCATTACAACATTCATAAGAAAACTAGAAAAAGAAGTGCATTGAAATAAGAGAGAGAGAGAGAAAGAGAATACAAAAATAACATGAAAATCACTGAAAATAAAGCAGTAGCACCCTTTCTCTCTGCAAAAACTCTATATGGAAAACTTGGAGGTCATCCGAATTTATAGAAATTTTTCTGCCTCAGTCATGCCCTAAGTCACGCCCGTGACTGGGGGCGTGACTTGTTTAATCAATTCTGCGGCTTGGATCAGGTTCGACGCTCGATTCTGACGCGATTTGATGGGTCACGCCCCAGGTCACGCCCGTGACCTGGGGGCATAACCAATTCGGTGGTCAAGCTAGGCATGGGCGCTGACACGCAATCATGGGCACTGGCGGCTGGCTGACGTGGCAGTCACGGGCGTGATTGGAAGCACGCCTATGTATCTTTGGGCGTGTCTGACCAAAATTTTTGAATTATGGCGGCATCAACTTAACTGTTAACAGCAACTTACACGCCCTAGGTCACGGGCGTGATCCCCAGGTCACGGGCGTGACCTAGGGCGTGACCTAGGAAAATCTGCATTTTTCACCTAAAAATTCAGAAAACTTAAGTTAGCACTAAAAATAGGAAAATGAGCAAAAATTGCATTTAAAGAAACAATAATAAGCAAAAATTAAGAGTAGATAACCTAAAAATAACATAATCAAACTAACTAGATTTAGCAATATCACTTGCAAATGCTCCCGGATGGAAGAATGGTGAAGGAGATCGCTGGAAATGGTCTCCTCTCATCTCCTCCGGTGGAAAGTGCAAAAATGGCGGGATTCCGGCTTTTCCCGCGAGGGGAATCGGGCTCTCTCCGCTCTCTCATTGACTGCAGCTTTTCCTGCTTTAAATACTAAATAGGCAGAGTTTTGGTCACGCACGGGCGAACGCACAATCGTGCGCTGCCCGTGCGTTATTTAATGATAAAAACAAGCTTCAAGACGAAGCTGCACCGCCCATGCGATTTACTCACGCACGGGCAAACCCGCCTGTGCGCCAAACGAACGGGTAAATTCAGAAACGCTAAAACAACTAGAAGAAATAGGCAACCGTGCATTTTACTCACGCACGAGCAAATCCGACCATGCGTAGAAATGCACGACTAAACTCAAATTGCCTATTTTCTGCCCAGATGAGGACGCACGACCACAACCGTCCGTGCGTCAAGGAATCGCACGACCGTGCGTTGTACACAGTCATGAATTCTGGGAGAAAACTGGAAGATCTGACCACCTGCACACAAGACCAAACAACTGGCAAAACACCTCCAGCACCAGATAAACACAGAAAAAGGAATGGGGAGCACCATGTGCTTACCCCCAATAACAAGGAGTTCAAATGCACACCGAAATGGGCCTAAGAGTGCACCTAGCAAGGAATAACAAATATGATCGAAAACATGCCTAAAGTGTAGTGCATTGACTAGAAATACGGCCCATATGAGTCTATAAATGTGTATATAAATGGGACTCATCACACCCCCAGACTTACTCGTTTGCATGTCTCGGGAAAATACTCAATCCCATGATAGAAAAGTTGATGTTAATGAAGCAACTGCGCAGGCAAAACATGATGGGAAGTAAAGAACTAACGAGCGTAAAAATAAAGTAGAAAAGATTTTAAAACAAAGACTATATTTTAAGAACTTCTACAAGTGTAAAATACAAAATTCTACTACTCTGAGGTGAATCACTGGTGATTTCAATAGTCGCGCCCTAGGTAAAATAGCGTGAACTGCTGAGGTGAGCGTTGCTCAAATTGGATCTCAAGGAAGAGCTCTCCAAGAAATCCATCAAGGTCGGTGGTCATACGCTTGCCCTTTTGCACCTTCTCCACTGCATGAGACGATCTTATCAAGAATCAGTAGGGCTTTTAGGCTATACATAGGGCTTGGGTTGAGGTACGGTAATGAAGTAGAAGAACGTAGGTTAAACGCACTCATCCTCCGATAAATAACAAATTTCAACCTCAACATCTTCACCTTGAAGCACACTCCCCCAGACTTCATTTAAGCATGATGGTGCGCGCGAGACTACCACACTTGTGGTTCGATTCATTTTAGAGTTCTTTTACTCTCTTTTTTTCTAGATCCATAAAAAGTTAGGATCGATCAAAATTTTAACTCATTCTCATTTTTTTTCGCGCGCACACAAATATTTCTCCGCAACGTAAAATCATCATAAATATGTATATATTCCAAAGTTCGACTCTAGTTCGCATTGGGTTAGGATATGTGGCCTTGGTGAAAGTTTAGTGGAGTAAAACAAATAGGAGAGGTAAGGCTCAACGAGGCTAGCAAAGGATGACGTTAGGTTGGGAAATCAAAGCTCAACTGGACCAAATGATGGCCTACGTCATGCTCCCAACAAGATCATTCAATGCACTCGTTTTGAAAATAGCTTGTTGCAAGTTCTTAACCACCGAGCGAGGTCTCCTCTCCTTCCAACTCAAACAACACGAGGCTAACAATTCTTCTACACTCGACCTAGGGCTACCGCTAGATTCACCAAATTCACTGTTTGAGTAGAGTATTAAGTTATTACACAAATCAAGTAAATAAAACTATAACATTGTAATTTAATCTATTCTACGTGGATTTTTATGCTGCGTGAGCGCTCTACTAGTAGCACCGCACGGGTCACATCCTGTTCCGCCACACAATCCTAATCTAACAATCAAACTTCTAAACATATACATCAAGTACTTACACCATAATTGCGCACGATTAAAAAAAAATAAAACACGTGCGGTGTGTATTATGCAATGAGCCAATCAATATAAATTTCCTAACACAACATTCTAGAATGTATGTGCGTGTAGCATAAGCAAAGGCCCGCTCCCCCCAGACTTGATATGAAAAACAAATCAAAAATAATCTTTCGAAGCAACTTAAGAGCTGGGTTAAGAGTACCTATGCTCCTAAGAGCATGCCAGAAGAGCGGTATAATCCTTCTTTAAAGATCTCCTCCTCTTCATCCAATCGATTTCACACCTGCATTGTTAGCACAAAAGCAAAAACAACCAAAACATAATAGAAATTAAAGCAAGCAAATGGAACTGGGTGGTTCCCATGGGTTGTCTCCCAAGAAGCCCTTTTGTTTACCGTCCTTAAGGTGGACTAAATACCTGTATTAAGCAGATTATAAAATTGTTCACGCAAAATTAAAGAGAGGAGGTCATCCCAGTCTACGTAGTATTATCACACAACCATACAGAGAAATCAACTATACGTTGATTTAAAATAGTAACTGCAGATGGAAGAAAAAGGTCCGGAGACCCACAACTGATGGCAACGAAGTAAGAGGTTTAGCCTCCATCCAAAAGTCTCCTCTTTTTTTGCTCTCTTTCTCTCTTCCAAGAGTATTTCTTCAAAGAAAAATCACTTTCCCCCCTGCAGCCAGTCCTTTAAGGGAAGCACATGCGGTGACACTGGAGTGGACAGAGCAATATCGTCTTCCACTGCAACATGCTTATCCTGCCAGGACTGCATCATCCGACTGCCCAAAAATGGGTCAGCATATTCCAAATTCTGCGGGGGCATAAATGAAACGATGTTAGAAATAACAGGAAGAGATGGAGCGAGAGTAGACTCAACATCCGTAGGGGCAAAGCAGGAGGAAGAAATGTCACAAGTGACATCCTCCCGTGAGAGATGATCAGATTCCACCTGGATGACCAACGCTAACTTTTCTTGTTGAATTGTAACCAATGAAAGAGGGTCAAGAAACAAAGTAGATGAATAACATAAAGAATCATTAGTCGAGGGAGTGATCCCGGTTTTACTCCCTATAGGTTCTGATTGTACCACTATCACATCATGAGGAGGTTATTGCAACACGACCGAGGCAAGAGACACCAAAGTCTCAACCTGTATAGTCAATCTATCAATATACTCTTGTCGTGTGTCAAGGCCTTGAATTATAATTTGAGCAAATTTGAAGAATTTCTCCTCCAAATAGGCTGTATCCTCATCATGTTGTGACAGAGGCAGTAAAGAACATGACATCGCTCCTGCATACACAACCCGAAAACAATAGAAATAAACAAAAAAATAACAACTCCTGTAACTATTAACTCAAACACCAAAATCAAACTACGCCTGCATTCCCCGGCAACGGCGCCAAAAACTTTATGGTCGTACGACATGTGCATCGGTCGCTATCAAGTAATAAATTTAGGAATAGCTTCCCTGAATGTCGATCTCTTGAGGAATGCAGGTTCTGGTGAACGAAATGTGTGGTGAGTCGATTGTTTCACGAGCGAATAAAATAAAACAGGGGCGTTGTGATTGGTGTCCTAAGCTATTGCGGAAATGAGAGAAATGCGGGTCGAAAAGCACCGCTTCGCAAGGTGTGGGTGAGTGCAGCGGCCGCGATGCCGCGCTTCGGCAAGTGGGTGGAATGGCCACGGAGCGAGGTTTTATGAGGGTTGTATTCACCTCATCGCCAACATCACCACTAGCTATTGCTAGATGGCTTCACACACAAACAACTTAGAACATCATAACGACAGGGAAAGCAATTCTCACCACCAAAGCATCATTGCACATGAACAACAAGCAAAGATCTATAACATTACTCTAACTAGCATTCATTACAACAACACAAAGAGAAAGCACAAGCATCAAAGTTTAGAAAGGACCAAATAAAGGATGTCACCGCGTCTTGGTTTCTCGGCCGGAATGAGAGGTTGTTGAGATCTCTCCGGGTTCGGCCCTCAGATGGTGTGTGGACTCGAAGGAGGCTGTCACCGTTCCAACGATCTACATCATTTCTATGGCCTCCAATGGCGAAGAATGCTTGAACTACTGGCAGAGAATGCTTGCAAATGCTCCCGGATGGAAGAATGGTGAAGGAGATCGCTGGAAATGATCTCCTCTCGTCTCCTCTGGTGGAAAGGGCGAAAATGGCGGGATTCCTGGCTTTTCCCACGAGGGGAATCGGGCTCTCCCCGCTCTCTCGTTGACTGCAGCTTTTCATGCTTTAAATACTAAACGGGCAGAGTTTTGGTCATGCACGGGTGAACGCACGATCGTGCGCCGCCCGTGCGTTATTTAATGATAAAAACAAGCTTAAAGACGAAGCTGCGCCACCCATGCGATTTACTCACGCACGGGCAAACCCGCCCGTGCGTCAAACGCATGGGTAAATCAATAAACGCTAAATCAACCAGAAGAAATAGGCAACCATGCGTTTTACTCACGCACGAGCAAATCCGACCGTGCGTAGAAACGCACGACTAAACTCAGATCGCCTATTTTCTTCCCAGATGAGGACGCACAACCACAACCGTCCGTGCGTCAAGGAAATGAACGACCGTGCGTTGTACATAGTCATGAATTCTGGGAGAAAACTGGAAGATCCGACCACCTGCACACAAGACCAAACAGCTGGGAAAACACCTCCAGCACCAGATAAATACAGAAAAAGGAATGGGGAGCACCATGTGCTTACCCCCAATAACAAGGAGCGCAAATGCACACTGAAACGGGCCTAAGAGTCCACCTAGCAAGGAATAACAAATATGATCGAAAACATGCCTAAAGTGTAGTGCATTGACTAGAAATACGGCCCAGATGAGTCCATAAATGTGTATATAAATGGGACTCATCAAGTACTCCTACTCACATATAAGAGCTATTATTTTATCGATCAAAAGTCAGGTTTGTTTTGGAAAATGATTTGGAGAAATTCAACTACGAAGAAAGATTATGATTAAAGATTAGCACTTGATCTAGAATCCCTTTGAAATAAAATTGAATTTTACGAAATAATAATCCGCAAACTCTTGTTGAAATAACTTCGACCGTGGAGGTTCCCAAAACATGATAGCACCTCTCTCGAGGAATACTACCAACTAACCTTAAGTTGATTGATCTATACCCCTCGGCTAGTCGAAACACATAAGCTTGCTTTAAGCGGTGAACCCCACTATTGGATTTGACTCCAATCCAGAAGATTTATGTTGTCCTCTCTCGAGGAGTGCATGCAATTTCTTTTATCTTTGAGTGATCTCCTCGTATGCACGGATCTCTCGATCAACTAGAATATGGATCTTAGATTGAAAAATCATATTCCAGACATATGAAATCGAAGATAAATCGAAGATAATCAAAATGAGAGCTTGCAGATTAGAAAAACTCAAACAAATTTTATTTCATTCCAAAGTTCATCATGACCAAGTGCTAATGGAAATTTAGCTACTCATCATAATGATGGGAATATAAGTAGAAGAAGAAAAAGACATGCTGAAATAAGCTACAAAACTTGAATTGAAAATGTAATAATAGAAAAACTTACAACTTAGAAATAAACTAGCAAGAACAACAAAAATAGTAAACTAAAGCTGAAAACTAACTCCAAAATTGAACTCCTTGACTTCTAGAGATTGCTGCCTTTTATAGTTGAAAAATTGAGGAGTCACGCCCTTGGTCACACCCGTGACCACGGGCGTGTAAGCTGCGTAATTGCTATCTTAAATGCCCGGGAATGTTGGGGAAGAGAAACTGCCAAAAATCAATTGCATGCCGGGTCACGGCCCAGGTCACGCCCGTGATCCAGGGCGGGTCTTGACAGAGTCTGGAAACGGCGATAAATGACACAATCAGGAGTTAATCGGGCACTTGCAAGAGGAATCACGGTTTCGGTCACGCCCGTGACCAAGGGCGTGTAAGCTGAAAATGACGCAATCTGAACATCATGCATTGAAAGCTTTGACGAGCGAGTCACGCCCATGACCTTGAGGTCACACCCTCTGTCACACCCGTGATAGAGGGCGTGTAATTTTAATCCAATGAGGCAGCATATTCTGCAGCTGGGAGACGTCTGGGATGGTATACGGCCGTGGCTTGGAGTCACGCCCGTGACCAAGGGCGTGTATTTTGCAATTTTGGCAGAACTGCTCCAAATCTTCTCCTGATCACTTCTATGAGCTTGAAATTACTATTGGCAGCCCAAATTACCTAAAAAATACAAAAAATAAGGTCAATTAAAGATAAATGAAAATAAAACAAATAAAATAAATTAATTATTAACAAAATATTATATAAAAATAACTATAAATGATGCATTATCAAATACCCTCATACTTAAGCTTTTGTTATTCCAGAGCAAAACCATCATAAGTATGAGAAAGATTCATATGATATTTCAAAAAGAAAAAGATTTTACTCCTAATTCTGCATTTTAAAATTATACATGACTCATACACAAATAAGTTTTGAAATAAAATTTAGATTCATAAGAAATAAATCATGATACATAAATTGATATGAGTAGAATAAAAATTAGTTTCAAAAATTCCATAATCAAATTTTCATAAATAATATTGTATTGAATTAAGCAAAATAATCTAAGATTAGAATTTTATAAACTTTTAATATCATTCGAAACTTTTTAGAAAACCTAAAATATTAACTAAGCTCTCTCATAAATATCTTGAATATGAAATGATATTGGCTATATATGGGTAAAAATTGGCATATAAGAGATTTTTAATTGGGAAATGATGAATTTTATCCTCTCATTTCCATCTTTTTTATATACTCTTCTTTTTTTATATCCCAAATGTATATGTTTAGGAGTGATGAATTTTGTCCTCTCAGCTCCATGACATATAATCTTTTACAAATTTGGGTGCATATGTTTAGAAATGATGAATTTTATCTTCTCATTCCATGACATATGCTCTTTTATACTTTTTTTAATTGCCAATCAAAAGGGTAAAGTAAAAGGAGGAGCTAAGGTTAAAAGGCTATAAAATTTCTCAAAATAACTATCATAGAAAATAAAAATAAGAAATCTTAAGAATCTATGAGTTAAAGTTAATATAAGTAAAATCTAAATATCTTTTAACACAATTGCTACAAAATTAATTCATGATATTGTAAGAAGAGAAAGCAAAACTATGAAATATTCTAAATACACCAAAATGATGAAAAATTCATTAATTCAAATTTATCCAAAAATTAAATATAACAAATTATGATGAGACACATAAAATTAATAAAAACATAAAAAAGAAATTTTTTTATTGTTTTAAAGGTCATATAAACAAAAACTCATAATTAAAATTGGTTGAACTAAAATAAAAAGTAAGCATCTAATATTACAAAATTTATAAAAACATGTTTTTGAATTTTTTCATAGGTTTTTTTTTAAGTTTCTTATAATTTTTTTTTTAATATTTTCAATATTTGCTTGAAAAGGTAAAAATGAAACAGAAATAAAAAAAATTGGTTCTTGGACTTCTCAAGGAATACCCAATGACGGGCTCTCAAGGTACTAGGCAGTTTTTTGGGATGAAAGTCTAACACGGCCCTTTCGCATGAAATTAGATTTTTAATTTTTTAATTTTTTTAGTATTTTAAATCACATAAAAAAGAAAATAAGACACAAAGACACAAAACTTTAAAAGAAAACACAATTTTTTGTAGCTTATAAATTTTTATAACAAAATTGAAAATAAAGAAAAGAAAAACTTTATTTTTTTAGATGTTTGAAAAAGTTTTTTAATTTTTTTTGGATTTTTAATAAAAATAAAACATAAGAGAACACACCCACATCCCTAAAAATAAACATTGTCCCAAATGTTTGATAAAAAATAAAAGTGTGAGTAAAGGAGAAAAAACATCCCTTATGAAGAACAAATAATCACTGAGCCAACCTGAAGAAAACATAATGTGAAAGCAAAACTTTTTTTTTTGCATTAATAATAGGGAAATAAAAACAAATACAAAAGTTGTGAGACATAAAAGGAAAGATGCAAATGACCAAAAATAAAAAATCTAAACGTCATCGTCGTCAACATCCTGCAGATAATAAGCACGCAAATCGGCAAGTTTCGGTTGTAGATGCTCCATAGAGGAAGCATGGCGCTGCTGTAACGCCCCAAAAATTTGAATTGATTATTGGAAATGAAAATAATAATGATTATTTTAGACCTAATGATTAATTTCATCGTAGCGAGGGCGTTACCATCGTAAGTGCGTCGCCGTACTCCATCTCGGGAATTCACGAGGTCGCGTTCGATAAAAATCTCTATTTATCCCAGAATGAAATATTAATTAGCAAATAAAATATATTTTTATAAGGATTCCTTATCAAAATTCTGTATAAACTTATATATATATTCATATAAAATTTTTTTATGTATATTTGTAAGTTGACAAAATATGTATATATATATATACATTTTTGTATAAAAATATACATACATATATATATATACCTCTTTATAAAAATCTGCTTATATATTTGAGTGGGAGTTGAGTGGGAACCAGCTAGAACCCACAATGGTCTATATTTAGGAAAATTTCTCTTCTCTCCCTAGGCAGCCAGCCACCCATCTTCATTTTCCTCTTTTCTTTTGAGGAGGGAGTCCTCCTTTTCTGGTTTTCATGAGTTCCAGGAGAGAGGAAGTAGAGGTCGGAGGTTAGGGTTTCGTCAGAGGAATTTTCCGGTGGTGGAGATGGTCGGAGCTCTCGGCAGTGCGGGAAATTGAAGAGCTCTCGTCGAGTTCTTCCAAAGAGAAGGAGGTAATGCGATTTGGGTTTCGGAAAAGGCAAGAAATCTTGCTCTCCCAATCTTCTTATCCTCTTTTTCTTCTCTGTTTCTGGACCTGGCTGGGTCAAATTTATTAGGAATGTTATTTTTTTTCTTTTTTCTCTACTCATGATGATGATTCTTATTATTATTCCTCTTAAGATGTTTTACCCTTATTGCTTTTAACTCCTTGCCTTTTATAAGTGTTTAGGAGCAGCCATGCCACTTCCTGGACGGCTTGGGAGTGGTTTAGTTTTTTAGATCAGTGGATTCGGAGCGCTTAAGTCAAAATCGGTTGGGGATCTCGTTGATCGACGGGAACGCCCATCGATCGGCGGGACATCCGTCATTCGAGTGCAGCAGCAGGGAAAACAACTTTCTTGTGTCATTAAGTCTTAATTGATAGGGGATCCCGTCGATCAACGAGACCTCCCGTCGATCGACGGGATAGCCCGCCGATTCTTTTTTTTTCCTTGGTGATTTTTTTTTTGCTTTAATGCTTGATTCCCTCCCTTGAGCTTTGGGCATCTAGTTGTCTCCCTCATGGTCCCTTGGATTGGGTTCTTTAATCAGGTGGGTTCTTTTTCTTCCATGTGAGGAGTATTGCTTCTTCCTTATCGCCTTTTTCTTGTAACCTGACTGTTTTATCTTGAGACCTTTTGGTTGGTTTATTAAGCCTAGTGATGAGGTATTTATTCTTTTTTTAGAGTCTTTCTGATCGTAAAATGGGAAAGATTCCCTTGAATCACTTGGATCCTCTTATATTATTGTTAAATCTTTCAGTATTGTACTGACTTGTCCAACTATTTTGAAGTATTATTTTGGTTTATTCTATGGTAAGGTATTCCTTATGAATCATTTATCTTGGCCTGGTTTGCGACCTTTAGACATTGCCTAAGCAAGTATAATGTTAATTTATGTACTGATTTACTTGAACCGGAATGATGGGTAAGGGAACAAAGAGATCCTCCATCTCAGATCTTATTTATGGTAGGTTGGACAGTGAGACCACCACCATCTTTTATTAATTGTAGCTTGAATAGTGATACCACCTCCCTCTTTTATTATTGGTAGGTTGGATAGTGAGACCACCTCCATCTTTTATTAATGGTAGGTTGGGCATTGAGACCACCTCCATCTTTTATTAATGGTAGGTTGGACAGTGAGACCACCACCATCTTTTCTGAAGGGTAGTTGGAGAATGAGACCACCGCTCTCTTTACTTTATGCCCCCATTTAGTGATTTGTTTTTCTGTTAAGTTGTATATTTTTTCAAGCTGCTTATGCTAATTCTATGCTTACTCATGGCTAATTGTCAGTCATGTTGCTTCACATCTCTCTTTACTACTTTTACTATTACTTGCTCCCTTTTGGGCTGACGCATTCTTTTTTGTTGAGTGCCTCAGGTTCAGGTTCGGGTCAGCAGCAGCGGCAAGCGGTAGAGCTGCGCTATCCAGTCCCCGATAGAGGATTGAAAGTGTACAGTGTGCCTCTGAGAATCCTCTAGAGGGGGGTGAATAGAGAATTAAAATATTTCTATCCTAACTGAGTAAACAATAAAATAAACTAAGGAATTTTGCTCAGCAAAATCACATGCATAATAATAATAGTGCAAGAAATAAAATGTTGAATAAAAGTAATTAGGACAGCATAGAAGATAAGCAACCAGAAGACAAAAAGATTTTATAGAGGTTCCCCAAAATGTGGGTAGTCCTCTCTTCTACCACCTGGTAGGATTGCACCACCTATGCCTGAGTCTTTTGACAAGGAGACTCTCAAAGCCACTGATCTTTTGATAAGGAGATCATGAACCAACCAGATCATTTGATAAGGAGAACTTGAACCAACCAGATCTTTTAATAAGGTGATCTTGAACCACTGAATCCTTTGGAAGCGGGATTCTTAAAACTCTATACAGGGGGTGTAATGAGAGAAGAGTAAGAAGGAGAAGGAAGATTCAGAAATCTGTTTTTCAAGATTTTGTAACAGTAATCCTTGAGGTGATGTTCTTTTAGGGCTCTTCAGGATTTGTATCAGATTAACCCTAGCTTATGATAGTGATGATTGCTAGGGTTTTTGTAAGCTCTTGATCCATCTTCTCACTGCTCTTATAATAGTGATGCTGCTATATAATATTGATGAGGAAGCAACAGTTGTTTCTATGAGCAGAGAGTGTATTCTTCTATAGATATTTCTTCAAAGGTTTGTGTTGAGGAGAAGAAGATCCTTGACTGAGAGCGAAGGCAGTTCTTTCATATCTATGTTTTCTCTATTAGGGTTCCGGGAGGAAGAACGAGAAGAGGGAACCCTAATTGAAAAACCTTAGCCGATTGTGATGAGTGCTCTGGTTTTCTCTTTCTTTTCATGCCTTTTTATTGTCCCTGTTCAATTTGAATTTGTTTACTTTTCTGGTAAGTCCTGAAAATGTATATTTGTCTGGACAATTACTCATTTCCTTTCTTCTTTAATTCCCGACCCTTCCACCAACAATAAGCTTATTTCCAAGAAAGCTTTTGAGTCCTGTCTTAATTCTTCTTTCCATTTGAGGCAATTAATGAGTCGTTGGGGAACAGTCTTGAGTATTGTTGGCCATGAGAGAGGATCCAAAATGACAGTTGAAAAGGATTCCTTTTCAAATGGTATTCGACGTAGCGCTGAGTTCTCTTCCTCTCTTATCGATGCACCATCAAGTTCTTGTAGGAGCAACTTCGAATTCATCTTTGCTCTGGTTGAACTCTGCTAGTCAACGTTGCGTTAATATCATATTGATGAAACCGATAAGTTGAAAGGCATAGCTCTGAACTTCATTATCTGTGTCGAGATGAAGTCAACATTGCGTCGACTTTAGATGGCTTCGACAGACACTTCCTTCTGCGTTGAATTGAAGTAGCAGCTGCATCGACTTCTTAAGGTACTTCGACAGGTCCTTAGCTACTACGTTGACATATATTCGATGTAACATCGACTTGATTTACTTATACAGAAGGGTTGGACCACTTGGACTTCTATTCAGAGTAGCGTCGATATTCACTCGATGTTGCGTCGATTTCTATTCGACGCAAATGTTAACTTTGTGCAAATTTTGCTTCTCTTGATCTGGTCTTGACACCCTAAGTTGAGTGTGACATCCTTAGACATCTAATGACCAGATTACCCTTACTATACAATGGGAAATTCAACCTAAGAGATAAAATTACTTTTCAGATGATTTCTTAAGTTAAATCAAAGGGGTTTTTCCCAACAATCTCCCCCTATTTATCTTAACAAATTTAACATTTTGAATAAAGTGATTTTACACATTTCTTTGCATGAAACAAAAATACATACAAGACAACATAGATATAAGAAAATGACAGACTATTTTTCATAGGCCTTTTCATTCCATTGTCAAGAAATATATAGATATCCACAGTTGTTTTTCTGGAACTATAAAACTTTATAGAGTACCTTACTGCTCCATCTCAGGAGTTCTTCTCTTCCTTGAAAATACTTGTACCTTCCGAGGAGCAATGTTCAGAGGCTCATCATCTTCTGTAATAGCATCTTTGGGAAGCTCCGCTGAGAGTTTGCATTTACTTCAGCCTGTTGTGCAGCTTCTTGAGCAATCTGGGTAACCTCATTGAGAATATCATTCTGAGGCTCCCCCTGAACTAATGTTGTACTTATATCTGCCACCTCTGTATCTAGATTCCTTTGCACATCTGGAGTAGGCTCCCCCTAAATATCTAGGATCTCCCTCTGATCTACTAGAAGCTCCCCCTGATCTGTTGCATCTGTTTGCTCTTCATTCAGCTTCTCTGGGAGCTCCCCCTGATCTGGAGGCTCCACCTGGATCTGTACATCTTGAAAGGTAGTAACTTTGTCATGAGTAGGAGAGACGTCAGCATTCTTAGCCACCTCTAAGACAGGTCTTTCTTCCTCCAAAATGTTCTACCCCTTCTTAACCTTGCTGGCAAGAGAGGTTAAGAATTCTTTTGTGACGATGGAGGAAGACACAATGCCCTTGAGGCTCTAGAGGGATCTTTTAGAATCTAACAATTCAGCCTCCTTTTGAGAATACTTCCTATCAAATTTTATTGCCTGAGAGGCCACCATGTCTACAAAGGTAGAGGAGGCAAGTCCTACTGCTTTGGAGATGATTTACTCAAGATCAATTGTGGGGATATGAGTGGTAGATGGAGGAGCTGATGGAGGGAAGTCTTCTTGGATAGGGGAGAGAGTATGATAGGTTTCTGGAGAGACATGAATTGGAGGTTGTTGGAACCTTAGTTTTGATTTGAGTTAGGATCCACCTTTAGTGTCTAAGTTTCTATCATAACTCATATTATAACTTAGATCATATCCTATTAAGGTAGAAGGCTGAAAAGAATATATATATATATATATATATAATATACTAAGAAATATAAATATATATATTTAATTGGCTGAAAAATAAGAGAAAAATAAAATTAACATAAGTTCTCTGCGTTCGACGAACGGCCATCTGCGTTCGACGAATGGCTCCCTGTGCTCGACGAATGGCGTGCATTCTACGCTCGACGAAATCAAGCCATCTCAGCGGTCGACGAAGATCACCTATCTCAGCGGTCGACGATCCCATCTCAGCGGTTCAGCGGTTCAGCGGTTGACGCCTTTACTCAAGCTCAGCGCTCGACGCATTTATCCAGGCTCAGCGGTCGATGAAATTCTGCGTTCGACGAACTCAAGTCTGTGTTCGACGAACTCAAGTCTGCGTTCGACGAACAGATCAATATTCAGCGGTCGACGATCCAGCCCGTCTCAGTGGTCGAGGAACAGACCCCGTCTCAGCGGTCGATGAAATCTTGCATTCGACAAACTCAAGTTCGTGTTCGATGAATCTTCAGCAGATGTTCAGAACAGTAAATCAAATGTTCAGGTCGACCAATCAAATGATGAGCTCGACGAACTTGAAGCTCAGCTCGACGAAATTTATTCAGTATTATATTTCTTATTCTCAGCTTGACTAAAATTATTATATATGCAATATCTTTATTATTTATATTTATATATATTGCTATATATATTGCTGATCTGACATTACAGGGTGCAAGCATTAAATGTTCTAGCCATTGGCAGAAGTAATAAATATTGTAGCCGTTGCAGCAAGCCAAAGAAGGAAATTGTTCTGCTCGAGGATCTGGGAAACAAAAGATATATTATTTCTTTCCTCTTCTGTCGGCAAGGATTCAAAACAGCCGAACAGCTCTCAGATTAAGTATACAGACGAAGATTAAAGAACAAGGGGTAGCAGAATATGATATAGAACAGCTAACAGAGAAAGAAGAAAAATAGTACAGAACATATTAATATTGCTGTACAGAGAAAAAAGAAGAAGAGAAATAGAAGAGCAAAAAGAAGAAGCAGATTCAAATTTTATATTATCTTCTTTTTGCCTAACTCTTTCTTGCAGATCATCTACAACCTGAGACACCAATCAATACTATTTGCTCAGGGATCAAAACTGCAAGAAGAAAAACAAAGGATTTGCAACCAAGAGAAGGAGCCTCCACAAGCTGTCATCAAACTTAATCAGACAGGGGGAGCTCTCTTCAACAACATCTTCATCAAGATCTAAACACAACATCTCATCAGGATCATCAAGAGTCTTCTCAGCAAAAAGAGAAGAACAATATATCTTTTCCCTTTCTCCTTCCCATCTTATAATGGGTTATAACTCCCTTCAAAAGTTAACTCCCGTTGATAGGCCACCTTAGCAAAAACCTGCATCTTGGTTTATAAGCACCTGATCAAAGGCTTATAGGTGAATTGGGCACCTGATCAACCTCCATTGGTGTGTGGACACCTGAACAAAAACACCTTGGTGTGAGGGCACCTTATCAACAACCTCCAGTGGATTCCTACCAGTGGGTAGAAGAGTAGATGTACCCAGTTTTGGGGAACTACTATATATTCTTGTGCCATCTGGATGTGCTTTGTTTTTGTATTATTTCTTATTTGTGTGCTGTGTATTTTATGGACTGTTACTGTTTGTTTATATTACGAACTAATACTCCACTTTCAGAGGTGAAGGTGGAGGACAAATGGATGGAAGCTGATGAGGAATTTGAGGAGATGGCTCTGGGGCTGATGAGGATTGTTGTTGTTGTTGTGGAGCTGGAGTATCTTCCCGTGGGGGATCTGGTACAGTATCCAGTGGAGGGATATTATCCCTTAGAGGACCTGGAATTTGCCTTTCAGAATTTTGATGAGAAGTAGAGGGGGGAGGTGAGGCTGGAGCTTGACCAGGCTTCAAGATTTGCCTGGTCCACTTGGAAAAGATACCAATATTAATCCTTTTCCTAGGAGGAATGGGAACTCCTTTTGATTTGCAAATACTTGGATAATGTTGGAAGAGCACTTGGCTCATGGTTCTCATGTAAGCATTTTCTTTATGGGCATACTTATGCCCAATCATACTTAGGAGTAACTTACCCCAGTTTATCTTTTTCATAATGACCAAGGCTCCCATAATTTGAAGTTGTTGCTTTGGAACAACATCTGGTGCTGAAATTTTACATAACAACACCTTCCCTACTATATCTGCCAAGAACCTGTATTCTTCCCCAAGATCTATCTTCTTCTGATTGATGGGCTTGTCCTTCTTGAACTGCATCAGTTCCAGGGCCCTCTTGGTCTCATCCCCAATTAAATACATCTGGATCATTCCCAGTTAGAAGATCATAGGTTTGATTCTGTAACTCTAACGTATCAGTACATATGTGTCATAAAATTTTCCCTTTGGGAACCATCCTCTCCTATCTGAACACTATCTGTAAACTCAGTTAGTTCAAAATCTAGGATCCTGCATCTGGTGGAAACCATCTTGGTTAAGCCAGCATCTTGAAATAGACAAAGAATGGCCTTGAAGCTTTCAGCCGCTGCACCGAAAGAATCTATATCCACATCAAATCCGGAATTATTCTTTGGAGGAGCCATCAGATCAATGGTACCTGCAATCACTAAGAGAAAATGAGAGAGAGGCATAGGAGAGATGGAGAGCAAGAGAGAGGAAAATTCGAAAGTGCAATGATCTCGACACTGAAGTTGCTTAAAAGAAGATGATGTGTCGCAACTTAGGGTTCATTTAGACGCACCATCGATAAGGATTAGTAATTGGCGTGCAAAAATAAGTCTAGAATGCTTCTAGAAGTAATTCTGAGCACGCAGACATATCGGCGTTGTGTCGAATAATATTCGACGTAATCCAGTCGACGTAGTAACATTCTGGAGATTGTTCAACAATCCTTAAGTCATTGTATTGCAGCCGACGTTACGTCGATTTTTAATCGATGCAACCTTGACTTTCATCAGTGACCAATAAGACGATGCATGCGTCGATAAGTACTCGACGTTGCGTCGAGATCTATTCAAATTATCCACTTTGAATGCTTCTTGACGCTGGCGTCGAGTAGAAGTTGATGGTACGTCGACTTCTATTCGACGCACCTCTGAATGAATAGATCTATTTCCTTAGAAATTTCTTGTTGTTTTCCAAGCAATTATATTTATTGAAAATAGATTATAATATTTATTTTATAAGTTGTAAGGAAGAATCAAGGCATAAATCACTCCCTTGGATGAAGATTGTTCTGTATTCATGACCTATATCTTTCTTCCCCCACTCCATTTTCTCCTGAGTGGGAGCCTACCTAACCCTGCACAAGTAATTCAAACATTAGAGGGGACCCATGTTACCTTGGGCCATTTGTTTTTACCATTGTAAGGTTCAATGAAAGAATAGAAAGGTCTCTCATGATACCCTTTTGAATGATATGGAATGGGTTTTCCAAACCTATTATCTTGATACTTGAAATGGATATAAAATGTATCTAAATAAAGAAGATCAGCAGAGTGTTTTATTACCCTAGGTTTTGCTTTAACCTTTTGGTTGAGGTTATTTAATTTCTCTACATTATTCTTGCCTTGGGGTTTTTCCTTCTTATTCAGATTTACCTTTTTAAGTTTATCTTTCCTATCTGGATGACTGTTATACTTACCCTTAGATGATGCACTCTTCTCACTAGGTTTAACAAATGATACTGGATTTTTCCAGGCAGGTTTCCAAGGTGCTTCTGTGCTGGTGGAGGGCTCTGCTCCTAACCCTAGATGATTAAATCTCATAGAGATATTTTCTGTGATGTCTTTGAGCTTCTAACTCCTCCCATTGAGTGAGACCTCGAAGGCCTTTGCTTTTGCTAGCTCTTCTTTCAATAATATGCTTTCTTCTCTAAGTTTAATCAATTCTGACTCTTTAGTATTAATTTTATGTGCTAGATTTTGATTTCTTAGGTATATTTCATCTTTCATAAGGTTTTCTAATTCAGTCCTAGCTGTGTCTAATTCTTTTTCAACCCTAAGATGATCAATGCAGAAATCTTTAAAGCAGGATATAAAATCATCTGAGCTGAAATCAAACTCATCAAAAATTGATACTTGTTCCTCTTCATCATTCAATGACATCCCTAGTGCCATCATGCAGGCTGCTTCTGCTGCTGCTTCATCATCACTTTCAGATGATGAGGAGCTTAATTCTGCTTCAGGATCACTCCATGTTTCAGCAATGAAACCCTTGGCTTTCTTCTTGTCCTTTCCTCTGAAGGACTTCTTCTTCTTCTTCTCCTCTTTGTTGCTGCTTCTTTCCCTTTGCTCTTGTGGGCACTCTGGGTCAATGTGCCCTGGCTTGTTGTAAGTGAAGCAGATTATCTCCCTCTTTGGAGTTTTATCATACCTGGGCCTTGAGTCCCTTTCTCTTCTCCTTCAGTCTTCAGTCTTGACCCATTTCTTGAATCTCCTTGCCAGCATATTAAACATTTCATCTTCAGGAGTAGAGGGCTCTCCTTCACAAGCTTTCAGAGCTATGATCCTATGGATAGGAGCTGGAGTAGTCTCCCTTTCTTCTGACTCAGCCCTGTTCTTCAGTAACATCTCATAAGACTTAAGCTTTCCTATCAAAGCTTCAGTAGAGATTTCTCTGTGGCACCTGGACTCTCTGATTGCCAAGATCTTTGAATCCCATGAGCTAGGGAAGCACATGAGGATTTTATCATTAATTTAAGTCAAGGATATCTCCTTGTCCAAGCCTCTGAGCTCATTAATGATAATGTTGAATCTGTCATACATATCAGCAAATGATTCTTTAGCTTTCTTTTGAAAGTTCTCATACTAGGATATGAGAAGGGACTTTCTATCCTTCCTTTCACCTGAGCTTCCTTCCACCATTCTGGTGAGAGTATCCCAGATATCTTTCGCAGATTAGAATTCAGCAACCTTTTGGAAAATATCATCTGACATTGTTGAAACCAAAATGTTCATGGCCTTGGCATCGCATTCCTTGACTTTCTTCTCAGCCTCTGTATCAGATTAACCTTAGCTTATGATAGTGATGATTGATAGGGTTTTTGTAAGCTCTTGATCCTTCTTCTCTATGCTCTTATATTAGTGTTGTTGCTATATAATATTGATGAGGAAGCAACAGTTGTTTCTCTGAGTAGAAGGTGTAGTCTTCTGTAGATCTTTCTTCAAAGGTTTATGTTAAGGAGAAGAAGATCCTTGACTGAGAGAGAAGACAGTTCTTTCTTATCTGTGATTTCTCTATTAGGGTTCCAGGAGGAAGAAGGAGAAGAGTGAACCCTAATTGAAAAACCTTAGCCGATTGTGATGAGTGCTCTGGTTTTCTCTTTCTTTTCTTGCCTTTTATTGTCCCTGTTCAATTTGAATTTGTTTCCTTTTCTGGTAAGTCTTAAAAAGGTATATTTGTCTGAACAATTACTCCTTTCCCTCCTTTAATTCCCAACCCGTCCACCAGCACTAAGTTTATTTCCAAGAAATTTTTTGTGTCGTGTCTTAATTCTTCTTTCCATTTGAGGCAATTAATGAGTCGTTGGGGAACGGTCTTGAGTATTATGGGCCATGAGAGAGGATCCAAAATGACTGCTGAAAAGTATTCCTTTTCACACAGTATTTGACATAGCGTCGAGTTCTCTTCCTCTCTTATTGACGCACCATCGAGTTCTTATAGGAGCAACTTCGAATTAATCCTTGCTCTGATTGAACTCTGCTAATTGACGTTGCGTCGATATCTTTTCGATGTAACCGACAAGTTGAAAGGCATGGCTCTGAACGTCATTATCTGCGTCAAGATGAAGTCGACGTTGCGTCGACTTTAGATGCCTTTGGCATATACTTCCTTCTGTGTTGAATTGAAGTAGAAGATGCGTCGACTTCTCAAGGTACTTTGACAGGTCCCGGGCCACTACGTCAACATCTATTCAACGTAACGTCGACTTGAGTTACTTTGACAAAAGGGTTGGACCACTTGGACTTCTAGTTAGAGTAGCGTCGATATTCACTCGATGTTGCGTCGATTTCTATTCGACGCAAATGTTAACTTTGTCTAAATTTTGCTTCTCTTGATTTGGTCTTGATACCCTAAGTTGAGTGTTGTTGAAACCGAGATCTCGGCTTCTGTGGAGTTCGGGGCCCTCAGCAAGCTGAGGGGAAACCAACACTTACTCCCCCGAAGGGAGAGCTCTAGGATGAAGGTTGAGAAACTATGAATTGGACCAAGGGCTTAGTGGGAAGGGCCCGCCACATACCCGGAAGTTCCCAAGGAACTTCCCCTCCCAAGCCACTACTAAGCTTGGGCACCACTGGAGGCTCTCCTCACCCACTAGAGAGACTTGGGGAGGGAGAGAGAGGGAGAGAGCTAGCCTAGAATCAGATCCCTCCAAATGGTGCCCCCTTGGTTCTATTTATAGGATTTTTGGATCTGGGCTGCAGATAGCCAAAACTGGACTACGAATAGCCAAAACTGGACTGCGAATAGCCAAATCCCGCTGTTCTGAGGTACTAAACGTAGACCACCTCCTACTATGGAGTTGGGCGAGCCGGAGGCCTCCAAGCCTCCCCGGCTCGACCCCACAAGGCTCTGGGCGAGCCGGAGGCCTCCCGGCCTCCCCGGCTCGCCCCCACAAGGCTCTGGGCAAGCCAGAGGCCTCCCGGCCTCCCGGCTCGCCCCTACAAGGCACTGGTCGAGCCGGAGGCCTCCCGGCACTCCCGGCTCACCCCCACAAGGCTCTGGGCGAGCCGGAGGCCTCCCGGCCCTCCCAGCTCGCCCCCACAAGGCTCTGGGCAAGCCGGAGGCCTCCCGGCCCTCCCAGCTCTCCCCCACAAGGCTCTGGGCGATCCAGAGGCCTCTCGGCCCTCCCAGCTCGCCCCCACAAGTCTCTGGGCGAGCCGGAGGCCTCCCGGCCCTCCCAGCTCGCCCCCACATGTCTCTGGGAGAGCCGGAGGCCTCCCGGCCCTCCCAGCTCGCCCCCACAAGTCTCTGGGTGAGCCGGAGGCCTCCCGCCCTCCGAGCTCGCCCCCACAAGGCTCTGGGCAAGCCAGAGGCCTCCCGGCCCTCCCAGCTCGCCCCCACAAGTCTCTGGGCGAGCCGGAGGCCTCCCGGCCCTCCCAGCTTGCCCCCACAAGGCTCTGGGCGAGCCGGAGGCCTCCTGGCTCTCCCAGCTCGCCCCCACAAGGCTCTGGGCGAGCCGGAGGCCTCCCGGCCCTCCCAGCTCGCCCCCACAAGGCACTGGGCGAGCCGGAGGCCTCTCGGCCCTCCCGGCTCGCCCCAACAAGGCTCTGGGCGAGCCGGAGGCCTCCCGACCCTCCCAGCTCGCCCCCACATGTCTCTGGGAGAGCCAGAGGCCTCCCGGTCCTCCCAGCTCGCCCCCACAAGTCTCTGGGTGAGCCGGAGGCCTCCCGGCCCTCCCAGCTCGCCCCCACAAGGCTCTGGGCGAGCCGGAGGCCTCCCGACCCTCCCAGCTCGCCCCCATAAGTCTCTGGGCGAGCCGAAGGCCTCCCTGCCCTCCCAGCTTGCCCCCACAAGGCTCTGGGCGAGCCGGAGGCCTCCTGGCCCTCCCAGCTCGTCCCCACAAGGCTCTGGGCGGGCCGGAGGCCTCCCGGCCCTCCCAGCTCGCCCCCACAAGGCACTGGGCGAGCCGGAGGCCTCCCGGCCCTCCCGGCTCGCCCCCACAAGGCTCTGGGCGAGCCGGAGGCTTTCCGGCCCTCCCAGCTCGCCCCCACAATTCTCTGGGCGAGCCGGAAGCCTCCCGGCCCTCCCAGCTCCCCCCACAAGGCTCTGGGCAAGCCGGAGGCCTCCAGTCCCTCCCAGCTCGCCCCCACAAGGCTCTGGGCGAGCCGGAGGCCTCCCGGCCCTCCCAGCTCGCCCCCATAAGGTTCTGGGCGAGCCGGAGGCCTCCCGGCCCTCCCCAGCTCGCCCTCACAAGGGAACAGTCCTGGGATGCACCTCTCAGACTCGACTCCCTCCAAACGCTCACCCCTCCTCCTCCCGGGGTCGCGCCCTTTGAAAATATTGGGCCTAAAAATATCTTGGGCCTCGGGGGCCCACTCGGCGAATACAGGGTTGTACACAATCCCCGCTCTTTTCGAGCGTGGCTCACGCTCGGAAAAAATGTCCAACCCTGCATATTCGACGAGTGTCGCTGGGAATCCGGTTATTGGTGATATCTTGGAAAAGCCACAGCGCCTCCCCGAGAGGTCCCCCAACCTTGCCGGCTAGCGAGAGCCACCTCGGGGAAAAACACAGCCTCCCCGAGAGGCCTTCCTACCCTGTCGGCTAGTGAGAGCCGGACTAGTGGAGCCACCTCGGGGGAAAAACACTTAGCCTCCCCGAGAGGCTTTCCTACCCTGCCGGCTAGTGAGAGCCCGGCTAGTGGAACCACCTCGGGGGAAAGATACTTAAGAGAATTTTCGGCCACTGAGCGGTTCCTGACCTTGCCAGCTAGGTGGGAGCCTGGTCAGCAGGTCAGCATGGAGACTAAGTACTTGAAACTTTCCTGCCACCGAGCGATCCTCAGACCTGCCAGCTTGATGGGAGCCTGGTCAGCGGGCCAGCATCGGGACTAAGTACTTGAGACTTTCCTGCCACCGAGCGATCCTCGGACCTGCCAGCTTGATGGGAGCCTGGTCAGCGGGCCAGCATCGGGACTAAGTACCCTGAGACTCTCCTGCCACCGAGCGATCCTCGGACCTGCCAGCTTGATGGGAGCCTGGTCAGCGGGCCAGCATCGGGACTAAGTACTTGGGACTTTCCTGCCACCGAGCGATCCTCGGACCTGCCAGCTTGATGGTAGCCTGGTCAGCGGGCCAGCATCGGGACTAAGTACTTGGGACTTTCCTGCCACCGAGCGATCCTCGGACCTGCCAGCTTGATGGGAGCCTGGTCAGCGGGCCAGCATCGGGACTAAGTACTTGAGACTTTCCTGCCACCGAGCGATCCTCGGACCTATCAGCTTGATGGGAGCCTGGTCAGCGGGCCAGCATCGGGACTAAGTACCCTGAGACTCTCCTGTCACCGAGCGATCCTCGGACTTGCCAACTTGATGGGAGCCTGGTCAGCGGGCCAGCATCGGGACTAAGTACTTGGAACTTTCCTGCCACCGAGCGATCCTCGGACCTGCCAGCTTGATGGGAGCCTGGTCAGCGGGCCAGCATCGGGACTAAGTACTTGGGACTTTCCTGCCACCGAGCGATCCTCGGACCTGCCAGCTTGATGGGAGCCTGGTCAGCGGGCTAGCATCGAGACTAAGTACATGAGACTTTCCTGCCACCGAGCGATCCTCGGACCTGCCAGCTTGATGGGAGCCTGGTCAGCGGGCCAGCGTCGGGACTAAGTACTTGAAAACTTTCACTACATTAATCAACACATTACATGCAAGAAAAAACTAAGTAAACAACCACGCTACATGGACTTAAGGGTGGAGAGAAGAAACTGAGCACTTAGACAAACTTGGTCTCCTACTGCCGAGGGTGGTCTCCCTCGTTCCCAATTGATTGTTGTTGTTGCCGCACCAAACCCCTCGCTTCCTTCAATTCCAAGAACTCAGGGCAGTTGATCATCGCGTGACCTTCCTCATCGTGGAGGTCACAATAGGGTAACTCCACCCTACCCCCTCTTCCTCTTCTTCCTGCTTTTCTGACTCTCCTCCTTTTTTCCCAGCCAATCGCCATGGCCTGTTGAGGCGGTGGAGGGGATGCCCTCGGCCTCTGCCCCCACCTAGGGGGGTCAACCTCCTCTTCCTGGAAGTTGCCTTCCTCTTGGTCGAACTTTCTCTTGGGAGCCCCTACTCTTCCCCCCTGCTGCCTTGCCTCTGGCTCACTCAGCTTAGCCAGCCTTCTTGTGAACTCCGGGTTGGCCTCCTCACTCTCAACTTCTTCTTCCACCCTTTCCATCAACTCTTCAAAGGACAAAGGAGCTCTTCTCTTGAGGTCCATCTTGAACAAACCCTCCCGCAGCCCCAACGTGAAGGCAAGCTTGAGGGTGTACCCGGGCACTTCTTGGACGAGGAGAACCTCCTCCCTGAACCGTTCCAGATAGTGAGCCAGCGACTCCTCCGGCTCTTGCTTGATCTTGAAAAGTGCTTCGGCATCTTTCTTCCTCTTTCTTGACGTCGAGAAGCGTAGCAGAAAAACTCGGCGCAAGTCTTCGAAGGCGTAGATGGATCCTGCAGGGAGCTGATGGAACCAGTCCCTGGCTTTCTCCTTGAGGGTGACGGCAAAGAGCCGACACTTAAAGGCGTCCGACATGGGCATGATGGAGACCATGTCCTCAAACCACTGCAGGTGCAAGACGGGGCCATCCATGCCGAAGTAGTGAGACATCTCCGCCCCCTTGAACCCCTCCGGAATCGGGGCTGAGAGGATCAGCTCATAAAAAGGACTTCCTACGCTCGCCCCCCTCTGGGGCTGGGCGAGTGAGGGCATGGCGCCTCCCCTTTCGCCCCCTTGGGTCTCGGCGAGTGGGGGTCGAGGACCTCCCCACTCGCCCACTTGGGTCTCGGCGAGTGGGGGTCGAGGACCTCCCCACTCGCCCACTTGGGTCTCGGCGAGTGGGGGTCGAGGACCTCCCCACTCGCCCCCTTCCAGCACCTCTTTCCCGGATGCCTGGCCGAGGATGCTCTCGCCCACCTTTTGAGGTGAGGCCTCCGGACCACTTTCTCTCCTGTCTTTGATTATCGAGGCGAAAGCTACCTGCAGGGTCTGCATGACCTCCTGCCTGAGATTTTTAAACATCTCCAACATCGCTCCATCCACCGGGGGTTGCGAGCGACCTGGGTCGGATTCTCCACCTCCAGCCCTGGAGCTCATCTTGAGAGTTTCTTGAATCGGTCACACTCCACGCTCACCGCACCATGTGTTGAAACCGAGATCTCGGCTTCTGTGGAGTTCAGGGCCCTTAGCAAGCTGAGGGGCAACCAACACTTACTCCCCCGAAGGGAGAGCTCTAGGATGAAGGTTGAGAAACTATGAACTGGACCAAGGGCTTAGTGGGGAGGTCCCGCCACATACCCGGAAGTTCCCAAGGAACTTCCCCTCCCAAGCCACTACTAAGCTTGGGCACCACTGGAGGCTCTCCTCACCCACTAGAGAGACTTGGGGAGGGAGAGAGAGGGAGAGAGCTAGCCTAGAATCAGATCCCTCCAAATGGTGCCCCCTTGGTTCTATTTATAGGATTTTTGGATCTGGGCTGCAGATAGCCAAAACTGGACTACGAATAGCCAAAACTAGACTGCGAATAGCCAAGTCCCGCTGTTCTGAGGTACTAAACGCAGACCACCTCCTGCTACAGAGCTGGGCGAGTCGGAGGCCTCCAAGCCTCCCCGGCTCGACACCACAAGGCTCTGGGTGAGCCGGAGGCCTCCCGTCCTCCCCGGCTCGCCCCCACAAGGCTGTGGGCGAGTCGGAGGCCTCCCTGCCTCCCGGCTCGCCCCCATAAGGCACTGGGCGAGCCGGAGGCCTCCCGGCCCTCCCGGCTCCCCCCACAAGGCTCTGGGCGAGCCGGAGGCCTCCCGGCTCTCCCAGCTCGCCCCCACAACGCTCTGGGCGAGCCGGAGGCCTCCCGACCCTCCCACCTTGGCCCCACAAGGCTCTGGGCAAGCCGGAGGCCTCCCGGCTCTCCCAGCTCGTCCCCACAAGGCTTTGGGCGAGCCGGAGGCCTCCCGGCCCTACCAGCTCTCCCGCACAAGTCTCTGGGCGAGCCGGAGGCCTCCCGGCCCTCCCAGCTCACCCCCACAAGGCTCTGGGCGAGCCGGAGGCCTCCCGGCCGTCCCAGCTCGCCCCCACAAGGCTCAGGGCGAGCCGGAGGCCTCTCGCCCTCCCATCTCGCCCCCACAAGTCTCTGGGCGAGCCGGAGGCCTCCCGACCCTCCCAGCTCGCCCCCACAAGGCTCTGGGTGAGCTGGAGGCCTCCCGGCCCTCCCAGCTCGCCCCCACAAGGCTCTGGGCGAGCCGGAGGCCTCCCGGCCCTCCCAGCTCACCCCCACAAAGCTCTGGGCGAGCCGGAGGCCTCCCAGCCCTCCCAGCTCGCCCCCACAAGGCACTGGGCGTGCCGGAGGCCTCCCGGCCCTCCCGGCTCGCCCCCACAAGGCTCTGGGCAAGCCGGAAGCCTCCCGGCCCTCCCAGCTCGCCCCCACAAGTCTCTGGGCGAGACGGAGGCCTCCCAGCCCTCCCAGCTCGCCCCCACAAGTCTCTGGGCGAGCCGGAGGCCTGCCGGCCCTCCCAGCTCGGCCCCACAAGGCTCTGGGCAAGCCGGAGGCCTCCTGACCCTCCCAGCTTGCCCGGACAAGTCTCTGGGCAAGCCGGAGGCCTCCCGGCCCTCCCAGCTCGCCCTCACAAGGCTATGAGCGAGCTGGAGGCCTCCCGGTCCTCCCAGCTCGCCCCCACAAGTTTCTGGGCAAGCCGGAGGCCACCCGGCCCTCCCAGCTCGCCCCCACAAGGCTCTAGGCGAGCCGGAGGCCTCCCGTCCCTCCCAGCTCTCCCCCACAAGACTCTGGGCGAGCCGGAGGCCTCCCGGCCCTCCCAGCTCGCCCCCACAAGGTACTGGGCGAGCCGGAGACCTCCCGGCCCTCCCGGCTCGCCACCACAAGGCTCTGGGCGAGCCGGAGGCCTCCCGGCCCTCTCGGCTCGCCCCCCCAAGTCTCTGGGCGAGCCGGAGGCCTCCCGGCCCTCCCAGCTCGCCCCCACAAGCCTCTGGGCGAGCCGGAGGCCTCCCGGCCCTCCCAGCTCGCCCCCACAAGCCTCTGGGCGAGCCGGAGGCCTCCCGACCCTCCCAGCTCGCCCCCACAAGGCTCTGGGCGCGCCGGAGTCCTCCCGGCCCTCCCAGCTCGCCCCCACAAGGCACTGGGCGAGCCGGAGGCCTCCCGGCCCTCCCGGCTCGCCCCCACAAGGCTCTGGGTGAGCCGGAGGCCTCCCGGCCCTCCCAGCTCGCCCCCACAAGTCTCTGGGCGAGCCGGAGGCCTCTCGGCCCTCCCAGCTCGCCCCCACAAGGCTCTGGGCGAGCCGGAGGCCTCCCGTCCCTCCCAGCTCGCCCCCACAAGGCTCTGGGCGAGCCGGAGGCCTCCCGGCCCTCCCAGCTCGCCCCCACAAGTCTCTGGGCGAGCCGGAGGCCTCTCGGCCCTCCCAGCTCGCCCCCACAAGGCTCTGGGCGAGCCGGAGGCCTCCCGTCCCTCCCAGCTCGCCCCCAAAAGGCTCTGGGCGAGCCGGAGGCCTCCCGGCCCTCCCAGCTCGCCCCCACAAGGTTCTGGGCGAGCCGGAGGCCTCCCGGCCCTCCCCAGCTCGCCCTCACAAGGGAACAGTCCTGGGATGCGCCCCTCAGACTCGACTCCCTCCAAACGCTCACCCCTCCTCCTCCCGGGGTCGCGACCTTTGGAAATATTGGGCCTAAAAATATCTTGGGCCTCGTGGGCCCACTCGACGAATACAGGGTTGTATAAGTATGACATCCTAAGACATCTAATGACCAGATTACCCTTACTACACAATGGGTAATTCAACCTGAGAGATAAAATCACTTTTTAGATGATTTGTTGAGTTAAATCAAAGGGGTTTTTCCCAACAAGGATCTTGCTGGTGGGGAGCAGTTCTAGATGTTTTGCTTTCCCGTTGTCTCCTTATGGGCTCTTTTCAGTTGTAGAAGCCCATCAGGTGTTATTTCTCAGTGTATTTGTAGGTCGCAACTACTTTTTGAAAGCGATTTCTCGGCCTCTTGTGGAGCACGGGGCCCTCACCGAAATGAGGGGCAGCTAGCCCTTACTGATCCATTAGAGAAGGTAGACAGAAGACTGGGGAAATGACTAAGACCTTAGTCGCAGCGAGGAGGTCCCTCCACTAACTCGGAAGATCGTTGAGCGCTTCCCCTCCCAAGCCAAAGCTGAGACTCGGGCACCTTGGAGAGTTCTGAAAAATGCTAGCCAAGGGGAAACTAAGGAGAGAGAAGCTGAAGTGAAGTTCCCTCCAAAGGTGCCCTTTAGGTCTTATTTATAGGTTTTCTGATCTGGCCTGCAAATAGCAGGATTCCGCCTTATGATTTTACTATCCGCATCCCAAATGGGTCTGCTAACAGCCAAACTCCGCTGTTTGGAGAGGCTAAGGGCAGACCACCAAGGGCAAAAGGGTAATTTTGCTCCATCAACCTATGGGCAAGAAGCTGCGAGAGCACTACTGCCGAAGCTCTCGCGGGCCCCCTCGCGAATCCTGCTCGCAATGCCTTTCCTAGGCGATCGCCCTGCGAGGACCTCGCTTCCCCCCCCCCCCCCCCCCACTTTTGGCGGTATCTTCCGAGGTCTGGTCTCGCGAGCCTTCGGGCGAGACCGCCTCTTGAATTTGTCGTGCACATAACACATTTTGTTGAACACAGACGAGCTCGATGAACGCAGAATGTTAAACCGTTCGTTGACCGCTGAGACGGGATGTTCGTTGACCGCTGAGACGGGTTTGAAGCAAGCCGTTCGTCGAACGCAGGAGGTAATTCGTCGAACCTAGAATTGAGTTTGTCGAGCATGAAGGCCCGGTCTCGCGAGCCTTTCTGCGAGACCCCCCCCCCCCCCCCCCTCTCTGTGAGATCACCCCTTTCGGCGGGACCGCCCCTCGACAGGTGAGCTCGACGAACACAGGAGAGTTCGTCGAGCGCAGAAGGGTTCGCTGAATAGCCTTCGCCGAACCAACTATTAGCCTCGCTCGCCTGACCGCGAGCTCCTAGTCAGCAGCTTTCTCGCCTGGCCCTCCTGTGAGGACTTTGGTCTGCCTTACTACTTTCTTCATAGTATTGATTTCTCGAACCACGCCTCCTTGTCTGGCGAATATCGGGGTTGTACACAATCCCCGCTCTTCGCGAGGCTATTCAGGCTCGCGAAGAAACATCCAATCCCTAGTATTCGCCAGCCTCTTGATGATCTGTCAGGAATCTTTGGTAGGCCCCACCCTGGGAGCTATAAATATCATCCCGAGCCTCAGTGACGTGCACCGTCACTCTCTCTTTTTTTTTCTCCCATACTGTAGCTGCCCGGAGATGCCGCTTTCTGAAGAACCTCAGGCCCGCCTGAAGGCTGTGAGAGTTGGCGGCCTACCTTCCACAACCAGGGTCCCCTCCTGGATGAATCGGCCGCCTCCCTCTCAGTCGCCGAAGACTAAAAAGGCGAAAGCGGCTTGCCAAACCGGGGACGACTCCGTGTTGCTGGACTCTTCCCCTGATAATCACCCCCCCCCCCGAGAAGGTATGAGTTATTCCTCTAGCTAAGCCAATAAATTTGCCTTTGTGATTCATGCCTACTCGCTGGAGATTTTGCCGAACAAGGACGTTGGTGGGCTTGGAGGTGGATCTCGCCACAGTCCGCTTGCGGACACGTATCCCGCTGGCGGAAACACCGAAGGTACGCTCTTAATCTCGCTCACTAACTCTCCTTACGTCGACTATCGGCCTCTTATTTCCTGTTTTTCTCAGTCTCGCCCAGAAGACTGCGGCTCGCGGAGATTTGCTGCTTCCGTCTCTGTCCCTTCCTGACAAAACTGTGGACATGCCACTCCTAGGGAGCGAGGGCGCTGACGGCTCTAGACTGCCAAAGATTCCCCCAATTAACAACGCAGCCTACCCTCCCGGCTTAGGCGAATCCCTCTACCCTCACTACAACAACGTCTTCCAGGGCCGCCCTGAGAGTTCTTGCCCCCCTCCGGGTAAGCATTCTGACGCCCCCATGCCATGCGCGAACTTGAACTCGCTATCTAACCTTTTCGTAATATTTTGCAGAGAGTTCCAAAAATCCGCCTACCGATTCAGAGTTTGGCGACGATGAGGTTTCCCCCCTCCCAGACCAAGTGGAAGACTTCTTAGGGGACCTACGAGATCCTGAGACGATGAAGCGGTGAACCGCAGAGTTGCTTCGGAAACATGGTAGGATGCTGCTGGACCTTAATCTTCAGGCGAGACGGCATAGAGAGGTCGCTGAGGATAGGCAAGCTGTTATGATGGAGGAGTGCGCGAGACTCCGAGCCGCGGTGCCTCGTGCCCAAGACGAGATGGCCACGTCGTCGGAGGTGCACATCGCGAGGATGAGGGATTATGCCTTCCTGATGGATCGAGAGGGCCGCGCGGCCCAGGATTACTATAATTCCATGGTACCGCCGAGGACCGAGTCGCGAGGTGGCGGCAGATGGAAGTGGTTGCCCCATGACCCCCGCTAACTCCTACGTTTCTGCGAATTTTTATTATCTGTTACTTCGAACAATCTCCTAATTGTTTGCGACTTATATTTATGGGTTCTTGTTCAGCAGTAATTATTGATAGTCATTTATTAGCTTTCGCTCACGATTTGCATATCCATATTCCTTCTTTGTTATGTTATTCTCGCAACGAGCCCTTCTGCTCTCGTTAAAGCTGTCTCGCGATGAGTTCTCTTTGCTATTCCGTTTGCTCATGCTGCCCTTTGCATAGAATTTGATTATGCTAACCTCGTAGGTAGTTCTCGCCCACGATTCTGACGTGATGTTTTTGCTAACCGCACTCAGCAGCGCTTGGGCTTCTTCCCGCCCTTTCACTTCTGCTATAAATAGGCCGTCATAACTGTGCCAACTACCGCATTTACCATCAGCCTTCTTCTTCAACTACTCCGGAGCTCTCGCCATTCTCCCTCTTTCTCGCGCTATTCTCTTCCTCGCAGGTCCTCAAGATGGTCGGTGACCAAAGCGAGGCTGAGGGAAGATTGAAGTGTGCATGGGCCTTCACCGACCACTCCTTCCTGGCGAACTTGACGGGGGAGGAATATGTCACTGTCGTCGCCGACTTCATCCCTCCAGAGTTTACCGCTCGCCAACCTACCAAGGATGATGAAATAAATGTCCCCCTGCCTGATGAACTCGCGATCCCCATAGCTCATTTCGCGGTGGGTCTGAGGCTACCTCTGTGGCCAGAAGTTCGCCAGGTCACTACTAATCTCTCCCTCCTTTCCTTAGATGAGAATGGATTCTTCCTCGCTTAACTGACTGTCTCGCAATCTTGCTTGCCAGGTGTTAAGACACTACGACATGATACCGGGTCAACTGACCCCCAACACGATGGCGGTCATTGTCTCCTTCGCCTGCTATATGCGCGAGGAGCGCATCGAGTTCAGCCTTCCATTTTTCTGGAAGCTGTTCTCCTTCCGCGCATATAAAGATGGGACCGCTTACTTTGTGGGCTCGGGCCCCAAGGTCGTCGAGACCGTCAACAAAGCCCACTACTGGGTTCAGATGTTCCTCTTCGTCAAGGGGAACTTCGGCAACATCCCCTTCTCGCCTGTTCAACACGGCGGGACCACTTACCGTCCTCCCACTCTCGGCGGCCACGATTCCTCCTTATAACAGTTCTTCTGTAAGAAGAACTTCAAGGCTGTGCATCTTCGCTGCAACCTCGACTCGCTGCCCCCAGTGCTCACCGTGGAAGGTAATGATCTCGCCCGCTAACTTCCATGGTTTCAACATTTTCCGCACTAGATGTCTAACCCTCACTTTTTCAGGAGAGCGAGATCTACCTCTCAACCTCCCCTACGCGAGCAACCGGAATCTTCCTCCACCCACGCTCTCGCGACCATGGGAGCAGAGGCCTGCCGTGACTCCATCACCCCCGCTGCGCCGTCTTCTCGCAAGAGGGCAGAGGCCTCCAGCAGCCGGGGCCCATTCCAGAAATTTTCGCCAAAGAAAAGTAGGAAGAGTCAGGGCTCGCTTGCCTCCTCCAAGGGAAAGTGGCACTCCGACGCCAACCCTGGCGATATCAATCTCACCATCCTATACGAAGGGAGGGATGTCGATGAGGAGAGCGAGGAGCCTGCGAGGACTGCCTGCCCTCCTATTCCAGTTAACCACTGGAACTTTGGGCTCGGCCAGAGATGCAGGGATGAGACCGACGAGCTCCTGGTGTATTAGAAGCCGGAGGTTAACAAAGCTGAAGTCTCCACCATCCTTCCTTCCTGGTGGAGAAATCGACCATCAGCGGCCATGCCAATGACTTCTCCTTCGCCCTCTATGGGCGCGAGGATGCCGGGTCTTATAAGGATGATACCTCAAAGACCCTCACCTATGAGAGCACGAGGTCTCAGCTGCGCTCCGGTGAGCTCGCCCATATGACAGGAAGGCGATGCCTCCAACTAGAGCAACAGAACGTGGAGGTCGCGAGGGCTTATCAGGTGCTCCTCGCTGAGAATGCACAGCTGAAGGAGAGGTTGCTCATCGCAACGAGCGGTGTGGTGAGTTACCTAGACCTCGCCACTTCTCTCTTTCAACTCTTTCGCTTTCTAAACGTGTCTTTTACTTGTAGGATGTCGCGGCTGCCAAAAAAGCTGACGCTCGCATTGAAGGCCTAGAGGGCGAGGTGGCCGGGTTGAAAGCTCTTAATCGCGAGCTGTCCCGTGCCGCCGTTCCCCCTTCCCCCCGCCACTTGAAGGAAGAGCGGCGAGCGCGAGACGAGGAAATCCGCGAGGAGTCCACCGAGTCGGCTCGCTATATCTTCCAAACGATGAAGGCGGCCGGCCTCCTATACACCGACTCGGCCGATAGTACTCTGGAAGACATCGTCCCGGAGCTCTTCATTCCTCTCTCGCCAGTGGAGAGCGGCGATGAAGAGGAGAGGACTGCGAGCGATTCCTGAAAGTCATCATTATTTCTGTTTTTGTTTAACTTTTGGCTGGCGAGATCGCCGCAAATTGTAATTGACTTACGAAATGTAAATACAGTTTTTGCCTTGTTCATTGTGCTCGTCTTTTCTGTCTTGTTATTTTCATACGCTTATATCACGTTCCTGCGTATTTTTATCGTTCTCGCCAAGCCGTTTCTCGCATACTTCGACAGTTCGGGCGTAGAATCCGCTTTCAATTGGTCTCGCTTTTTCTTATGCCTTGGGACTAGGTGTTTTAGGGCTACCCTCTCCTTAGGGCCTCGCACGGTATGCTCCCTCCCGGCGAGGACTCCTATCTCACCTTTGGGGTTCTTGCAGGGCTTCTCGCGGATCCTGCGCGCAATACCTCTCCTAGGCGATCGCCCTGCGAGCACCTCGCTGGCCCCTTTATTGTGGTGCGAGATCCTTTCTACGAGACAAGCGAGAAGGCACTGGTCAGTACAGAGGACTTGTCAACCTGATGCTTTCCAACCTGCCTTTATGAGAAACTCATCACCCTGCCAGCCTCTCCAGAGATCAGCCTGAAACCCCCCATCTAGTGAGAGCCCGAGAGCGGAATCGATCTGGGGCACTCCAGCACCAATACTTATCACCCTGCCAGCCTCTCCAGAGATTAACCTAAAACCCCCCGTCTAGTGAGAGCCCGGGAGAGGAATCGATCTGGGGCATTCCAGCGCCAATACTTATCACCCTGCCAGCCTCTCCAGAGATCAACCTGAAACCCCCCCTCTAGTGAGAGCCCGGGAGCGGAATCGATCTGGGGCATTCCAGCACCAATACTTATCACCCTGCCAGCCTCTCCATAGATCAACCTGAAACCCCCCGTCTAGTGAGAGCCCGGGAGCGGAATCGATCTGGGGCATTCCAGCACCAATACTTATCACCCAGCCAGCCTCTCCAGAGATCATCCTGAAACCCCCCGTCTAGTGAGAGCCCGGGAGCAGAATCGATCGGGGGCATTCCTGCACCAATACTTATCACCCTGCCAGCCTCTCTAGAGATCAACCTGAAACCCCCCGTCTATTGAGAGCCCGGGAGCGGAATCGATCTGGGGCATTCCAGCACCAATACTTATCACCCTGCCAGCCTCTCCAGAGATCAACCTGAAACCCCCAGTCTAGTGAGAGCCCGGGAGTGGAATCGATCTGGGGCATTCCAGAACCAATATTTATCACCCTGCCAGCCTCTCCAGAGATCAACCTGAAACCCTCCGTCTAGTGAGAGCCCGGGAGCGGAATCGATCTGGGGCATTCTAGCACCAATACTTATCACCCTGCCAGCCTCTCCAGAGATCAACCTGAACCCCCCTTCTAGTGGGAGCCCTGGAGCGGAATCGATCTGGGGCATTCCAGCACCAATATTTATCACCTTTGTTATCCTCGCACCGCTGTTATAACCATCGCACAAAGAAGTAAGATATTCAACAAACGACATAGTAAGAAACTTTCAAGGGTAGAATCGCTTCAGATCATCTCCACTTCTGGCTCAGCCGAGAGGTACCCTTTCCACATCCCAGAGGTGATACCCCCCCCCCCCCCGACTTGAGTACTTCGCTTACAATGTATGGACCCTCCCAATTGGGGTTAAGCTTACCCACCGCGGCTCCTCTTCCGGTTGCGTCGACCTTCTTCATGACCAGGTCTCCTTTTTGGAAGTGCTTTATTCGGATATGCTTGTCGAAATACCGGGCCATTCGTCGCTTGACTTCCTCCTGCCTGACAGTTGCCAGGTCCCGGAGTTCCTCCACCAGGTCCAAGGATAGCCTTTGTTCCGCATCATTAACCACTAGCCACTCTTCATCCCCCTCGCCTGCAGCGATCACCATGGGGGTCCTTATGATGGAGACGACGACCCACAACTTGAAGATTTTGATGCAAGCACGCTTACGGATGAGGGAGGTCATCCATCCAAGGACTCCCGTCGCCATCGCCGCTACAACCTCCGCCCTCGGCACAAGACTTAATATTTTATATTTGAAGCATTTAAATTTTGAAGCATTTAAATTATTGGTGTATTTTAATTTGAACTCTTTTTACTTTGGCCTACATTTAGCCAATGTTTCTTTTAGATTGGGCTGCGTTTAGCCTGAACTCTTGTAAGCCTTATATAAGGCATTTTTGATGATGTATTAAGTAGAATGAATGTAAGCAAACCCTAATTTGGAAATCCCTCTTTTGCTCTCCCCTCTCTCCTCTCCTTAGCCGTCGTCCACCCTCCTCTCCCCCTTGGAGATTTCGGCCCCCTCTACTCCCTCTCCTCCTTCTCCTCTCTTATTCCTCTCTAGGCTCCTCTCCTCTACCTCCAACTTCTTCCTTCCAGCCATAGCCGAATCTCCCCCTCTCCTCTTGAGAGATTTTCGGCCAACACAACAAGAGGGAGGCTCTTCTTCCCTTGGAGGATTTCGGTCATAGGCAAGGAGTGCTCTTGGTGGAGCCCCAACCGGTGTGAAGCAAGGACGGCGGTGAAGTTTATCTCCATCCGATGCGGTTCCGGTGGAGAACGTCGGAGTGCGGTCGTTTCTTGGAAACTCTTTGAGTGGGGGGTAACGAAAGCTTCTACCAACTGTGTTTTCTTTTCTTCGATAATTCTTGCGGTGGACGACTTTTGCGAGATCTTCGACATCGTGATTTCTCGTGGTTTCTTCATTTGATTTTTGTGTTGATCCTAAACTTCTTTAAGTTCGTGAGGCTTGGCGGACCTCATTTCTTTTTGTTGGGGGAGATCTAACTTTTCTGAATTGTCTTGTTTTCGGTGGATCTCTTTTGGTACAACAACGCTCGACCGGATCGGGTAGGTCCATTTAGCAAGAGAGAACATTGTCCTATAGCCTCTTGTTCGATCTCTAAGGGCGTTGCTAACACGTACGTAAGCGTAACCTTAATCTTTGCATAGTAGGTGTGCAGCATTTTGTTTGTGCGAACGTTGGATTGGAGTGTGAGAATCTACTCGTGTCTTTAGGCCGTCCCAAAAAGGTGACGGCGAGTGAGCCTACATCAATTTGGTATCAAAGCGAGGTTCGTGTTGATTTCCTAATCGACACCATCCTAAAATTTGTAGGACACCATCACCCACGTGTTTGCACGATCGTTGTTAAAAATAAAAAAAATAAAAAAACAAAAAAATTTCTGGTCTGCGAATAGCGGTCTAAATTTCTCAGTTTTTAGCGAAATCCAAAAAAAAAATTCTGGAATTTCGTCAAGCTGTTTCCAGCAAATATCTAAAAAATATTTTCACTACCCTAGTTATTAAGTGGAAAAAAAAATTATTTATTATAAATTTTGTTGGGTCAGAGTCTAGTATCTATCATTGCATGCGCATAAGACTAGGCACAGAGTATCCCCCTGCGTCTTCCTCCAATATGGCGGATGATCGGGAACCGGGTCACATTCCTACTGCGATTGATGAACTCCAACAGGAGTTTACCAATCAGTTGACGGATATTAGAGAAATGCTGCATGAGATGCGCTTACATCAAGCGGCACCCCAAAATCCGGGAGTTCGCCAACGTGGTGAAGAGAACAACAACAATCGTAATGAACATGCACCATGTGCACCGCACGAGTTTGACATCACTAGGGACGTTCGGGTCAAGCCCCCATCATATGATGGGTTGGGTGAGCCCCAAGTTTTCCTGGATTGGGTCATGGAGATAGAATGCTATTTCGAGTGGCACCAACTGTCCCCAGTGGATAAGGTACGCGTCGCTAGAATGAAACTGTTAGGGAGGGCCAAAATATTTTGGCTGAATGAAGAGAGATGTTTAGGTGCGGTGAATGGCGCCCCACCAATTGGTTGGGCTGGCATGAAAGCCATGTTGACGGACCAATACGTCCCTGCATATCATCGGACCCAAATGTTTGATGACTTGGCTACCCTTATGCAAGGGAATAAGTCGGTCGCTGATTACATGAGTTTACTAAAGAACATGATGGTCAGGTGTGACGTTATAGAGATGCCAAAGATCACTCTCTCTAGATTCCGTAAAGGGCTAAACCTCGACATCCAAGGCAAGATTTTGCGTTATGGCCATACGGATCTGAACACCACCTTCAACGTTGCATTGGACATTGAGAAGCACAACGCTCACAAGTCCAAATCTCGCTCTTTCCACAAGGCAAAGTCCATCTTAGGACCCCCCCCCCCCCCCCATCCACCTATAAGGACAAGGGCAAGTTCAAGTCCACCGACTCGAACTCAGTTGTCATCACGGCTAGGAACACTAGAAATCCGACCGGTGAGAGAGTACCCGTGGGTAGGATTAACAAGACGAATGCTACATGTTTCTCTTGTGGTGTTCAAGGTCATTATGCGAGTGAGTGTCCTACTAAATCCAAACCCCTAGCCCTCTTGGATGCCTCTCCCTAACCTGCCGAGTTCACGTATGAGGCAGAAGAGGAGTATGAGTCTGAAGGGGTACCTAGTGACTTAGAGGACGATTCTTATATGATGGTCATGCGGTGTATTCTAGCCACCCCTCGTGACGTAGATGATTGGAATAGGACTAACATCTTCTCATTAAATTTTAAGAGTGGAGAGAAGTGGTGCAAGCTAATCATTGATAATGGCAGCTGTGTGAACGTAATTTCTGAGAATGCGGTGTCACGAATGTCTTTGACCCCCGAGCCTCACCCTCACCCCTACAAGGTTGCTTGGGTGAATATGTAACACCCCAAAGATCGTAGTTCAGCGAGGTAGGCGGAGTGGTAGTGCTGCGCTCGGGATAGGCTAAAAATTCCATATAAGGTCAATGCACACAACCATTGTCCTCTTCGCGCACGACCAGTGATCGTGCGCCAATGATCGTGCGTAACCCGCAAGGAATCGGAGTTCTGTCTCGGCTTATCGCACGACCATTCTCCTCTTAGCGCATGACCAGTGATCGTGCGCCGCGATTTTGAGCGGAGGAGACGATCCGGCCGTCCAAATCCTTTGGAATTCGATCCAATGGCTAGGATTAGTTGCTGGAGGGTCTTAGGGCTTGTGAGAGGAGATTAACCCTCATTCTTTTGAGGCTTTTCTCTCTCCAAACCTAGAGGAAGAAGAAGGAGGCAAGGAAGAAGAAGGGGGATTCCGCCATTGATGGAGCTCCGGAGCTCCGTTTTGCGAGCCGTTTCCAGATCTGGAGAGTGCAGCCCGGTGCGGTCATTTCCCTCCGTCTAGAATCTCGGATCCATGGCGAAAAAGAACGCTCCTAGGGTAACGATTCCTTCTCCCGTTGTTTGGACTTGTCTTTTGTCCTCTCCTTCATTTCTCTATTCTTGCATGAGGGATCCCTTTCACCAAATGGGTGAAGTGTAGGATTCCCTCAAGTTCTTCGGAACTCTGGGTCGATTGTGTCCGTCCCCGGCATATTGCATGTAGAAAATCCGGTAGTCGTGCGGATTTAGGCATTTTGTGTGAAGCCTATTCGTGGCCGTGAGCCCGAATCGGTGATGCTTGGATTGCGACGTTGCATTTAGGTTAAGCTTAGAATGCGTACCGGAGAATGACTCCGTGAAATCGTCTATGGTAGTGCGGGATTTAAGTGTAGGCGTCTTGTGAAGACCCTAACGAAAGCCCCATGCTTTGAGATTGGATGAAGGCAAACCTTCACCACGAAATTGATGCGGAGCGTATTATACCTCCCTTATTTGAGTATTTGTGAAGCCTAGATCCTTGTGGAGGGATTAGGTGCGTAGCTTATATTTGTGTAGCACTTGAAAGTGCTAAACCCTTACGGGCCGAGGTGAAGCCGTACCCGCGTCGTGCGATAGATCGCGACGATTAGAGCACGGGCAAAGTTAAACTGAACCCGTTTCCATGCAGATCGGCAAGAGGTCCCTACCTCATGTAAGCCGTGCGATCATGGGAGAGGTCGTGGAAGGTGTTTACCTAGACCGACCAAAAGCTCTTTTTCCCACCTAAGGCAATGGCCCTTACGGTGGAGTGTTTGTGGAATTGATGTTGTTAGCCTCATGCGGTTGTTTAGGCGGTTGTGGGGAACCTTCGGGTGAACCCAACCAACATCATGTGCATACCTAGGTTCCCTCCTTTTTGATGCTCAACCTAGAAGATTGAATGTGCATGAAACCTCACCTTGTGTGGTTGCACTTCCTTTATTTTAGTACTTGTGCTAGCATGGCTTGCTTGCAGGGTAGAATCTCCGCCACCCCGGGAAAGGGGTGGGGTCGTTATAATTTGGTCAGCTGTGCTGACCGTTACTTTGTTTGCCACCGCTTGGTGGAATGTTCTTATGCAGGTGCAGGTGAGCCTAGCGGGAAATAGCGGGCGGTGGCCCCTTTTGTTGAGTTGGCCCTTGAAGGCCAGCCTCCCTTTTTAGCTTTCTCATGTATTGCCGGCCTGCGTGCCGATGTATGTTTTGGAGTTTTTAGTACATTGGTTAAATATAAGGCCTTAAGGCCATAACTCTATTTCATGGTTTCATTCCTACGATAGTGGACAATTCTAATTGAAATGTTAAATCTTTATGCTTCCGCTAGTGTTTAGTATACTCTGTCGTAATTTCTTTCTGTTTATCACCTTTTAACTCCTAGCTAGTGTGGTTAGTATGGCGTGGGGTCCCGGCCGGACCTACTGTTATATTATTCGTACTGGCAGGGTGTTACAATTTGGTATCAGACTTAAGGCGTCGATCCGTAGTTTAGCGAATTCGGGACGAATTCCTTTTAAGGGGTGGTGTGCACGGGATGTGCATTCACCTAAAACGACAAAAACTAATAAGAATGTCCACTTAGGAATGGGAAAACATACTTGTTTGTGGATCCTGAGCATTCCATGATTGTTGTTTGCTATGTTTTCAGTCACTAAATTGTGTCTTATACGATTATAGGCGACTAGAAGTGGTGCGGGGTCGTCTCAACCCCGTAACACTGCTGAAAGTAGTGGGTTGGCTGAAGTGCCAGCGACCACTCCTCCTGCTGAGATGATCAGGTTTTTCGCAGAAGCTGTCTTCGCGATGATCAATGCTCAGCCGCAAAGGCTTGCACAGCCTGCTACGCCTAATACAGATGCGGCCCCGGTGATCGAACCTGCAGTGGAACCTGCGGTGGAACCGAGGGTTGAGACCCCTGTGCCAGTGGCTGCAGTGGAACCTGCGGTGGTGCAAAGGGTGGAGCGTCCTGTAGAGCGTGTAGTTGTTGCGCGAGCGCGTGATCAACAGCTGCAACACTTTCTAAGCTTCCATCCTCCAACTTTCTCGGGGACCGGATCCCCAACGGAGGCGGAGGACTGGCTGTCAACGGTTAGGAAGATTCTAAGGGCGACAACAACAGAAGAAGTTATGATGGTCACTTTAGCCACCTTCCTCCTTAACGGAGAGGCAGAGCGTTGGAGGGCTGAACAGGAAGTGCACAAGTTCAGAGGCAGGGAGATTACCGAGATCACGATAGCGGAGTTCTCAAAGTCTTTTCTTCAAAGGTATATTCCTTCTGCCCAACGCATTGCGTTGCAGAACCAGTTTCTGAAGTTAACTCAAGGCGACAGCTCAGTGGATGAGTACTTGCACGAGTTCACTAAACTGGGTCGTTATGCGGGGCCTATGATGGAAGACGAAGAGACAAAGACGAACAAGTTCTATGAAGGTCTTCGGGACGAGTTGAGGCTGCTCCTTGCAGGCCCTATGACGTTAAGTTTCCAGGTGATGGTCCAAACTGCCACCTACAGGAAGGAAGGACTCTTCGGTGGGCCTGGAACATGAATGCAGACATCACTAGATCCCTAGAGTTGGACATGAAGAGGGTACAAGCAAAATCTGTGGCAAAGAAACCTGAGTTTCATGTGCCGGTCTCTCAGTCCAAGTCAGAGTTCAGAAAGAACAAAAGGAAGTTCAAACTGGCGGAGCAAACCCGCTCAAATGTTTCGGGAGCAACGACTATGCAGAGTCCTATCACGTGTTTCACCTGAGGGAAGGTAGGACACAAGGCCGCAGTGTGTCGAAGTGGTCCCCCGAAGGCAGAAATCGAGCATTGGACTATGCTCGAGCTGCGGAAAAGGGTAAAGTTGCGGAGTCTTCGGCTTCCCAGCACATTACTCCGACTCAGCCGAGAGTCTACTCGCTTGGCCAGCAAGAAGCCATACGACAAGCTGATGTTGTCACAGGTATGAATTAAAAATTAGCTTTTGCATAGCTATTTGTGATTATACTATTGTGCAACTGTATGTTTTATTCGTGTGCAATTAGGCTTTGTCCTAATTTTCAACTATCCGGCGAGAGCTCTATTTGATACGGGTGCATCGCACTCTTTTCTGTCTGAGGACTTCGTGGTGCGAATCGGAGTGCCATCTACCTTCGTAGAGGATAGATTAGAAGTAGTGCTACCCAATGGATCTTGCATGTCTGCGGATAGGAAGAGCCGGGTGAAGGTGCGGATCGGAAATCAGGATTTCGATTTGGAAGCATCGTTATTACCGTTAGCTGAATTCGATGTGATCTTCGGCATGGACTGGTTCTCGGAGCAGCGTGCATGCATAGATTGCAATTCTAAGGAGATCACTCTGGGAAAGAACACCGATGGAGAAACCACGTTTGCCGGTATGCGAGGAGCGAGCAAGACGTTGATGTCTGCTCTCTAAGTGGTTAAGGCGGTGAGAAAAGGCGCCGAGTTGTTCTTCACCTTGTTGGAGACTTCGGAGCCAAAGCCCAGGTTATGTGATGTCCCAGTCGTAGCGGAGTACGCCGACGTGTTTCCTAACAAACTCCCTGGGGCGCCGCCTCATCGGGAGATTGATTTCTGTATCGAGTTGGTGCCAGGTGCCAAACCTGTGCCCGCTCACCGTACCGGATAGCGCCGAAGGAATTGGCAGAGCTGAAGGTCCAATTGCAAGAGCTGCTAGAGCAAGGCTACGTACGTCCAAGTTCCTCGCATTGGAGTGCACCGGTCCTCTTTGTGAAAAAGAAGGATGGGAGCTTGCGTCTATGTATCGATTATCGAGAGCTAAACAAGTTGACCGAGAAGAACCGATATCCGATTCCAAGAATCGATGATCTATTCGACCAGCTGGTTGGGTCGACGGTATACTCCAAACTGGACCTAAGGTCCGGCTATTACCAACTGCGGATAAGGTAATGTGACATTCCAAAGACAGCGTTTAGTACCCGCTTTGGGCACTATGAGTTCACGGTGATACCGTTCGGTCTGTCTAATGCACCGTCGGTATTCATGGACTTAATGAATAGGATGTTCCGTGAGTATTTGGATCAATTTGTGATCGTCTTTATCGACGACATTTTGGTATACTCTCAATCGGAAGAGGAGCATGTAGGGCATCTGCACGCCGTTCTGAGCACCTTGAGGAGGAGTCAGCAATATGCCAAGTTCTCCAAGTGCGAGTTTTGGCTACCTTCAGTAGCATTCCTTGGTCACGTCGTTAGTGGAGATGGAATTGCGGTTGATCCGTCGAAGATAGAAGCGATCCGAGCCTGGCCTTTGTTGAAAAACGTAGCGGAAGTCCGAAGTTTCTTAGGACTTGCCGGCTATTATAGGCGATTTGTGGAAAACTTCTCGAGGATTGCACTTCCTCTCACTAAATTGACTAGGAAAGATCATAAGTTCGTTTGGTCGCCCGAGTGCGCACGAGCTTTTGAAGAGCTGAAGAGCCGTCTGACCACGGCGCCCATTCTATGCTCGCCATGTGGTACGGAAGGCTACGAAATTTATAGCGACGCCTCAGGGAGTGGTTTGGGTTGTGTCCTAGTGCAGTTTGGTAAGGTAATTGCCTACGGCTCCCGGCAGATGAAGGTTCATGAGAGGAATTACCCGGTCCATGATTTGGAGCTAGCGGCCGTGGTATTTGCTCTTAAGCTTTGGAGGCATTATTTGTATGGCGTGAAGATCGACATCTTTACCGACCACAAGAGCCTCAAGCACTTGCTGGATCAAAGGGAGTTGAATATGCGTCAAAGGAGGTGGTTGGAGTTCCTTGGAGACTACACCTTCGACATCAAATATACTCCTGGAAAGGGAAATGTAGTTACAGACGCATTGAGTCGTCGGGCTCCCGCTCAAGCAAATTGGATTTTGATGCACGATGAGGGTCTTATCCGTGAGCTGGAAGAAATGGAGATCATTTGCGTTGATTGAAGAGCGTCTACTTCAGCATGCTTGAACTGGACTGAGGTTCAATACCACCTTGCCGACCGAGTTCGACAGGCATTGGAGCTGGATGAGAGCATGAAGCGCTTTAAAGCGGAATCCGTTGACGGGTTAACCGCTGATTTCTCCTTCGAAGATGGCCTTATGTGGAAGAATGGCAGATTGTGCGTCCCAAACATTGGTACTCTACGGGCGGAGTTGATGTACGAGGCTCATCATACCAAGTACTCTATCCACCCGGGGAGCACGAAAATGTACATGGACATGAAGAAACTTTTCTGGTGGCCGGGTATGAAGAAAGACATTGCCCTCTACGTGGCCAAGTGTAACACTTGCGCGTTGGTGAAGGTGTAATGTCAGCGTCCCAGTGGATTTTTGAAGTCCTTGCCGATTCCAGAATGGAAGTTTGACGATATTTCGATGGATTTCGTGCACGGATTGCCGAGATCGCAGCATGGAAACGACGCCATCTGGGTGATCGTGGACAGACTGACAAAAGTATCGCATTTTATTCCGAACCCGAAGGATGATTCTGTAGAGAAGCTAGCGAAGCTCTATGTCGATAGTATTGTGCGGCTGTATGGTGTCCCTCGTAGCATCATCAGCGATCGTGACGGGCGTTTCACATCGAAAGATTGGAGGCTTATCCATGAACTGTTGGGCACTAAATTGAAATTCAGCACGACCTTCCACCCGCAAACGGATGGACAGACCGAGAGGACCAACAGGACTATGGAGGATATGCTCCGAATGTGCGCTCTAGATTTTGGAAAGAAGTGGGAAGATCATCTCTATATGATCGAATTCGCCTACAATAATAGCTACCAAGCCAGTATAAAGATGGCTCCCTTCGAGGCCCTCTATGGTAAGAAGTGTCGTACGCCGTTGTCTTGGGCGGAAATGGGCGATACTAAGCTATTAAAGCGAAAGGATGTTGAGGAAGCAACTTCGACGATCCGAACTATTCGTGAAAGGCTATTGATTGCCCAGGATAGGCAAGCAAAATATTACAACGCCAAGCATAGGAACCTAGAGTTCGCCGTCGGTGACCGGGTTTACTTGAATATCAAACCGTTCAAAGGGGTATCAAGGATCCGACGCTTGAAAAAGCTCAGTCCAAGGTACTTAGGACCGTTTGAGATTGTGGAACGTATTGGTGATGCGGCTTATCGGCTTGCACTATCTGCAGAGCTGAGTGGTCTGCACGACGTGTTTCACATTTCAGTTCTGAGGAAGGCAGTGCAAGAGCCTACTCATATCGTTGCGGTTGGCAAAGTGCCGATTGATAGTGGGTTGTCGACGAAAGTCAAGCCCTTACGCATCGAGGATACCGGGGTAAAGCAGTTGCGGAACAAGTCCATTCGGATGGTAAAAGTCCGGTGGGATAATTGCGGCCGAGAGGAGCTATCTTGGGAGAGAGAGCAAGCGATGCTTGCGGAGTACCCCGAGCTATTTCTCTCAGGTAAATTTTCTTTAAAAACTGTAAATTCCTGCTATTACTGTTTTCGAAATTTCGGGACGAAATTCTTTTAAGAAGGGTGGAGTTGTAACACCCCAAAGATCGTAGTTCAGCGAGGTAGGCGGAGTGGTAGTGCTGCGCTCGGGATAGGCTAAAAATTACAAATCAGGTCAATGCGCACGACCATTGTCCTCTTCGCGCACGACCAGTGATCGTGCGCCAATGATCGTGCGTAACCCGCAAGGAATCGGAGTTCTATCTCGACTTATCGCACGACCATTCTCCTCTTAGCGCACGACCAGTGATCGTGCGCCTGTGATCGTGCGCACTGTTTACCTGCTCCGCGATTTTGAGCGGAGGAGACGATCCGGCCGTCCAAATCCTTTGGAATTCGATCCAATGGCTAGGACTAGTTGCTGGAGGGTCTTAGGGCTTGTGAGAGGAGATTAACCCTCATTCTTTTGAGGCTTTTCTCTCTCCAAACCTAGAGGAAGAAGAAGGAGGCAAGGAATAAGAAGGGGGATTCCGCCATTGACGGAGCTCCAGATCTGGAGAGTGCAGCCCGGTGCGGTCATTTCCCTCCGTCTAGAATCTCGGATCCATGGCGAAAAAGAACGCTCCTAGGGTAACGATTCCTTCTCCCATTGTTTGGACTTGTCTTTTGTCCTCTCCTTCATTTCTCTATGCTTGCATGAGGGATCCCTTTCACCAAATGGGTGAAGTGTAGGATTCCCTCAAGTTCTTCGGAACTCCGGGTCGATTGTGTCCGTCCCCGGCATATTGCATGTAGAAAATCCGGTAGTCGTGCAGATTTAGGCATTTTGTGTGAAGCCTATTCGTGGCCGTGAGCCCGAATCGGTGATGCTTGGATTGCGACGTTGCATTTAGTTTAAGCCTAGAATGCGTACCGGAGAATGACTCCGTGAAATCGTCTATTTTAGTGCGGGATTTAAGTGTAGGCGTCTTGTGAAGACCCTAACGAAAGCCCCATGCTTTGAGATTGGATGAAGGCAAACCTTCACCACGAAATTGATGCGGAGCATATTATACCTCCCTTATTTGAGTATTTGTGAAGCCTAGATCCTTGTGGAGGGATTAGGTGCGTAGCTTATATTTGTGTAGCACTTGAAAGTGCTAAACCCTTACGGGCCGAGGCAAAGCCGTACCCGCGTCGTGCGATAGATCGCGACGATTAGAGCATGGGCAAAGCTAAATCGAACCCATTTCCATGCAGATCGGCAAGAGGTCCCTACCTCATGTAAGCCGTGCGATCATGGGAGAGGTCGTGGAAGGTGTTTACCTAGACCGACCAAAAGCTCTTTTTCCCACCTAAGGCGATGGCCCTTACGGTGGAGTGTTTGTGGAATTGATGTTGTTAGCCTCATGCGGTTGTTTAGGCGGTTGTGGGGAACCTTCGGGTGAACCCAACCAACATCATGTGCATACCTAGGTTCCCTCCTTTTTGATGCTCAACCTAGAAGATTGAATGTGCTTGAAACCTCACCTTGTGTAGTTGCACTTCCTTTATTTTAGTACTTGTGCTAGTATGGCTTGCTTGCAGGGTAGAATCTCCGCCACCCCGGGAAAGGGGTGGGGTCATTATAATTTGGTCAGCTGTGCTGACCGTTACTTTGTTTGCCACCGCTTGGTGGAATGTTCTTATGCAGGTGCAGGTGAGCCTAGCGGGAAATAGCGGGCGGTGACCCCTTTTGCTGAGTTGGCCCTTGAAGGCCAGCCTCCCTTTTTAGCTTTCTCATGTATTGCCGGCCTGCGTGCCGATGTATGTTTTGGAGTTTTTAGTACATTGGTTAAATGTAAGGCCTTAAGGCCATAAATCTATTTCATGGTTTCATTCCTACGATAGTGGACAATTCTAATTGAAATGTTAAATCTTTATGCTTCCGCTAGTGTTTAGTATACTCTGTCGTAATTTCTTTCTGTTTATCACCTTTTAACTCCTAGCTAGTGTGGTTAGTATGGCGTGGGGTCCCGGCCGGACCTACTGTTATATTATTCGTACTGGCAGGGTGTTACAGAATAAGACTTCCCTCCCTGTCGCGAAGCGTTGTTTGGTACCCCTTACCATCAAGGCTTATTCCGAAAAGATAAGTTGTGATGTCATCCCCATGGACGCCTGTCATGTTCTATTAGGTCGCCCATGGCTATTCGATCATGATGTCACGCATTTTGGGCGAGCTAATACTTACGAATTCAAGTTTAATGGTAAAATCATTACTTTGAAACCCACTCCGCCTAAGGATCCCACAGTCCCTTCTAAGGACATGACTGTCCCGGTTGAAAAGAGGACTTTAAGTCTTATAGGCAAGAAGGAGTTTATGCGTGATACTTTTATGGGCGGCGTTATGTACGCGTTAGTTTGCCTCCAAACTAAAGCGGACGTTTCATCTTTTGAGGAATTACCTCCTGTATTAAGGAAACTCTTAGAAGAATTTAGGGACGTATATCCGGACGAGCTACCCCCTATGTTACCCCCCATGCGGGATATTCAACATGCGATAGACCTCGTCCCGGGTTCTTCATTACCCAACCTCCCTCACTATCAGTTAAACCCTTCCGCGCATGCGGAGTTGCAAACACAAATCTCTAATTTACTAAAGAAAGGATTCATCCATCATAGTAAGAGCCCATGTGTCGTACCCGCCTTACTTGCCCCCAAGTAGGACGGCTCTTGAGGATGTGTGTGGATAGCAGGGCAATTAATAAAATCACCATAAAGTATCGATTCCCTATCCCTCGTTTGGACGATTTATTGGACATGTTAGCGGGAGACACGATTTTCTCCAAGTTGGATCTTAGGAGTGGCTACCATCAAATCCGCATTAGGGAGGGGGACGAGTGGAAGACGGCCTTTAAGTCTAAGGAAGGGCTTTATGAGTGGTTAGTATTGCTTTTTAAGCTCTCCAATGCCCCGAGCACGTTTTCTAGGATGATGACTCACGTCTTCCAACCTTATATGGGAAAATTTATAGTAGTATACTTTGATGATATTTTGGTGTTTAGTACTTCTACGACCGATCATGAATCTCATTTGAAGATAATCCTTACTACGTTGAGATCGGAAAAATTATTCGTGAATATTAAGAAGTGTACTTTTCATGTATCGTCCGTAGAATTCCTTGGTTATATTGTGAGTTCGGAGGGCATTCACGTAGATCCTAGGAAGGTGCAAGCCATTAAGGATTGGCCAGAGCCCGCCAACATAAGAGATGTTAGGAGTTTTCATGGCCTAGCCATATTTTATCGCCGATTCATTCAGAACTTTAGTAGCATCATGGCACCGATCACTGAATGCATGAAGAAGGGTGAATTCATTTGGACTAAGTCGGCCGCGAAGGCTTTCCAAACGATTAAGTCTTCTATGTCGGAAGCCCCTCTCTTGCGGTTGCCAGATTTTAATATTTGAATTGTCATGTGATGCATCGGGAGTTGGTATTGGAGGAGTATTGAGTCAAGAGGGTCGTCCGGTTGGTTACTTTAGCGAGAAGCTCGCGGGACCCAAATTAAATTATTCTAATTATGATAGGTAGTTTTATGCTGTTATTCGCTGCCTCCAACATTGGCGGCATTATCTACTCCCTAAGGAGTTTGTGGTCCAATCTGACCATGATGCCTTGAGGTTTGTCAATTCTCAAGGTAAAGTCAGCCCCCGTCATGCTAAGTGGACCTCCTATCTTCAGGAGTACACTTTTATAATCAAGCATCTTAAGGGAACCTTAAACTGTGTGGCTGACGCCCTTAGTCGTGTCTCGTTATTATTATCCACTCTTGAAGTTAAGGTTATCGGGTTCGATAGGATTAAAAACGAATACGTACATTGCCCGGATTTCAAGGAAATCTATTTATTCGTTCAAGACAAAGCCCCCACTACCATCTCCGCCTTTTATATACGAGACATATATATATTTAGGCATTCGAGGTTATGCATCCCTCGTTCTTCTCTACGTCATTTTATAGTGGGATTTGCATAGTGGCGGGTTGGGTGGTCATTTTGGTCATGACAAGACTATCACTTTGGTAGAAGATAAATTTTATTGGCCCGACCTCAAATCTACGGTTCATAAAATAGTGAGTAGTTGGAGTGTGTGCCAACTCGCGAAAGGTAATAAGACGAACGCGGGGCTTTATACACCCTTGTCAATTCCTTCCATTCCCTGGGAAGATATTAGTATGGACTTGATTTTAGGCCTACCCGTCACGTTGAGACGTCACGATTCCATTCTGGTGGTCGTGGATCGTTTTTTCCAAAATGGCTTATTTTATTGCATGTAGTAAGACCGACGACGCATCACACATCACGAAGTTATATTTTAAGGAGGTCGTTGGGCACCGGGGCGTCCCCAAAATGATAGTTACCGATAGGGACGTTAAATTCACTAGCTATTTTTGGAAAACTTTATGGAAGATTATGGGCACCAAACTGTTGTTTTCTTCAGCTTACTATCCACAAACGGAAGTAGTAAATAGGAGTTTGGGTAGTCTTCTTCATTGTCTTGTGGGTGACCACAAGGGGACATGGGATTTAACCCTTCCCCATGCTCAATTGGCTTATAATAATTCTAAAAATAGGTCCACGGGGCTTTCACCTAATGAAATCGTGCACGGCTATAAGGAACCGGTGCCACTTGATTTGATCCCTTTACCCCCATCTTATAAATCAAGTCACTTTGCACAAGAGTTTGCCTCTCATATCCACAATCTACATAAGCACATTAAGGAAGTGTTAGACACTCAATATGCATCGTATCAATCTCATGCTAACGTACGTAGGTGAGCAGTTCACTTTAATATTGGTGATTTGGTTATGGTTCGTCTTATCGCTGAACGGATGCCTTCGAGCACCATAAAAAAGTAAGCGAATCGGCGAGCCGGTCCCTTTCGAATTTTAAAGAAATTAGGAGAAAATGCTTATCTTTTGGAGTTGCCCACTGATTGGGGTATCTCCCCTATTTTCAACGTTTCGGATTTAACGCTTTATGTCTCCCCACCACTTGACTTATCTGTCTCTCCGTTTATTGCCACCGTGCTTTCTAATGGGTTGGGGGGTGAGTTTGTCACTGGATCGCTTTCTCCTTCGGACTCCACTGGAGGTACGTCGAATGTCGATGTAGAAACTTTATTTCCGTCTTCGCTTAATGCTTTTCCAAGGTTCCCCAGGACCGTCTTTTTGCCTGACAGGATTCTCCAAGATGACGTGGTTCCCTCTCCTAGTGGTGACATACGCCGCTACTTGATCCGCTGGCGTAACCGCCCGGCCTCCGATGACTCTTGGCTACCCGAATCGGAGGTGACCCAGTTGTATGCATCTCTTCTGCACCGATACATTCAAGACAACACATCGGTGATGAGTACTTTTTAGCGGGAGAGGATTGATGGAGACGACGGCCCACAACTTGAAGATGTTGATGCAAGCACGCTTACGGATGAGGGAGGTCATCCAACCAAGGACTCCCATCGCCATCGCCGCTACAACCCCCGACCTCGGCACAAGACTTAATATTTTATATTTGAAGCATTTAAATTTTGAAGCATTTAAATTATTGGTGTATTTTAATTTGAACTCTTTTTACTTTGGCCTGCGTTTAGCCAATGTTTCTTTTAGATTGGGCTGCGTTTAGCCTGAACTCTTGTAAGCCTTATATATGGCATTTTTGATGATGGATTAAGTAGAATGAATGTAAGCAAACCCTAATTTGGAAATCCCTTTTTTGCTTTCCCCTCTCTCCTCTCCCTAGCAGTCGGCCACCCTCCTCTCCCCCTTGGAGATTTCCGCCCCCTCTACTCCCTCTCCTCCTTCTCCTCTCTTATTCCTCTCTAGGCTCCTCTCCTCTACCTCCAACTTCTTCCTTCCATCCATAGCCGAATCTCCGCCTCTCCTCTTGAGAGATTTTCGGCCACCACAACAAGAGAGAGGCTCGTCTTCCCTTGGAGGATTTCGGTCAAAGGCAAGGAGTGCTCCTGGTGGAGCCCCAACCGGTGTGAAGCAAGGACGGTGGTCAAGTTTCTCTCCATCCGACGCGGTTCTGGTGGAGAACATCGGAGAGCGGTCGTTTCTTGGAAACTCTTTGAGTGGGGGTAACGAAAGCTTCTACCAACTGTGTTTTCTTTTCATAGATAATTCTTGTGGTGGACGACTTTTGCGTGATCTTCGACATCGTGATTTCTTCATTTGATTTTTGTGTTGATCCTAAACTTCTTTAAGTTTGTGAGGCTTGGCGGACCTCGTTTCTTTTTGTTGGGGGAGATCTACCTTTTCCGAATCATCTTGTTTTCGGTGGATCTCTTTTGGTACAACAACGCTCAACCGGATCAGGTAGGTCCATTTAGCAAGAGAGAACATTGGCCTATAGCCTCTTGTTCGATCTCTAAGGGCGTTGCTAACCCATATGTAAGCGTAAACTTAATCTTTGCATAGTAGGTGTGCAAAGTTTTGTTTGTGCGAACGTTGGATTGGAGTGTGAGAATCTACTCGTGTCTTTAGGACGTCCCAAAAAGGTGCCGGCGAGTGAGCCTACATTACCTTACCTCGAACTCTATGGGAAGGACAGCCTCGGAACCATGAGAAAGCTTGAACGGAGTCTCCCCGGTGGCGGTGTTCGGAGTAGACCTCAATGCCCAAAGGACAGAGGGTAGCTGCTCCACCCAGTTCCCCGGAGGTTTTCCCACTTTTCCTTCAGTAGGTTGACGATTACCTTGTTCGGCGCCTCCACCTTGCCATTACTTCTCGGATGGTGAACCGATGCGAACCTGAGGTCGATGCCAAGCTAGGTGCAGAAGTTAACAAATTCTTCGCCAGCAAATTGTGGCCCATTGTCTGTCACTATAGCCAGAGGGAGGCCGTGCCTGCAAATTATTTCTCCCCACACAAAATTCTTTACAACTTGAGATATTACCTTGGCCAATGCCATGACTTCTACCCATTTGGAGAAGTAGTTGATCAAGACTAGTAAGAACCTCCTCTGGCCACTAGCTTGAGGGAAAGGGCCAACTAGGTCCAACCCCCATATGGCAAAAGGCCAGGGAGCTGTGATGGTCCGGAGCCTCTGAGCTGGGAGGAGTTGGAGTGGAGCATAGAGCTGGCACTTTGTACATTTCCTTGCGAACTCCGCTGCATCTTTGCTGAGGGTAGGCCAGAAGTAGCCTTGTCTCGACACCCTCCCCTCCAGAGTTCGGCTCCCTGAGTGACTGCCACACTCCCCGGAGTGAATTTCTTCTAGGACTCTCGCAACCTCCTCTTCGGAAACACAACGGGCCAGGAGTCCCGAGAGAGTTTTCCTATATAGCCCTCCCGCATGCAAGGAATAATAAGCTGACTTATACCTGAAGCGTCGTCTGTCTATGTCTTCTTCAGGGAACTTTCCTGATGATAGGAAGGTGAAGAAGGGATCCATCCATGAGGCCTGCTGATCTATCTCCATCAGCTCTCCTTCCTCGATGGTGGGTCAGAAGAGTTCCGAAACCGTTCCCCCTGCTCGGGGACCGAACTTGGCTAAGAGGTCCGCGGGGGTGCTCTCTTCTCTTGGCACGTGCTTGACGGAGAAAGTGCGGAATTTCCCAATGACCCCCTTGACCTTCTCTAAGTACCGCAGGAGGGTCGGGTCCTTTGCCTCAAACTCTCCCCTGACTTGGCATTCTACCACCATGGAGTCGGTCGAGACCTCCACATCTTGCAATCCCAGTTCTCGAGCTAACCGCAGGCCTGCTATCACTGCCTCGTAATCTGCTTGGTTGTTGGTAATCGGGAAGTGGATGTTCAAAGCTTGTTCAATCTTTGTCCCTTGGGGGCTCACCAGGATGATTCCCCCTCCATATGAGTGCTTTCCTGATGCACCATCCACCAACATCTTCCATTCCACTTGGGGGGGGGGGGATTCATGTTCCCCCACTTCGGTTGTGTAGTCAGCCATGAAGTCTGCCACTGCTTGGGCCTTGATCGACATCCTGAGTACGAATGTAACATTAAACTCACTCAGCTCCACGAACCACTTTGCCAACCTTCCCGAGTGCTCCACCCCTTCCATGACTTTGCGAAGTGGGTGATCAGTCACTACCTTGATAAAATGTGCCTGAAAGTAAGGTCGTAGCCTCCGGGCCGCCACAACCAACGCAAAGGCCAACTTTTCCAGAATCGGGTACCGGAGCTCCGCCTTCCTCAGCACTCGGCTGACGTAGTAGATGGGGAATTGCCTTCTCCCCTCCTCCCGGACCAATACTGAACTTACTGCCTCCAATCCTACCCCCAGGTATAGGGATAGGTCCTCTCCCGGTCTCGGCCCTTGGAGTAGGGTAGTTTGGGTGAGTTGTTCTTTCAAAGCCTGAAAGGCTCCCTCGCACTCCGGGGTCCATTCGAATTTTTTGTTTCCCCTTAACACCTTAAAAAAGGGTGCACAATTATCTCCAGCCTCGGAGAGGAACCTACTGAGTCTGGCCAGCTTTCTAGTGAGGCTCTGCACCTCCTTCGAATTTCTGGGCGATCCCAACTCCATTATTTCCTTGACCTTGTCTGGGTTTGGTTCCACCCCCGCCGGGGTGAGCAGCTGACCTAGGAATTTCCCTCGGCTAGCCCCGAAGATACATTTCAAGGGGTTGAAGTATATAGCTGCTGGGAGCGCTAATGAGCGGTAATGACCTAGGAATTTCCCGCCGAGGTGAGCGCTAATGAGCGGTCGCCCAAAGATGGCGCTATATCTGCTGGGAGCATCCACTATGACAAAGCGGCAGTTCCTGGACAGCCCCCCCAAGACCACGTGGAGTCCTACTCCTCCCTCCACTTCCTTCCTCTCCCCGGAGAATCCGAACAATGGACCATCCGAGGCCAACACCCTTCGCGCCTCCACCTCCATCCCATCGAAAGCCTTTTGAAAATAACATTGACTGAACTTTAGTAATCTACAACGATTCGAGAAACAGTGAAGTTCTCGATCGCCGTCTGAATGACCAACGCATTGCAGAATGGGTCCTCATAACCCGGCATGTCCTTCTGGGTGAAAGAAATCTTTTCCGCCGGGGGCGGGGTTAGGGACGTCGAAGCTACGCTACGATGATAGATGGTATGGAGGCTTGCCTTCCAGGTTGCCTCAATCCCCACCCCCCATGGATCACGCCCATCCCCCCTCGGGACCCCAAATCAGCCCGGTCCTCGCACCTCTCCTCCTCTTCCTCCCGAGGCTCGACCTCCTCAATCCTCACCGGCTGCTACTGTTGCGGCGTGGGCACTCGGGCCCTTTTTGTCTCCAGGACCTCCGGGCAGGTGGCCGTCGCGTGACCTTCCTCATCATGAAAGTCACAATACGACAACATCACCTCCCCCGTCTCGGCATCCGCCATCCTATTCCTCCTTCTCCTTCCTGCCCCTGCTTCTTCTCTCACCTCCCCTCTCCTTCCTCTTCCTACTCTTCCCCGCCTGATTGCCATGGCTTGCTGGGGTGGGGGAGGCATTGCCCCCGGACCCTGCCTCCATCCCAACTGATGGGGCCTTCCTTGACCCCCATAGAAGTTACCCCTTTCTGGAGCATAACCCCTTCCTTGGCCTTGCATTCCTCCGCCATGCTGCCTCCAATCCCCCTCCGGGGACCTGGGCTCTTCCCTTCTCCTCACCTCCTGCTGCCGGACCTCCGGCTCACTGAGCTTTGCTAGCCTCTTGGTGAGCTCCGGGTTGGCCTCCTCACTCTCGATTTCCTCCGCCACCTTCTCCATCAACTCCTCGTAGGAGACGGGGGCCTTCCTCTTCAGAGCCATTTTGAAGAAACTTTCCCTCAGCCCGACTATGAAGGCGAGCTGGAGTGCAAACCCAGGCATCTCCTGAGTGAGCAGCACTTCTTCCTGGAACCGATCTGCATAGCAAGCCAACGAATCCTTGGGCTCCTGCTTCACCTTGAAGAGGGACTCGACATCCTTCTTCCTCTTCTTCGAAGTTCAAAACCGCAACAAGAAGCTCCTGCACAAATCCTCAAACACGTAGATTGACCCAACAGGGAGTTGGTGGAACCTATCCCTGGCCTTCTCTTTAAGGGTGACGGCGAAGAGCCGACACTTGAATGCATCTGACATCGTCCTGATAGAGACTGAGTCCTCGAAAGACTGGAGGTGCTGGACAGGATCATTCTTGCCATTGTAGTACACCCTGTCCCACTCCCCGAACCTTACCGGGACAGGTACAGAAAGTACCAACTCGCAGAAGGGGCTTCCCTCTCCTGCCACCCTTTCTCGCTCCACACGCCCCCGAGCTTTTTCGCCAGACTCGGGCTTGCGGGGACTGTGTTTGCCCGAACCACTCCCACAGTCACTGCATCCTTCGGGCGCGCGCTCACCTGCACTGCGTTCGCCGGCACAGAGCTCGCCGGAACAGAGCTCGCCGGGCTGGAAAACAACACTCGCCCCTATAGGTTTTGCACTGAACCTCCGGCGATTTCCTTTCCGGCCCTTCCCCCCGGGGCATTCTCTCCAACCGCTGCTAGGGGAAGGGTCGCCTGAGGCGCTGGGTTCACGAACTCACTTTGCAACAGTGCGATAGTGAGTCCGAAGGTGTCGAGCACCTCCCTCCTGAAATCTGCGAACATCCTCGGCGTCACCACCTGCGATGACTCGCTGAACTCCTCGCCTTGATCCTCACCTCCTGCCATATCTGCTCCTTGGAACTTTCTTGGACCAGCCACGCTCCACGCTCACCGCACCAAAATGTTGAAACCAATTTCTCAGCCTCTTGTGGATCTTGGGGCCCTCACCGAAATGAGGGGCAGCTAGCACTTACTGATCCCTCAGAGAAGGTAGACAAAAGACTGGGGAAATGACTAAGACCTTAGTCGCAGCGAAGAGGTCCCTACACTAACCTGGAAGATCGTTGAGTGCTTTCCCTCCAAAGACAAAGCTGAGACTCGGGCACCTTGGAGAGCTCTGAAAAATGCTAGCCAAGGGGAAACTAAGGAGAGAGAAGCTGAAGTGAAGTCCCCTCCAAAGGTGCCCTTTAGGTCTTATTTATAGGTTTTCTGATCTGGCCTGCAAATAGCAAGATTCCGCCTTTTTATTTTACTATCCGCACCCCAAATGGGTCTGCTAGCAGCCAAACTCCGCTGTTTGGAGAGGCTAAGGGCAGACTACCAAGGACAAAAGGGTAATTTTTCCCTATCAACCTATGGGCAAGAAGCTGCGAGAGCACTACTGCAGAAGCTCTCGCGGGCCCCCTCGCGAATCCTGCTCGCGATGCCTTTCCCAGGCGATCGCCCTGCGAGGACCTCGCTGCCCCCCCCCCCCCTTTTGGCGGTATCTACTGAGGTCTGGTCTCGCGAGCCTTCCGGCGAGATCGCCTCTTGACTTTGTTGTGCACAGAACACATTTTGTTGAACACAGATGAGCTCGACGAACGCAGAATGTTAAACCGTTCATTGACCGCTAAGACGGGATGTTCGTCGACCGCAGAGATGGGTTTGAAGCAAGTCGTTCGTCGAACGTAGGAGGCAATTCTTCGAACCTAGAATTGAGTTCGTCGAGCGTGAAGGCCCGGTCTCGCGAGCCTTTCTGCGAGACCCCCCCTCTCTACGAGATCACCCCTTTCGGCGGGACCGCCCCTCGACAGGTGAGCTCGACGAACACAGGAGAGTTCGTCGAGCGCAGAAGGGTTCACCGAACACCCTTCGCCGAACCAACTATTAGCCTCACTCGCCTTACCGCGAGCTCCTGGTCAGCACCTTTCTCGCCTGGCCCTCCTGTGAGGACTTTGGTCTGCCTTACTGCTTTCTTCATAGTATTGATTTCTCGAACCATGCCTCCTTGTCTGGCGAATATCGGGGTTGTACACTATTTGTTATACTTTTGAGGTAGATATTTGTTGCTCTCTGGGAAATTGTGTACTTTACCGCATTATGTGAACTTTTCTGTGTAAAGCATTGCATAACATATCTTCTCTTATTATGTACCACCTATTTTGAAATCGTACTAAGTATTTTCATATATATATATAGTAACTCTAGACGTGTTCTAGCCTTGAAGACCTGTTTGGTCTTCATGCTTGTGTAGGATAGACCTATTTTCATATATATATAGTAACTCTAGACTCCGCCGCGTACGTATCTCTCCTATTTGTGGACCAAGTATTCCACAGGACTGAGGGACACAGTCCCAACTTAAAAGAAGCCAAAGTTATATCCTTGATATCAACATTTTGTATAAATGTTCATAAAGAGTGCTTGACTGAGCGCTTACAGTTGTCCCCTGCAAGACGTGGCATCACGACTTGTATTTTCCCCTTACTCTAATAATACTTAAAATATCTCACGAAAATGTGGGTTGTGACAGCTGCTCGAGGGTATCAAAACGTGTGTCGAAGTGAGCGTGCATGGAAAACTGCTCGGTCTGTATATGATCCAGATGAGAGTGGATCTGCCCAAACTGCTGATTGAAATAAGTATACGAGTCGGGCACAAGAGGAAATGCTGCTGCGGCTGTTGTGGAAACGGTGGAGCTGGAGGAACGCCTCCGGAATCTGCCTCAAAATCAACATCGATCGGGTCGCCACCAACCTCGTCGGGCATCGCCTCAAATTCTTGTCCATGTCGACGCATCAAACCAAGGGCCCGAAGGTTTTGGAACGTGATAGGCGCGAGCGCTTCAAGTGGTGTCATGGGAAGAAGTGCATCCCAAAGCCCCATACGCTTGGCTAGATAAGTGACAAAGGGGACTCCATATAGCGCACTTAGCCTCCGATTTTTGGCCTGATGCCAAAGAAATATCGCAAGCGCCGAATCAAAATTATGGGGGACCCGTTCATTCATATTATGTAAATATGGTAGGCCCGCGCGGGTCACCACTCCATGGATATCGCTGATGCGCAAATCTTAGCACACCGCTACAGGCAGTAGTAAGACTGCAGCATGAAACGACAGTGTACCGATCGTTCAAGTAATATAAAATGTGGGAATGAATCCCCAAGTATCGATCTCGAAGGAACACAGTAAGGTGGAGTTAACTATTGAGGACGGACTTGAGATTGAAGTCCTTAAGTCGGATGGGTTGCGGAAACGGGGGTTTTGGTTGGTGGAAATAAAGAGAAAAATATTACAACTACTCCTATGCAATGCCGCTATGCAAAGCTTCGCTTGGCGGGATGGAGACTAGGCAGGCCTTGAGCGCGCTGCTTTGAAAGGGCGGATGGACGAGTAGGCAAACAGAATGAGGGTCGCAAGCACCTCGTCGACAAGCACGCCACTAGCAATTGCTAGTGCGGCACACGATCATGACGGCGGGATGAAAAAATGGTAAACGCTCCTCATACACACATATGAACAAAATATAATCTCATAAACATGAAATTAACATTACAAAGCAAGATTCATAGTGCACATCATCAATACATAATAGATCTAGTTACATTCATCAAAACAAAAGGGAAGAGTGCAAGGAATCGACCGAATCCAAAGTCTTGTTGAAGATTCACGGTTGGAATCGCTGGGTTGTCAGTCCGCGTCCAAGCTCGGTCCTCAACTGCGTCCGGGGTAGAGAAGGCTGTCACTACCCTCCAATGGCCCGTCTTCTTCATCTCACGATCCGGAAATGACCTAGCTCTCTTCTCCTTCGATCTTGATGGATGTAGGGTTGAATCCCTCTCCTTAGAGCTTGAGGATGATGGAGGAGGCCAAGGGGACGAAACCTCAGTGGAAGTGGCAAAAACGACGCAGTTGTACGGCGTGTACCATCCTCCTCTTTAGGTCGAAAGCTGCAGCCTTTATAGAAACAGATCAGAAAATTGGTCACGCACGGTCGAACGCACGACCGTGCGTAGACCGTGCGAAATTGATAATAGAGAATAGTGCAGGAAGACGACCTAGAGCGCTCGTGCGATTTACTCGCGCACGGGCAAATCCGCCCGTGCGTCAAAATGCACGGGTAAATTCAGAAAAGCTAAAATCAAGGCTAAACAGGCTGATCGTGCGATTCCTTCATGCACGGGCAACTGCCCGTGCGTTAAAGTCGCACGATCAAATTCAGATCATCATTTTCTACCCAGATGAAGGCGCACGACCAGCGGCGCACGATCAGTGATCGTGCGCACTATAACCAGTGATCGTGCGCAGTGTTCCTGTACAGATTTGTACCGGGAACACCTGCACGACCCCTGTTCCAGCATAAACACAAATCAAAACCACTGAAAGTGGCACAAAACACAGCATGAAAGATAATAGGAATGAAGAATATGAAAATACACCACATCGGGCCTAGAAGTGCAATTAGCGTGGAATAATAGACGGCTATTTAATATGAACGAAAACATGTATAAAGTGTAGTGCATAGACTAGATAATCGGCCTAGATGAGTCCAAAAATGTGTATATAATTGGGACTCATCACACCCCCAGACTTACCTATTTGCGCGTCCCGAGCAAACAAATCCGGCGGAGTAGGAAAAGCATAGCTAGCTAAAAAAACTGCGACATGGAGTAGTATGCGAAGTTGCATACTTGTGTGCAAAGAAATTCATTAGAAGAAGTTTCTACATGTGCTAGTTAATTTATAAAAGTGTAAATGCGTAAAAAGAAATTTATTTTTACTCAAAAATGGAATGTTGATGAATCTCGTGGTCACGTGTAGTACGAAAGTAAGCAAGTCGTGAAGGTGAATGTTACCCAAGACCGGAACTCAGAATTATCTCTGTTGAAATCCATCAACGTCGAGAACCATAAGCTCGCCCTGTCACACTCTCTCCACGACGCTAGTGAACTCACAAGATGAATCAATAGGACTTTGGGTTTACACGAGGCTTAGGTTACGGTTTGGAATGCAAAGATAAACGTGAAGGCTAATCGCAACCCAAATGAGCTCACAAAAGTGCTAAATCAAAGTTGCCACAATAATACACGTGTAACACACCCCCATACTTGACTTTGAAACTGGGTGTGCACACGGCCTACAACAATCAATACTATTTAGATGTTTCAATTAAAACGCTGGGGATATAACTCTATTTTATTTTTTTACTTTGCTTTTCTTTTTCTTTTCTTTTCATCCCCATATCTAATAGCACAATTTTCAGCACATAGACATTTTTAAAACTTTCACATCAACACTGAAGTGTCGCATCACCGCACCGCATTGGAAAATTACAATTCATAAATGCTTTTAGCTTAATTTTTGGTTGCGATAATAGGATTGGCTTTTAGGCCTTGGTGAAGTATGGTGGAGCTGAACTAAAAGATCGGGTAGGCACAAAATAGGCTAGCAACGGTTAGCGTATAGGAATGGTAGAACAAAGCTCAAACTTGCCAAATAGATGGCCTACATCACGCTCAACTTGCAAATCATTCGCACCCATGCTTCGAGAGTCGCTTGGGGCAAGTTCTTAGCCCCCGAGAAAGGTAATCCTTCCTCCCGACTCGAGCAACACAAACCTCGTGCTCGCTTACACACAATACCACGCTACCATTAGATTCAACCACATTCACCATTTTGAGTAAAATAAATTAAAATCTACGCAAATCTACTAATTATAAATTAGAAGCATAATTAAAAACTAATTCTACTCAAATCCCTATGCAAGACACGAGTACTGAACTAGAGCACTACAAGAGTCGACATGCCACTCCATCTTGCAATTTTTAGGCTAATACAGCAATTTCTACATCACAACCAAGAATTGAATATACAGGAGCGTACAAACAAGCGAGTGCGCGCTAAAGTGGGTGTAGTGGTGTGCGGTGCATATGAAACAAAACTTATAAAACTGAACTAAAATGTACTTCTAGTATGCAGTGTCATGTGCACGTGCAGTGAGTAACACATAGCGGCTCTCCCCCAGACTTAATCCAAGCAATAAAAGCAAATGATGTAACCATGAAAATTAAATAAAAGACTAGGGGGAAGAAAAGTTACCCATGCTCAGAAATGAGCATACCAGAAGATTGGCGTGTAAACCAAGAAAAAGCTTCTGCATCCCATCCAGAAAATGAACCTGCAGGGTGAGCTCCGCCAAAAACAAAAAGGAAATAAACAAAATAAAATGAAAAACACTAACTAAACTAAACTAGATTAAATAAAAATTGCAAGAAAAGTAAGATAACTACTGGGGTTATTGTCATCCCAGCACGACTTATTTAAATCTAAAACAGTTCTAGCTAATGGGAGTATGGAAAAGGAAATGAACATGTAACTATTCTAATACGCGTGTCGGTAGCGGGTACCGATACGGCGACAGAACAGTTACTCCCCTACCTAAATAAAAATACCTACTAAACACAGGTAGCGGGAATAGGAAGTAAGAAGAGGAGGAGAGCTGGTCCTCACTCGTCTCACCACAAAATAAATCCTTGCCCAGCAAGGTGTCATCTCCAGGGAGGCAGCAGGAGGAGAAGGCAATGAATGAGGCTTCCTCTATGGAGGGGGAATCAACCTCCTCACATGAGAGGATGCACTCATCATTGACTTGAGCAGAATGCTCCAAGTCCTCCTGAAGTACCTGTGGAGGCTCAACCTGCACAGGCTCGGATAAAGAAGGGGGGCTAGGGAATAAAAGAGACGAAAAACTTAAATAAATATCAATCGGGGGAGTGGTCCCGGTCTCACTCACATTAGATTGGGGAAGTAAAATAATGTCTGCATTGCCATCAATGCTACAAGGTTCAGCGGGATCAACAGTGGCCATGCCCAAGAGTTGGACTTCCTCCACCGGTAATGAGGAAAGCTCCTCTTCACCTAGAAGGTTGTCCTCCTCCATAGGAGCAGATATAACACATTGATCGCCAGCCTCATCCTGAGACACATCCTCAGCAATGTCGTCAGAGATGAATGTAGTATGCACAATAGGGGGAGGAATAGTGCTTGGATAAATTTCAAGCACCGATTCCTCACAAAGAATCAAATCAACACATGGTGATATATGCACAGGGGAGATGGGCTCAGCCATGTCGGAGCCTAGATCAGCCACACATCTGGTGACTGTGTCCACATCATACCCTTCAATACTTGAAGGTGAAATGGACACATAACCGGTTGTTGAAGGTGTGCTGCCAGAAGTAGGAGTCGGGACGATCCGGATATCCGGCTCGTCATCCTCGTCCATTTGGCGAAGGAAAGCAGCACAATCCATCAAGGCATGATCCGTGCTCTGACAAAACAAGCACTGCCTTGTGGGCTTCTTTGGCACAGCAGGTGCTGAAGCTGAAAAGAAGTATAACGGTAAAGGCTCGGTAGAATAGCCATAGGACTTACGCGCACCATATGGAGTACCAGACGAAGTCGGTGCTCTATATGCTGGGCCTTGAGTGCTAGGGCTATTATCTCCCGATGGGCATCTATCACTAGCATGAGAAATATCTCCACACCAACGACAACGAATATTAAATGAAGCCCACATAGTGTGAAGATAAAATGATTCAAAATAAAAACACTATTGTGCAAAATACTACACTTAACAAAAATTTACTAGAGCAACCTAATATAAACAGTAAAACAGAATAAGAAGAAATAAAACAAAAAGGACGCGAAAAACAAATGGAAGGGCTTCTCTCTCAGATTCTCCCTCTCCAGAAAACTCACACGACTGTGCTCCCCGGCAACGGCGCCAAAAACTTGATGCGCAAATCTTAGCACACCGCTATAGGCGGTAGTAAGACTGCGACACGAAACGGCAGTGCACCGATCGTTCAAGTAATATAAAATGTGGGAATGAATCCCCATGTATCGATCTCGAAGGAACACGGTAAGGTGGAGTTAACTATTGAGGACGGACTTAAGATTGAAGTCCTTAAGTCGGATGGGTTGCGGAAACGGGGTTTTGGTTGGTGGAAATAAAGAGAAAATATTACAAATACTCCTATGCAATGCGCGGGAAGACTACCTGGAGCGCCCGTGCGATTTACTCGCACACGGGCAAATCTGCCGTTGCGTCAAAACGCACGGGTAAATTCAAAAAAGCTAAAATCAAGGCTAAACAGGATGATCGTATGATTCCTTCATGCACGGGCAACTGCCCGTGCGTTAAAGTGGCACGAACAAATTCAGATCATTGTTTTCTACCCAGATCAAGGCGCACGACCAGCGATGCACGATCAGCGATCATGCGCACTATAACCAGTGATCGTGCGCAGTGTTCTTGTACAGATTTGTACCGGGAACACCTGCACAACCCCTGTTCCAGCATAAACACAAATCAAAACCACTGAAAGTGGCACAAAACACAGCATGAAAGATAATAGGAATGAAGAACATGAAATACACCTGATGAGTCGCATTTATATATACATTTTTGGACTCATCTGGGCCGTATTTCTAGTCTATGCACCACATTTTAGGCACGTTTTCATTCATATGTACTATTCCATGCTAGGTGCACCTTTAAGCCTATTCCAGTGTGCAATTGTGCTCCTTGTTGTTGGGGGTAAGCACATGGTGCTCCCCTTCCCTTTTTCTATGTTTTTCTGATGCTGGACGTGTATTCCCCCATTGTATCTTGTATGCAGGTGACCGGATCGTCCCGTTTTCCCCAGTATTCATGTCTGTGCATATCGCACGGTCGTGCGTTTCCTTGACGCACGGTCGGTTGCGGTCGTGTGTTTGTGTCTGGGCTGAAAATGGAGCATCGGTGTTTACTCATGCGTTTGAACGCAAGGGCGGATTCTCACGTGCGTGAGTAAAACTCACGGTCGACCTGTGTATTCTTGATTTCAGAGCGTCGGATTTTGCCCTGCATTTGTACGCATGGGCGGTGTTGATCGTGCATGAGCAAAATGCATGGGCGGCGCAGCGTCTTCCCCAAGTCACATTTTATCATTTAATAACACACGGTCTGGTCGTGCGTTCGACCGTGCGTGACCATTTTCTGACAGTTTTTCTATTTAAGCCGCAGGTCTTGCCCTATTCGGGATTGACCTTTTTTCTCGCTCCCAGAGCTCCAGTTCCGCGCCCTTTTCGCCGTCCATCGCCGCCCACCTTCAGGAGGTGCTCCGGGCTTGTTCTTCACGCCAATCTTGAGCCGGAGTTTCCTCTCGGCCTCCTCCTTCATCCTAGAGCTTCAAGGGAGATCTAGCCGCCATTACCTTCAAGCAAGAGGAAGTTTGCAACCTCTACCAGATTGTGAGACGAAGAAGACGGGTTCATTGGAGAGTCGTGACAGCTCTCTCTACCCCGGACGTAGTTGAGGACCGAGCTTGGAAGCGGATTGACAACCTAGCGATTCCAACCGTGACTCCTCGATGAGCCTTCAGATTCGGTCGATTTCTTGCCTTGTTCTTCTCTTATTGATGTGTATATGTTGTAGATCTTTATTATTATGATGAAGTAGTACTTAAACTAGTTTGTGTTTCTATATATTTCTTGTCTATGTGAAATTCTTTACTGTTTGAGTTGCTTGAGGTGCGCCCCATTCCATCCTCCATCCCGTCGTCACGTTCGTGTGCCGCACTAGCAATTGCTAGCGGCGTGCTTGTCGGCGAGGTGCTTGCGACCCTCATCCGTATGCCTACTCTTCCATTCGCCCATCGAAGCATGGCATAGCGGCCCGTGTAATCCATTCCGACTCCGCCGGTGCGAACCATTCCATCTGTATGCCTACTCTTCCATCCGCCTAGCGAAGCGTGGCATAGCAGCCCGTGTAATCCATTCGCCTAACGTAGCAGCGTGCTCAAGGCCTGCACAGTTCGATTTCGCTTGTCTACTCGTCCATCCGCCCTTGCGACGCAGTGCACTCAAGGCCTGCCTAGTCTCCATCCCGCCAAGCGAAGCATTGCATAGGAGTAGTTATAGTTATTTTCTCTTTATTTTCCACAAATCAAATCCCCCATTTTTTGCAATCCATCCGACGTAAAGGACTTCAATCTCAAGTCCTTCCTCGAACGTTAAATCCACCTTACTGTGTTCCTTGAGAGATTTGATACTCGGGGATTACTCCTCATTTTATATTTCTTGAACGATCGGTAAACTGCCGTTTCGTGTCGTAGTCTTGCTACCGCCTATAGCGGTGTGCTAAGATTTGCGCATCAAGTTTTTGGCGCCGTTGCCGGGGAACAAAGTCGTGTGAGTTTTTTGGAGAGGGAGAATCTGAGATTTAAGCCCTTTTCATTTGTGTATTGCATCTTTTATTTTATTTCAGTTCTTCTTATTCTATTTTCCTGTTATTATTAGGTTGCTTAGTAATTTACTGTTAGGTGTAGTGTTGTGCACAATAATTCTCATTATTTTGAATCATTTTATCTTCACACTATGTGGGCGTCGTTTAATATTCGTTGTCGTTGGTGTGGAGATATCTCTCATGCTAGTGATAGATGTCCTAAGGGATATAGTATCCCTAGCACTCTTGTCCCAACATATGGAGCACCGACTTCGTCTGGTACTCCATATGCTGCGCGGAAGTCCTATGGCTATTCTACTACGCCTTTACCGTCAATCTTCTTTTCGGCTTCAGCACCCGCTGTGCCAAAGAAGGTTGTAAGGCAGTGCTTGTTTTCTCAGAGCATGGATCATGCCTTGAAGGACTGTGCCGAGTATCTTCGCCAATTGGACGAGGATGACAAGCTGGATATCCAGATCGTTCTGACTCCTATTTCTGGCAGCACACCCTCAACATCTGGTTATGTGGCCATATTACCTTCATCATATGAAGGGTATGATGTGGACACGGTCACCAGATGTGTGGCTGATCTGGGCACTGACATGACTGAGCCCATCTCCCATGTACATCCATCACCTAGCGTAGATTCGATTCTTTGTGAGGAATCGGTGCTTGACATTTATCCATGCCCTATTCCTCCCCCTGTTGTGCATACTACATTCTTCTCTGACGACATTGTTGAGGATGTGTCGCAGGATGAGTCTGGCGATCTATGTGTTATGACTGCTCCTATGGAGGAGGACAACCTTCTAGGTGAAGAGGAGCTTTCCTCAACACCGGTGGAGGAAGTCCAAATCTTGGGCATGGTGATGGCGCAAATCTCACACACCGCTATAGGCGGTAGCTTGACTGCGACACGAAACGGCAGTGTACCGATCGTTCAAGTAATAAATGTTGGGAATAAATCCCCGAGTGTCGGTCTCTTGAGGAACACAATAAGGTGGAGTTTACTATTGAGGCAGGACTTGAGATCGAAGTCCTTAAATCGGATGGATTGCGGGGGAGTTGGGTTGGCTTTTGGAAAACAAAATAAAAGCTAACAACTACTCCTATGCAATGCCGCTATGCAATGCTTCGCTTGGCGGGATGGAGACTAGGCAGGCCTTGAGCGCGCTGCGTCGCAAGGGCGGATGGACGAGAAGGCAAGCGGAATCGAACAATGCAGGCCTTGAGCGCGCTGCTTCGTTAGGCGGGATGGAATACGGGCCGCGATGCCACGCTTCGGTAGGCGGATGGGCGAGTAGGCTAGCGAAATGAGGGTCGCAAGCACCTCTTCGACAAGCACGCCACTAGCAATTGCTAGTGCGGCACCGGACAACCAACAAACCACACCACAAGGCGCACCTCAATAATATAAACAAAAATACTCAATCACATAGACATAATCAAGTAAAAATGCTATTTAATCAAAATACACTTCATCATAATGTTAGATCTAGTTGCAAATACATCAATAAAAGGAGAACAAGGCAAGAAATCGACCGAATCCGAAGGCTCGTTGAAGATTCACGGTTGGAATCGCCGGGTTGTCAATCCGCGTCCAAGCTCGGTCCGCAACTACGTCCGGGGTAGAGAGAGCTGTCACGACTCTCCAATGGACCCGTCTTCTTCGTGTCACGATCCGGTGGAGGTTGCCAACTTCCTCTTGCTCGATGGAGATAGCGGCTAGGTCTTCCTTTGGAGCTCTTGGATGAAGGAGGAGGCCGAGAGGAAACTCCGGCTCAAGATAGGCGTGAAGAGCAAGCCCGGAGATCCTCCCTAAGGTGGGCGGTGATGGAGGGGCGAAACTGGGCGAACCGGAGCAGAAAACGGCGGAGTCGGGCGAGAGTCCGACCTAAAATCGCGAGCAGGGAATTTATAGGCGCTGGAATTAAACAGTGCGCACGGTCATTGGCGCACGACCAGTGGTCGTGCGCACTAGCATTCGGTGATCGTGCGCTCTGCCTGGACGGAACCTGCAAAGACAGAAATTATAAAATAACATGTTCGCACGACCAGTGGCGCACGACCGGTGGTCGTGCGCACTATCGTCGGTGGTCGTGCGCATTAGACCAAACAGAACTCAGAAATTTAATGATGAGTGCGCACGAACAGTGGCGCACGACCGGTGGTCGTGCGCACTAGCGTTGGTGGTCGTGCGCACTACACCAAACAGAACTCATAAAAAGGGCTAACTGCACACGATCAGTGGCGCACGACCAGTGGTCGTGCGCAATAGAACCAGTGATCGTGCGCAGCGTTCCTGTGCAGAATTGCACCGGGAACACTTGCACGACTCCTATTCCAGCGTACAACCACGAATCCAGCTACTGAAAGTGGCACCTAACAGTGCATGAAAACTACTAATGAAGATAAACATGAAAACACACCAAAATGGGCCTAAAGGTGCACCTAGAATGGAATATCAAATATAAACAATAACAGGGCTAAAGTGCAGTGAAATGACTAACTAAATGGCCCAGATGAGTCCATAAAAGTGTATATGATCTGGACTCATCACACCCCCAGACTTAACTGTTTGCGCGTCCCGAGCAAACAAATTCTGCGCGAACGGGGAAAGAAAAGTAGATGGCTTAAGATTACACTACAAAGTACCATGCGAAGTCGCATGCTCACGTGCATAAGAGAATTAGTAGAAAAGATTTCTGATTATAAAAACAGTTTATAAATTTCTAAAAGAGTAAAAGCATATTACAACTACTCAAAATGGTGAACAACGGTTTATCATTCGGTCACGCATACGGAGAAAGTAAACTAAACGCTGAGATGAGCATTGCTCAAGATTGGGGTGCGGGAAAAACTCCACTGAAATCCATCAGTGTCGGTGACCATAGGCTTGCCCGGTCACATTCTCTCCACGACACTAGATTGGTTCATAGCGTGAGTCGGTAGGACTTTAGGTTAGAGATGGGGCTTGGGTTACGGTGAGGTAAACAAGGATACACAAAATGGCTCAAACACATAACCCAAATGAGCTTTAAAAATAACTACCCACGCACCAAAATCGAATGCAAGTGCATCACACCCCCAGACTTGGACATTTGCAACATAGGTGTGTGCACCGCCTACTCCCAATACACAATTCTTCTACATGATTTTCAATAAAACTCGCCTTTCTTTTTCTCTTTTTTCCTTTTCAATTTTTTTTTCTTTTTCTTTAAATCTTCTTTTCCTTGTCGTTTTCTTTCAGCAAATTTTCAAAGGAGCATAACCACAGGTTCTCATAGTAAACACCACAATCAACACCCCCAAAATGTAAATGAGATTACAACTAAAGCTCAGATTTGGGTGTGCGACTAGGTTAGGCTTTTAGGCTTTGGTGAGAAACATGTGGAGCTGAATCAAGGAAAGGGTAGGCACAAAGGGGCTAGCAAGGGTAGACGATAGGCATGAAATAAAAAGTTCAACCGGGCCAAAATAATGGCCTACGTCATTCTCACGCACTAGAACTATCCTATGCCAATGCTTCAAGAATCGCTTGGGGCAAGTTCTAGCCACCGAGAAAGATTCTCCTTTCTCCTGACTCAAGCAATACGAATCTAGCGATCGTTTACACACATCCTTATGCTACCGTTTGATTCCACCAGATTCACCATTTGAGTAAAGTAAACAACATTTACACTAATAAGAAAAATATAAAACCATAGTATAAAAAGAAGTCTAATCTACACAAATTTCTATGCAACCGAGCACTCGACTAGGAGCACTACTAGAGTCAACATTTTACTCTGCTACATAGTCCTAAGCCATCACCTAGACTTTCCCAAATAAGCAGAAGAATTAAATTCACAACAGAGCAGGCAAACAGATGAGTACGCGCTCAAGTGGGTGATGTGGTGTGCAATGAAAATAAACAAAACATTTTAAATGGAATCTTCTAGTATGCAGTGCAATAGTGCACGTGAGCGGGTAAACAAACTACTCTCCCCCAGACTTAAACTAAACAATCCGCATAATATATGACAGGAAAATCAAAATAGAGCTAGGGGAAGAGAGTACCCAATGCTCAGCAAGTGAGCATACCAGAAGATTGGCGTTTAAACCACGACTAAGCTGCAGCATCCGCCATCCAGAAGAAGTACCTGCAGGGGTCAGCTCCGCAAAAACAAAAGAAACAGAAAAAGATAAACTACAATACTACAGCTAACTAAACAGGATTGCATAAAATAAAATGCATGAAAAGTAAGATAACTACTGGGGTTATTGTCATCCCAGCACGACTTATTCAGATTTTGTACAGTTCTAGCTTATAGGCCTATGAAAAGAAAAGTGCACAGGTAACTGTTCTAATATGCGCATCGGTAGCGGGTACCGATACGGTGATAGAACAGTCACCCCTCTACCTGCATAAAGATAAAACCTGCCCATCACAGGTAGAGGGAAAAGAAAGTAAGAAGAGGAGGAGGCCTGGTCCTCACTCATCTTACCAAAAATATCCTTGCCCAGCAAGGTATCGTCTGCGGCAGGTTCGCAGGAGGAGAAGGCAATGAGTGGAGCTTCCTCAACGGAGGGGGAATAAATCTCCTCACATGTGAGGATACTCTCATCATTGACTTGAGCAAAAAGCTCCAAGTCCTCCTGAAGTACCTGTGAAGATTCAACCTGCACAGGCTCGGGTGAAGAGGGGGGATCGAGAAGTAAACAAGATGAAGAACATAAATAATCAAAAATCGGGGGAGTGATCCCGGACTCACTCCCATCAGGTTGGGGAAGTAAAATAATGTTTGCATTGTCATCAATGCTACAAGATTCGGCGGGATCAACAGTGGCCAAGCTAGAGATTTGGGCTTCCTCCACCGGTGCTGAGGAAAACTCCTCTTCACCTAGAAGGTTGTCCTCCTCCATAGGAATAGGCACAATGCTCAGATCGCCAGCCTCATCCTGCGACACATCCTCAACAATGTCGTCGGAGACGAGTATAGTATGCACAATAGGGGGAGGAGTAGTGCTCGGATAAAAGTCGAGCACCGATTCCTCACAAAGAATCGAATCCACTAGAGGTGGTGGATGCACTGGGAGAATGGGCTCAGCAATATCGGTGCCCAGATCAGCCACACATCTGGTGACTGTGTCAACGCCATACCCTTCAAGATGTGAAGGTGGCAAAGACACAAAACCGGATGTTGAAGGTGTGCCGCCAGAGTTAGGATTCGGGACGATCCGGATATCCGGCTCGTCATCCTCATCCAATTGGCAACGAAAAGCAGCACAATCCTTCAGGGCATGGTCCGTGCTCCGACAAAACTGGCACTGCCTAGCAGGCTTCTTTGGCACAGCGGGTGCTGAAGCCGAAAAGAAGTAAGACGGTAATGGCTCAGCAGAGCAGCCATAAGACTTACGCACACCATATGGAGTATCAGACGGAGTCGATGCTCTATATGCTGGGCGAGAAGAATTATGCCTACTATTCTCCGTAGGGCATTCATCACTAGAGTGGGAAGTAGCTCCACACCAGCGGCAACGGAAATTGAGATGTGCCCACATAGCGTGAAGATAAAACGATTCAAAAGGAAAAAGCTATTGTGCACAACACTACACCTAACATTGATTACTAAAGCAACCTAAAATACAATAAGAAAATAGAATACGAAGAAATAAAACAGAGAAATGCAATTTACAAATGAAAGGGCTTCTCCCTCAGGTTCTCCCTCTCCAGAAAACTCACACGACTGTGTTCCCCGGCAACGGCGCCAAAAACTTGATGGCGCAAATCTCACACACCGCTATAGGCGGTAGCTTGACTGCGACACGAAACGGCAGTGTACCGATCGTTCAAGTAATAAATGTTGGGAATAAATCCCCGAGTGTCGGTCTCTTGAGGAACACAATAAGGTGGAGTTTACTATTGAGGCAGGACTTGAGATCGAAGTCCTTAAATCGGATGGATTGCGGGGGAGTTGGGTTGGCTTTTGGAAAACAAAATAAAAGCTAACAACTACTCCTATGCAATGCCGCTATGCAATGCTTCGCTTGGCGGGATGGAGACTAGGCAGGCCTTGAGCGCGCTGCGTCGCAAGGGCGGATGGACGAGAAGGCAAGCGGAATCGAACAATGCAGGCCTTGAGCGCGCTGCTTCGTTAGGCGGGATGGAATACGGGCCGCGATGCCACGCTTCGGTAGGCGGATGGGCGAGTAGGCTAGCGAAATGAGGGTCGCAAGCACCTCTTCGACAAGCACGCCACTAGCAATTGCTAGTGCGGCACCGGACAACCAACAAACCACACCACAAGGCGCACCTCAATAATATAAACAAAAATACTCAATCACATAGACATAATCAAGTAAAAATGCTATTTAATCAAAATACACTTCATCATAATGTTAGATCTAGTTGCAAATACATCAATAAAAGGAGAACAAGGCAAGAAATCGACCGAATCCGAAGGCTCGTTGAAGATTCACGGTTGGAATCGCCGGGTTGTCAATCTGCGTCCAAGCTCGGTCCGCAACTACGTCCGGGGTAGAGAGAGCTGTCACGACTCTCCAATGGACCCGTCTTCTTCGTGTCACGATCCGGTGGAGGTTGCCAACTTCCTCTTGCTCGATGGAGATAGCGGCTAGGTCTTCCTTTGGAGCTCTTGGATGAAGGAGGAGGCCGAGAGGAAACTCCGGCTCAAGATAGGCGTGAAGAGCAAGCCCGGAGATCCTCCCTAAGGTGGGCGGCGATGGAGGGGCGAAACTGGGCGAACGGGAGCAGAAAACGGCGGAGTCGGGCGAGAGTCCGACCTAAAATCGCGAGCAGGGAATTTATAGGCGCTGGAATTAAACAGTGCGCACGGTCATTGGCGCACGACCAGTGGTCGTGCGCACTAGCATTCGGTGATCGTGCGCTCTGCCTGGACGGAACCTGCAAAGACAGAAATTATAAAATAACATGTTCGCACGACCAGTGGCGCACGACCGATGGTCGTGCGCACTATCGTCGGTGGTCGTGCGCTTTAGACCAAACAGAACTCAGAAATTTAATGATGAGTGCGCACGAACAGTGGCGCACGACCGGTGGTCGTGCGCACTAGCGTTGGTGGTCGTGCGCACTACACCAAACAGAACTCATAAAAAGGGCTAACTGCACACGATCAGTGGCGCACGACCAGTGGTCGTGCGCAATAGAACCAGTGATCGTGCGCAGTGTTCCTGTGCAGAATTGCACCGGGAACACTTGCACGACTCCTATTCCAGCGTACAACCACGAATCCAGCTACTGAAAGTGGCACCTAACAGTGCATGAAAACTACTAATGAAGATAAACATGAAAACACACCAAAATGGGCCTAAAGGTGCACCTAGCATGGAATATCAAATATAAACAATAACAGGGCTAAAGTGCAGTGAAATGACTAACTAAATGGCCCAGATGAGTCCATAAAAGTGTATATGATCTGGACTCATCACATGGCCGCTGTTGATCCCGCTGAACCTTGCGGCATTGATGATAATACCAACATTATTTTACTTTCATAATCTGATGGGAGTGAGACCGGGACCACTCCCCCGCTTGATTATTATTTAAGTCATTCTTCTTGTTTATTTCTTGATCCCCTTTCTCCATCTGAGCTTGTGCAGGTTGAGTCTTCACAAGTACCCCAGGAGGACTTGGAGCATTCTGCTCAAGTCAATGATGAGTGTATCCTTTCATGTGAGGAGGTTGATCCCTCCTCCATAGAGGAAGCCTCATTCATTGCATTCTCCTCCTGCCGCCTCCCTGAAGACGGTACCTTGCTAGGCAAGGATGTTTTTGGTGAGTTGAGTGAGGATATTTCCTCCTCCACTTACATTCTCTACCCTCTACCTGTGTGGAGCAGGTATCTATATTTAGGTAGAGGGGTGACTGTTCTATCACCGTATCGGTACCCGCTACCGACACGGATATTGGGCCAGTTACCTGTCCACTTCTCCTTCCATACTCCCATTAGCTAGAACTGTTTTAATTTAGAATAAGTCGTGCTGGGAGGACAATAACCCTAGTAGTTATCTTAATTTTTCCTGCATTTTCATTTCTTTTCTAATTCTGTTCAGTTAATTGCACTTTATTTTAGTTTTCTATTTTCTTTTGTTTTTCGGAGCTGACCCCTGCAGGTTCATATTCTGGATGGCGGAAGCTACTCTTTGTCTTAGTTTTCATGCGTCTTCTGGTATGCTCATTTCTGAGCATGGGTAACTTTTCTTCCCCTGGTCTTTTATTCGATTTTCATGATTACATCATTCGTATCGATTGCTTAGATTAAGTCTGGGGGAAAGCCGCTATATGTGCCCACTCACGTGCACTTTTGCATAGCATGCTAGAAGTATTTTATTTCAGTTATTTTATTTGTTCATTTTCACCGCACACCACTACACCCACTTTAGCGCGCACTCGCTTGTTTGTGTGCTCCTGTATATTCAATTCTTGGTTGTGATGTAGAAATTGCTGTATTAGCCAAAATAATTGCAAGATGGAGTGGAATGTTGACTCCTGCAGTGCTTTAGTTGAGTACTCGTGTTTGCATAGGGATTTGAGTAGAATTAGTTTCTATTTATGCTTCTAATTTATAATTATTAGATTTGCGTAGATTTTAGTTTATTTTACTCAAAATGGTGAATGTGTTGAATCTAGTGGTAGCATGGTATTTTGTGTAAGCGAATGCGAGGTTCGTGTTGCTCGAGTCGGGAGGAAGGATTACCTTTGTCGGGGGCTAAGAACTTGCCCCAAGCGACTCACGAAGCTTGGGTGCGAATGACTTGCAAGTTGAGCGTGACGTAGGCCCTCTTTTTGGCAAGCTTGAGCTTTGTTACGTTTTACCATTCCTAAACACTAACCATTGCTAGCCCATTTTGTGCCTACCCGATCTTTTGATTCAGCTCCACCATACTTCACCAAGGCGTAAAGGCTAATCCTATTATCGCAACAAAAAAAAATTAAGCTAAAAGTATTTATGAATTGTAATTTTCCAATGCGGTGCGGTGATGCGAAACTTCAGTGTTGATGTGGAAGTTTTAAAAATGTCTATGTGCTGAAAATTGTGCTATTAGATTTGGGGATGAAAAGAAAAGAAAAAGAAAAGCAATGAAAAAAATAGATGTATACCCCCAGCATTTTAATTGAAACATCTAAATGGTATTGATTGTTGTAGGCCGAGTGCACACCCGGTTTCAATGTCATGTGTGGGGGTGTGTTACACGTGTATTATTGAGGCTGCTTTGAATTAGCACTTTGGTGAGCTCTGTTGGGTTGCGATTAGCCTTCACGTTTATCTTTGCATTCCAAACCGTAACCTAATCCTCGTGTAAACCCAAAGTCCTATTGATTCATCTTGTGAGTTCACTAGCGGCGTGGAGAGAGTGTGACAGGGCGAGCTTATGGCTCTCGATGTTGATGGATTTCAACGGAGATAATTCTGAGTTCCGGTCTTGGGTAACATTCACCTTCGCGACTTGCTTACTTTCGTACTATGTGTGACCACGAGATTCACCAACATTCCATTTTTGAGTTAAAATAAATTTCTTTTTACGCATTTATACTTTTATAAATTAGCTAGCATATGTAGAAACTTCTTCTAATGAACTTCTATGCACACAAGTATACAACTTCGCATTCTATTCCATGTTTGCAATTTTTTGGCTAGCTATGCTTTTCCTACTCCGCTGGATTTGTTTGCTCGGGACGCGCAAATAGGTAAGTCTGGGGGTGTGATGAGTCCCATTTATATATACATTTTTGGACTCATCGGGGCCGTATTTCTAGTCTATGCACCACATTTTATGCACGTCTTCATTCATATGTATTATTCCATGCTAGGTGCACCTTTAAGCCCATTCCGGTGTGCAATTGCGCTCCTTGTTGTTGGGGGTAAGCACATGGTGCTCCCCTTCCTTTTTTCTATGTTTTTCTGATGCTGGACGTGTATTCCCAGCCATTGTATCTTGTATGCAGGTGACCGGATCGTCCTGTTTTCCGCAGAATTCATGTCTGTGCATATCGCACGGTCGTGCGTTTCCTTGACGCACGGTTGGTTGTGGTCGTGCGTTTGTGTCTGGGCTGAAAATGGAGTGTCGGAGTTTACTCGTGCGTTTGAACGCACGGGCGGATTCGCCCGTGCGTGAGTAAAACGCACGGTCGACCTGTGTATGCTAGATTTTAGAGCGTCTGATTTTTCCCGTGCGTTTGTACGCACGGGCGGTGTTGATCGTGCGTGAGTAAAATGCACGGTAGGCGCAGCGTCTTCCCCAAGTCACGTTTTATCATTTAATAATGCATAGTTTGCGCACGGTCGTGCGTTCGACCGTGCGTGACCATTTTCTGATAGTTTTTCTATTTAAGCCGCAGGTCTTGCCCTATTCTGGATCGACCTTTTTTCCCGCTCCCAGAGCTCCAGTTCCGCGCCCTTTTCGCCGTCCATCGCCGCCCACTTTCAGGAGGTGCTCCAGACTTGTTCTTCACGCCAATCTTGAGCCGGAGTTTCCTCTCGGCCTACTCCTTCATCCTAGAGCTTCAAGGGAGATCTAGCCGCCATTACCTTCAAGCAAGAGGAAGTTTGCAACCTCTACCGGATCGTGAGACGAAGAAGACGGGTTCATTGGAGAGTCGTGACAGCTCTCTCTACCCTGGACGTAGTTGAGGACCGAGCTTGGACGCGGATTGACAACCTAGCGATTCCAACCGTGACTCCTCGACGAGCCTTCGGATTCGGTCGATTTCTTGCCTTGTTCTTCTCTTATTGATGTGTATATGTTGTAGATCTTTATTATTATGATGAAGTAGCACTTAAACTAGTTTGTGTTTTTATATATTTCATGTCTACGTGAAATGCTTTACTGTTTGAGTTGCTTGAGGTGCGCCCCATTCCATCCTCCATCTCGTCGTCATGTTCGTGTGCCGCACTAGCAATTGCTAGTGGCGTGCTTGTCGACGAGGTGCTTACGACCCTCATCCGTATGCCTACTCTTCCATCCGCCTAGCGAAGCGTGGCATAGCGGCCCGTGTAATCCATTCCGACTCCGCCGGTGCCAACCATTCCATCTGTATGCCTACTCTTCCATCCGCCTAGCGAAGCGTAGCATAGCGTCCCGTGTAATCCATTCGCCTAACGTAGCAGCGCGCTCAAGGCCTGCACAATTCGATTCCTCTTGCCTACTCGTCAATCCGCCCTTGCGACGCAGTGCGCTCAAGGCCTGCCTAGTCTCCATCCCGCCAAGCGAAGCATTGCATAGTGGCATTGCATAGGAGTAGTTATAGTTATTTTCTCTTTATTTTCCATAAATCAAATCCCCCGTTTTCCGCAATCCATCTGACGTAAAGGACTTCAATCTCAAGTCCTTCCTCGAATGTTAACTCCACCTTACTGTGTTCCTTGAGAGATTCGATACTCGGGAATTACTCCTCATTTTATATTACTTGAACGATCGGTACACTGCCGTTTCGTGCCGCAGTCTTGCTACCGCCTATAGCGGTGTGCTAAGATTTGCGCATCAACACCACATCGGGCCTAGAAGTGCACTTAGCGTGGAATAATAGACGGCTATTTAATATGAACGAAAACATGTATAAAGTGTACTGCATAGACTATATAATCGGCCTAGATGAGTCCAAAAATGTGTCTATAATTGGGACTCATCAATCGCCGCGAGCGGAAAGTGTGAAAGTGAGGAGGTAGTGGAGATAGTGTAAGAAGGGGGAGAGTAGATGACTTCCCTTGGATTTCTTGGGCGACTACAGAATGGGGACATTACTGATTTTTTCCCAGAATCCATGAAGGCTAAAGTCGCGGGTGAAATCGAGAGCGAGAGCGGTGTAAGACTCCGTGAGGGTGAAAGCCTCATCGCAGAAGCCCATGAGAATGTTGAACTGACGCAAAGTAAGGGTTTGCAAAAATCTGCCCATTCTGAATTTGAGCATGTTGTCGGCCCCGACCCAGCGAAAGTCGAATGAGGAGAAAAACTCCAATGTAAGCTCGTAATATGTCAGCTCCGAAATGGAGAACAAAGGAGCCCATCCCGGAGTAGTAAGAAACATCTACATCGTTTTGGCCTGCCCGAAGGTGGTGAGGACATTGTAGTCGATGACGCGGAAGACTCCAAATTCCTTCCCTCGGAGGCATTTACTCCATTCTTGGTGAGCACGAGAAGGGAAATGGAGCATGGTTTCCACAGTAAGGGAGTCATCGGGGAGTGAGTAGGACTCGCCAATGGCGTGGTCGCGGCGGGGGGCCATGAGAAAGGGAGGGATGAAGAATTTGGCCAAAGAAGATAGAAAAGAAGAAAGAAGAGTAGGAGAAGGTGTGTAGAATAGAGAGAGAGGGAGGTGGTCCTTAAATAGGGAAAATTTTTAGGGGTAACACCCATGACCGAGGGCGTGTAACACTAAACGCGTGATATAAGTGTGTGGGGGAGGAATCCAATGAAGATTGGTCAAACTCGTGGTTTATGGCGAGTCACACCCTCGGTCACGTCCGTGACCGAGCGCGTGTAATGTGAAGTGGTAGATCTGCCAGAAGATCCGAGGCAGACCCGGTCAACAAGGAGCTTCCGGAGATGTCACGGCCTAGGGTCACGCCCGTGACCATGGGCGTGACTTTATCAGTCACGGACGTAATAGTCAAAATGCATCTTTGACCGGGCTTGCAAATTAATGGAGGCAACGGGGCAAGTCACGGGCGTGAATTGCATTTATCACGGGCGTGACTTTCCAAGACACGGACGTGACAACACGAAATGTAGCCGGGTGCGCGGGTTCGAGTGAAATCGTGGTTACGTGATAGTCAGGCCCGTGACCATGGTGGGTCACGCCCGTGACTTTCACGAACGGCGGAATGGCACCTGGTGCCTGAATACTGATGAGTCCAATTTATATAGTGATTTTAGGATTCATCTGGGCTAGTTTTCACGCACTTGCACTTCAATTTCAGTTCTTAATTGCTTATATTTTACTTGTTCGCGCTTTCACTTTAAGTACATTGTTTAGGCCCGTGGTGGTGTGCAATTGCGCACTATTTTGTTGGGGGCAAGCACATTGTGCTCCCCATTCTTTTTCTGTTATTATACTTGTGCTGGAGGTGTGTTCCCAGCGTGTGGTTTCGTTGTGCAGGTGGGCAGATCATCCATATTGCCCAGAATTCATCTTGTATGAATCGCACGGTCGTGCGTTTACTTGATGCACAGTCGATTGCAGTCATGCGCTGTGATCGGCTGGTCAATATGTTGATCTGCCCCGCTCGTGCATTTTCTTCATGCGCGGTTGGACTCAACCGTGCGCGAACAAAATGCACGGCCTCCTGTTGTTTGCCGGATTTTGAGGTTTCTGAATTTGCCCATGCGTTTTTACGCATAGTCGGCTTCGACCGTGCGTGTGTAAAATGCACGGGCATGCCTGCTTCATTTTCCTGGCCTTTGTTCTCGATTAATTTGGCACGGTTCACGCACGGTCGTGCGTTCGACCGTGTGTGACCAAATTTCTGATTGTTTTCTATTAAAGCGCAGATTTCCGCCCTAATGGGGATCGACTTTTGCTCCGCCCAGTCTGCCATTTTTTCCCTTTCCGCAGGTTCTCCGCCCCTTCTGGCCACCTCCATCATCCTCAAGCTCCAAGGAGAGGGATCTAGCCCTACATCCACCATTATCCAAGGAGAAGGAAGCTTGGTCGTGAGGACGGATCGTGATACGAAGAAGACGGGCCATTAGAAGGTAGTGACAGCCTTCTCTACCCCGGATGCAGTTGAGGAACGAGCTTGGACGTGGATTGACAACCCAGCAATTCTAACCGTGAATCTTCGACAAGGCTTCAGATTGGGTCGATTCCTTGCTTTCTTTCTCTTTGTATTGATTCTTGTAAATGATAGGTTTCTTTACATTTTGATGATGTGCACTATAAATCTTGCTTTGTAATGTTTATCTCATGTTTATGAGTTTATATTATTCATATGTGTGTATGAGGTGCGCCCCCATTCCATCTTCCACATCCGTAATCATCTGCCACTCCATCTGCAAGCCTACTCTTCCATCTGCCTAGCGAAGCGTGGCATAGCGGCCTGTGTAATCCATTCGCCTATCGAAGTAGTGTGCTCGAGGCCTGCACAGTTCGATTTCGCACTTACCACTCCATCCGCTAGCCTACTCGTCCATCCACCCTTGCGAATCGGTGCATAGCGGCCCATATAGTTTTCCATCCCGCCTGGTGAAGCATTGCATAACGGCATTGCATAGGAGTAGTTGTAATTATTTTCCTTTATTTTCCACAAACCAAAACCCCCTTTTTCCGCAATCCATTCGACCTAAAGGACTTTGATCTCAAGTCCTTCCTTAAAAGTGAACTCCACCTTACTGTGTTCCTTCGAGATTGATACTTGGGGATTCACTCCCACATTTTATATTACTTGAACGATCGGTACACTGTCATTTCTTGCCACAGTCTCACTACCGCCTATAGCGGTGTGTAAGATTCCGCATCAAGTTTTTGGCGCTGTTGCCGGGGAACACAGTCGTGTGAGTTTTCTAGAGAGAGAGAATCTGAGAGAGAAGCCCTTCCATTTGTAAATTGGATCCTTTATTTAAGTTCTTTTTATTCCATTTTCTTGTTTTCAATTTAGGCTGCTTTAGTAATTATTGTTAGGTGTAGTATTTTGCACATTATTGTTTTCCTTTTTAATCTAGTTATCTTCACACAATGTGGGCTTCATTTAATATTTATTGCCATTTGTGCGGAGATATATCTTATGCTAGTGATAGATGTCCAAAGGGAGATAGTAGCCCTAAGACTCAAGGCCAGTATATGAAGCACCGACTTCGTCTGGTACTCTATATGGTTCGCGTAGGTCCTATGGCTACTCTTCCGCTCCGCACATGCCCTTTTTGCATTCATCTCCGGTTCAATTTGAGCCGAAGAAAAATGCAAAACAGTGCTTGTTTTGTTGGAGCATGGATCATGTCTTGAAGGATTGTGCTGCATTTCTTCGCCAATTGGACGAGGATGATGAGCCAAATATCAGGATTGTTCCAACTCCTAACTCTGACAGCACACCTTCCACCTCTGATTACGTTGATGTATCACTTTCAAGTTTTGAAGGGAATGATGCAGACACGCTCATCAGAGTTGTGGCTGATCTAGGCTTTGACATGACTGAGCCCATCTCCCCCGTGCATATATCACCGTGTATGGATTCGATTCTTTGTGAGGAATCGGTGCTTGACTTTAATCCAAGCACTATTCCTCCCACGGTTGTGCATACTACATTCATCTCTGACACATTGTTGAGGATGTATCGCAGGATGAGGCTGGCGATCTATGTGTTATGCCTGCTCCTATGGAGGAGGACATCCTTCTAGGTGAAGAGGAGCTTTCTTCAGCACCGGTGGAGGATGTCCAAATCTTGGGCATGGCCACTCTTGATTCCGCCGATCCTTGTAGCATTGATGACAATGCAATCATTATTTTACTTCCCCAACCTGATGGGAGTGATACCGGGATCACTCATCCGATTTTAGATCATTTATGTTTTTCTTCTCTTTTATTACCTAACCCCCCTTCATCCTCTGAGCCTGTGCAGGCTGAGTCTTCACAGGTACTTCAGGAGGACTTGGAGCATTCTGCTCAAGTCAATGATGAGCGCATCCTCTTATGTGAGGAGGTTGACCCCTCCTCCATAGAGGAAGCCTCATTCATTTCCTTCTCCTCCTGCTGCCACCCTGGAGATGACACCTTGCTGGGCAAGGATTTATTTTGTGGTGAGACGAGTGAGGACCTACCTTCCTCCTCTTCTTACTTACTATTTCCTCTACCCATGCTAAGCAGGTATTATTATTTAGGTAGATGGATAACTGTTCTGTGGTCGTATCGGTACCCGCTACCTACACGCATATTAGAACAGTTACCTGTTCATTTCCTTTTTCATATGCCCATTAGCTAGAACTATTATGTTTTCAAATAAGTCGTGCTGGGATGACAATAACCCCAGTAGTTATCTTACTTAATTTTTTTCTTTTATTTTTTTTTCTTTCTCTGTCAAAAATTAGTTAGTTATGTGTTGTTTTAGTTTGCTTTTGCGGAGCTCACCCCTGCAGGTATTTTCTATTTGTGAAGGCGGTGGTCATGATTCTTCGTATGGCGGCTTTACCTTGGATTTTCATGCGTCTTCTGGTATGCTCACTTGCTGAGCATTGGGTACTCTCTTCCCCTAGCTCTATTTTTGATTTTCATGTTATGCATTATGTGGTTTGTTTAGTTTAAGTCTAGGGGAGAGTCATTTTATGTGCCCACTCACGTGCACTATTGCACTGCATACTAGAAGCTTTTACTTAAAATGTTTTATTTATTTTCTTTACACACCACAGCACCCACATGAGCGCGCACTCACTTGTTTGTATGCTTCTGTTCACGCTTATTTTGGTTGGGATTTTGAAATAGGATGTTAGTTTAGGTATTGCAAGTCGGAGTGTGATGTTGACTCCAGTAGTGTTCTAGTCGCATATTCGTGCTTGCATAGGAATTTGACTAAAGTTAGATTATCTCTATGCTTTTAATTTACAATTAGTGTTTTTGCGTAGTTTTTGATTTATTTTACTCATTTGGTGAATGTGACTGAAATTTGCGGTAGCACAGTGTTGTGTGTAAGCGAGCGCTAGTTGTGCGTTGCTCGAGTCGGAAGGAAGGTTTATCTTTCTCGTGGGCTAAGAACTTGCCCCAAGCGACTCTTGAAGCTTGGGTGAGAGCGACTCACAAAGTTGAGCGTGATGTAGGCCATCAAGTTGGCTAGTTTGAGCTTTGATTTCCAGGCCCTACACGCATACCTTTGCAAGCCAATTTATGCCTACCCCTCCTTTGTTTCAGCTCCTCTTTCAATAACCAAAACCTGAAGCATATCCTATTATCGCAACCAAGTAGTGAGTTAACTGAAATTAAATTTCATATTTGGATGTGATGTATGGAATTTTTGTGATGTGAAGAAAAAGTGTATTGTGTGCTGAACACATTGTTGTAAACCAACCGAGGGACAAAAGAACTAAAAAAATGAAGTTAAAAGAAAAAAATCTGAATAAGAAATGAAATGAAAAGAAATCCCCTTGGGCGTAATAGAAAAAAATTCAGTTGGTATTTGTTTGGAGTGGGATGTGTGCACACCAAGTTTTTAAGCTACGTCTGGGGGTGTGTCGCACTAGCATTGTTCTTGGGCTTGTTCAGGTGCAGCATTGTCTTTTAGCTCATTTGGGTTGCATAGACGTCATGTTTATCATTGTAGATCATTTCGCAACCTAAGCCTCATAAAAACCGGAAAGCCCTACTGATTCACCTTTTGAGTTTGCTAGCACCGTGGAGAGAGTGTGACCGGGCAAGCTTATGGCCCACGACGTTGATGGATTTCAGCGGAGTTACCCCTGAATTCCAGTCTTTAACAACACCCTCCTAAGTGGCTTGTCTACTTTCACACCGGGGCATGATTGCAAAATTCTTCATGATTCACTATCAGATTAAATTTAAATCTTTATTTACGCATTTATACTATGATAAATTAGTTAGTATAGTTAGAATCTTCTATTACTAAATTTCTATTTTCATGAGTATGATACTTCGCATCCTACTCTTTCTTTACAATTCTCTACGCTAACCACCATTTTCTTATCCCGCTGGATTTGTTTGCTCGGGATGCGCAAACAGGTATGTCTGGGGGTGCGATGAGTCCAATTTATATAGTGATTTTAGGACTCATCTGGGCTAGTTTTCATGCACTTGCACTTCAATTTCAGTTCTTAATTGCTTATATTTTACTTGTTCGCGCTTTCACTTTAAGTGCATTGTTTAGGCCCGTGGTGGAGTTTAATTGCGCACTATTTTGTTGGGGCAAGCACATTGTGCTCCCCATTATTTTTCTGTTATTATACTTGTGCTGGAGGTGTGTTCCCAGCGTGTGGTTTCGTTGTGCAGGTGGGCAGATCATCCATATTGCCCAGAATTCATCCTGTATGAATCGCACGGTCGTGCGTTTACTTGACGCACGGTCGGCTGCGGTCGAGCGCTATGATCGGCTGGTCAATATGGTGATCTGCCCTACTCGTGCATTTTCTTCACGCACGGTTAGTCTCAACCGTGCGCGAACAAAACACAAGGCCTCCTGTTGTTTGCCGGATTTCAAGGTTTCGGAATTTGCCCGTGCATTTTTACGCACGGTCGGCTTCGACTGTGCGTGAGTAAAACGCACGGGCACGCCTGCTTCATTTTTCTGAACTTTGTTCTCGATTAATATCACACGGTTCACGCATGGTCGTGCGTTCGACCGTGCATGACCAAAATTTTGATTGTTTTCTATAAAAGCATAGATTTCCGCCCTAATGGGGATCGACTTTTGCTCCACCCAGTTCGCCGTTTTCGCCCTTTCCGTAGGTTCTCTGCCCCTTCTGGCCACCTCCATCATCCTCAAGCTCCAAGGAGAGGGATTGATGAGTCCTGATCATATACACTTTTTTTGGACTCATCCGGGCTGTTAATTAGTCAATTCTCCGCACTTTAGCCTTGTTATAGTTTATATTTGATAATCCATGCTAGGTGCACATCTTGGCCCACTTTGGTGTGATTTTCGTGCTTTTTGTCTTTTGTAGTATTCTTGTGCTGTTAAGTGCCACTTTCAGTGGCTAGATCTGTGGTTGTGCGGGAACAGGAGTCGTGCAAGTGTTCCCGGTGCAATTCTGCACAGGAACACTGCGCACGATCACCGGTTCTATTGCGCACGGCCACTGGTCGTGCGCCACTGATCGTGTGCACTTACCCCTTTTTCACGAGTTCTGTTTGGTGCAGTGCGCACGACCATCAACGACAGTGCGCACGACCACCGGTCGTGCGCCACTGCTCGTGCGCACTTACCATTTAATTTCTGAGTTCTGTTTGCGGTAGTGCGCACGACCATCAACTCCAGTGCGCACGACCACCGGTCGTGCGCCACTGGTCGTGCGAACATTCTATTTTATAATTTCGTATCGTGCAGGTTTCACCCAGGCAGTGCGCACGATCACCGAATTCCAGTGCGCACGACCAGTGGTCGTGCGCCAATGACCGTGCGCGCTGTTTAATTCAGCGCCTATATAATGACCTGATCGCAAATTAGGTCGGGATTACGCATTTGGACTCCGTTCCTTCCGCCGTTTTCGCCATTTCCAGAGGTTTTTCGCCCCCTAGGCCTCCTCCATCATCCGAGGGCTTGAAAGAAGAGATTCTACACTCATTTTGATCGCTAAGGAAGAAGTTCTTCGCACTAGACGTGACCGGATGGTAAATCGCTGGAGAAGACGGGTCCATTGGGAGTTGTGACAGCCCTCCTCTACCCCGGACGCAGTTGGGACCGAGCTAGGACGCGGATTGACAACCCGGTGCTTCCTACCGTGAATCTACAACGAGACTCCGGATTCGGTCGTATTTCTTGCCTTTTTCTTCTACTTGTGTGGTTATATTTGTTGTAATCTCTTTATTTAGATGATGAATGCTATGAACCATGTGTATTCTTGCTTATTTCATGATTTTGGAATTATCTAGTTCATTTGTGTTATTGAGGTGCGCCCTATTCCATCTCCCACTCCACCACCGTGACCGGTGCCGCACTAGCAATTGCTTGTGGCGTGCTTATTGCTGATGAGGTGCTTGCGACCCTCATTCCGCTTGCCTTCTCGCCCATCAGCCCTTTCGACGCAGTGCGCTCAAGGCCTGCTCAGTCTCCATCTCGCCAATCGACGCATTGCATAGCGGCATTGCATAGGAGTAGGCGTAGTATTTTATTTTATTATTCGCAAACCAAACCAACCATCCATTGTAACACCGACCAAGGACTTCGATCTCAAGTCCTTCCTCGATATTAAATTCCACCTTACTGTGTTCCTCAAGAGACCGACACTCGGGGATTTTCCCCATTTTTATTACTTGCGCGACCGGTGCACTTGCCGAAAATATCGCATCAAGTTTTTGGCGCCGTTGCCGGGGAACACAGTCGTGTTAGTTTTCTGGAGAGGGAGAATCTGAGAGAGAAGCCCTTCCCATTTGTCTATCGCATCTTTTATTTTATTTCTGTTCTCTTTATTCCATTTTCTTGTTTTATAGTAGGTTGCTTTAGTAAATTTTTGTTAGGTGTAGTATTTCGCACAATAGTGTTCTTCTTTTTGAATCATTTTATCTTCACACTATGTGGGCACATCTCAATTTTCGTTGCCGTTGGTGTGGAGCTACCTCCCACTCTAGTGATGAATGCCCTACGGAGAATAGTAGGCATAATTCTTATAGCACAACATATGGAGCACCGACTTCGTCTGGTACTCCATATGGTGCGCGTAAGTCTTATGGCTACTCTGCTGAGCCTTTACCGTCGTACTTCTTTTCGGCTTCAGCACCCGCTTTGCCAAAGAAGCCCGCTAGGCAGTGTCGGTTTTGCCGGAGCACTGATCATGTCTTGAAGGACTGTGCCGAGTATCTTCGCCAATTGGATGAGGATGACGAGCCGGATATCCGGATCGTCCCAACTCCTAACTCTGGCGGCACGCCTTCAACATCCGGTTATGTGTCTTTGTCACCTTCACATCTTGAAGGGAATGGCATGGATACGGTCACCGGATGTGCGACCGATCTATGCACCGATAGTGCTGAGTCTATTCTCCCAGTGCATCCACCACCTCTAGTGGATTCGATTCTTTGTGAGGAATCGGTGCTCGACTTTTATCCGAGCACTATTCTTCCCCCTGTTGTGCATACTATACTCGTCTCCGATGACATTGTTGAGGATGTGTCGCAGGATGAGGCTGACGATCTAAGTATTGTGCTTACTCCTATGGAGGAGGATAACCTTCTAGGTGAAGAGGAGCTTTTCTCAACACCGGTGGAGGAAGTCCAAATCTTGGGCATGGCCACTGTCGATCCCGCCGAACCTTGTAGCATTGATGACAATGCAAACATTATTTTACTTACCCAACCTGATGGGAGTGAGACCGGGATCACTCCCCCGATTGATTTTTATTCATGTTCTTCTTCTTTTTTATTTCTTGATCCCCTTTCTCTATCTGAGCCTGTGCATGTTGAGTCTTCACAGGTACTTCAGGAGGACTTGGAGCTTCTTGCCCGAGTCAATGATGATTGCATCCTCATATGCGAGGAGGTTGACCCCTCCTCCGTTAAGGAAGCCTCATTCGTTGCCTCCTCCTCCTGTAAACTTGCTGTGGATGATACCTTGCTAGGCAAGGAGGTGTTTTGTGAGTTGAGTAAGGACCAGGCTGCCTCCTTTTCTTACACTCTCTACCCTCTACCTGTGAGGAGCAGGTATCATTATTTAGGTAGAGGGGTGACTATTCTATCACCGTATCGGTACCCGCAACCGAAACGGATATTGGAACAGTTACCTGTGCATTTTCTCTTCCATAGGCCCATTAGCTAGAACCCTTATGTTTTTCAAATAAGTCGTGCTGGGATGACAGTAACCCCAGTAGTTATCTTTATTTTCCCTGAAATTTTATTTTATCTGATTTAGTTGAGTTTTTGTTAAGGCTATGAATGTCTCGCTGCGTGTGCTGACTCCGGGTTGTGCGTAAATTGCACGGTGGATGGAGTTTTTACTAAAATTTTGGCCGCTTGGAAAATTCCTAAGGCGCACGATCACTGGTCGTGCGCACTACTTATCGCGCACGACCACTGGTCGTGCGATCGGCCCAGATTTTTATAAAAAGCCCGTCCACCCGAGCCTTTCGCGCACGATCTAGGGTTTTCGTTCGCCGACGTCCGTGCGCCGTTTTTGCCTGCTTGCCGCCGATCGTGCGCCTCCTTCCCTTCCGGTGAGCCCGTTCCCTATTTCTCCTCCTTCCTTTGCCCTCCTACCACCATGAGCTCCAGAGATCGTCAAAAGGTCTACCAACGCTCCGGCCGCTCTTCCGCCTCTCCTGCTCAGATCCTCGCTAGGATGGCGACTTTTTCCAAGGATTCGCATACGCGGCGATTCAATTCTCTTAAGGAGAAGCCATTCCTATCACAGCGTCTCGTGGATTGGAACGAGTTGAACTCTATCGGCGACAATGGGGAGTTGGGGGAGGCCGTCCGCCAGCGCTATTATTTCGATCATTGGAGCGGGGTGTTCGAGTGCAATGACCTCGGCTACCGGGAGCTCACCTTGGAATTTCTTGCTACGTTTGAGTGGGAAGTGTTGCCCTCCGGTCAACGTCCGGGAAAGTGCTCTTTCCGAATTTTGGGCAAGGTTTTCACTCTCTCCTTATCCGAGTTGGCGGTGCACGCTGGATTTTACACCGAAGCCGAGGCCACGACGATCCCTTTTCTGGATTTGGATGTCTCCTTCCCTGATGGTGTTACCCCGCGTGCCGCGTGGTGTGCCCTCACGGGTCATGATGAAGAATATGTGGCCAGAAAAAGCAAATCCACATGGATCGTCGCGCCTGCTCTCCGATACCTGCAGCACGTCCTTAGCCACTCTCTTGTCGCCCGTGCCCTTAGTCAGAATGTAGTGGGGTGGCAGGATCTGATCTCCCTCTATAGTATGGAATTTCGGCAGCCCTTGCATCTCGGCTACATGTTGGCCTTCTTCTTCCATCACGAGGCTACCTACGGTCTCACAGGCACCATTGGTGGTGCCTACTATATCACCCGTATTGCCAAAAGCTTGGGGGTCTGGAGTCATCTGCCTCCGATGGTGCAGGTGACTGCACCCTCATTCATCACGCAGGCCACCATGGTGAGTTTCCATCTATTACGGGTCGTGGGGAAGAAGAGTAATAGACGCTTTGTGGTCGTGATGCCGGGAGATGCGCCTAGGGAGAGGCAAGGCGACGAGGAGCACGAAGAGCCGGCTGAGCCGCCAAATACTCACCGTGAGGTAGCCCTTCTGCAGCCGTGAAGGCATTCATTTCAGCAGGAGCGGAGAGCCAAGGAGGAGGGCAGTTCGTCAAGAGCGCCGGAGGTGCCAAGTTTCGATCGGCGCCTCTCCGATTTGGAGGCAAACCAGTAATGGCTTACGGATTTCGTCTATCAGCAAGCACTGCGGGGAGGGCTGAACATCCCCCCACCTCCGGGTCGGGCCGCATCATCTTCCAGACGGTCGCCGTCCGTTGTGGTGTTAGATAGCGACAGCGACGACGAGTGATCTTCCTCCCTGCATGCGAGATATTCTAAGCCGTGCTTTCTGTTTAGTTTCTTTTGTTGAGTCGTTTGAACTCCTTCTCTTTTGATGTTTGTAATAATAACATTTTGTTTGTGGAATGCTCTTCTGGGCATAGTTTTATTTATTCAGTTTTTTTTTCTGTTCCCTTATTTTGTGTGCGAGTGCTCAATATTTATTGCAAGAACAAGTTCACTCCCATGGGTGATAACTTAGAATTCTTGATTTTTTTTTGTGCTCTCACATGTTTAGTCCAGTTTTTACTATTTTTGTTGCTCTAGTGTATAACTTTCAGGTGGCCTTTGTTTCTCTTGAGAGCGGATGCTGCGGACTAGTCTTGATCGTAAACGCCAATCGTCTGGTATGCTCATTTCTGAGCATTGGGTAACACTTCCTCCCCTCTTCTTGCTTCAATTTCTAGATATATCGCTTAGCTTAAGTCTGGGGGAGCGGTTGTTGTTATCCAATGTGCACATGCTGCATTGCATACTAGAAGGTTGCTTTTTATTTATCATTTTCATTATCATCGTTGCATTCTTCTCACACCACTTCTCCCACTTGAGTGCGTGCTTGTCTTTTTGTTGTTGTTCCGTTTAAACTAGTTTGGTTGGAATGTGAAATAGGTTGTTAACGCAGGAATTATTATTTGGAGTGCGATGTTGACTCATGTAGTGTTCTAGTCACTTCGCATGCTATGGTAGAATTTGTGTAGAACTAGATTTTCTTTATGCATCTAATTTATGTTTAGTATTTCTGCGTAAATTTAGATTTAATATACTCAAGTGGTGAATTTGTATGGAATTGAATAACCCGGTGTTGTGTGTGTGCAGTTGCTAGTCGTGTGTTGCTCGAGTCGGGAGGAAGGTTTATCTTTCTCGTGGGCTAAGAACTTGCCCCAAGCGACTCTCGAAGCATGGGTGAGAGCTACTCGTTGAGTCAAGCATGATGTAGGCCACCCTTTGGCTAGTTTGAGCTTTGTTATTCCATGTCCATTTCATTCACCTTTGCAAGCCAATTTTGTGCCTACCAATCCTTTGTTCAGCTCCTCTTCATCCACCAAAGCCTGGAGCCTATCCCACGCCCGCAACCAAATTGCTTTTAACTGCGCTCATAATTCTAAACTTGTGTGGTGTGTGGAATCTGTGTTTTGGAGAGAAAATAAAGTCCATCTGCTGATTTTGAACCAACCGGGGGTTCGATAAAAGAAGTGAAATATGTAAAAGAAAAAAAAAAGAGTTTTTTTTGAAAAAAAAAAAAAAATCCTCCCGAGCTAAAAACGGAAAATCTGTTGGTATTTGTGAAGTAGGCCGTGTGCACACCTGGTTTTCAGGATAAGTCTGGGGGTGTGTCACACGAGCATAGTTTGTTGGTCTTGTGTGGTGCAGCGTTCCGTTAGCTCACTTGGGTTGCGTAGCCACCGTGTTTAACTTTGAATATCACACCGTAACCTAAGCCTCGTTTTAGTCCCTTAAGTCCTACTGATTTGATTTGCGAGTTTGCTAGCGCCGTGGAGAGAGTGTGACCGGGCGAGCGTATGGTTCACGACGTTGATGGATTTCAGCGGAGTTATTCCTAAGCCCCGATCTTTTGCAACACCCGCCTCAGTGTCTCGTCACTTTCATACTGGGCATGATCGTCAAATTCTTCATAATTCACCAACTGAGTAGGACTAAATCTTTACTTACGCTTTAATACTTATGTAAATTAGTTAGCATAATTAGAATCTTCTTCTACTAGAATTTCTACTCGCATGCGTACGTCACTTCGCACCGTACTCCCTTGTGTAATTCTCTATGTTAACTATCGTTTTCGCGCTCCGCCGGATTCGTTTGCTCGGGACGCGCAAACAGTTAAGTCTGGGGGTGTGATGAGTCCTGATCATATACACATTTTTTGGACTCATCCGGGCTGTTAATTAGTCAATTCTCCGCACTTTAGCCTTGTTATAGTTTATATTTGATAATCCATGCTAGGTGCACATCTTGGCCCACTTTGGTGTGATTTTCGTGCTTTTTGTCTTTAGTAGTATTCTTGTGCTGTTAAGTGCCACTTTCAGTGGCTAGATCTTTGGTTGTGCGGAAATAGGAGTCGTGCAAGTGTTCCCGGTGCAATTCTGCACAGGAACACTGCGCACGATCACCGGTTCTATTGCGCACGGCCACTGGTCGTGCGCCACTGATCGTGTGCACTTACCCCTTTTTCACGAGTTCTGTTTGGTGCAGTGCGCACGACCATCAACGACAGTGCGCACGACCACCGGTCGTGCGCCACTGCTCGTGCGCACTTACCATTTAATTTCTGAGTTCTGTTTGCGGTAGTGC